>OX382292.1:16654857-17325290 GCA_947507805.1 Aporophyla nigra
GTCAGATTGGGTTAATAAATTTCGCCAAAAGTCGGTACAATATCCTGAACAGGATGGAACCAACATTGTTTAGGAGCCCTTGATAAATTCCCGCAACCTGGAACGATCAATTTGGTCGTTATTTAAAACGAGAATTGGGGTCACAACTTGGTTTGAACTTCTTGAACATGACGGAGTGAGACCTGAGTCGATATGTAAATACCAGTTAATATAATATAAGCGGTTGATGGTTGATAGAAATATCACGCGCTCCACGATTGTATTTTTTATAACAGTACCTAGGACCTAACGAATTATTTTCTAGCTTTTAGTTACATTATCTACACCGTTATTAACCGATTCCAAAAAGGAGGAGGTTTACAATTCTTGTACTGTTTGATTTTTATTGGAAAATAACTTTAATTGTGGAACTCGGAATTGAAAACTTCCTTATTTTTTAACTCGTTTAAAAAAATAGACGTAAAGTATTTCAAATATTGTCTCACTGCTGCAATGATCGTTACGTTTACTTCTTACAGAGTAGACTACATAAAGGTCCATTATTTATTATGTCAAGAAACAACATTTATGGATTGTAATTAAGGCTTAACTTCACAATATTATGACGCTAAAACAAACACTTCATAAAATTTTCACTGTCGCAAAATCTTCAAGGTAACCGAAATAACGTCAGTACTTTGAATTTAATCAAAATCTTTAAACAATTTTCTAATAATATCATTTTGGTTTTCAAGTAACTTGTAAACGAGATTGCCCCCTTTTGATATTGAGTTTTGATTAGTCTACTTATAAATAAGATTAAAGTTAAGTGAGATGATTACGAAATAACTTTTTGCTAATTTCACTACTCTGTATTAGGTATGCTATTGTTAGCATTGTGCTGCTATGTTGCACCGACCAATCAACTGTGCCTACCGCAAATAATGACCGCGATATTTGATTTTGTAAATCGTTCTGCGAGAGTCGTATCGTGCCTGTCTGCGGGAGCCTTTGCAGTGTAACCGTGTTGTTGCATTCACAAAACTCAATGTCGTGCGACCAAGCAATAAAAATGCGGTATACCAACGCTACAGCAAACCGTCGGACAACAAAGGTAACCGACATAGCCCAAAGAATTGCCAAACTTAAGTGCCAGTGCGCAGGGCGGCAGGGCACATTGCTTGAAGAACAGATAGCCGACGGGGCCGAAAGATTCTGGAGTGGCGACCGCATGCCAGAAGATTTACTTCCCTTTTAACTGTCTTCACAAATTAATAGACGGAGGTTCTCAATTCGGTTTTTTTTTGTTCATAACTCCGTTTGTAACCCATTTGGAGACCTTTGCCCAGCTTTGGGATAGTATAGGATGAAAAAAAAAACTACGTCATTTATAAACCGATTTGAAAATTTCTTCTTTGGGTTGAAAGCAAAAAAAGACTTTTAATTTATTGAAGTAGTGCGAACAGATTTTTTAGTCTATCTCCAATTATAAATTCATAGAGCTAGGATCATTCTAAGTGTAGGTAATTATATTTTTTCTTCTTTGCCAAATGTCGATCATTTGGCAAACGTATTTAAGCATTTCGTAATTTTTTTATCAACGTACGTACGTTTACGAATGAAATTAAGGACAACATTATTACACACACTCTTAATGAGAACAGTTATATTTGAAGTAAAATCGTTAATATCAAAGAAAATACATGAGATTATTCAATTTGTGTTATGGTATTTTGCTATCGATATTAACTCATCTCTATCCTTATCAGAATCTGAATCGTATGGAAGGTTATCGCTTATCTATTGCTCCAAAGATTCGCATAATTTGTCTGCTCAACAACGTAAATAACGCAATGACTGTTGTTGAACTGTCAAAATGAAAGCCGCCTTTTTTACTATTAGTGTGTGACGCAAGTACCCGCAGGTCTGCGTTCTTTCGCCAATTAATATAATTTGACCCTGTTTATAAAATGCAGTACCTCTGTATATCATGAACACGTTTTGATTAAATAACGTTGAAAATGTAATATGATAGCAGGTAAGGTATAATTGATAGCTCTCAATTTTTTTTGCGTTTATACTTTTACTATAAGATTGTAGATTTAATTTAATAACACTGATAGGTGATATCATTCATAAAATTCTCCAGACTACATTTAATTTTATTAAACATTGCGCTGTTATTTGACGCCAGTTTATTAAAGAAATTAGTTTGATAAATTACTTAAAAAGTAAGAGTCGCTTTCTATTCGCGTTTTATAAGGTAGATAAAGAGCAGAGGTAGAGCAGTGGTGGCCTCGATTTACGAAAGGGTTACCGGGGGAAAGGGAAACCGGTATGTCTTAGAAGCAAAAATTCGAAGACATGTGACATCTACCAACCCACTCTGGGCTCGCCTGTTGGATTATGGCTCACTCCCTCTCACCGAGAGGAGGCCTGTGTCCCAGCAGTGGGAACATTATAGGCGGCTGATGAATAATGTGGTATGTGGTGTGGTTTCAGTGTGTTTTATGTGTGTTGTATCACAGGATTCTGTATTTTAGTACTAAATACTTCGAGACATACTACCTACTGCTAATAAGTCAATACTTCTACTATCTATATTCCGACTCAAAAACATATAAATTCTTCAATAGCAAATGCAGTCAATCAATCATTTACAAATGTTTTATATGTATAGGGCGATTTGCCATCCGAAATTTCAGGATACATGGTTTATTAGATTTTCATTGCGATATCTGTCATCGTTTCTGCATATTGAACGCATTCTCGTTTCTACCATCGGTTCACTTTACCTACTGCATGCAACAACACATTCAACTATTCAGTAGAAACATTAATTCTATCACAATCGATAGAAGTACTCTAGTTTATGAGTTTATTCTGAATTCAGCGAAGTTCTGCCGCAATTTTTTGTAAAGCGAAAACTTGTGGAAGTGGTAGCAAACTAAATCTACGGTATTTCATTGTTCTTCTAACTATTTGTGCAATTTTTAAAGTTGGTACAAAATTTTGCAGGACAGTGTATGTCGTTTATTTAGTCTATAAATAATCTTATTTGTTGACGTCAAACAAACAACAGACGGATAAAGCAGTCAAACTAAGAGATTCATATTTCAGTACATATGTGTACTGAACAAATCCCTAATTCCCTACTGAAATAACTTGGACCTACGAGAAAGTATTTACTTTATATTTACGAGACAGAAAATAAATATTATCTAAAAGGATATATATGCCTAAACCCTACCTAAATCCCGGTAGTATTTCAGGATATCCTAGTAGGATTTAGGTAGGTTTATTAACGTTTTTAGGGTTCCGCATCTCAAAAGGAAAAAGCGGAACCCTTATAGGATCACTTTGTTGTCCGTCCGTCCGTCCGTCCGTCCGTCCGTCCGTCTGTCAAGACCCTTTTTCTCAGAAATTTATATCAAATACTCAAGACTACTGACCCTTGGAGCTGTGAAAAAATCAAACTTCTATGCTAACGCAATCAAAAGATATAGCCGTTTATGCCGCAAATTTCCGCAAATTTTCGAAACTCGCAAGGGAATCAAAACCTAAAGGGTACTTCCAGTCGATCTAGAATTTTGAAATTTGGTACGAAGCAACGTCTTATAGCACAGATAAAGGAAAAATTGCGAAAACCGTAAATTTTTAGTTACATCATATAATAAACAGAATAAAACACAGAGAGAAATAAAACCAAGCCAAGAAACAGAACAGAACTACGACTCGATTGTCGTGATGGGTGAACTTTTACTTATATACCTACAGGTTTGTACGGAACCCTCGGTGCGCGAGTCCGATTCGCACTTGGCCGGTTTTTATGTTTATATATTTGTTAGTCAATCACGCAAGAACGGCCGAATGGATTTGGATGAAGTTGGCATACAGATTGTTTATAACCTGCACATACTTTTCATCACGGCATTACGGTCTAGTGGGATATTTTCCGACCTCCGTGCGAAGCCGCTGGCAAAAGCTAGAACTGTCCCAAAGTGTTAAAATTGCTATGAAGATAAGAAATCTTTATTTGTAAACCTCAAATAGAGAAAGACAAATGAAGGTCGATAGAAATTTACTAAGGGCATTGGTCCGGTTTAGTGCCGTAAAACGGTTATGAACCTATCTTCTCATTAACGGCTTGGTTTGAAGATTTGAAAAATATATTTTTGCTATAGATTCATGTACATAATTTTTACAAGAGCACTTTTTTCGTAGGGTTAAAACCTTTGCTGTAAAAAAATATTTACGACAACCCAATTTTTTGGCATATATTTCATACTCCTACTAAACAGCTTTGTTATTTGGAAATATTTTTACACATAAAAATAAACGGTTATAGGCACCACGATTTCTCAATAAAATATTGTAAATTAATCAAAATTTTGTAAAGAAATACCCCCATTTTAAACCGTCAAGGGTAGAGGGGCTCTGCGCATTGCGCAAGCGCGGGCTGCAGCAGTGTTGCCATATATACAGATTTATCTGTATCTATACAGATTTTTCATCACCAATACAGATTACAGATTTAGCATAACTTTTATACAGATTTTCGTAATTTTCGCTTCCTCACATAATCTATGATGAAATGATTGAAAATGTATCTCTTTTTAGTGTATAATAATTTAGTGTTTATTTATTGCCTTCAACATTTTTTTCCCTGTGTTCTGTGTAAATCGTTGTCCCTGGCAACATTTATAGCGTCTCGAGGAATCCCTTCAGTACAAATGAATGAACGGAATGAGCAGAATGAAACGATTTGTTTGGTTGGAGTTTCAACTTCTAGTTCTAGTCGAGTATCGCGAGTCGTATTTGCGCTAAGATTTCTAGACTTTCTTGTCGATTTTGTGTTGTGACTTGTGTGTGCAGTGAGTGCTGCATTCTAAGAAAATTAAAATTGATCACTCTCAGTGTAAAATAAATAACTTGTTAATATGCTCGCGAAAAAGTCACGGAATACGCAGCGTTTTAATCAGACTTGGCTGGAAGAAAGCAGTTTTAAATCGTGGTTAACAAAAAGTAAAAAGGGAGAAGATTACGCATACTGTAAATTTTGTTTATCAGACCTTGCAATCGGTGGTGGGGGGAAAAATGATCTTGTGCGACATATGAAAACAACTAAACACCTAAACTCAGTTCCTGGATCTTCTGCCATTCAAAAACCAGTCACAGCTTTTTTTCAAAAAGGTACGCTTGCTGATGATGTAAAAACAGGTGAAGTTCTATTGGCGTCTTTTGTAGCTGAGCATAACCTTTCAATGAATGTCATGGAACACCTCCCTCAACTCATAAAAACAATATGTAAGGATAGTCCCACTGCACAAGAACTTGCGTGTAGTCGCACCAAAACCACAGCTATTGTTAAATCTGTTACAGGAGACACTGAAAAAGAAAACCTAATTGCCGATTTAAAAATTCGAAAATTCTCACTGCTTATTGATGAAAGTACGGACAGAGGATGTGTCAAGCTTTTATGCATTGTTGTTAGATATTATAGAAACAAAAAAATTAAAGATGCGTTCTTTGCACTAATACCCGTTCAAGATGCGACAGGCGAAAAACTTTACGAACATCTGGTAAAATTATTTACAGATAATGAAAATTCCATATAAAGACAATTTGGTTGGATTTGCCGCCGACGGAGCTAATGCTATGATGGGTCAGCATAATTCTGTAGCAAGCAGATTATTAGAAGATATTCCGCATTTATATGTTGTAAAATGCATTTGCCACTCATTCGCATTATGCGCGTCCTATGCATGCACAAAATTACCGCGTGAACCTGAAGGCCTTGTAAGGGATGTATACAATTATATCAGTACGAGTCCGAAACGAACAGGTTTACTAAAGGAATTTCAAGAGTTTCTTGCACTAAAGCCCCATAAAATCCTGCATCCATGCCAAACACGTTGGCTCTCACTTCGCAGTGCGGTAGTGCGGATTCTAGAGCAATATGAAGCACTCAAGTTGTTTTTTATTGATGCTGTGACGACAGATCGTTTAAACTCAGCGGATTCTATTTTACATATGCTGAACAACCCGTACAACAAAATGTACTTGCAGTTTCTTGAATTTTCTTTGGATTTTTTCACTAAATTTAATCAAGCTATGCAGTCCGAAAAGCCACAAATTCAATCAATTCATGAGCATTTGTGCCGCATATTTAAATCATTCCTGGATTGCTATATGAATAGCTCATATTTATTTGAGACTGAGCTCCACAATGTCCAGCATGATAACCCACTACACTACAAACCAATTGATGATCTTTATCTTGGCGCGAATGTTGCTGTATCGTTGTCTACTGCTCCTAATTTGAAACCAAATGATGTACATATATTTAAACTACGATGTCTAGATTTTTATGTAGAAGGAGCTAAACAAATAAAATCCCGTTACAATTTTGGAAATAACACCACAAAACGTTTAAACTTTCTCAATCCCATTATTGTTAAACGGCGCAGTATACCATCATTGACTCACATTGCACACGCTTTTCCTAATATAATTGGACAAGAACATTTTCAAACATTGGACAATGAGTGGCGACAATTGAGAATGAATGACGACCTTCTAGAATCAAGCGCAGAAGATACAGAATTTTTTTGGCATCAAGTCAATTGTGCACAAGACTTAGATGGACAATCATTATATCCAACTCTTCTGCAATTTGTTACTGCTTTACTAAGTCTCCCTCATTCTAGTGCTGCAGTGGAAAGAATATTTTCTGCGGTAAATTTAATTAAAACAAAAACAAGAAACCATTTAGGCACTGAAACGATTGAGGGACTTCTTTTAACGAAACAACTTCTTAGTGATGAACCCTGTTATAAACTCCAAGTTGATAAAAAAATGATTGTTAAAATGAATAAAAATATGTACAAAAAATAATAAATATTGTTTTCTTGAACAGATTTTGTACATTTCATTACAGTTTTACAGATTTTATACAGATTTTAGCGTTTTGTGTTCATACAGATTTTGTACAGATTTTTCGAACGTTCTATCCAGATTTCTCGATCTGGCGTGTGGCAACACTGGGCTGCAGTCGTGCATTAGCATTCAGATGGGAGGGCTGTGTCGCTCGCTGCTCCGCTCCAGCTATCGACCGACTACGCGCGACGTGTGTGTTAGTGTAAATACTTACGAACGTATTGTAACAGTGTGTGTTTATAGACTAGGTCCTTGCAGAGGAGTCGATTTGTTTGAGCGCGTGGACGCTTTATTAGTGGTGGCATTTCTAAATACTTTATTGTTTATATATTTTATTGTGTGAACTGTAACATAGTTTGTATTTAAATAAAAATGCCCAGGCAAAGAAAGTGTTTAATTTATTAGCGATTATCCTATAGTTATTGACTATTTCTGTTTTGTTGTAATTTTTAATTTTTAGTGTCTCCTTACCAAAACTGTGCGTTACAAAAACAATCTTTTTTTAAAAATTATGTTAAAATTTCTCATGTAAGTGAAATTTGTTTTTTATGGGAAATAAAGATATCTCTAACCCGAAAAGTTGTCTTTCTTTAATCAATCACATACCTGCATGTTTAAAGAAATATGTCCAGTATAAACATCAAATAGTTGCGTCTTTCTAAAGTATGAGTCATTGATCCACCATTCGGTACTTTTTACAGTCGTAGGCAAAAATACCGACTTTCATCCGTCTCTGCATAATCTTTGGTCGTCGTTTTAGTTTAGCGCGCCGCCGCCACTCGTTACGTGTGTGCGGGAGTATGGAGCTTAGCTCCGCCCATATGCTCAAGGTTAACGAGGATACAATACACCTTAACTTAAACTTCGCTTAGGCACATTTTCCACTATCGAGAATCAAGTAGGGATAGCAGCTAACAACATGTGGGCGACCAACAAGCAGCCAGTGTGTAACGGCGGCGACCCATCACTCGCTTGTCTGCGTATGTACTAAGCGTGAGTCACTCAGCGAGTATTCTACTCACGCCAAGCAAACGTATCTGAGCGAGTACTTTCTTTGATAGTTCTCTTGTCGCTGCAATTAACAGTAAGCGATGATATATTGTACGTTTTTTAAGCGAGTAAAACGTGAACAGCTAGTCGCTTCTTCGTCGACAAACGAAGAGTTTCTCGATCTTCGTCTTAATATTAGCATGTCCATGCGAGACTCGTTGGCAAGTCGCCACTATCGCCAATGGTACGTTCCTGTCGACAAGAGAGACGGACTAGTAAACGAAGGTTTATGTGATACATTAAATAAGACGTTTTCTGAGAGCCCTCTAACCTTTGGTTACCTATATCTATGTGAACTTAGTCTATCTAAGTTGTTTACCTCAGTATATTATTCTGTACACGTCACTCAAGCCGCATCATACTTCCCGCATGATGTGGCTTTCCATCTGTTGTTGGTAATATAAATAAATATCTTAGGACAACCAACACAACGTTATCTGATCCCAAACTAGGCAGAGCCTGTACTATGTCAACCAGACAACTGATAAACATACTTATATATTACTAAATACATACATATTATAGATAAATTACACCCAGACACAGAACAAATGATCGTGCTCATCTCACAAAGATTTGTCCTGGGTGGGAATCGAACCCACGACCTCAGTCTTAGCAGTCAGGGTCACTAACCACTAGACTTACAGGCTTACCAAATTCTACTTAATCGTAATAGGTAAGTACCTATGTAATAAATCTATGTTGATGGATTGCTGGAGGCCTGCCAGCCGGTTCGCCTGATGTTAAATTGAACAAAACACTCCTTTGTGAGGAATGCATTGGGATTTGGTAAGATTCATGTTTTAATGTGACTTCTGGCTTATAGGGCCTGTATTCGTTAATATTAGTGAGTATTGGAAGATTTCCTTTACTAAAGTTATGGCTGCCTTATAATAATCACGTTTTTACTGTGGTCTTTACCAGTGTTTTTTTTTTTAATGGCGTATCTGTGAACGTTCTCCGGCTATAATACAATTAATCAAATCTCAAATTGCCTTCAGTATTCGTAATAGTACTCAACCACCGATTAATTCCACATCCATCAAAATTCATTCATGCATAAACCCTCTGTCTTGCTCCTGCTACAGTCTGTCACAGGTATCTTCTATCAAATATCTGGGGCTCACTGTTGACCAAAATCTCTCATGGAAGGAACAAATAGCCACCTTGACTACTCGAGTTAGGAGAATGATCCACTTATTTAAAAATCTCCGGAATGTTTGCCACCCAAGATTACTGCGAACTATTTATTTTTCCCTTTGCTAGTCAATAATAACGTACTGTATCACTGCTTGGGGAGGCGCATCTAAAACAACAATTTTATCATTAGAAAGAGTGCAGCGAGCTGTACTCAAAGTAATGAATTTCAGGAGATTTATGTACCCCACCCATAAATTATACAAATAATTGTCATTACTTACAATTAGACAATTGTTTATAAAAACTTCGATCATTCAACAACCCTCGAAGTTACCTCTTTCTACAGCCAGGCGTAAAAAAGATTTGGTTTATTCTGTTCCTAGAACTAAAATGGCATTTGCTAGCAAATTTTTTGATCATATCGGGCCTCATTTATACAATAAGTTGTCTAAGAGTGTTACGTGATTTATCAATTTAAAATTGCAAAAAGATTTAAAATGATTTTCTACTTCAAGTTGATTATGTTAACACAGAAAAGTTATTAGTAAGCCTATCATAAATATAAATACACAACACTTATTCACACACATTCAGTCACATACACTAATTACCTATATCAACACACAACATCATACAAACGTCAACACAACATTTTGTTTTTAAAACTATTTTTGTCTAAATATTTTGCATATACTAAATATTTTCAAATTTTACCCACCTTCGAGCGGTAGTAGTGATCGCAATTTATTAACTAATACCGCACTACCTTCTAAATATCTCAAATATTATGTTCACTGACAACGTGTGTGATTATTGGAGAACGAGGAATACTGACCTACCGTGATACAGTTTTTACTAGTACGGAGGTCAGTGTGAATTACTCTCTAACAACCATTTACGTTTGACACAAGATCTTATTCGTTTTTATTTTGTTTTTTTTTTTTTTTATATACATATAACTAGTTGTATCAAAGGTTGTTATTGTGCTACCAGAAATAAAAAATGTTTTTTTTTTTTTAATCATAACTTGCACTTTAAGAATCGTAGCAACGAATTGCCTGCCAGTTTTCATCCATTCTTCTTTGCTGCTTTGCTCCTTTTGATCAAAGCGTGATGTTATATAGCCTATAGCCTTCCTTAATAAATAGGCTACCCAACACAAAAAATAATTTTCAATTCAGACCAGTAGTTCCTGAGATTAGCACGTTCAAACAAACAAACTCTTCAGCTTTATAATAATAATTAATAGTATAGATACGTCAAGGAACAACAAGCCCCCTAAGCAAGGTCCCTAAGCAGCCTTAACTCGGCTCTCTAAATAATTACTATAATGCTGTCCCTGTATTGTATTGTTAACGAACATTAGTCTTTGAACGAACAATAAGTATTCAATGTTTGTAACCTTTCCATAAATACGAATGTATGAATTTTATGTTGAATAATAAATTCGTGTAAGTCAATGAAAAAATGGATTACACACTTCACAAATCATTTAACCTTACAAAGGTTTGTAAATTTTCGATAAATTCGAAATATGAATTCTGTGGTTAATAATAAATTCGTGTATCTCAATGAAAAAATGGAATTACACATTTCGTAAATCGGAATTCCATTACGCAATAGATACACAACGGTATCACTTAAATATGTATGGCCGATGTTAAATAAACAAAAGAACAGCACAAAAACATTTGGTTTATGAAAATATTTTAGGAAAAAACGCGTAATATCCGGCTTACCCGAAAAAGTCCAGTCTGTTAACGAAATCTGACATTTTACGCTTACATCGAGACATGGGTCCAATACGCAAGGAATAAGAGACTTTTATTAAATCGGATACCGACCGGAAACATAAAGTAAATAAAGAAACGGGATACGGACTTCCCTGTCGGATAAGAAGTAGCAAAAATTGGTGGGTATCTACTAAAACATATCCAGCCCAAGTATGTATTAAAATCGTTGAAGCTATTTCTGCCATCGAAAGTTCTCATCGAACCGAACCTCACTCAAGAGACCGTATATTATTTCAAAGTGAATTCATATGTTTTGAAAATAACTAAATAATCATGGAATCATTCTCGACACGGAACCTTGTTTTTCTCGGACTTTCTCGACTTTGACAAGACACCGTCGTGGATCGTGTTCGGGTTTTGTAGTATGGTAGAACCGACAGGGCATTCCGAAAAAAATACAATTGTCTTACGATCTTTGCAATTTTCAGGTCAGTGTCAGGGTGTAAGTTGATTAAAATATTATATATTATTCGCCCACTACTTCGGCAATTGAACAGTTCGGTTTCGACATGGAAATGATGATTAAAATAAGGTTTTATGCTTTCTTAAATAAACTTACCCGGTGGATAATCCCTGTAGCTGATTTCAATGTACACAGCAAATGGCGAGGCACACACAATGGATATGATCCACAGTACAAGAATAATCCTCGAGGCTCTGGTTAGTCCAGCCATGGTGTAGAGATGGAGCAGATGACGTATAGCCAGGTATCTCTCTAGAGAGAACGCTCAGCACTGAGACGTAGGTAGCCCTGAAGCAAATGAAAAATAAATTGTTAATGTACATCCTTATTTATTGTTGTTTTCACGGGATGATTTCGTGTCCTTTTAAGATAAAAATAGACTGGAATACTAAAGTAGTTTCCTGGTGTTTCTGGGAACGTGTCAAAAGGAGCAAATTACAAGAATATAAAGTAAACGACTTGGGACTTGATTTTAATTAAAATTGAATGTTTTAAGCTTCATTCGATTTCTTGAATACAGGAAGAAATGAGAGAAAACGAAATAAGTGCTTCATGGAAACAATAAAACGAGAAACAAAATCTGATTCTGATTCGTCTGGGGTCTGAATATTTCCAGAATAAATTAACAACAGTATCCCTTGAAAATCGCTAGAGAATACAATTCAAATAAAACATCTGATCACAGGATCAGAGAACCATTTAATTCCGATAAAAGTTATTTGAACGGTGTGGTTTAAAAGAAGATGTAGTGACAAAAATTGAAAAAAGTATGCTTAGATGGTTTGGTCATGTTGAGAGGATGAATGAAAGACGGCTCACAAGAGGTATTTACATGGCAGATGTGAGTGGAAACACCGAGAGAGGACGCTCTAGGAGGACATTTAGTGACCTTATTGGTGATGTTCTTCAGAAAGGTCAGGTGCGTAGTACTCGCAACCGGCGTGTGTGTATGACCAATTGTATGAACCTAAACGAGGCAAAAAGAGTGTGTAGAGATCGTTGCAGGTGGCGTTCCGTAGTTTCTGCCTACCCCCATTAGAAAAAGGCGCGAGTTTATGTATGTATGAAAGTTATTTTTGCTCTTTTATTATCAAGCGTACCATTTCAAGGAGAAACTAACAAATAAAAAAAAAGGAATGATTTACGTGCCAGTACACGAGACGCACCGGGCGATTATCACACGAATTTACTTTGTTTACAGTCACTCGAAACAAAATCTCGCTTATAATTTGCTAACGTCCTACGAAACTCATTGCAAAAACTCGAAATCGATTTTTTGTTTTCACCACCACATCATTTAAAGGCTAGGCGACTTTTTAGGGTTCCATTTCCAAATGGCAAAAAACGGAACCCTTATAGATTCGTCATGTCTGTCTGTCTGTCTGTCCGAGTATGTCACAGCCATTTTTTTCCGAAACTATAAGAGCTATGCTGTTGAAACTTGGTAAGTAGATGTATTCTGTAAACCGCATTAAGATTTTCACACAAAAATAGAAAAAAAACAATAATATTTGGGGTTCCCCATACATAAAACTGAAACTCATTTTTTTTTTTCATAAAACCCATACGTGTATCTATGGATAGGTCTTCAAAAATGATATTGAGGTTTCTATTTTCATTTTTTTTTCTAAACTGAATAGTTTGCGTGAGAGATACTTCCATAGTGGTATAATGTGTCCCCCCCCCCCCGTAACTTCTAAAATAAGGGAATGATAAAACTGAAAAAAATATATGATGTACATTACCATGTAAACTTCCACCGAAAATTGGTTTGAACGAGATCTAGTAAGTAGTTTTTTTTTTATACGTCATAAATCGTAAACCACAATTTACCTTTCATTCAGTCAACTCAAACATAAAAATTTTAAAAAAAAAAAACATAAACATAAACCTTATCAATAAACCGTGAAAACCTACCGGTTTGTACGGAACCCTCAGTGCGCGAGTCCGACTCGCACTTGGCCAGTTTTTAACTCTATAGTACGCACTAAATTTTCGAGGGCTAACCTTTCTGCCCCTTACGATAGCGCCTAATTGAGGCCATAAACTTTACTCGTATAAATGAGCCTATGTAATCAATATTTTTTTCACACATGTGTCACTCAGCTGTCACTTAGCAGACTGCCAAATCACTTGCGGTCCCCATTAGTACGGACACAAAGAAATGCTTTGGGTGGACATTCAGAGATAAATGATTATTCAGAAAAATCCTACCTAGTCACTAGATGTAGGTCTGTGGTTATAACAAGGGTATAGGCATAAAACGTTATTTAAGTAACACAATTATTCGAGAAATGAAACAGGCAACACTGTCTGTACAAATCCGTCCACAAATAAGAAACATATTACAATTGACGAGCTTTTTATCAGGCTTTCAAGAAAATACTTTTACATTTATGAGGGTCGAGATTATGTTACAATAAAGTGCTCGATTTTTATTTGTATTACGACAATTCTTTTGAACAAATAATGCTTTTTTTTTTGGAAAAAGTGTTGAACATTATTGAAAATAGAGTAGAAATATTATCGTTGCTTTTCAAAAATATTATAGTAAGCCCTTATTTTTAACCGACTTCAAAAAATGAGGAGGTTATCAATTCGACTGTATTTTTTTTAATGTTTATTACTCATAACTTTTGACTGGGTGAACCGATTTTGATTATTCTTTTTTTATTTGAAAGGTGGTGCTTCCCGAATGGTTCCATTTTAATTTGGTTCCATTCGGACAATGGGATCTATGTGAAAACCATATACGTCTTAAATTTGCATTAAGTATTTCCACGACAAATGGACGAATAACGCGATAAAGATTATTGCGAGGTATCTACCATAACTAAAAAGTTAAGTAAAAATAAAAACGTTTTACAAATAAATAACAACCGACTTCCTTAAAAAAAACACTACAAAGTCAAAAATAACTTTAATTTCGGAAGTCGGTGGCAAAAAAACCTTAAATACAGATCCTAAGACACCGAATCCCGAAATTAAAGTTATTTTTGTCTTTGTAGTGTTTTTTATATTTGAGTTGATAGGTATAAAAAATCTGCCACTGAATTTGAATTTCACACTACTGACAGCTCACTTCACACTGATTGACACTATTGATAACTCACTTCAAAAGGATTGACACAGGTCACAGTACTGCATGCTTGCCGCAGTCGGTCCGTAGATGGGTGACCATCGCAAAACACGTTAAGCCGTTGGTACCGGCTGTCATTGGTGGATATTGAATAGTCGTTTTGGGTAGTCAGAAGTCTGAAAGTCTGACAACCACTTACCAATGGGTATCGTAATACTCAGTAACTGGGTTGTGGCTGTTAGAAAGGCAGTCACTCAGCGTAAAATACTGTCATTCTGCTGCATCCGGTTGGACTAATAGCTGACCCCAATATTCTTGGGAACAGGCTAAGCAGATGATGATGACGGCCCCCACAAATCCCTGGTCCGATTTGCATGCACCCATAAGCACTTGCTTCGTTTACGAAAATTGCATTTGGTTCCCAAGAGAAATTATAATAGTCTGAAACTTTCTCGCTTTAGGTTCAGACATGGGTGAGTGAAGTGGCCAATATAAATGGTGTGCACTTATGATATCGGACGAACGATTTTTGTACCCGTATTGTTGTAAGTTTAGATCCCACAGAGAGATTCCCGAGAGATTGGATAAGTATGTGGACTAGTCTCTTTTATTTACGAAGTCTTGAAAGAAAGAAAATGTAATTCCACGGCCTACATTTTGTCCACATTCTAATAAATTTCCACACCATTTGTGTATTTACTTGGTTCAAATACCCAGAGTCTGCAATCTTATGTGTGTAACGCTATTACCCAGTAGACCGCGATTAGACTGAGTGGTTTCGTTGACTCAATTACCCCGCTGATATAATATAATCTGAGCTAGTAGAGTATACTTTGGGCCAACACGAGAAAATCAAGACTGTTAGTAAAAGACAAAAGCGATCAAATTATCTTCCTAAGAAATTCTGCCCTCACATCATTCAAAATCATTTTCGATTTCCCCAATGTCATATGCCAATATTTATCTGGTATCCATGAGCGGCAAAATTTGCATACTGTTTGATAATACCGAATATTTACGTAGTCCCTGTGTCAATTTGACTTTGCCTCATTTAATTAAAACCAAACCACACGGTAACGTGCCGGTAATGTATATTTTATATTTAGGCCGTAACTAGCCGATTTCTGGGTCATTAAAATGGGCCGTGATGTTGAGATTAAATTAAATTAACATAAATATCACCACGTCATCGTTGGTCTAGTGGCCACAAGGCTACTGCTATATGCTGATCTCGGGTCCGGCAAAGTGTCTTTTCGAAGTAGTTTTTCCATTTGGAATCAGCAGGCCGGAGTTTAGATTTGTGTCTGTATGATGGCAATAGGCTTGCTCCGCTTTACTTTGTGTAAATAATTTCATCACCGCTGCTCTCAAAACGGTGAATAAATACATCGCGAGAAAACCGGCATGCCCTAGAATCAACAATTCGAAGACATGTGACATCTACCAACGCGCACTGGACCCGCGTGGTAGATTACAGCCCACTCCCTCTCAAATAGAGGAGGTCTGTGTCCCTGCAGTGGGAAAATTATGGGCTGATTATGCTTGTGCTAAATAGGTACGAACTTAACTATTTGCTATTCTAATAATACTTGTTCAGAAATATTAAGTACAATCTAATAGCTAAATATAATATAATAAATAATGTGTACAAGTATAAAAAAGGGAAGAGCTCATTGGGCATCAAAAAATCCGTCCGCATCGCTGTCAGTTGGAAATTTGCCCAAACGGCATCTAAGAAGTTGACTACAGTATAACCAAGTTGGCAGTAGGCATGTGTTAAATACAGTACTTTAAATATTTTGCAGCAACTTCACCTCATTCTAGTGATAATTATTATGGAGAGTAACGAAAATTGGGAATTTACTTTACCACACTGATGCGACTCCATCAAATGGTCAAAGTGTGACCTACTTAAAAGTGACAGTACTTACTACGCTACAGAGATTAGGGTCCTCAGTTTGGAGAAGACGATACCCAAGCTGTATGGGTACTGGTGCCAATACACTGACTGATCGTTTGGAAGACCTGAAACAAAAAGCAGTCGTTTTATTAAAAAGGAACGAGACGACAATGCACAGGACGATTTTACTCAGTCGGAATCTATAGTAACCTCGAAAACCGTAGAAGTAGACCTCGCGTTGCCCATGAACTATGTCTATCGAACATAAGGGCACACCATTTTCCAACAAACAACCCAATTACTCCTTTATCTAACCCTAACAACCAGTTTATAAGTCCTGTTTCAAAGAAAACATTTCAAGGTTCCATTCTTCAATTAGAAAACTTAAAGGTACCACACTTTTTTTTTTTTTTCTGGATGGGAAATCATCAAATGACTTCTCTCGCTCTGGGCGGAGCGGGAGGGCGTGTCAGACTTTTACTGACTAAAACCCACCAGTGTTCCTTTCAGTTGCCCATGTGCCAGGGTCACGGTATGTCTTTCGAACAATCTCGCGACCCTGGCAGAAGGTACCATACTTAAGGGTACTTCAGTAACAAGGCAAATAACCTTCATAGTTATACGATGCATTTACCGACAGATATTCTTATAAGCTATAATACAATATCTCTAAATAGTACAAAGTCACTGTTTTCGTCTGCCTGTTTCTTGGCTTTATCATCAGACTATAATGTTCCCACTGCTGGAACACAGGCCTCCTCTTGGTGAGGGGGAGTTGGCCATAATACACCACGCGAGCCCAGTGCGGGTTGGTAGATATCACATGTGTGGGATTTTTTTGTTCTATGACTGGTTTTCTCACGATGATTTCCTTCACCGTTTTGAAAGCAGTGGTGATGAAATAATTTACACAAAGTACGTAAGTCGCGGCCGTTACTAGGGCCGTTACTGGGCCACCATTATTCTCAACCCGTTTCCCCGCTTACTTCTTCTAAGCCTCGCAACGTTTTTGATACGTTTTTCACTATCAGTTGAGAATTTATTATGGAAGGTTCACATGTAACAAATGCATGGAGTGTTAAATATTTTACGTTGGTACGGAGCTCTTCGTGTGCGAGTCGAACTCGCACTTCGCCTTTTTCGTACTAGTTTACTTCACCGTCGATATCAGCCTAGTATTTTCCCAACCATATCGGCGTCGGCGTACAGTCCAACAGGGCAGGAAGCAGATGAAGAAGAATATCAGTATTTTACATAAAGCGACAGTCTATGATGATACTTCTTAGAAAGACGACGGTTGACAGACGTGACGATAATTGTATCTATATTTCACTGACACTGTCGTAAGCTTTCAATTATAACAGCCTGTAATGACAGAAAGTAGGCAGTCAGGTAATTCTTATTTCCTGTCTTTAACTTATTTAAACTCAACCCACATTCCTTGCAAAAACGAGCGTCACGAACACAGGCTCAACAAGTAAGAAAACAAAATTAAAGAAACAACTTTATCCAGTTCTTGTCAAATTCACCATGTTCAGTTCAAAACAACTCGAAACGACAACACGATGAAAAGAAAACCTGGACGGAAAAGAAACTACGTTGATCAAAAGTAAAACTGAATTATCCCGCGTTATACAGGGTGTGGCGTAAGTAATGATCCACCGTTCAGGATTCGATGAACCAGATAATTAACTATAACAATTAAAAATTTTAACCATTTTTACCCAATTTTTTTTTTTCAAATTTGCTCTTGAACTTAATGGTGTGTTAAAAATTGGGGTTAAAATTAGAGAAGAACCAACTTGTTCTTCAAAAGAGCTGAATTTACATAAAAAATCATAACGTATCATGATAGCTCTAGTATTCAGCAGTAATTAACAGAAATCAAAATGGAAAAATAATGGTTTTTGTTGAAACTACAAACAAATATGTAAAAAAAGGTAGAAATTTCGTAAATAAAAGACAAAAATGAAATATTTTCGGAACCCTTGGGTAAAAATGTTTAAATTTTTTAATTGTTATAGTTAATTATCTGGTTCATCGAATCCTGAACGGTGGACCACTAATTACGCCACACCCTGTATATGTATCCACATTAACCAGTTGTCCCATTGTAATAGGAGTCTTTCATGAGTCTCAGGCAAAAATCAAGATACCAGGCTAAGAAAAACCTACTTGGCCAACCTTGGAAACGAAACCAGTCTAACTAATAGAATACTACATTGGAGGCATTCGAAAAAAATACATAGACATACATAAACTCATGCCATCGTCCTATGGGGTAGATAAACTACAGAACGCTACCTGCTACGATCCTTACATACTCCTTTTGCTTCATTTACGTTCATATATCTGGTCGTACACGCACGCCTATTGCGATTACTACCTACCTGAACTTTCTGAAGAAAATCACCTTCTGATTCCTTAGCACATCGTTCGTTAGTCATACATAGTGTCACCACAAATGCTTCACTAGAATCAAGAAAAAAAAATACATCTTTTCCTAATTAAAATTATATTCAGACTACCATTAATTGTTTCATTAGATATGACCTACTATTATCACATTATAATTAGAGGCAATTTACTGACGAACGTTTCACAATTTAGGATTTAATTACAATGTTAAACAAATGAAACAGACTATTAGAGCCTTTATTACTTCTTTTGTAAATAGGCACCTATCACAGTGAAGTTAAATGATTTGCGAATAACCTTTTAAGATAAAAACCGGCCATATTTTTCGATCGTAAACAAATTCCATGATGTCATGGAAGAACGCAAAACGTTTTACGCTTCACCTAGATTCGTAACTAAATTATTGGCTTCAGTAGGTCAGTAGGTCATTTGATATTGTGGATTTCATTCTAAACAGTTTTGAATCTAGATTTGAAATGGTTCTTCGTGCCTGAGTGCGTCGCAAATGTTGTTGCTTTTGATTTTAGCATAAACAGCCTATAGTGTTCCCACTGCTGGGACGCAGGCGTTCTCTCTCCGAAAGGCAGTGAACAACCACGCGGGCCCAGTGCGGGTTGTGGATGTCACATAATATGTCTTTGAACTTTTGGTGTGGTGGCCGGTTTACTCACGACGTTTTTCCTACACCGTTTCGAGAGCAGTGGTAATGACATGATGTGATATTTACACAAAGTAAGGCTCCTGCGTGGGTTTGAACCCACGACCTACAACTCGTAAGTGGGGTTCGTTACCACTGGGTCAGCACCCAGTGGTAACGAACCCCACTTACGAGTTGTAGGTTACAGGGTATTTTAAAGTAAAGTCAGTGCTGACCCAGCGGTCAGCACTGACTTTACTTTAAAATACCCTTTAGCTTTCCACCGACCCGTGTGGTGTCGGACGTAAAGAATAACACCACCCAATTTCTTCCCTTGGGTGTCGTAAAAGGCGACTAAGGGACTTACTCGAGAATGGGCAGCAGCGTTCTCTATGCATTTTACCACCATACTGCGATCGCCAACCCGCCTGCCAAGCGTGGCGATTATGGCAAAGCCCCCAAATTGGGGGAGGCCTAAGTCCAGCAGTGGACGTCTTACGGCTAAAATGATGATGATGAAGTGTGTACCTACTTGAAAGGTATTTGTTGATTGTATTTTTAAGAAAATTACCTACGCTAAACCAAAGATTCTTTCATTTTTAGACAATTTTTCCAACTCTCCACTCATCTTAAAAAGTGCTCCTTTTGCGAAGTGCACCAATTGAGAAGTGCACCAGTTGCTAAGTTCACCATTTGAGCATGGTGTACAAGTTGAGATGTGCACCAAATGCTTCAAACCCATTATAACGATCCACAAAGTGGATTAAATACGTATTATTGAAGCTAACGCAGTAAGTAGCAAGCAAAGTCAGTAAGAGATAATCAATTTAATTCAAGTTCGACATGCGGCAAACGTATCAGACACAGTCCCGCTTCTGATTAATTGCTTTTGGGATGACGTTGGCGATTTGTGTGTTGGTGCGCAGCACTATAACACAATCTGTTAATCTGACTTTAGAGTTTTTTATTACCTACTTAGGTAGGTAACGTAACTAGCTAGGCCAGGGCTATAACCTAAAGAAGTAATACTGAGCCAGTTAAAGACTGAAAATTATTTATGAGTCAATGAAAGAATCGTCTCTTCATTTGGTTTTCAAATTTTTTCTTAAATAGTTTGTGATATTTAAAAATCGCTGTCACGTAGATTATGAAATTTAAATACAATCTGCGCTCTTTATTGGACCGTAAATATTAAATAGCTTTGAAAATTAAAGTGTTCATTTCAAATTCCCTTTTACCTTCCTTTGAATCAAACTCGATAATCTTGTTCACAAATTTTCCTCTAATATAAAATACAATATACAATTTTGTTTTCATAATTCAGATTACGAATTATAAATTATTTTATGTTAGGGAACGGCTCGAATATTCCTAGAATCAAAACGGAATGAGGTTATCAAGTTATACATTGACGCCTGTTTTCCCCCGAAACGTTAGTCTGACGTCACAGTACACACCCACATTTCGTCTTTTATTGTTAACTCCTATGTAATAGTGGGCAAGCTATTGCCACCAACCAAGCACTAAACAACACTGCAGCTATGATATTCTCTAAGAGACGGTGTCGTACTTTATTTCATTTGGAAAAACAAATCGACATTACATTACATATAACACATAAAATTAAGTTATTTAAAACGGAATCAATATAATAACCACAACATTTTCCACATATTTACAAAGAGGTATGCTTTAATCCTCATCGGTAAGGTAGTTATAATTCACATTCTAGGACACATTTAATATCTTTATAAACTTACTAGTCAGTTACCACAAGATTTATGTAATTTGTTCAGTATATTAACAAAATTACTTCGAAAAGCATTTCTATTCAGCATAAATAAATTATCTTGGCTAAACGACGAGCTTGTCGTCAAGACAGCGTTGAGATCGATCGAGCGTGCAGCACTGATTCATACGATATTCACTAACTCATTTATGGTAGTCGACGAACTCATGCTTGTAACCTCCCGTCGCTGTTTCGTAGATAAATTAAGCCTTGCAACAAATTTCTTTAAATCGCAATCGATCAATCTCGACTGAGAGTTTTATGGGCATAAAATATTTGAGTTGAAGTTTCTAACTGAAGGCCGTTGCAATTTTGTAGCTACTCACAGCTTAGTGAATACCACATTGCCAAGAGAATAGCACTGCTGGGTAATTCCTGATGGAAAGCTCACTTTCCCCGACATCGAACCGAGGACCTCAC
The DNA here is from genome assembly GCA_947507805.1 of Aporophyla nigra. Classification (NCBI taxonomy): domain Eukaryota; kingdom Metazoa; phylum Arthropoda; class Insecta; order Lepidoptera; family Noctuidae; genus Aporophyla; species Aporophyla nigra. The sequence continues at coordinate 16,676,465 of OX382292.1, forward strand.
GCTCAGCAGGAGCACTTGTGACCATCGGACCCACGTAGCAGACAAATTACTTTAATATATCAGTAAAAATAATAAAAAAACGACGTATTACAATCAGCTGTTGTTTGCTAAAAACGAATAGGCATTATCATCGGATCAAATCATAATCGTCCCGGAGACAGGCGCGACGTGACTGAGGTAGAACAATTTTTATGATAACATCGAGCGAACGGTTATACAAGAATTGCTTCGCACCGTCGGCGTCGAGTCGCACTTATCTGAGCTTTTATAACAGACACGACGATCAATGAACCACCAAAATAACTGCTATACTGCTACACCTGTGGTGTTGTCATTTATCCGTTGATTACGCTGCCGTCAAAAGGCACTATAGAAAACCAATTAAATTCATGGACTCGTGTGACTGACCGGAACAACATAAAATGCAAAACACATTGCCATCAATCGCGGTCACTCGTGTGTTCTCTATGTATCGACCGATATTACCTACTTCATTGCAATGGCGACACTATAATTATGATGGCTTGTGACGTTTGCATATTTTATGTTACTAAATGTGAATAAAAGATACAGAGAAATAGTGAATTTATAGAACTCATAGCTGTATTTTTACACAACTGCGCAACAACAAGAACATGGTTATGTTTCTCATGCTTAATGCTGTATTTTCACCCGACTTTGTTACAGCAAACAAATGATTTTCATGCTTTCACTATCGACGTCATTACCGTTATTCTACTGCCTTTATCCCAATTTATTAGGGATCGGCGGAACATGTTCATGTATTTGTATGATAGATTCTTTATACCCTCAAAGCATCGTAACGCCTGAATGGGTTTTAATAAATGAGGTGTCTATCGATGTGTCGGGGTCGTGCGATGGCGAAAGGCTCAATTTTATCGCGATAATATCAAAATTGCGAATTTTAGACGTCAACAATTATGATTTGTAAGCTGTCACAGGCGCCATCATAAAATGCCGTTCGTTTATTTGGATTCTTAGTAGGTATGTAGGTGTTTAAAACCATTTTAAACAAATGAAAAATGGTTTAAAACGACGACCATGTGGGCCGTACATAGATTACGCATTATTAAAAATTAAGTGAAAGAGGCTAATTGAAATCATTCACCACTTTATTAATCTATGTGAAGTCATAGGTATGTCCTATATCATACTTTTACTTAAAAATAAAAAAATAAAATTATTATACTTACGTATACTTGACATAAGTTTTAATAGCTAAACTGAACCAAAAACAGTTACAAAAAATATGTATACCGGATGACATCTTTTACCGTCTCGACCTTCATATGGTGTGTTGTGTAACTAGAATAGAAGGCAGGAAGGCCTTCAGATTTATCGCAGGTGACTAAAGGAGCGCGGGAAGCGGCCGGACGGGAATGCGTGTGCGGCCCGTGCGCCTACGAAAGATCAATGAGGCCACCTATCGGCCGGCTTCAAACAGTAGGACCACGCTACGAAATCATTTATACATGCCGCGCATTGAGTAGGGTGCGTATGATTTGAGCTTCGATAGATTTTAATTGTTTTTTTTTTTGTTTTTTTTTCAAATTTCTGTTTTTGTTGTTCTAGTATGAAAATGTTACTTTAAATGTGTAGTATTTATTACTAGATCAATTTAATTACATGTTATTCAAAAATAATATAAATTTCTGTGCCAAAGGCTTCTACTACGTTCACCAATTACACCCATTTTTTTTTTCAAGACGTTATAAAATTTCACCCTGTATTTAACTTCATACGTAATATTACGGAACAAATTAATAATCTTCATTTAACGAAGCACGATTCTTGTGTTCTTCACGGGGCTTGTGGCTAAAAAATAACAACCGCACGGGTTGATCGTTCAGGTTAAGCTATGCTTGCCGCGGTTTGTCCATGGATGGGTGACCATCTTTACATACCAAGACCCTTCCATGCTTTGGAAAGCACGTTTAGCCGTTCGACCCGGCTGTCTTTTGTAGATCTTAGAGAGTCGCTACTGGTCGTCAGAAGCCCGAAAGTCTGACAACCAGACTTACCAAGGGGTATCGTATTACCCAGTAACTGGGTTGTGGAGGTCAGATAGGCAGTCGTTCCATATAAAATACTGGTACTCAGCTGCATCTGGTTAGACTGGATGCCGACCCCAACATATTTAGTTGGGAAAAGGCAGATGATGATTTAACGAAGCACGTTTCTTTGAGTCCCTGAAATAAGATAACATCTCCACTTAAATATAGCTTATAATAATACCTAGAAAAAAAAACACACGAACCACTAATGCACGGATTTTTTTTAGTTAATCTGAATTCAAGTACAAAGTGTATGTTTAGCTGTTCAATTTTCTTGCACACAATATTGAGATGGCAAACGCTCTCATCTTAAATGTCAATTAGCTTTGATAAACGATGACGCATTACCAGACAGGAAAAAAAAAAGATCGCTTGCAGAAAATGAAGTTTCAAAAAAAACCTCACACCATATTTAGGTCGTCTAAGTGAAAAAATGAGGTTACTCTACAAGTAAGTTCACGTGTACTAGTGAAGAGAGCAAACATGACCTATTGCTCGACAGTCCGGGCCTTAGTCCATTCAACCACTATAACAAGGTTCAACGAATCCGATTCACGTTCACTGAAATATGACTGCATGAATGACAGAAATGAAGGGATTACACTGAATGATTTACTCATATTTGCCGACACTATTTGTTCCGGTTGCTTCTTTGAAATGGGATGGCAACATTAAGCGTGGTAGGATATTGAAAGCACTTTGTGTTTTTAATGATAATAAATCCTTTATTCTCTCTCATTTTATTACCGATACATGAGCCCAGTATGGCCTTAAAAGACAACCTACATTACGGGCACGTTTTTAATTAAAACCGAAGTCAAATTGACACAGCGTAGGTACGTAATGTAACGTAGAGGAGCTTACCGTAAAATCTATTTCAAAGAGAACAAAATTAAATAACATCACAAATATTATAAAATGATGGACATGGTCGAAGCTACGACTTCGCGTGGCTCAGGAAGGTCAAAGTTGTCAGCAGGATGTAATTTGGCACAGATAATGTTTATATGGAGTAGGAGGGCAGAAAACTCATATTTTTATGTAATAACTAGCTGTTTCGTCGGAAATTACCTCAGGACAACGTAATACCGGAATAAAAAGTATAATATGTCCTTACCCACGTCATGGTCTATCCCTTTCATCCTAATCCGACTTTCAAACTAACTGTCATCACTCATTTTATACCTTTAGGGGTGTTGACATTGTATGAGGTATCTGTGTGTAAAAATTCAAGTATCTAGATCCAGCGGATTGGAAAATATAGAGACGCGTTAAATTACATTAAGTTTTCAATTGATTATGGTAAATTATTGACCACTGAGTGACCACTAGTTTTTGTAATAATGGCGCCGGACAGTGAAAACGGTGTCTAGTTTTCAATAAATGTTGGTTTTATTGTGTTTAAAGCTTGTAACGTAGTTCCTAACTTTCAGTACGTTTTCCGGTTGCTTCAAACAGCTGGAAATCCTTATTAGGTTGTTACGGCGGATGTACGCGTCCGCACGAGAAAATGGAATGCTTATTTAAATATTGCTTTTGATTTTTACAAGAATTTAGAAAGATTTTGGGTGCCTACATTTTCGGATGTGAATTTCATTAGTTTTTTTGCGGAGAAACCTAATCTTTTTACTAAAATAAAAGAAGCCTTCTTATGACGTCTTAGCGTTAACGTTAGCTATCTGCCGGTGAAACGTCTCTCAAATTCAATTCAGCCATCTCGGAGATTAACCGGAACAAACAGACAGAAAGACAAATATGTTTTTTTTTTAATTATACCTACCGTATGTACTTTCGGATGTTTTTTTTTTAAATGCTCTTGTTTTAAAATAACAAATAGTTTTCAATTTCATTTATTTGTATCGAAAATATATTATTGTTACCGTATCTAGTGAGAACAATTGTTGGTAAACCAGATAAAATTAATAATAGAATGAATGAAAGGAATTTAATTTCATCAGTGCTAGTTGAAAGCTACAAATTGAATCGCACTAAGTGCGCGAAAGCATTAGGTCAATTGGTGGTTTACTAGCTGTTTGGTAGCGGCTTATTGCACCGGAGTTTTTCACTGCACTGCTGGAATTTATCCTTTTTAATAGCCGTCTGATATTCTTTGGCAAATCTAATTAAATGAAACGTAAATTTATCGAGACCCAAGCACACCGGTACATCTATTTACAACCGTTCCATTCGCTATCTGATTCGCTTGTTAAGGTTCGTTTTTGGGGGAATGCTACAAAATGGTAACTTTCATGGTATTTCTACCATGAAAGTTACCATTTTACGGTGCTTCTATTAAACTTACACTGAGTGATGTGAGTCATTAAAAAGGAAACTAGCAGTAAGTTTAACAAATAATATTATATCATGTTTTAGATTTCATATAAACTTTCTTTGTCGTCAGAGAAGTAAACTCAGTCTTAATTGATTCAATTAATTTAAAAATCGAATGGTTTTGAATAACAATTCAGGCCACAACAGCGACTCGCTAAGAGTCGCATGGACGTTTTCGCCTCTCAAAGGTTGAAACATATATGTTTCAAACGCGGCGTAAGTAAATAACAACACACCTTGATTGTTTTCTATTTTAAGATACCGGTTTCTTACCTTCGTAGCAATGTCAACATTCTAAGAAAGTATTTACACTAGTTGATAGACATTCTTTAGGAAAATATTTATTTTCTGTCTAGTGAATAAAATGTTGATACTTAGGTCCAAGTTATTTCAGTAGAGATTTGTTCAGTACCAATTATGCTCAAATATGAAATCTCTATTAGTGTAACTTCTTTATCTATCTTTTGCTTGTTTGTCGTCAATAAATAAGTTTAGGTTAAATTAAATAAATGATATGGGCGAAATATTTATCAATCTGCAAGCCTTTTCCCAACTATGTTAAGGTCGGCTTCCAGTCTAATCAAATGCAGCTTAATATCAGTTTTTTTTTTAAGGAGCGACTGCCTATCTGACCTCCCTACCCTTTGGTAAGAGGTCAGATTTTTAGGTTTCCGACTACCAGTAACGACTGTCAAAGATCGATAAATGACAGCCGCGACCAAACGGCTTAACGTACTTTACAAGGCACGGAGGGGTCCCGGTATTTAATGAATGATCACCCATCCAAGGATGGGACTTCGGTAAACATAGTTTAACGGCTGTTATCATTTAGCGACAAGCCCCTCGAACGGTTGAAATATACAGATAATAACATTTTGTAGTTTTGTTGATTCATGTTTTATTAAAAATATTTACCTTCCTAAAGTTATTGTTCGGATGATACAGGTTTTCTTACTATACCTACCTAAATATAACAAGTTAGTAATCTACTTTTTGTGACTTAGGCACTAGGAATTATCTCATTTTGAATGGTTTTAGTTTGTGGTCTTTTTTAAATATGTTTTCTAATCCAAACTAAAAAGTGACTAAACCAGTTCGTTTTATATACGGTACTTTTTTATTTATCCTGTACTGGGAAAGTACAAAATAACTAGTCGTTTACGACTTACGACGCTATTAGCTAAAGCTAATGGATGTTGTGTACCTCACTTAATCTTCTGTCTTAACTATAAACAAGGTTGACATACATGCCAAACAAATAACGGCAATAAATTGGACTTTACTAGGTACTCACAGTATTCAACCTTAACTTTCTACTGCCTACAATCCTAAGTCCCTAGGTCTCCCTCAAAGTCATTTGGTAAATAGTCGTACTAAAGTATTTCACCGAAATTAATGTAGATATTTGTATTGTGAGAGAGTTCTGCGGGTCCAGTCAAACAGAAAAATCGACCAGTCTTTGAGTGGCTACCTAACCTCATATGATGAACTGTAATTAAATACTTTATTTAATGTTCGCTGAAGTTCGAAGCCTTTATATTATGGTAATATAATTAATAATTTAAGGGTTCATTTAGCACCTACCTACCTAATTGTGCCTACCTAATTGTTTTGGTATTTAATTTATTATGTTTATCGAGGGTTATGTAAAAGTTTGGTTTTAACAATCAGTGTTCTACAAAGCTTTGGATATAAATACGTATCAGTGACCTTACATATTTAAAAAAGTTTTATCGAAACTGTGAAGTATTTTGTTCTGTTAGCAGCATTTCAAACACAAATGGATATGTCTGACGTACTGCCTGATCATCACACATAATCATAAACGCACTCTAAATATAAAAGAGGCCAACAACAGGTGACCAAGGTCACTACCGCCTACTAACATCTGCAGTACCAGAGGGATCACCGATGCGTTGCAATTCGTAAGATATCACTGAAACGTCTTAAGTGCCCGTTATTATTACCTGTAAACATTAACTACAAAAAAAACAGAACAAAGCAACTCAGCTGGCATACTTGCCAATTCCCTAATAAGCTATGGGCTCCTTGTGTACGGGATAACCTAGAGATTTCAAAGACATACAAATAAGACTGATAAAGTTTCTAGTTAGTAAAAATGTTAAAGATAAGTGCAACAAAGAGTATGATAGGTTATTTCCCATATGTAAAATTTTACCCATAGAGAGAAAAGTGGATTAGTTGGTAGGTCTAGAAAATTATTATGATGATGAATATAAAGTTAATGTTAAAAATAAAAATGATTAAAAAAAAAACTATAAAAATTATATTACGTACACGCATACAAAACACCACGGTTGTTGTGATGTCTTTACTAAAGCTTTGTACTACGAATTCGTACGCGCACAAACGCCTCTCATCTGTCAAAAATGATGAAGTATCTTGATCGCAAAAATAACTCGATCTGTCAGTCGCGATTGGTCGCGATGGTTCATCGATTAGCGGCGAACTTTCATTTTTACAGAATTTAGCATTAATAATCTGCATTTATCAAAATCAAAATCAAAAGTCATTTATTGAAATTAGGCTGAGGATCAGCACTTGTCGAACGTCAAAATTACAAAAGACAGTCCCCCCAAAACGCCCACCCGTCGCGCACTTCTTAGTGCTTTAGCTAGGAAGAAGAAGTGGCCAACAAACTCCCCAGCAGCACAGCTGTCTGTCCAGTTAGAAGAACTTGATTCTATATAATGGTATATAGTAAATCATTAAGAGACACAAATTAAATTAAATGATTTGCTATATGCCAGCTAGCCAACCCAATATACCAACAAATAAAATGAAAACTATACTCAAGCATAAGCAAAAAAATATGTATAATGTAAACATGGCTGCAAAAATAAAAGCCTCCTGGCATAAAGGGCGTGATAGCTTACATATACAATGCTGAATGTTCACATAGCTGTTACAACCTGAGTTACAACTCGAGGCCACAAATGATAAACTAGGACCATCGACGTAAAATAAATTAAACAGGTAAGTAATATTAAAAGTAATATTGAATGAGTAATAGTAATATTGAAAGGCAACAATCGAGGAACCTACTCTACAAGACTGTATGAGTAATTGTTTACTTATTAAAATTGGTGTGACTACAGCAATAATCGCTATGTATAGGTCACCCTCCACGAGAAATTTGGAATTCTTTCATAATTCCTTAAACCAGATATTTCTAGCGTTAACCTCGTTTAAGAATGTTATCCTCACAGGGGATTTAAACATAAATATTGCTTCCGAAAACTGCGATGCAGGGACCCAAAATTACCTTAATATCTGCTCATACCATGGCTTTCTCCCCGCTCATACATTGCCTACACATCAAAGCGGTTCCTGTGTCGATCATATGATGATCAAAACTAGCTTATCATATACGCTTGTTACTAACGCAACAATTACTGACCATCACGCTGTCCTACTTTCCGTAATTTTAACGCTGCCTAAGGTAAATCGTCCCTTGACTAAAAGCAAATTATTAATATTAATTAATTAATTAATTATTAATAAACTTGAATATGACTTATGCAACCTCGATTTATGTTTTGTTTACAATACCGCTGACGCTAACTTGGCTTTATCGTACTTAATAAAACATGTCCAACAAGCAATATTACGTAACACCACTGTTTCTATAGTGGATAAGAAAAGTTATAATATTAAACCATGGATTACTCCTGGACTAATTCGATGTATAAGACACAGAGACAAACTCCATCAGAGAACAAAAAGATTCCCTGATAATTTAATCATTCATACCACCTATAAAAGATACAGGAATTTCTGCAACAATCTGCTAAAGAATTTAAAAAAATAATTACGATAAAAACGAATTAAGCAGAGCAGGTAACAATAGCAAGCAACTTTGGAAACATATTAAAAGCGTGACCAGTATGTCTAAACCACGTGAATCAAATTCGAGTTTATTGCTTACTAATCCCTCGCCACTCCTGTCAGCTAACAATGTTAATAACTTTTTTGTCAATGTTGGGAAAACTCTTGCCGAACAGATTCCGAAACATTGTTGCGACCAACGTCTCCAAAAATCAAGCAAAATGTGTAACTTGAAATCTTTTGCTATGCTCGACACCGACGAAGACGAAATAACCCGAATTATTTCTGGTCTAAAAAATGATTGTGCTGTTGGATGGGATAATATAAGCAATAAGATCCTTAAACTCTATAAGCATATTTTGGCACCTCCCTTAACGCCCATATTTCGAATCTGTCTTTCCAATGGAATTTTCCCTAGATGCCTAAAGAAGGCAGTTGTAATCCCTGTGTTTAAATCTGGAAATAAGGACTTAGTTAATAATTATAGGCCAATATCGTTACTCCCCTCAATATCAAAAATATTAGAGAAAATTATAAACAATAGACTTGTGAACTTTCTCGAACACAATAACTTCTTATCCCCTTCGCAATTTGGTTTTAGAGCTAAATTATCCACAGCCGATGCGGTACATAGCTTGACCGATTACATTTCAAAAGAACTTGACAAAGGGAACCAGACCCTGGGTGTCTTCCTGGATTTAGCCAAGGCCTATGACACAGTGTCTGTTTCTGTTCTTCTGGATAAATTACATAATATAGGAATAAGGGGAACGCCACTAAAACTATTCGCTGACTACTTACATGACCGATACCAATGCGTCAGAATAGGTACAACCTTGAGCGATGAGCAGAATTGTACGGGTTTTGGTGTTCCTCAGGGAAGTATTCTGGCCTCAACGCTCTTCCTGATTTATATTAACGACCTGTGTAACCTTAATATTAAAGCCGGCAAAATTATATCATATGCAGACGACTCGGCGTTAATATTTAGCGCTAAAACCAGTACCGAACTCTTCGAAATCGCACAACTAGGTTTTAGTACTGTGACAAATTGGCTTCAAACAAATTTACTAACATTAAATGCTGACAAAACAAAATTCATTCACTTATCCATGCGCAAGCCCCAACTTGACTTTACTAACCCTCACCTATATGCCCATCAATGTGGTAACCGCTCAGTCAACATGTGTAATTGTCCTGTTATCCTCAAAACAAGCAACATAAAATACCTCGGCGTAATAATAGACGACACTCTGTCCTTCAGAAAACATATTGAAAGTCTCGTTAAAAGAGTGCGCAAATTAATATATGTTTTTAAAAAATTACGCACAGTCGCCGATTAAAAATTAATCACACAAGTTTATTTGGCCCTCTGTCAATCAATAATTCAATACTGCATCACATCATGGGGTGGCGCACCAAAAACGAATCTACTTCCTCTTGAAAGAGCTCAGAGAGCAATTTTAAAGGTAGCAAACTTCCATCCCTTTTGCTTTCTTACAGATCTGCTATACAAATCCTGCAACGTTCTGACTGTTCGCCAACTTTTCATAATGCACTTAGTATTAAAACAGCACACCATGCTTACCTACACTGCTGATAATACTAACAAAAGACGGAATGATATAGTATGCCCATCAAATGCAACCTCAAAACATGTTTTTGTAGAAAGGTTTTTTACATTCTTAGGCCCATATCTGTACAATAGGTTAAATAGAAAAAAAAGTATCTTTAAACTAAATTACTTTAGCTGTAAACAAATTATACTTAAATATTTACTAACCATCGATTATATACAGACGGAAGATCTACTTGTTGTCTGCAAATAGACCGACTAACATAAAATGCTATTTCACTTTTATTTTCCTAATTTTAATTTAGTTTTTACTTTTTACTCATTGTTAATTTATTATATTAAGTATTAATGCACTTACTAGCCTGAAACACAGGTTCAACCTAGTTCAGGCAAATGAGCAACTGTGCTCTATTTTAATTTTTAAGTAATATTGTAAATGTGCCCATTTTTATAAATAAACGATTATTATTATTATTATTATTAATAATATCAACATCAAAGTCAGCAAGACGACCAGTCACCACAAGCAGCACCCGTTCACGAGCATAACTCAACGATAGTACACAATAGACGGACAATGCAATATAATCGCTTATCTCAGCCCTGGAACGCGCCAACGAAGGTTGACACTGACAGTTTGACATAAACATTTGGATGAGCGTGGTAATCCGTACGATCATAATTAAGTTTTAAGTGCAAAATTGTGTGTGTGAAGTGTTTTTGTTGAAACGTAAGATGGACAGGTAAGTAAAATACAGTTTTTATTGCCAGGATTGTGTTTTTGACAAAGATTTGCACGTAAATAGTTAGTTCAACAAACATCGTCATCCATTTTGCCGCCATTTTTCCGCGGCCGGCGTCGGATTTCGCAGTATTACGAGTAATAATTCTATTATTGATAACAAACTATTGACGTTACTTAGGTTACTATGTATTATATTATTGTTATTATGCATTTATAAGATATTTGCGTAACATTGTAATGAAAAATACGCAACCTAAAAAGATGAAGGAACTCGATTGTTGAACCGGGAATTTTAGGTCACGTGACACTAAAATAGACATTGTGTTTTGTACGGATGATGAAATGTGTGGATATGACTTCCGTACATTTTAATGGTAAAATTTTTGGGTGATTTGTTTATAACCGACTTAAAAAAAGTGGATATTGGACACGTATGTAGGTATGTAATGTTACTGTTACTGCAACTGAAATTTTGTATTTTTCCAGCTCGCATGCCAGAGGACCGGATGCCGGGGTGGTAGAAGGGCACCCCCACCACCACTTGACATGCTTTTGCAGCCACCGGCAATGTTAGTAACTTACGGACTTTTCTAATTTTCATTTATCTCTAAATATTCAGGTACTACAACACTGCTTTTGTTCCAGGTTTATGGACAATGACTGGCCATTGCCTGGGCCGGCATTACCGGTGCCTCCGTCACCAGCATCACTGTTCGTCGTGCTATCGCAATTATAATTTTCTTTTCATTTTTAGTTTTCATTTTTTTTCCGTATTTACATAAATAATATATAGGTACGATAATAGACTTGAAATAATAATAATATGTACAAGTACATAAAACATTTTTGATTAAATTCTAATATGTACAGGTACATAAAACGTGTTTAATGTGTTTTAATTTTTTAAAGTTCAGATGTGACAATATTTGCCGTATCCATATATCTTTCGTCCATGGTCATGACATCATGTATTTCCTATCTCATTTTCTCCCACGTTAAATCTTATGAAGTTATGTCTGTCTCTTTTTACTGTCGCTTTTTCGTTTCATCGAGTTTCAAATCACAACCAACGGCGCTAAAGAAGTTTTCACTTCAACAAGTACAACACACGTAGGGTTAAAGAGAAGAGACTGGTACAGCCACAGATAACAAATTATTATGGTAAGAGAACATTGAAGTATTTGGTATCTAAAGTATTTAACAAAATAGATTTATTAAGAGAAAAAGTAAAAATTTGTAAAGGATCACATAAAACAAAATTGAAAACCTTTTTACAGGATAGCTAGCAGAACTAAATGTATCGTAGAAGATTAAACCAGCACCCTAATTGCGTAACACACTAGTGATCAGAGTCTGAATCATTTTGAAGATTGTTGCTAATCTATTCTTTCATAAAATGTTCGTAAATACTGTCTGCTGTTGAGGAATTATCGAAAGGAAACGGATTTCTACTGGTGTTGTATTACGCAATTACCCCCTCTGAACAATTTAATATATGTATAAGTACTGTACGTAGTGTTTATGTAAGTCTCAGTTATGTAAGTTTCATTGTTATTATAAAGAGCGCCTCTCGCCATCAAACGTAAAAGTTTGGCGAGTTTAGAATTAAGTTATAAAACTGTACTTTAATTTAATGAAATAAAAATATTATTAAAAAAAAACCCGACATCAGACGCTCCTCTCAAGTGATTGGTTCACACGAACGAAGGATCTGTCGCAGCCAAAATGGATGGTCAGCCGAGATCTTCTGTCGCCGTCCACACCGCGGGGAGACATTCTATAGCTATACGCTCTCCGTCACATATACTGTACACCCGTGCGAAGTCGAGGCGGGTCGCTAGTTACTGTTCTGCAACAGAATTCCTAGACGTATCTCGTTACAATTGTTAATAAGTAAAACAAATAACAATTAAGAAGTTTTATTAATTTTATCAGACTAATATGATCTAGATTACTTTTTATTTGATTAAGCTGCCATTTTTAGTTTCTGAAATATTAAGGTTAAATCCAAGGCATTTGTAAAAATCTAGCACCTAAGGCCACTGTAATCTGTAGCAAATTTCTGAAAATATTGTACAATGTTTTTTCGGTCTGAATAAAGTTTGATTTATTTATTAAGATGATCACAAAGAATGAGATTGCAGATTTTTTTTGCCGCTAACGTATTCATAGTAGGTACTCTAGATTTAATTCAAGCTTAATAAAAATAACAAAATAATATATTAACTTAACTAAAACTATATATACACAAACTAAAATAAGGCGTCGAAAAATTCGTCCTCATCACTGTCGACCGGCAATGTACCCAAGACACTGGCGGCATTACCACGCTGTATAGCAATGCTTAGCCGCTGGCCAAAATAAAAACCAGCCCTTGGGTCACGAGAAGTGTCAACCAGCCGTTTTGATATTTCTTTAAAGAGGCCATGAGCACTCTGACCCCACGGCCCGAGGGTTTCAACCCCAAACGGCACGAAAATATAATTACCAATAAGGTTGCTATACTTTCGCCGCTTGAGGTTTTCCGCAGCCGCAGCGGCAGCGCCAGCGCAGCAAGCCGAGCTAGGAAGATGGGATGGCGCAAGAGTATCGACACACGTTGCATCCTACACTAAAGGCCTACCCACCTTCCAAGGAAACAAAGACATACCGTCCGGTCTCTTGCCATCGTCACGTGCCAAGCCATTGGGTTCTAATACAGCTGGGACGCCGACGGTGACAAGAGCTCGTCGGATGATTTCGTTAATGTTCGCGTGCCGCGCTAAGCGACCCGCACTTCGGCTACAAGACAGGCCGTGGTGTCCTAGACTGTTGACAACTTCGCCACAGTGGCAGCGATGAGGAGAACAACAAGGAGCTCCTAGTCTTAGAGAAGCAGCGAAGTGGAAAGTAGTGTCATCGAGTAAAGTGCCCATGTTTGACGACGGTAGCGCATGAAGCTACAGACCCGACTCCCATTTAACCACAGCCAGCAGGTGCGCACGCTCTGCAGTAGTAGCAGACGAGTTCAGTAAATTGTCTTGTACAACTCTGCAGAGCGGCTCATCCCACCGTCTCTGGGAAAGTGGGTTATCGGCTAGATTTAAATTCGGGCAAGCGAGTTTCCAGGCATCTGCCTCGGTGAAGCACGTCACATCAAAATTAATCAGTGTGGAAGCTAAGATTTTCCTGATTAATTTCTCAGTGCCGTGGACCAAGGATATGAAAGCCGGTAAACTAAGACTGGAAATTTTGCGGACGCCGATGCCTCCCATACGAATGGGAAGAGTTGCTTGTGCCCAAGCTCGGTCGTCCAAGGCCACATTTAATATTGAGGTTAGTGTGTGCCGGATAATTTGGTCCATTCTGTCTAAAAGGTGATTAATCGCTCCCGAGTGAATTTTTATCATTACTAGATAGGTACTGCTAGTAATTCTGTTTCAGGACTTATTACTAATTTGCAGCTTATAATTATATATAACATCACGTTTGTATTCCCTAAAGACTTACACAAAGGTGTACCTCAAGAACACCAGTGCCAGTTATATTGTAGTCCCATGTTACAGGTGTTGAGCCTATTGCCATCAATGGGGCATAAATCCAGATTCTAGATTGCTTCTGAGAAATCCCTGACGGAAAAACTAAATGCCCGACTTGAGAATCGAACTCTGGACCCTGTGCCATGGGAATATCTTTTCCAACTACCAGATCGACGAAGCAGTCAAAGCTATTAATATCCAAATTAAAACATAACGTGTGGGTGTAGCGATCAAAGAGTTAAGTTTGATTGACATTTAATTATAAACTTGCCTCTAAAGTTCTTTGAAATAATAATCAAACTTCATAGACACATTCAATATAGTAGATAGTTGAAGTCAACCAACCGCACTCAGTTGTATCAGTTTCACATTGAAAGCGCCCGTATGACAAAGTAGGAAGGGTGGTTTTCATAGTGAAAGTGTTAGGTATGTACGGTTGACTGTTCCTAATACATACATGTTGAATGACCACGAACTTATTATATTGAATGAATGAACGTGAATAATAGAACAAAATTTTATCAAGTTGTTATTTGTCTTCGAAATATATTTTGTCAGACGATACAGAAAGTAAGAAACTCTATAGTTACATAACTTTGTTGAAAGAAGTTATAATAGCCTGATGATGTTCCTTGGGCAAATCTATATACATTGCTAAGCATATACATTGTGGAATGCAATAAAGTATTGAGTATATTTGTTTTAGGAACCCACTTTGCAAAGTATGAAATGCCGTATTTCTTTTTCATAGTATTAAATGGACTGGTTCACAAATTGAAGGTGATCTGACGCGAGTTTTTTTTAAGGATAAAATCAGAAACGAAGTTATCCGGAAAAGAAATGGATCTACAGACATAGCTTGCAGAGTAAGCAGGTTGAAGTGGCAGTGAGCTAGCCATGTTTGTCGAAGGACCGACGAGTCCTGGAGTGGAGAACGCGTATCGGCAAGCGTAGAGTTGGACGCCCCCCAGCTAGATGGACCGACGACCTCAAAAGTTGAGACAGACTGGATGCGGAAGACGGACGATAGGGTGTTGTGGTGCAGCATAGGAGAGGCCTATGACCAGCAGTGGACTGTGACAGGCTGAGTTAAGTTGAGCTGAGAGTAATAAATAGTTTTCATTAAATAGATATGAAAGTATCTACGGAACTTATAACATCTATACACTATACAAATAAATAAAATTGGAGTGTCTGTTTTTAATATTAAGATAACCACTTTTTACTAAGTGTATGGATGTATACACGATACATATACCAAAACAACATTTTTTACAATTTTTGTCTGTCTGTCTGTTTGTTCCCGCTAATCTCTGAAATGGCTGGACCGATTTTGACGGGACTTTCACTGGCAGATAACTGATGTAACAAGGAGTAACTTAGGCTACTTTTATTTTAGAAAGATTTTTTTATTTTAGAAAAAAATAACTATCTTTGAAAACTACGCTGACATACGTCTCAAAATTCGAAAAACCCTGGCTGAATCCTACGAAATAGATCAAAATAATGTACTACAGTATTGTACACCTTAAAAAGGCCTACAGCATTAATCCTTTTCCAATTAAGTACCTTAAATACATTGTGCATTTAATATAGATCAATATGGCCCTTTACAGCATGTAATTTTAATGAATATCTTAGAAGATATTAGAGACTTAAAAAGCGGGCGCAGAGCGCGTTGGCAGCGGTCGGGTAGTACAGGATAAGTAGGATTGTAATTCATATTACTTTGGCTTCATAGTAATTGCGAATATCACGTGTGTTCATTATACTCAAAATAAACCTAATAGTATTATTCCAAGTAAGAGACCGCGAAATGGCTTAGATGTTTAGATTTTTGGATGTTTGTTTATCAATGATGCAAAGACGGCAAAACGGATTTAGATCGAATTTGGCACAAAGATATATTATATCATGGATACGTAACAGATAGGATACCTACTTTAGCCCGGTAGTAGGTTCCCGGGTGATATTTTCCGACAGCTATACGGACCAAGCCACTGGCAAAAGTACTATTCCTATAATTATGTTCGGTGTCTGGTAAATGATTGAGTGTCTGATAGGTAAAATAGGAGCGTTAAGAAAAACCAGGAAGACTTATATTCAACTAAACCAAGCCCTATGTCGCAGTCTTCTTACTCTGAATACTATTACTTTTATTTTAAAAACACCAACACACATGATGTTCTCATAAACTATGAATCCAAAGTAATATGAGTTATAATCCTACTACCAATAATATTATATATGTGAAAATATGTATGATTGGGTGTTTGTTTCTCAATCACGCAAAAATGGCTGAATGGATCTGGATCGAAAATAACACACAGAGTCTATATTACCTATATAACCTGGAATAACACATTCTTATCGCGGTAAATTTCCGACATCCACGCGGGCGAAGCCGCGGGCAAAAGCTAGTATTTAATAAAAAATGTCTCTGTATCCGTCTGCCTGTCTGTTTATTCCGGCTTATCTCAGAAACGGTTGGACTGATTTTGACGGCACTATTACTGGCAGGTTGTTGATATTATACAGAGGAATATAATACTACTTTTTGTCCCAGTTCCACGTGAGAATATTTCCTCGGAATTATGGAAATTATGGATTACCCGCAAAACCACGGGTATAGGTAGTTTAAAAATATTATAAAACGCAAACACCACAAAAACGACTCTTATTTTAGTAGTGATACATTAAATTTAGTCCTTTTATAACGTTGCGTAAGATAATAGCGCATTGTTTAATAAAATGAAATAGAGTAGTCTGGAGGATAATATAAACGATATTAGCGAACAGTGTTATTAGATTAAGTCTACAATAAATAGAGTTTAATTTTTTTTAAATATAACGGATGAAAAAAGTTTTAAGAGCAATAAATTATATCTACCTTGCCTGCTATCTTATTGAATTTTACTAGCTTTTGCCAGCGGCTTCGCCCGCGTGGAGGTCGGAAATTATCCCGCGGGAAAATACTACCGGGATAAAAAGTACTCTATGTGTTACTCCAGGTTATAAACTATCTGTGCGCCAAATTTCACGTAAATCGGGTTAGTCGTTTTTGCGTGAAAGAGTAACAAACATCCATACATCCATATACAAACTATTAATAATATTAGTAGGAAGTAGGATTTTAATTATCAACACAATTTTCGTAATATAAGTACTCAGCTAACATATCCAAATTCATCGAAATAAACGAAACAGTTAATGAACCATAATTATGACAATCTTTGAGACCGTCGTGTTAAAACTGAATTCGATATGTTAAGCCTAATCATATTTAGTCGAGTTATTTCTCATGTAAAAAAAAACTGATTATTTACATGTGTTTCGGGAGAATGAGGAAAGTTTTGCGTATGTATATCGATGGCTGGAAGAGTAGAGGAAGACCAAAGAAACGATAGACAGACTGTGTGAAATATGATATAGCTAGAAAGGGGGTGAGTACCCAGATGACTACTAGTAGAGAAGTATGAAAATTGGGTTGGCAGGAGAATGATGAGGATTTATATTGCATCTGTATTCAACTAACATGCCGCAACAGTTGCTATCATACTATACTATGGCAACTGTGTATTTCATTTCGAATTGCTAACTTGATATTCAGGCGTCAAACAGAACTGATTAAATCCAAATATTTCTACGCAATCTGTATTGTACACAATTCCATTCGATAATACAAAACCCATCATCTTCGTCTGCCAAGCCGTGTCTCAACTATGTTGGGATCGACTCCCAATCTAACCGGATACAGCAGAGTGGTGTGCCACTTTAGCTATAGGAAGCGCTCTACCTTACTCATGGTAAGTATACTTACCATGAGTAAGGTGGAGCGCTTCCTGATTTGCAACTTTGCCGAGGTAATAGCGTTACACATTAACTGAAGAAATGGCTATTATTTTGACAGAACAACGAAATTAATTGCATTATTGACGTTTTTGAGAACACAAATTTTTCGAATATCAGAAGCAATAGATGGATCTGACTAACAGTGTGTTACGCAATTAGGCGCGCATTCCAGTTTTAGACGTAAATATCGTCCCAGTGTATAATTAATGAAGACAATAATTTGTAATACAACTACTACTTGAAAGCTATTATCATTTAATGAGGGTATTTTCAAGAATACTAGATAGTATTATAATCTTCTTCTTTCCTTCGCAACACACAAATTCTAGTTATGTCTGCTGTGACCAACCTACCTGCCGGCGTTACTACGCCGTCAGGAAAGTTAGACAATACACGGACGTTGATACAGCTCGATTGGTCTATTTTAGTTATTTTCATAGCGTTATGTCCTACGGCATTCTGCTGTGGGGCAAAGCGGCGGACATTCAAAATATTTTTGTTCTTCAAAAACGAGCTGTTTGAGTTATATACCAACTAGGTACTAGAGTTTCTCTGAGAGAGTTGTTTAAACATAATGGTATTCTTACGGTGGCATCACAATTAATCTTCGCCAACATCTTATATATTAAGCAAAATATACATCTGTACACTAAGAACAGTGATATTCATAATATTAATACTAGAAATAAGGACAAGCTACGTGCTCCCTTTCACCGGCTTCATAAGGTTCATAATTCATTTGTTGGTCTTGGTATTACCTTTTTCAACAAGCTTCCCTCTGCTTTCATAGATTTGCAGTTTAATGAGTTTAAAGCTAAAGTAAAATCCAACCTTTGTTCAAAGGCATACTATTCTATCAACGACTTCTTAAACGAGAAGAATAGTTGGTCGCTGTAATTAACTCAATGTTTATGTTCTTTCAACCAGAATCAGAATTAGCTTTCCTCATCGTTGTGTATGTAAGCGGGCACGCCCTTTATACCCGGAGGCTCTTATTTAGGTTTTAAGTTCTATTTACGATTTTATTATTTCAGCTTGAGTTTAGTTTTTTAATGTTTTGTTCGTATATTGGCGTGTGCTAGCTGACATATGACGCATAATTTGATGTATGTTTTGTTTTGTTTTATACTATTAATTACTTACATAATACTGTATAGAATCAAGTTCTTCTAACTTAACAGACAGCTGTGCTGCTGGGGAGTTTGTTCCGCCACTTCTTCTTCCCAGCTAAAGCACTAGGAAGTGTCGAAGGGTGGGCGTTTTTGGGGGACTGTCTCATGTAACTTTGACGTTCAAAAAGTGCTGACTCTCAGCCTAGTTTGAATAAATGACTTTTGATTTTGATTTTTTTGATTTTGTGCTCATAAGTTCTGAATAACAATGTTAAGCATTCTTGTTCTGTTTGTTTTGGGCTGGCGGACGTTTAATATGCGGGTATTAGTCAACATTTGTGGTCAGCTCCATTTCTACCTGACATTGTGAAGTTTAGTAGTGTTGCTTTAATGGACGAATATAATTTAGTGATTACAACCAATTAAGAACAATACTTACTAGAGAATGGGCAGTAGCGTTCTCTATGCATTTTACCACCATACTGCGGTTGCCAACCCGCATGCCAAGCGTGGCGATTATGGTAAACCCCCTCCCAAATTGGGGAGGCCGATGTCCAGCATAGGATGTCTTTGGACTGAAATGATGATGATGATGATGATGATGAATGAAGATCAAAAGCAGTATTTACTTCTATTGGTAAACGAATAAAGGAATACTACCCTTGTTTAAAAAAAAAATGTTATTTAAATACTTACGTGGGTGTTTATTTGTAATAATAACAATAATTTTGTATTTTTTATGTCTAGATTTACGAATAGAAGAATACAAGTTAGTGATACGAAACGAATACAATTCCATTACGAATTTTTGTTCAAAATTCAACCCTTGCAATAGCACTAGCAATCCTTAAATATTTTTGTTCTAATTAAAAAAATATTGAGAAATTTTCTAATGGTATATAGTGAAACTTTGTGGTACCCTATGAAATTAAAAAAAAAAAAACTCGGGAATAAGAACCACCCTAATGTTTAGGTATAATATGTGCTTTATTAAACTTCTTGAAGAAAACATGATAATCAATCAATAATTGAATTACAAATCTTAGTACCATGTAAACAAGAGGTAAACATGCCCAAAGTTTCCGAAAAAACTAAGCCTTTTGCAAAAAATGCCAAAGATCAAACGAATAGCTTATGCATCAAAATTCGTAGAAATAACCACAACATAAAAATAAGAGTAATGACTCAAGCCTCTCTCTCATATCACACTTCGTTGAGCGAATATATTCACTAACAACTCCACTTCGAAATTGTCCTCATTAATAACAACTGTACAATTGAGGTGTCGCCAAAGTGACATTGTCTTAGAACAGGTTCTTCTTTAAAAGTTTCTGTTGACTGGCAACGTACTGTTGTTTGATAGAGGGTGGTCAATTATGGTTCTTGTGAGCCTACAAGGCTTGTGGCTTGGTAAAAACAATCATACAGGTCGATTGGTCAGGTTAAGCTCTGCTTGCTGCGGTTGGTTCGTGGATGGGTGACCATCTTGACCCACCAATACGTCGATGTGCCCCAAAAAGCACGTTAAGCCGTTGGTCCCGGGTGTTATTCTGAGATCAGATCAGTCGTTACAGGTCGGCAGAGGCCCGAGAGTCTGAAAAGGAATCTTATCAAGGGGGCTCGTGTTATTCAGTAACTGGGTTGTAGAGGTCAGAGAGGCAGTCGCTTCATGTAAAATACCGGTATTTGGCTGCATTTGGTATGACTGAAAGCCGTCCCCAATTTAGTTTGAAAAAGTCTCGGCGGGTGAAGGTCAATAAAAGTTCTATTTAGGTGTGTGATGCCCCACAGAAGTTGTAAAGCGAGGAACCACCGTAGCCCACAGTGTGAGCCGTGGTGTATTTTGACCGACACAATCTATAAGCTACAGTTACGCCGTCGAGAGAATACTGTCCTGACACTAGACAGTTTCATAAAAAAACGGAAGGGTTTTATTGTTTAGGGGGTTTTTGAAATTTAACTTTTATGGGTTTTTGTCGCCATAAATATAAGCTTTTGAGCCACAAATTAAAGCTTATGTAAAGCACTGAAATCTGTTGATTTAGTAAAGGTCCCTATCTACAACTACAGCATATACATTACACATCAATGGAAACAAAGTTAAAAGGTATCAGTTTTAAGTACATACACATATAGGTACTTTATCAAAAATAATTATATTTGTTCAAAATCAGAACCTCACAGCGTTTACTTTGACCTGACATTATTAAAACTACAAAAAGATCACAATTTTTACCGAAGATAACAGCAGCAGCGAAATCTAATTAGATTCCAATCAGGATCTGCCTTTAAATAAAACTAGACATAGTCTTCGTCTCTAACCAAAACCTTACGAAACAATTTATCAATATTTCAGGGCCGAAAATTCTAAGCTTAGAAGCTTCTCGGCGTCGCCCAACAAACCTCATTGTCAATGTCTAATTGTCTTGCCTTCTGATCCCCTTAACACATTTTCAGACACGAACAATGACTAAATTCCTTAACAAGGTCAGTTGACAAGCGAAATCGTTCATCTAGCCAATATTAATTCATTACAAACAGAAGCGACCTCGTAGCATCAATTTCAGTGGGAGTAATATTGAACCATATGACAATATCAGGGATTTTAGACGCAGTAGAATCGATTTTAATTGCAAGATCACATAAATATACACATAGGAACATACATAAATCAGAGAGATGATTCGAAATAGTGGTTGATCATTACAGGTTGACAAGAACTCAATCTGAAGATATTTTGGAAATGGTTGTATGTAGAAATCTTATATGAAGTGGTAGTACTTGTAAGCAATCGACAATAAATCACCAAATTCATTATCTGCGTAACCTTGTGCCAACTATGTTGTGGTCGGCGTCCAGTATAACCGGATGCAGCTGAATACCAGTATTTTTCATAGAACGACTGCCTATCTGACCTCCACAACCCAGTTACTAAGTGATATGACATCCCTTGGTAGTACTAGTGATCAAGATTTCGGACTTCTGACGATCCGAAACGATTGTTAAAGGACAGCCGGGACCACCGGCTTAACGTGCTTTTCGAGGCAAAGAGGAGTCTTGCGGCATGTGTCGTTTATCCTGATTGATTGATCCGTGCGGCTGTTTTTTTAACCGACTTCAAAAAAAGGAGGAGGTTCTCAATTCGACTGTATTTTTATGTTTGTTACCTCAGAACTTTTGACTTGGTGAACCGATTTTGATGATTCTTTTTTTTATTTGAAAGCTGGTGCTTCCCGTGTGGTCCCTTTTCAATTTGGTTCAGTTTTGACAATGGCATCCATGAAAAACCATATAATTCTTAAATTTGCAATAAGTATGATGTGTGCGACAAATGGACAAATAACGCGATTAGATTAGTGTGGGGTACATACCATAACTAAAAAGTTTAAAATAAAAACTTTTTCCAAAAAAATTACAACCGTATTCCATAAAAACACTAGAAAGTGAAAAATAATTTTAATTTCGGAAGTCGGTGGCAAAAAACTTAAATACAGATCCTAAGACACCGATTCCGAAATTAAAGTTATTTTTCACATTCTAGTGTTTTTAAGGAAGTCGGTTGTTATTTTTTTTATTTTAAGTTTTTTACTTAACTGGGGCTGTTATGACGTTTAAAACTAGGGGAAGACATGATATGACATACCAGAAAATGTCAAACTATCATCACATACTTCACTCCTGTAGAGGGTGAATTAACCAAAAATCCAAATTACTGTCTTTCGCGTTTGTGCAAAATATCATGCTCCTAGACTCGGAGCCGTGCTCAGCGGTTTAGGTCAGCTGTGCGTTCTTTGACAGTCAAAGAATTAATTTAAGATTTTTGTTATGTAGATTTAAATTAGTTGGGGAGTATATAGAGTTGTAATAGACAAAGATTTTTAGGAACATATCCCCCTGAGATAAATGCCGATACATGCGTAAGCATAGGTACCTATAGCAGCCGTAAGACGTAGAAATTATGGTAATAACACCACAGGATTATTTTTATAAGGTTGATAAAAAAGTTTTGTCGCAATAATTTCAGCAGAATTAATTTATTCATATATCTTATACAAAACATTTCTAATCAACAATATATTCACCCTCTAATTCTATGACACTGGACCATCTAGCAGGCAAGTCGTTTATTCCTTTTGCCCAAAACTGCGGCAGCTGTGACTCGAAGAATATAGACACATTGTTCTTGAGATCATCGACGTCTTCGAACGTTTTGTTTCTCAAATATGCCTTCAAATGCTTGAACAAATGGTAGTCAGAGGGCGCGATGTCGGGAGAGTATGGTGGATGAGGAACGGTATTCCAGTGAAGGTCGGTGATCGTTTTCTGGGTTGCCTTTGCAACATGGGGTTTCGCATTGTCATGGAGAAGGTGGACATTTGCGCGTCTTGGCCGTTTTTCTCTTATAGCTTTCGCTAATTCTTGGAGATTCTCAATGTACTGTGTAGAGGAGATCGTCTTACCTGTAGGGAGAAATTTATAAAACAGTATTCCCTTTGCGTCCCAGAAACAGCACAACAAAATCTTTTGTGAGTGGGGATCAATCGGTTGCTGTGGCGGTTTTTCTCCGTCTGGAAGGCAATAGGCTAGACGCTTTTTGTTATCATACAAGATCCAGCTTTCATCACCCGTCACAAGATCCTCTAAAAACTCCTTGCGATGATGACGAAGTAGTAGAGACTGACAGATGGTCACGCGGCAGTTCTTATTGTCGTCGGTGAGACGATGTGGTATCCATTGAGCTAAAACTTTCCTGTATCCCAAGTTGTGTAAGTGATTTACTATTGACGGTTGGCTGCAGCCAAGTTCTCTGGCTAGCTCGTGCGTACTTGCTTCCGGATGCGCTTTGATACAGCAGAGTAATGCGTCATCATCGATGCTCAAAGGGCGTCCGGGACGTTCCTTATCCTCAAGACTTGTGTCTCCAGATTTAAAACGATTGAACCAACGCTGTACTGTTCGATAAGAAACTACGTCCTCGCTGAATGCATCTTGTATATTTTTAGCAGTTGTGCTTGCACTCGTGCCGCGCCGCCACTCATAAAACCTGACCGCCCGAAGTTGCTCCTGCGAGATCGAAGCCATTGCTGTACTTTAAAACGCAAGCTCGCCCTCTATTACCTTATCTAGCGGAAGAGTAGAAAACGTTCTAGAATATTCTTGACATCGCTCGATGTCACATTGCTTCTATACGTAAAAAAAACTTCCTTGAAATTTTTGCGACAAAACTTTTTTTTCAACCTTATACATCGTTACATTTCAACCTTTCGCGTTAAGGCGCGGACTGACTACGATTTTAAATGCTACAACTACATGCTACAGCTCCAACAAATAAGGTTGAAAATTGAATAAATATTTGGATGACGATGTGACTAAGCTGCGAATTGGCATTTATTTTACGGGTTTTATTTAGATTATTCGGACTACACACATTAAATTAAATAATTGTCTGGTTAAAGTTTTAAAGTAATGTTTATTCTATTGAACTCTTTAAAAAAAAATGTAGGTATCGCTGAAAATACAGAGATGTTCGACGTCAAAGTTTTTTTTGTGAAACAATTTTTATTGGGAATATCAAACAATTTTTCACTATTCTATTCGGTTAGAATTTTTCTTTAAACCCTTCTCTGTCCACTGTATTTTTTGTGTCGTATATTTTCATTGCGTTACGTCATACTCGATTGTCAAAGACACCAGTGTTTTGTGAATATTGAGGTAACACCGCGCCTTAATAGTCTATTGTAACTCCCATTTATTACTTACGTTCCATTTTCACCACAGGTATTAAGATACTCCAACATACATCCACCAAATAAATACATTAAGGTTAAGTAAGTCACAACCCCTTCCGCATACAAATTTTTCAGATTAAGTGATTACTTAAGGAAACCTGCTGGTAGAACATCACGTCGTGATAACACGGAACTCAATTCTTGCTGTTCATAATAAACATGTCTAATTGGAATGTTTCACTACAGTTTGAGGACATTTTGCTTGCACCTGTAGTAAAACGTAATGGCCATAAAGACGAAAATATACAAAAACAATTGACGTAATGGCAGAACACATGTTAGTATGTGATACAATATTCCAATTCAAAGGAAGTGTGCCAAGGAAACTTAATTCAATAATAGTTCGAGTAGCTTACGGATTTTTGTAAATATGTGAACCTTCATTTAATCATAATAAATATAATATAATAAATATATTTGTTTTAAAGATACCTTATGAGATTGGACGAGAGTTCAGCGAACAGTTTTTATGTTGCATCTGTGTAATATACCAGGCCACTCAGAAAGTATTGCGAAAAAAAGGTTTTTTTGTAAGAGAGATTGGCCAGTTATAAACTACTATAAAAATAAATATTATTTATAAGTAAAAATAGGTACGTTCCAATTTCAAAATTTCCCTCCACATTTTTTGCGAGCGAGAATTAAATTATCGTGTCTCATTGGAAAATGGATTTGCGCCGGGGACATTTTCGCGCTATAATTTTTTACGATTTCATGTGTCGCCTGAAACCGGAAGAATCATACGATAGACGTCAAATTGCATTCATGGATGAAGACCCTTCTAAGGCAACTATGTATCGTTGGTATAACGAATTCAAACATGGTCGACTAACTTTGGGGGATGAAGAAAGAAGTGGTCGCCCTTTGACGGCTGTTACGAAGGAAAACGTGCTAGCAGTGAAAAATTTAATCCAAGACAATAGGCGAATTACGTATCAGGAGATTCAACTCATACTGCAGATTGGATCGGGAAGCCTTCACGAGATTCTACACGTGCATCTTCGCGTGAGGAGGATAGGCTGGGTGCCGCACAACCTCACCGATGCTCAGAAGCAGGCCCGGGTGGAATAATGCCGTGATTATGATAAACAAATTTGAAGCAGGCTCCTCTCGGCGTGTTTACGACATTATTACAGGTGATGAGTCCTGGATTTATCAATATGATCCAGAAACGAAGCGCCAGTCGACGGTTTGGGTATTTCAAAACGAATCGACGCCTACCAAAGTGAAGCGATCTAGAAGCGGGGCGTAGATTTTGATCGCGAGCTTTTTCAATTTGACTGGCAACTTCGTGTCAATCCCGTTACGGAACCAAAGAAGCATCAACGCCGAATGGTATACTACCAAATGCTTGGCAGAAGTTTTCTCTGTTGTGAGCAACAAGCGACCAAACAGGGCTCCGCGGGCTACTGCTCCACCGCGACAACCCGCCCACGCACACCGCGCTCAAAACGAGGGACTTCTTGGACAGCACGCCGGTCAAACTTCTGGATCACCCTCCTTACAGCCCTGACCTAGCACCGTGTGACTTCTTTTTATTCCCAAAAATTAAAAATCAGCTCAAAGGGATACAATTTTCGTTGCCGGAAAATGCGCTGTCAGTGTTCGAACAGGCTGAAAACGATGTGTCTGCGACGGACTGGGAAAAGTGTTTCGAAAACTGGTTCAGACGCATGAAACTTTGCATAGAGGCTAGTGGAGAGTATTTTGAAAAGATTTAATAAAAAAATATTTACCTATAGAACACTTCTTTTAATTTTCGCAAAACTTTCTAAGTGCCCCACGTATATGCAACAAAAAGGATTCAACGTATAGAAAATATTAGTAATTATCTAGGTAATATTTTTTCCTCCCAGCTTGTTTATGTTGCTCCTTGCTTTATCCGATCACCGTGCGGACAGACTGAAGAGTTTTCATGTTTGTTTATCAACTTTGTCAAGAGACGTTACGAAAGGGATCTTTTTCAAAAAATATAATTTACATAAAATGTGTTCAAATATTCGATCAAACTTGAAGAGCTCTGAAACTAATTAAATACTCTTCAATCATTAAAAGGTTACTTGAATGTATAAAATTATTCGTTGTTAGAAGTCTCCATGCAATTGAACCTGAGCTTATCTTCATTTGTTAGTTAATAATAATAATAAGTTTATTTATCCAAAGATATACATATACACAGGTTTTATAAAAGTTACATGCTAAGGCTTATTCAACTAACAATGGACACAAGGGGAGAAAAATAATTGTCTATATGAACCAAAAATTAAATCCTGTCTCCTAAACTAGGGGTGACCTGTATCTTAGGAGACAGTGATTCGACCGAGCTAAACTGTAAATTAAATTAATGTTGGACCTTAAATGTTAATCTACCACAAAACAAAAATGTGAGTTAGCTGAGTAAGTAATTTTAGATATATTTTGAGCATGGATGGATGCAGGTATGGAGAAAGAGTGTGGGTGTAAGTGGAAGAGAGGTGTGTTCATATTTGTGAGTGTAATGTGAGTTGTGTTGTATGGGTGTGTATGTGGTGTGTTATGAGGTGTATATTTGTGTGTAGTGTTTTATGTTCATATTTAATAGTGATTTGTTAAGCGATGTATGCCAGTATAGATTCGGTGTTATTGTAGTCCTGTTTTATGAGCCAGTCTGTAACTATAGTTTTGATATTGAATTTATTTAAGTTTATTATGTTTAATTTCTTTTGTATTGTTTTATATACGTGATTACTTAACACGTAGTAATGGTGTTTTGCAAACGACGTTTTGTGCCGTACACCGGGGGGGACGTATGTTCGTTTTCCTGGGTCAGGCAGGGGTAGGCAGCCATGTACTCTGAGGACAGATCGAAGGACAAATAGCTGACGTACCGTTAGAACTTTGCAGTCAGAGTATAGCTGTGCGGTAGGGTATCTAAACGGTTTCCTAGTCATAACCTTAAGCACAGCTCTCTGAGCTCTCTCTGCTCTCAGAATAAAGGTCTTCGCTGCTCCACCCCATACGGTTATGCAGTATCCGAGGATTGACTGGCACAAAGTGAGGTAAACCATCTTGAGAATGTTAAAATCAGCCGATTCTCGCAGCGATTTAAAAATGTGTATCAGACGGATAGTTCGAGTAGTTATAGTTTCAAGCTGTTTGTCCCATCTCAATCCCTCATCTATATGCACCCCAAGATACTTTACGTTATTAGTTCTAACGATGGTAGCACAAGAGCACGGTATCAGCCGATTTTGGCATGAGTGAGCTGTAATCGAAAAAGTATTCGGGGGTAGGGTGTTACGTCTGATCGCAAAGGGTATATAATAGGTTTTTTCAAGGTTTAGCGTCAGCAAGTTTTGATTAAGCCAGTTCATCACGGAGGATAGTACAGATTCAGCCCTAGTTTGCACATCGTCCCACGTAAGCCCGTTAATTAAAATCGCCGTGTCATCGGCATATGCATAGATCTTACCATCAGGTACTGACATACTACAAAGGTCGTTTATGTAGATTTGAAAGAGAGTGGGGCCTAATATGCTTCCCTGAGGCACGCCGAAAGACACCGATTCTTCATCACTGTATCTCGAGCCTATCCTTACTCGCTGGGTGCGATTTGTCAGGTAATCAGTAAAGAGTTTCAAAGCTATGCCACGGACGCCCACACCCTCTAACTTAGCTATTAGTTTGGGAACAGAAACTGTGTCGAAAGCCTTCGACAAGTCCAGAAATATGCCAAGGCACTTAGTTTTATTGTCCAGTGTCTTTGCTATAGTTTGAGTAACATCTAATACGGCATCTTCAGTGGAGACACCAGACCTAAAGCCATACTGGTTGTCATCAATAATTTTGTACCTGTCTAAAAAGCTTCTAAGATTATTATTTAAAATCTTTTCCAGTATTTTCGAGAGCGAGGGTAGAACAGATATTGGCCTATAATTATTGACACAGTTCCTGCTCCCTCCCTTATAGACTGGGCTTACAATGGCCTTCTTAAGAGAATCCGGAAAGACTCCCGTGTCTATGCAAAGATTGCATATGTGTGTTATCACTGGTACGAGAGTGTGGCGACATGTCCTAAGAAGCGATGATGGGATTCCATCCCAGCCCACAGCACAATCGCTTCGAAGCTGTAATATGATAGAATTGACGTCACTGTCGTCGACTTTTTTTATAACAAGTGAATTGATGGGCGGATTTAGCTTCTTGCCTATGCAGCCGGGAGGTTTAGTTTGATTCCAATTACAAAGATTATCCTTAAAGAAAAAAATCTCATTACACTTTGCACGACCAGACGCTATATTTGAATTTATAATTGTAGAAAGACTGATGAATCTATTTGCATTACTTGAATAAATTACAAGTCTCTCTTTATAGATTTTCCTTAATTCAATCAAAACGTCTTTTTAACTTGCGATAATGTGTCGTATCAGCATAAAAAAGGAATATAAGGCAGACACAACAGCTCGGGGCTCGGTCTTGCATCAGACTGACCACCCAGACTTGGTCGGGGCTGACTACCCAGGTAGTCCCTGGGGGCAAGCGCAATTTATTTGTGGTCGGCACAACAAATCTTTTTCTTCCATATTTCCCTAACAGTCGTAATCGCGGTAATCAAGCCCTTTCTATTCATATCATAATTCACACAGTCCATCCATCGTTTCTTTGGTACACCCCCTTCCCTATTCTTATAGCCATCGTAATTTCTTACCCAATAGTTCCACAAAGTTGCTCCAGGAACGATCTTAATGTTCTAATTCTCATTTTAATCAACGACAGACCAAATTGATGGTGCCAAGTTCCAGGAATTTATCCCAGTATAATTATATCCCAGTATAAAATATACATTGAACCCCTGTTTGGCTAAATTTATGAACTTAACTTGATAATAATTTACCGTCCTCTTCACCTGGTTTAGTTTACGGATCCAAGCGCTGCCCTGGTTCAGATAATACTGTCCTAAACATAGCCAATGGTTAAAGTTTCGTGAGACTAATGGATGGATGGAGTAGTAGGTGACATTTTCGGCAAAATTATTAGTTTTCTTAAAGGTATGCAATAAAGAGATAGAGGTATAGTAGAGATTCCTCCCTACCTCCATGGGAAAACGGCGTGAGTTTATGTATGTATGTAGGTATAGGAGGTAAAGATATATTAACCCACATCCAGCCTGTCCCTTGCTGCCCTCTACCAGTGACTGCCTGAGCCGAGCTCCGTACCTCACCTGGGGTTGCCCTTAGGTCTTAGTCACTTTAGTTTTTAAGTATACAAGCCCCGGCTGGAGGCCTTAAATTAACTTTTAAGGAATCTGCGGGAAAGTCCGTTTAAGTAGTGACAGCCTTAAAAGGCTAATATGAGATTTTTATGCACAAAAAAAAAAAGTAAATTCATGCAGTAGCTAATTTCAGCAGAACAGTAGTGGCCTCGTGGTAATGGCCGTGACTTACGAGTTATAGGTTGTAGGTCCAAAACCAGACATGCGCTTTACTTACTGTACATTATTTCATCCCCACAGGTCTCAAAATAGTGAACGAAAACATCGTAAGGAAACCGGCATCTCTTAGAACCAAAATTTCAAAGAATTGTGGGATTCATCAACGCGGTGGAGTACGACCAACTCCTGTGCACAGAAAGGAGGCCTGTGTCCCAGCAATGGAATCATTATAGAGTGGTTATGCTATGTTTAATATGCAATTTCACCACTTGCTGATGAATTTCGACCATCGGGAAACAATTCTAAACGTATCTTGAACACAGGGCCTGTCGCGTCATGAAAAGAATTTATATGTCGCACTCTCATAATTATAATATCATCAGGGCCAAGTGAATGCTGTATTGTTTTTCTCATAAAATAAAGCATTTTCAAATGATTAATTCATTTCATTAAAAGAACCAATACCTCAACAAATATACAGTTCAATGAACTGTATCATGTTCACGCCAAAAACAAAAGTTTATAATTAATCAATCCTCCAAAGTTAGTATAAAATTCCGGCGCTGCACTTCGGATTAAAAGCTTCGAATCGGATTATTTTAATTGCTCAGGTTCATCGACATAATACTGATCTCGTCAATACAATAGCCGTGTATAGTAATTCATGGCTTATAATGCACTATCAAATTGCTCTTGAAGGCTTCAAGTTTTTGTTATAAAGATTTTACATTTGTCGTGAAGGATAATTTGGCAAAGGCCTGTAACTCGACTACCGTTACGAAATCTACTGTAGATGCCGCGTAGCCCGCTACGAGCATGCGCTACGCATATCGAAGCGGCTACGCGGCGTAGCAAATGTAGCCTATGAAGAACTGAAACTTTTATTGAACTTTATACTCTGTTTATTATAACATTAGAAAAAAGAGGCTCGCAGAAGCAGGAGTACGAAACCTTTTTATTTCAAGTTAAGTTCAAACATTTTAAATAAATAATGTGAGCTTTTTTGTAACAATGTATGGCATGCATATAATAAAGCATTTACTATCGATCTACTCGTCACAAGGCTTGGATAGGTACATGAAATGAAACAATTTTTAGTAACAATCAGTTTATTAAAAAGTCACAGTTCTTTTTTCTGTAGAACGAAGCGGTGTTTGTTTAATTCTACTTTTCTAGGGAGACAATATTTTATCCTCATGGTCAACGTTGGGGCCACGTTTTTTTCGCTGTTGACACTGATCAGCGCTACCAGCAGTTTCAGAGTGTGCATAATGCGCTTGCATGCCACTCGGGCCTGAATCGGGATCCATAGTTCCACAAAACGTACCAGTTTGTACGAACAACACAAAACTGACAATTATAACGATAACAAAAAAATAACAAAAGAAAAAACAACAAAATCACGAAAATTCAGCAATAACAACGAGAAAAGGCGTAGCATTCACAAGTACCAAGTGAATGACAACACAATTGACAACTGCAGAAAATTTACGCAATTTGACGGATGGTTGATAGCATAAATCGAAAAAATAAAAAAAAACACGTGCTCCCATAACTTATGAAGGGAATACGTAACATTTTATATTTGGTAGAATTATAGTGACGTAAAAAACGTTCCCAGTACTGTTCACCCCTGCTTCTTTTAGATTTTAAACATCGACACGACAATATAGAATGTAAAATCTAAACAATATTAAATGAAAGCCTTGTAATTTCAGAAGGTAGATTTGTTAAATAAGTACAATTAAGTGTGACAGCTGTTATATAAATTGATTATATTTAACTCCACATCAATCTTGACTGTAATAATGTTTGTTGTCATTTTATTGCAAAGTGTGCACCTAAAAGAGCCTTTTTTGACTTCTGTCTAATGCTATAGTAAATGGAGTATAGTAATGTTAGTTTAGCAGATTAACTAATGATCTTTTTTTTAAAATGAAATCAAGTCTAGTCAAACACATTGAAAATCCTTAAAATCTAACAAACAAGTTCAAACAACCTCGTTAAATATTTTCTGTCTCTGCGAAATATGTCGGCAGTATTTTTAGCTTTAAAAAATATATTTTGATTAAAGGCGACTGAAACTTGAAAAGTATTTATGAAAATAAATTTACTCATATATTGATCGTGCCGATACGAAAGAAGCACAAGAACAGTCGCAAACTGGGCTTAAATTAACTTAAAAGTAAACGATCATCTAGAAAATACATCAAAGTGTACCTAACTCGATGTCTTCATCTGAAAACAAAAATATTATATTTATTATAGACGAAGATCGTTCGTTTGGGAGAGATTTTTTTAGTAAATATTGTAGTCCCGTTCTCTCAACTAACGGAATCCAATTTATTATCAACAGTTTCAGTAAGTTTACTGGCAGCCCTTTCTGTACAATTAAGTTTTACGAACAGGAAGGAATTCTGTCTATTCAACGGGAAAGTAATAAAGTTCTAGTTCGGAGTGTTTATATGTTGTGTGCCAGACTTGTATTCCTGATTTGATGTAGGTACTTTTTTTCAGCTTAAAAATAGTTTTATGTTCTTACACACACTTACACACACGAAAATGAACGAGTGAATACACAAACATAACTTATTTCTAAGTCACCGTATTATTAATGTCACTTTGTGATGAACTGAAATCGCAATAACTCCACTACCCATCATTCTAACCATCATAGTATTTATGATGACAGTAATAACTCTTAATCGGTTCATAATCGAACTGATTTCAATCCGATGACTGCATAATCAGCCTTAATCGGTTCCACTGCTGAGGCACAAGCCTCCTTTCGGTGAGAGAGAGGCTGCCGTAACTCATCACGCGGGCCAGCGCGAGTTAGTAGATGTTACGTGTCTTCGAATTTTTTGAAATGCTGGTTAAAAACGGTAAAGGAAAACATCGTGAGGAAACTGGTATGTCCTAGAATCGAAAAAAAATGAAGATGTGTGACATTTATGCACCTGCACTGACCCAGCGAGGACTGTATCACGGACCACTTCTCCTCACAGAGAGCATGCTTGTGTCCGAGTAGTTGGAACATAATAGGCTGCTGATATTTTTACTATACAAAAAGAGCATTATACCGGATGACATTTTTTACCGTCTCGACCTTCATATGGTGTGTTGTGTAACTAGAATAGAAGGCAGGAAGGCCTTCAGATTCATCGTAGGTGACTAAAGGAGCGCGGGACGCGGGTGGACAGGGATGCGTGTGCGGCTCGTGCACCTGCGAAACATCAATGAGGCCGCCTATCGGCCGGCTTCAAAGGGTAGGACCGCGCTCCGAAATCAATGATACATTGCCGCGAATTGCGTAGGGTGCGTATGATTTGAGTTTCGATAGATTTAAAAAAAATAAAAAAATAAAAAAAAACCAAATTTCTGTTTTTGTTGTTCTAGTATGAAAATGTTACTTTAAATGTGTAGTATTTATTGCTAGATCAATTTAATTACATGTAATTCAAAAATAAAAATAATAAAAATTTCTATCCCAAAAGCTTCTACTCCGTTCACCTATTACCCCCATTTTTTTTCAAGACGCTAAAAAAAGTCACCCAGTATATTTATGCTCATGAATTTATGATCATACACATTTACATTTTTGTATTCAAATGAATGAATAAAATAAAACATACCTGAATCAGTTTACGAATAACATTATATAAAATTAGCATTGTATTCTCATTAAAACGCTCGGTTGCACAGTAAACGCACATTCGAAAATAGAATTATTTGCTAAAACGCAATCAAAATAAAGTGTGCTTCTTAAAATGTGTCAATGACAATGAAACGAACGAAATGCGTCGTGTCCCTGAACCTTTCGAGAAATATTATCACGAATGTGGTTTGGGTTCTGTAAAGAAAAGGAGTATTTACAAATGAGTTATGGGAAAGTTTTTTTTTTTTTTTTGGGTGGAGCGGGAGGGCGTGTCCGACTTTTACTGACTAAAACCCACCCGGGTTCCTTCTGTTGCCCATGTGCCAGGGTCTTGGTGTCTCTATCGAACAAATCTTGCGACCCTGGCAGGATGGGAACGATTAAGATAAGATGAAGTAGAGATTACCTAGACCAGAAAGCTTAATAAGTATTACGAACAAAATTGTCGTGTT
The DNA here is from genome assembly GCA_947507805.1 of Aporophyla nigra. Lineage (NCBI taxonomy): Eukaryota > Metazoa > Arthropoda > Insecta > Lepidoptera > Noctuidae > Aporophyla > Aporophyla nigra. The sequence continues at coordinate 16,710,832 of OX382292.1, forward strand.
AAATCTGCTGTGATGGGTTTTAGGACACAAGTGTTTAGCATTTTCGGAAAACGTGAGGAAAAATGTTCATCGTAACCTTTTTTTGTTTTATTTTTTTATGAATACTTACAAAATACGTATATTAAATGAAACTGTGGAAGTACAGACTCATCATCACGCCTTCTTCCCATAAGGGTAGGTAGAAGCTACAGAATGCCACTTGCTACGGTCCTTAGAAACTCCTTTCCCTCGTTTACGTTCATACATCTGGGCATAACGCCGTCGACGGGTACTAAGCATCTGAACTTTCTGAAGAACATCACCAATAAGGTCAGTGTATGTCATTCTAGGGCATTCCTTCCCAGCGTTACCAGTCACTTCTCCCTTTTGTTAGTCACCCTTCATCCATATTCCCTCACTCTGAAGAGTAATAAAGACGAAACGACGTCTTCCTGAGGTATAAACATCAATGTACTAAAACTAGGGTAAATATTACGTAATATACTGACACAGCTGTTCCTGCAAGTATAATATATGACATGACAGGGATGGATTACCGCGATGTTAGGCGGTGATTTTGCACTTTGTATCTTTTATGATCACACGAGAACTCGTGAGGCTGTTGTTTAAGATTGTTATAAAGTTGATAATGACGTTCTAAAATAGGGATCCTTACTATAGTACTGAAGAGGTTTTGTTTCCTGGATGGTTTTCCCTACGAAGAGATAAACAAGTATTCAAGCTAAAAATACGGAATGTAATCACTATCAGCAATGATGACTGACAGCTCTCTGTTTGTAAGAGTAATTAATTTTAGGAATATTAATTCAAATTTTAATTTACAATACACATTTTTTAATGGCAAGTGCACTGAGCTCATTTCAAAAGCTTTTATTTAGTTTTACCTGTCCCAATGTCTGTGTGTGTTGAATGTGTGTTAACGTGAAATCTTACATGTTAATTTTGACCAAGTGGGTTCGATCCAAGTCATTTGATGATTTCCCATCCAGAAAAAAAAAAAAGGCTTAAACATCCTTCTTACACCTAAAGATAAGCTTCACGCTTTAAAGAGAAAACAGTTTATAAAAAGTTTATTTTTTGTAGTACAGACGCTAAAACTTGCACTTAACGCATTTCAATCTCTATGACATCGTACCGTCGTCGTCATAATTACAGCAACTGAATGTTTCCGTTTACAGGGTGCATTGAGGTATGCTTTTTTTTTCTTTTTTTTTTCCTGGATCATCAAATGACTTCTCCCGCTCTGGGCGGAGCGGGAGGGCGTGTCAGACTTTTTCCGACTAAAACCCACCCGTGTTCCATCAGTTGCCCATGTGCCAGGGTCACGGTATCTCTTTCGAACAATCTCGCGACCCTGGCCGGCATCGGTCCTAGCAGACCCCTTCAGTGCTGCTGACATCTCTTTGAGGCGCGCGTGGAACACTACGCGCCGTCGACCCGAGCCTGGTCCTTACCGGGCGGCGAGCTACCCATTGCTCGCCGCCCGTAAGCTCGCGCCTACGGTGGCCGGGAGTCCGCTATAGACTCCCGACGCCCGGGGATTGAGGTATGCTCAGACGCAAGTTGAAAACGTCACAATTACGGGAACTTAACAAGTCTACACGTGCTACGATTTTCGACTTGTTTTTTTCTTCACACCACACGAGGCAAAATACTTGTAACTCTCAAGCTTACACACGAGAAGATTAATGGGTGTCTCAAATGCGTGGAAAATGAGGTTATTAAGAGCGCTATGTAAGGAAATGTGACTCACAATCACACAGGAACATTTCACTTTATTTTGTTGATTATTTAAACTACATTAATGTCTACGGGTAGTAATTGAGCTTTTATTTCATTTTTAGGGCTCCGTACCTCATAGGATCATTTCGTGATCCGTCCGTTTATCAAGACGCTTTTTCGTAATACGTAGTTCTACGGTTTCTTGGAGTTCTTGGAGTAAATGTAAACTTGTATAGAAAAGCCCTTAAGAGTGATGTATTTAGATCGGTGGGCGTGGGAGTAATTCAAGGGAACTCATAAAGGGAAAACATAAAGGAAACTGTAGAACTCATTCATTCGATTCGATCTCAATTCACTTACCTTACATAAAGGATACAGAACTAATAAAAAAATAGCACGCCTGCCTCGTCAAGAAGTGAATTAAAAACTGAAAAAAAAAATAAGCTAAATGATTTTTGTGTTGATTGGGTGGGCACAATTGAAGTATAAATTTATTACCACGCATATGTTACCCGGGATGTCGTAACGCTTCTAACAATACTACATACATTGACATAACACTCCTTTTTGGGCACTCGTGTTATTATACCTACACAAGAATAGAACCTGTCACAACATTTTTCTTATCTTAGTTCTTCCATATACTATATTTCACACATTCATGTGCATTTAAACACGTTTAAAGGACCATTAGGTATATTAAAGAAAGAATAGACAGTCGTGTGGACTGCTGACAGAAGTAAAACTTAAAACTTTGAAACAAAACAACACATCACATTATCATATCGGTGAAGTGGTCACATTCACATGTCAGTGACGCTAACCCACAAATTTTTCCCCTATCAAAAATCGCTCAACGCAGTTAAAGAAGTTTTCACTACAAAGGCATTTTTTATTAAAACCAAAAACAAATATTACGTCAGACACTGTGTAGCCTGAATGACAAACTACAAAGAAGTAGTGAACTTCACCTAAAACACAGTTAGGACGATCTATGCAGTAGGTAAAAGTTACAAGCAACTCCCAAATTGTGTGGATAACGTCGCACGCTTGAACGCTTCTAGCGTTCAGCCTAAGTGAACATATGTTGGGCAATCTAACAAGATTTCTGAAATATCTGACCTCATCTACTTATGTAACATTGATGTTTTTGGAGAGCAGTAGAGGCCCAGAGGTAACGGCTCTGACTTATGAGTCGGAGTGACGGTGACTTACGAGTCGGTGTCGTGGGTTGGAAACAATACTTTACTTTGTGTTCATAATTTCAAAACAACTGCTCTTTAAACAGTGAAGGAAAACACCGTAACGAAACCGGCATGTACTAGAACCAACAATCCGAAGACATCAAGACTTCTACTAACCCGCATTCGGCTCACGTGGTAGATGATTTCCCAGCAGTGAGAACATTATAGTCTGATTATGGTATGTCTATGCTAGAGAAACCAATTATATACATATATGTTTCACGCTATCAATAGGTAATTTGTACTTGTGTTTGTAATTTGATGTTCAATGAATACTAGATGTGATAAGATTGGTTTCTTAAAATCGTGTGGAAATTTGTTGCTACCAGTAAGTTTATTTTGTAATGTAGGTAATAAGTCATACGGGCTGGTGTCAGTAACTCCACGTCAATCTGTTTTGGTCTGCGTCTAGTTTTAAAAAATAGTATTTCAGCATTTCATTCGAATAAAACAAAACATTTCTCTTATCACAATCGTCCAGTGCTGCCACAGTCTGTTACTACTAATAGTTTAAATGCATAAAATCGTCGCCCCTCGGTTATAATTTGCATTTTAAAATGAGTTTTTTAATCTATAACAGAGTTACCAAACAAATATTGTTTTGTTTGAAAAAAAGTATAATTTGCTGAAGCTTGTTAACATCGCCACGCTGGCGCTAGCACGTCAGATTATTTACATATTTATACTTTACTTATGCTAATTATCATCTGTCTAGCCTTTTTAAAACTATGTTACCGTCGGACCTAACCGTATACAGCTGAATACGTGTATTTTACATGTAAGCTGCCTATCTGATCTCCGCAGCCCAGTTAACACGATACCCCTTGGTAAGACTGGTTATCAAACATTCGGGTTTCTGACAACCCGTAACGACTATCAAAGATCCACAAGTGACACCCGGGACCTGCCAGGGTCGCGAGATTTGTTCGAAAGTGATACCGTGGTCCTGGCATATGGGCAACTGAAGGAACGCGAGTTGGATTTAGTCAGTAAAAGTCTAACACGCCCTTCCGCTCCACCCAGAGCGGGAGACGTCATTTGATGATTTCCCACGCACAAAAAAAAACTGTGTTTTGCGTATGTGCATTATGCTCGTGACTGCTGGTGAAGAATTTACGTTGAAATTTTACTTTTACTTACCTTTTAGCCCGCAATTAAACAGGCTGTCATTCTTCAAGGTAGTGTCCTTGAAAAAAAAAATCTGTTTAAGAAATGGTAGGTACATTAAAACCAGAAATACAGCTAAAAGCAAAAAAAAATAAAAATACTGTAAAATCTCCAGCCACATTAAACCCTCAAAAGAACAAATGAAATTAACGGGCAGCTGTGAATCAGACTGTAACGGTCGAAAGATCGTACTTACTTGCACGAAAACTGTTGAAAACAAAATGCATTTGAAGTTCTTAGTTACATTAGACATAATACAGAGTGAAGGGGTCTGCTAGGACCGATGCCTGCCGGGGTCACGAGATTGTTCGAAAGAGATACCGTGACCCTGGCACATGGGCAACTGAAGGAACACGGGTGGGTTTTAGTCAGTAAAAGTCTGACACGCTCTCCCGCTCCGCCCAGAGCAGGAGAAGTCTAGAACTAGTCTTAGTAAGACTGTGTCAGACCTTCGGCCTTCAAACAACCAGTAACGCCTGTGAAGATCCACAAATGACAGCCGGCTTAACGTACTTTTGGTCCAAATATATGAAAAAGTTTTATTTTTACTTTTTTAATAACCGATGAAATATTTTAAACTCTTAATAGCAGGTAACAAATTGTACAGGACCATTGAAAACAAGTCGATTGATTCGTAAATAAATACTCTTTCATTCGAAAATAAAGTTAAAAACACATAACGATATTTCTTAAGAATATGAACGCCTTAAACCTTTCCCATTAGAAGAACAAAAACAACTTTCATTGGCGGTTGGGTCACGCGGTGAATTCATCAGCAGCCTATAATGTTCCCACTGCTGGGACACAGCCTCCTCTCGGTGAGAGGGAGTGGGCCGTAATCCACCACGCAGGCCCAGTGCAGGTTGGTAGATGTCACATGTCTTCGAATTTTTGGTTCTAAGACATGCCGGTTTCCTCACGATGTTTTCCTTTACCGTTTTGAGAGCAGTGATGAATTCAATTTGCCGTTATTAACAATTCCACACGCCACATTTCGATTCTTCAAGGTCGACTGGCTTGATTTTCAGAAGCATAAATGTATTGAGTCATCCCATCAGGGAAGTTCCTTTTATTACGTCGGGCGTGAATCCTGAGGTTTTCGTTCTTGAGATAGACATCACGCTGCGCCTAATGCCGAAATTGGCCTTACAAGAAAAGCTTTTTTGACAGAATTTTGTGCCATGTCACGTGACCAGTCGGTTTGAAAAAAAAAGCATTTTGCATTTGATGACCCATCCTTGACGAAGGCTATAGGCTATATAACGTAACGATCCTAAGGAGGCGAGCCACAAGAAATAAGTCACAAAGAACGTTTCGTGAAAACGACGTTGTAGCGAGCGCGGGTAACGTGACTATTATTTTAGCAAATTGTGGAAGCAGAAGCTATTTAAAAATATTAGATTTATTTTCCAAAATTTTCAATGACTTTTCAAATATTAATTTCGGTACTTGAGATAACTCAAAACTTGTGAGTATTTATAACTTTAAACAGTGTAGGAGCATAGGTTGTGCTACGCTACGTCTGGTAAATGACCGTTGCTAGTTAAATTATAATCACCTCTTTGTTCTAGTGGTAAGACCAATCGTCCCAAGTTGGATTCGCAACGGAGGCAAAGTTTTCAGGTCGGTTAAGCTGATGAAAGAGTTTGTTTTTAGTCCGCCTGGATACTACTACTACTATATTTTCTAAGTCTGTTGCCATAACAACAATGTTAACAGCATTGTTGTGTTTCGGCAGTTAGAGGTAAGATAGCTAGATCCTCTGTGATAGAATAATCTGGGTTATGGTTGCTTCCATCTTCGGCCTGATCATCACTACCACCAAGTTAGATGAAGGTCAAGAACTTCCCTGTATAAGTTAAAACAAACAAAACTGTTTATCAAAATCCTATTGAGACTTTCTGCAACGAATATCATGTTTGCGGAGAGTTGAATGTCTCCCTAACCTTGTGTTGGAGGATTTCAAGTGATTATCCAATTAACTAAGTCTGATACAAATTCACATTTTGTAACAGATTTGCACTGCGATTAAATGATTTCATTAATGTTCGTCGTTTGTAATTTGCATGCCTTTTGATTAATAAATTAAGCTCATATCTGTTTTTTTCAGTTGGACACACTACGTCGGTTGTAGTGTTATAACCATTTTAAACCACAAAATAACAGTTGTGTTTTGAATTGTCCATTGACCGCTACATTCATTTATTCATTAGCAAAACTATCAAAGAGATTTCATTAACAATATTTTCCTGTAATTCTGAACGATATTAATTAGCCACAAATTACAAGTGGACAGAAGGAGATTGGACATGCAATAAGTTATTTTTTCGTGTGGAAATGTATTTTCTTGCACAAATATCTCTGAAGGTAAATATTATGTTTTATTTATGAGAGAACCTCGGGTTCTTAGCTAAATTATAACAGCTGCACAGGTCGCTCAATGGTTAAGCTACGCTCGCCGCCGTCGGATCGTGGATGGGTGACCATTCATTACATTTCGTGATCTCTCCGTGCCTCGCAAAGCACGGGTAGGTCGTTGCTCCCAGCTGTCATTCGTAGATTTACGGGTAGTCTGAAGTCCAAAAGTCTGACAACCAACTTTACCAAGGAGTTATTACCCAGAATATCCAGCAGGTGGGTTGTGGGAGTCAAATAGGCAGTCGCCCCATTTAAAGTACTGGTATTTAGCTACATCCGGTTAGATTTGAAGCTGACCTCAGCACAGTTAGAATACGTCTAAACAGATTGATTGTTCATTAGAGAACCTACCTAGATGCTTAAATTAATTGGTTATTCATTTCTCTAATTCGTTATTTCTAATATTTGAGATGGATTTATTATAGTAAAGCACTAAAAGGTAGTTGTGGGTCATAGCAGTCGTATTTTTTTTTATTCTCGAAGTTTTTCTGCTGTAAAATAATTACACATAAAAGTATTTATATTATAAAATGGTGATGTTACCATGTAGTTGCTTAATAGTTAATACTAAACGTTTATTATAAAAAGTTTTAACCGTTATACGTTCTATACTGTTCGTGGTAATTCTCTAGACCATTTGATAGTAATATCACGTTTCAAAGACCTAGGTCAAAGCCTCAAAGGGAATATTATGAAAAGTTAGAGTGAAAAATAATGTATACTTGGTCCTTGATTTAAATCTGTCTGGATGTCAAAGATGTCTCGGAGAAATCAAACGGAACCTCCGTTTAATTTCTTCGAAATATCATTTGACAGCTCTTTGAAGCTTCCAAAGGATAGATGAATAATAATCGTAGATTCTGACTGTTGAGATACGAGAAATTATAGAAAAGATCGTGTAACTTCCTCCGATAACTTTCGAATTTGATTTAAATTATAATAAAAAAAAATTATCTAAATACATATCAACATATTCGCCCGAGTAAAATTCGCCCGAAAACAAGTGCGCGCGGGTTAAGGATGCTAAGTAAGTTTATTTAAGTGAATCTGGATAGTACCTAAGAATCCTTTTCTTTGCGATTTGATCGTTTGCGAGACAAGATTTTTCTGCTAATTTCTCTTTGATTGCGAAACCTATTAAACCCGTTCCAAGCGTAAATCCTTTTTACAAGACTTTTGTGACTGTAGACTCTTTTTGACTGTAGATCTTTGGCAACTGTTACGGGTCGTCAGAAGACCGATAATTTGACAAATAATCTTATGAAGGGGTTTCGTATTACCCAGAAACTGGGTTGTGGAGGTCAGATAGCCAGTCGCTCCATGTAAGAAACTGGTATTCAGTTGCATCCGGATAGACTGGAAGGCGATCCAAAGAAAGTTGGGAAATGCTAGGCAGGTGAGGATATAGGTTGATTTTATTTAGCTTTAACCATAACAGAATTGGCCCTTACTTTTGCGTTAAAAATAAAGAAATGTATATAAGTGATAACGAGGAAAGATCCCTTGTATTCAAACTGCTACGTTTGGTCAGAGTTCCATGACTATTTACATACTTTTTTTGCTGACATCGTGACCAGACTTTTATTTTATTTGCACGTCCCGAATTTATTACGGCTTCCTATGTCGTTTCTCTAATCTTCGTACTGAATTGGAAGTCTTTCGTATTACATTAATGAGTACTAATATTATAAATGTACATTGTCTCCATTTGTTAGTCATCTTTACGGATTCGAATGTATAATAATAGTACAGGACGAATAGAATGAGACCAGGGTTTGAATTACAAAAAGCAAGTATCGTCATTATCATGATCTCAGCCGAAAGACATCCACTGCCGAACATAGGCCTCACCGAACCTCTGCCGGTTCTGTGTTTCTCGCATCCAGCGGATTCTTGCGGCCTTCACAAGGTCATCGGTCCACCTTGTGGGAAGCCTTCCAGGTCTAGGTCACCTGGTACGTGGTTACCACACCAGAACCGTAACATCCACAAGAAACGTGTTTTTTTGGTGGCTATGACAAAGTAAAAATTTAATCAAAGTCAAAAACTCTTTATTGTGAGACAGTGGTTACAGAGTTGTTATAGATATATTTTGGTGTGCGTTTGCACTGCTCTACCATGTTAGGCATACAATAGTTTGAAATAATTTGTCTTCTTAGACCTAAGTTTATGTGATATATGTAAATTTAACATGACATTTAAATGGAATTAAAGTATTTTTTTGCATCAAAACATAAAAGCAGTTTGACACAAACTCATCACGAGTCTGTCGGACAAAAATTCGTGTACTGTATAATATGGCTTATTTACCAAGAAGACATTTAACTTTTTCTTAAAAATATTAATGTTTTCGATTTCTCTTATTTGTTTAGGAAGCTAATTATAAATTCGTGAAGACATTCCGAAGAAACTTTTAGAAAGTAGGGCTGTTTTTGAGAGCATAATATTTGCTATTTTGTCGGCATGTTGACGGGAGTGTAGGTTTTCAAACTTTTCCCCATTTGTTTTCATGAATGTAGCGACCTCATAAATGTACAGGGCAGGAAAGGTCAAAATCTTAAGCTTTTTAAAATATGGCATACAACTCTCTGGGGCACGTATGCCACAAACAGCTCTTCATTTCACTTTTTTTTTTTAATTTTTTAATCGTGATAATTATAATAAATCATTCCTTTTAGATGAATTAATAGTCGCCCAAACAAAAATTTATGGGTAGTACTAATAACTTTTTTTGATATCTGCAAAACAAATGGACCAAATATAATACTTGTTAACGATAGGGATCAGTTGGAAAATATATACAAAAATGGATTCAATAAATATTCCCTTTGTTGTAAAACATTTTAGATAAAAAAATGGGAAGCTTTTAGTTTACTTGTTTTAAGGTTTATTCGAGTAGCGGCCTCTTTGTTTTGCGACCATCAAATATTTCCTTCATTGGTTTTATAAAAACGGAATATAAAAATGCTGTAATGGCTCAAGCCCAGGGGTCCCCCGAGGTTTGAACTTGGCAAGTACCTATCAATTTCATTGTTCCAAGTATGTTAAAATAACATACAATCACGTCTGTAATACCCTAAGGGTTAGGCAGAGGTGTACCTGTACTATACTAGACCCTCCTTTCGTCAGCTAAGTTTAAATCCCAAGTAATAGGGGGCGAGCCTTAACCAGGCACAAATCCAGACTCCAGATGGCTTCTGAGATATTTCAAATGTAAAACCTAATAACACTTGGCCCTGTCCGGAAATCGAACCCAAGACCTCGTGTTCAGCAGTAGCCTTTGGGACCAATAGACTAGCGAGGCTGTCAATAAACATCAGCATCATCAACAGGCGATTTTATTTAATACTTGGACACTCCTCAATTCTACTCCTTATGAGAAGAGATAACTGCAGTGGGAATATTACAGGCTGGTGTGCCATCATAAATATACCCATTGTTTCATGAAATACTTCCTTGGTGTAGCATTCCGAGACACATTAGTCACGAGACGTGACACAAGTCCACGTCATCACCGCTATGTTACCAGTATTGTGTAATAATAACTCTCCCATCACTTTTATTACCTGTGCGAATCCGATAAAAACAAAATGACTATTTAAATATTTTGCTTATACTTTTTTTAAGAGAATAGTTTCTGAAAATGTTTCACAGTTTCTGTGGCAAGAGGATAATGACGTAAGCATGTATCACTGCCGTAATACGAAACCTGGTTTCTTAGACCATGAATATACCTTCCTATTAGACAGAAAAAACCTTTTTAATAGGTAGATCTTTTACTATCCTTCCCGTAGCCCTTAATCAAATCGTGCTTAAAGTTTCAACAACAGGATCAAGTTCTGGTCGACATTTCTTATTTACGGCAAAGTTCCAACAATTGGAAACTTCAGGCAATTCATTTGAACCTTGTCGACTGTGTTGTGTCTGAATCGATTTTTGAGCAATGATTTTGTTATGAAAAAGTAATTCAATGGGATTATATGACGTAAGAGTAATTTTGAGGATGATGTTGACCTCAGAAAGATCTTTTATAACGAGACGAGGTTTAGCAGGAATTCCTAAAAAAATTCGATAAGCAGAGATTAAAGTAAGTACCTAATCAATACATTGAATGGAGGTCAAATTTTAAACTACGTAAACCAATTCTCTAGCTACAAACTCATTTGATATTACACTCGTTATTCAAGCGAACCGGGTGATTACAACACGCTAAAATAATCTCTGTAATCCAATCAGGCACATGAATTTGTTACTCGTAATAAACTGATAAATATCCGAAGGTAAGCTCGTTGGAATAACGATAAAGGATTCGTATATTAAGCCTGACTAATCCAAAAAACCACGAGGGGTACAGATGGATCAAAGATAGCTGAGACTTTGGTTGTGGTTTTGTTTCTGGATTCACTATCAAGCACGTAAGTAATTAGAAGGGACAACGAATACCTATAAGTAATAACGTGTAAAGCTAAAGGTTCATCATCAGTTAGCTGTTCACTCGCCTCCTAGGCAGACTACTTGCTAGGTACATGTACAATCTGCCTAGCCTTTTCCCAATTATACTGGGGTCGACTTCCAGTTTAACCGGATGCAGCTGAATACCAGCATCTTATAAGGAGCGACGGCCTTTCAGACCTCCACAACCAAGTTACTGGGTAATACGATACCCCTTGGTAAGACTGGTTGACATACTTTCGGGCTTCTGAAAACCCTTAACGACTGTCAGAAATTCATGAATGACAGCCGCGATCAACGACTTGATGTACTTTCTGAGGCATAGAGGAGTTTCGATAAGCAAAAGTAATCATTTATTGACAGGCCGACTGTGACAACGTAGCATAACCTTCTCGATCGACCCGTGCAGCTATTATTACTAAGAATCGAGCCCCCTTGGTGTACACATATCAAGGTATACATTTCCAGTTTAAGCTGACCTCACGTTATTCGGAAATCCTATACAATATGAGATCAGTTTATACTGGAAATGCGTAGCTTGATTATACTGGGTGACTTTTTTTAGCGTCTTGAAAAAAAATGGGGGTAATAGGTGAACGGAATAGAAGCTTTTGGCATAGAAATTTTTATTATTTTTATTTTTGAATAACATGTAATTAAATTGATCTAGCAATAAATACTACACATTTAAAGTAACATTTTCATACTAGAACAACAAAAACAGAAATTTGGAAAAAAAAAACAAAAAATAATAATTAAAATCTATCAAAACTCAAATCATACGCACCCTACTCAATGCGCGGCATGTATCATTGATTTCGGAGCGCGGTCCTACCCTTTGAAGCCGGCCGATAGGCGGCCTCATGGATCTTTCGTAGGCGCACGAGCCGCACACGCATCCCTGTCCACCCGCGTCCCGCGCTCCTTTAGTCACCTACGATGAATCTGAAGGCCTTCCTGCCTTCTATTCTAGTTACACAACACACCATATGAAGGTCGAGACGGTAAAAAATGTCAACCGGTATAGTCGTGCGTACATGCTCCCAGAAAAAAAAAACTTTTGTTAATCCAGCTCATAGTCTACCAGTGGCCATACCTCATCTAAAACCATAAAACTGTTAAAGCGTGAATAATTAACAAACATTCAAACCTCCAAACTTTCAGCGGTGGGAACTTACAGATTTAACTCAACCGTAAAACAATGACAGTATAAATCCAGTGAATGCCAATAAAAGTGTTAAAGATAAATTACATGTAGACACGACGGGGACTACAACAAAATATCTAATTAAATTTTCTTTGACTTGAAATTCGACACACGGAGATTTCCCACGACTTCAACGGTTGTCACCAAAATCTCATTTAAGGAGCAGTTTTGTGCTGTGCTCTTAATCTAATAGATAGTGTTATAAAAGTAATTTAATTGCAAAATCGTGAACATTCGATAAACAAAGTAAAGGAGAAGGAAAATACATTATTTTTGTGTTTATGTAGGATGTCGTTTAAGTCTGTCTTTTTTAGTGTGCTTTTGAGGGAACTGAATCCGATGGTAGGGTAAAAATGAAAATATAAGATGCACATGCTTGGCCGCAGAACTACCTCTACCTCTCCACCCATTCTCCTTACGATTTTGGTAGTTCTTCCCCGGACGGGTGTTCATAGAGTTTCCTGTCCGTTTTGACCCATAAAGATTTACGTATTAATAAAATAAAATAACCTCGAGCTCATTCACAAAAAGCTACAACTAAAACGATAACCTACTACGTTTGATAGTTTAGCCGTCACAACAGATCACTCGACAGCAATTCACTTCAACGTTTTGATATAACTGAGCTTGTGTACAAGCTAACGACGCCACTGTGAGGCCTAAAATATAATGTACCGAAACAGCCTACTTCAACGTGCCGTGCATGTACATTATATTAAAGGCTCAAAACAAATTACCCAACTTTAACCGCTATGGCCAAGATGTTACGAGAAGGCTAATGGTTTACTAAATGTCACTATAATTTAGTTAAATTGATCTCCCACTTGGTTCCGACGTACTATTTGTAAGTAAAGAACTAAGTTGGTGGGAGTGATGAAATATGAGCAACGCCTGACTTACGTAATGTTAAATTGTTTAACTTGTGATGTAGACTTATACAAAATATTTTTTGGTTTTGGGATACTGAAATTTTTATTGTGAAATATTTACATTTTATAAAGGCTAACAGACATAAAATAATATTATATACCTAAATAAACACTTAAAAGTACAGCGATTACAAGTAAAAAAAATATTTCACAAAAGCATTCACAAGTAGTTATTTGGTACTTAGATACAATATTCATTAATGTTTACTTTAGGTGCTGAAACTGATACCCAAACTAAATCAGAGCTTGGTTTTTGGGCGCAATTAATTCGCAACCTTTATTCTGGCTCTCTTCACTGCGGTAACACTTCTATTTTAGTAACAATTATCTGTTATCTACAACTTCTACATAAACGTAATATAACAATTGATTTAAGTCACCTTCAATTCTAACAAATCGAATTACTAAGACTGGATCACTAGACCCTTCCATGTTAAATCAAACATTGAGGACAAATTACCTTCCTCACCTCACAGAGACCATTGATACAAGTGGCTCCGGTTTATTAGACACCCACATATCGATGGTGTATTTACTCTATCGGAACCATTGTCAGCATCGATCTCTCACTACAAGGAAAATGATGTTTGCAGCCACAAAGGTAAAGGAAAAAGACCAGCGACCATTTTTATTGTACTCTTAACAATGAAATTAACCTTCAAGATAAATTTCCACACGTATTTTCTATCAGATAACCGCAACTACGAACTTTTACATCAGCTTCTCTTCATAAATACCTTTTTCCAAAGGGGCTCGTGGCTAAATAATAGTAGCCGCACGGGTCGATCGAAAGTTAAGCTATGCTATCCGCAGTCAGTTCACGGATGCGTGACCATCCATTACATAAAGAGAGTCCCGAACTGCCATTCGTAAATCTTTGACAGTCGTTACAGGTAGTCAGAAGCACAAGCCTGTCAACCTATTTTACCGAGGTGTTATCGTGTTACCCAGTTTTAAAACCTTAAAAATACTTACGCTACCGGCGATATACATATTAGAAATTAGTATTTTCGTAAAAACTAATCCCAACCTTTTTGAAAAAATGACAATGGTACGAAGCATTCCAATTCGCAGTCAGTATAAAAATTCTTTGAGCAATTATAAATGTAAAACTGCATTAGTAAAAAAAGTGTCTTGGGTATGGCTCCTCACATTTATAACAAAATTCCAAACGCCATAAAAGAATTAAATTTATACAATTTAAGAAAAAAATGAAATTGTTCTTAATTGATAAATGTTATTATACTATTGACGAATACTTAAATGACGAATTAATTTAGAATTATTAATATTGAGATTAATTTACTGTAACATTTTAATTATTTTGACTTTTTAATTATTTAGGAATTTCAATTATTTTGACTTTTTAATTATTTAGACATTTCAATTATTTTGACATATTTTTATTTTTTATTTTGACATACGAATTTTAAACGTTTTAATAATTCCTCATTTAGGTATGATATGATTAGACTGTTCACTATCTGTTTTAATTTATTTTCTACTTTGATACCAATATAATGCATGATTTTCAAACATTTTTAGTTAATAATAATTTGTAATTGGCATCTAGATTTACATACTATATTTGTACGCCTCCTGGCATAACATAGCGCTCTCATTATCAACATAAGATCTGTATTTTTATAACCTATGTTAACAAATAAATAAACTGAACTGAACTGAACCAGTAACTGGGTTTTAGAGTACAGATAGGCAGTTGCTGTGTCTACAATATTGGTAATTAGCTGCATCTAGTTAGACTGGAATCTTACCCCAAGAGAGTTGGGACTTATCCCAATTATGTTTGGGTCAGCTTCCAGTATGTCAACCCTTAGCTAGGCAGATTGATTATTATATATTTTCTCAAAAGAAGCTAAACCTCGACATTTTTTGCTTTTCCCAATGTCTACAAATGACCGTTACTTCTAAGTTACAGCGAAACATACCGACAGTGAATGTAAAAAACACATACGTGGAGAACTCAGCTATTTCTGTCAGGACGATACTCAACAAAATACCTTTCAGCTGGTATATTGAATATATACACTCCTACTCTCTCTCTACATTGAACAGTGGTGGTCCAGCGGCATCGCCTCCGACTTACGGGTTGTATGGTCGTGAAATCTAACCCAGGCAGGCATTTCACTTTATGTAATTAATTTCATCACTAACATCTCAAAATGATGAAAGAAAATATCGTAGGAAACCAGCATGTCTAGAACTAAAAAATCGAAGACATGTGGCATCCATAAACCCGCACTTGGCGCGCGTGATGGATTTCAGCCCACTCCCACTCACAGAGAGGAGGCCTGTGTCCCAGCATTGGGAACATTATAGGCTGATTATGTTACACTCATACTAATAAAACACGTTCATTTCAAATGATTTGCAAGACACACACAAAAAACAGTTTACGTATACGTGTTTAAACTGACATGATATTTTTAATAAAATACCTTATGTGGAAAATATGGACGCTCAAAACAATTAAAAAACATTATTTCCTTTATTACCCGTGTTTTGTAACATCCTGGAGGGATACATCCCTATCTTTCCGCGAACATATAGATAGCACAGTATCTAAGGCAAAAAAAAATGCTTGGCTTTATAATCCGTATGTCAAAACATTTTCGTAATAATAGTAGCATTATTTTACTTTATAATGCACTTGTAAGGAGCACCTTGGAATATTGTTCTACTATTTGGTCTCCTTATTATTCCACTTACACCAATAATGTTGAATCTGTTCAGGCCCGTTTTGTTAGATATTTATGTATAAAGAATGGGATCCGAAAAGCTATACCTGATTATAATGACAGGTTAAGGCACTTTAAAATGATTAGCTTAAAAGAAAGACGTAACCATTCTGACTTACTAATACTCTATAAAATAATAAACGGTTCCATTGACGCACAATTGGTAAACTATTTTAACTTTAGGTGTTGCCAACGTAGTAAGCGTCATCATCGTATTTTTGAATTGCCTACATCCACACTAAATACCACATTTAATAGCCCCTTAACACGTATGGCAAGGGAATATAATGACAGGTCCAATTTGACAGATTACCCCATTGATATATTTTCCATGAATTTCGCTTCATACAGGCGTTCCCTTTTTAGGGTTCCGTTGCCAAATGGCAAAAAACGGAACCCTTATAGATTCGCCATGTCTGTCTGTCTGTCTGTCTGTCTGTCTGTCTGTCCGAGTATGTCACAGCCACTTTTCTCCGAAACTATAAGAGCTGTGCTATTGAAACTTGGTAAGTGGATGTATTCAGTGAACCGCATTAAGATTTTCACACAAAAATAGAAAAAAAGCAATAATATTTGGGGTTCCCCATACATAGAATTGAAACTCAAAAATTTTTTTTCATCAAACCCATACGTGTGGGGTATCTATGGATAGGTCTTCAAAAATGATATTGAGGTTTCTAATATCATTTTTTTTTAAAACAATAATATTTGGGGTTCCCCATACATAGAACTGAAACACAAAAAAAAATTTTAATCAAACCCTTACGTGTGGGGTATCTATGGATAGGTCTTTAAAAATGAAATTGAGGTTTCTAATATCATTTTTTTCTAAACTGAATAGTTTGCGCGAGAGACACTTCCAAAGTGGTAAAATGTGTGTCCCCCCCCCCCGTAACTTCTAAAATAAGGGAATGATAAAACTAAAAAAAATATATGATGTACATTACCATGAAAACTACCAACGAAAATTGGTTTGAACGAGATCTAGTAAGTAGTTTTTTTTTAATACGTCATAAATCGTAAACCACAATTTACCTTTCATTCAGTCAACTCAAATATAAAAATTAAAAAAAAAACATTTAATTTCATAAACGATGATGACGAATGATGATGATGATGACCTGCAGGTTTGTACGGAACCCTCGGTGCGCGAGTCCGACTCGCACTTGGCCGGTTTTTAAACAGTGTGACGACTGCACGTCTGTGTAGCGTGTAAATTAGTATTTTGTAGTGCTCTAGATTTGGGTCTCTGGATACACTTTTAACTTTTAAGTTTTTTCTCTATTGTCTCTAATATTCATATGCTAATGTCATGCACTCCTGTTATTTGCATGGTTACTGTGGTGCCAATTTTAAATTGTTATGTTATTTGAATTGTAAGTGATTGTGCTGTTGGTGTGCTTATTATAAATAAATAAATAAATACCTGTCATAAATCTGAAATACTTGCAATCACCGAATGATAAACTCTAAAATGATGCAATATCTAACTAGTTTTGGAGTTATTTATTGTAACTTTTTTTATCTACTTTTAGTAATGTTTCCCAATTTATAGATTGGGTCGTAATGCTTCGTGCTTTTGGGAACAAATATCAATCAGAGCTAGCATCAGGCTCGCTCCAAAACTAATATATTATTCATTCTGCATTACTCAGTGCTAATTGTAATGTTTAAATCTATAAATCTCTGTCTGAACTCGAAGCAGCCACAACTGAAAATGTCTAAATAGATAGTCGAATTGATACATTCGTAAGGAGATATTTATTGCTGAACGGGCCTGCTTTTGACCTTGGTCACGCCTCATGAAAAGCGATGGATAAGGTCTATTACGATCCTTTTTCGTCAGGAACGCGTGCAGGTATCAAGTTGCATTTGATATCAAACACGTAAGTCTACGGTCTCATGGAGCTCTAAAAAAGTATAAAGCTCCTCCTAAGTAAACACAATAAAAAAAATACGGCACTATATACGAGATATTTGAGACTCTCAAATAAATTAAAAAGTTAAGTTTGTCCTCGGGATAGAAAAGTCATTCAAACTAAAGATCCCTTAATTGTGCGAGGTCCGACACCCACTAGGCCAGTTTTTTAACAGATCTAACTAACAAATGTGTTTAGTTTTATACTAATGCCCGGATTTTGAGGTCCTCCGATAAACTTTCATTAGCATTAATTTAACAATAAAATCTGTTCTGGCAAATTTATTTCTTGTTGAGAGTTCAGAAACACAATGTATCAAGATAGCAAACCAATAAAAAGCAGTATTGCATTGATTGTATGCAGTTAACAATAGGTACCTCTGAAATAGATTAGCTAGTTTAACACGTCAGCAACAAAAACAAGCATCAACGATAATAAATCCAAGTCCAAAGAAAAGTAGCCTATATCTAAACCAAAAAATAACGACAATTAATCAAATCGGCTTATCAAAATCTCTAGAAATCTAGACTAATGTCCCTCTCAGGATGTGCTGTCCACTCGTCAGCCTACCGCCATTTGTCTACGATCAACTTGATTAGAAACTATATTACGTGGCTATAATTGGGTATGAGGTCTAAAATCACATGTGAATAGGTACAGGTCACAGGTCTACTCTCCTTGTATAGATACATTGTGTGAAATCTTTTATATCTAGGTAAAATTTCAAATTCTTTCTTTTATCTGGTTAAGACGGATTTAAAAAATATTTCATTTGCATTGTATAGCCTAATTCTTGAGGAAGGTTATAGGCTATTTATAGTATATATACTACATCACGCTACGACCCTTAGGAACTGACCAAAAAAGCTAAAAAGTACGCTAAGTGGAAACGAAGTTTTAGCGAGCGGGCGGGCGATGGGATTTGGGAAACGACGCGGTGGCTACGGGACGGGGGCCAAAATTTCATATGTCGGGCTAGTAGTATTTAATAACCTGATTATAAAGATCAAAATCATCATCATCATTTCAGCCGTAAGACGTCCACTGCTGGACTTAGGCCTCCCCCAGTTTGGGGGGCTTTGCCATAATCGCCACGCTTGGCAGGCGGGTTGGCGATCGCAGTATGGTGGTAAAATGCACAGAGAACGCTGCTGCCCATTCTCTAGTAAGTCC
The DNA here is from genome assembly GCA_947507805.1 of Aporophyla nigra. Taxonomy (NCBI): domain Eukaryota; kingdom Metazoa; phylum Arthropoda; class Insecta; order Lepidoptera; family Noctuidae; genus Aporophyla; species Aporophyla nigra. The sequence continues at coordinate 16,729,822 of OX382292.1, forward strand.
CTTAGTCGCCTTTTACGACACCCACGGGAAGAAATGGGGTGGTGTTATTCTTTACGTCCGGCACCACACGATACAAAATAAAAACTTTTTTGCAAAAAAAAACAACCGACTTCCTTAAAAACACTACAAAGTGAAAAATAACTTTAATTTCGGTAGTCGGTGTCTTAGGATCTGTATTTATGGTTTTTTTGCCACCGACTTCCGAAATTAAAGTTATTTTTCACTTTGTAGTGTTTTTAAGGAAGTCGGTTGTTTTTTTTTTGCAAAAAAGTTTTTATTTTTAAATTTTTAGTTGTGGTATTCACCCTGCACTAATTCCAAACAAACAATGTATATTTATGCGATAGCAGAAATCGCGGTTGATTTCCTGTCATTTTTTAAAGAGTTCCGGTGTCTGTCTCCCGAACTCATCATCAGATCTATATGAAAATTATATGGGACCATTTCGGAATAAACCCCTTTCGAACAAAAAAAGAATTTTGCAAATCCGTCTATATATGACGGAGTTATGGCCGAACATACATAAAAAAAATAAAAACATATAAACATCCGAATTGATAACCTCCTCCTTTTTGAAGTCGGTTAAAAAAAAAGATCAAAATACCATACAAAAAAAAAGCAGCACTGTAACAATTTTAATTCGGGATGACCAGGTTGGACACTACGGTCTGACATGTAAACGCATGTAAGAAAGATAGCTGAAAATCATTTAGTGATATTGACATTGTGACACACAATATATAATGCCAATAATCGTATTACCCAGTAACTGGGTTGTGGAGATCAGATAAACAGTCGCCCCATGTAATATACTGGTATTCTGTTGAATCCGGTTAGACTGGATGTCGACCCAGACATAGTTGGAAACGGCTAGGCGGATTATGATGATGATATAATTCTAAGTACCGTGTGGTGGCGGAATAACACCACCCCATTTCTTCCCGTGGGTGTCGTAAAAGGCAACTAAGGGACTTACTAAAGAATGGGCAGCAGCGTTCTCTATGCATTTTACCACCATACTGCGATCGCCAACCCGCCTGCCAAGCGTGGCGATTATGGCAAAGCCCCCCAAATTGGGGGAGGCCTAAGTCCAGCAGTGGACGTCTTATGGCTGAAATGATGATGATGATGATGTTCTTTCAATCCAGAATTAGTCTTCCTACTGAAAGTTTATATGGGTAGTTCATATATTTTTTTTTTTTTTTTTGTTTTTATTTAACTGCTTTTGTTAGTTTATTTTTATTTTCTTTTCATTTCATTTATTGTGTATATGTATCATTTGCATCGTATATGTAAGCGGGCACGCCCTTTATGCCTGGAGGCTTTATTAAGGTTTTAAGTTCTGTTTTCGATTTTGTTTTATTATTTATTTCAGCTTGAGTTTAGTTTTCAATGTTTTGTTGGTATATTGGCGTGTGCTAGCTGACATATGGCGAATAATATATGTTTTGTTTTATAATATTAATAACTTACACAATACTGTATAGAATCAAGTTCTTCTAACTTAACAGACAGCTGTGCTGCTGGGGAGTTTGTTCCGCCACTTCTTCTTCCCAGCTAAAGCACTAGGAAGTGTCGAAGGGCGGGCGTTTTGGGGGGACTGTCTCATGTAACTTTGACGTTCAAAAAGTGCTGACTCTCAGCCTAGTTTGAATAAATGACTTTTTGATTTTGATTTTGATAATTCTACAATAATAATGCCCGATAATATTTGTTTACTTGAGTTCTTAGAAAAGCTTTTCTATCAATACTTCTCTTACAAAACTTTAAAAGGTTTAAATCCTTATTTAATCCGGTTAGGTAGATATTAGTCTCGCTTGGCCAAATTGATAAACGATTTTGACTTCAAAACCTCGGAAAGATGTTGTTTATCCTTCGAAATCTGAGCGCAAAAGTACATTTTACCGGCTAGCGTGGAAAGTTTTTTTTTTATTCGAACCATTCTATTCCTTCATTTTTTAAACCACCAACCAGTCCACAGAAAATGCATTACAACTTTTTTATGTCAGTGCGCCAACCTCAGTTTTAGAATAATAGCACTGGCCAGCATGACGATTAAATGAAAAAAAAACTTTTAAAATTTTCTTCTCTATTCAATTTATTTTGCATCATTTTGGTTTGTTTTTTGATAACATCGTAAGAAATCATAAAATATAAGTGAGTGCAGCAGCGACGAAGATATAAATTTCACATCTGAGTTAGTGCAAGCGGTAAATAATGCCGAATTAAGTTTTCTTCCAGGAAAATCGCGCGGTAAATAAATCGCGCGGTAATAAAGCGTACAATTTATTTAACGCATGGAAAAATTCTAAAACTTACAAACATACTTTGATTCTTCAAACCGCTAAAAAAAAATTACAAATTGCCTGCTGCTTACCTGCTTTAAAAATATAACAAATTCTTTAATAACAAACTTTTAAATTACAGCACCACCATTAAAATGTGGGCCAACGCTTGTATGGACCAAAATTGCGTAGAAAATGAGACGTTAACAAGGTTTCTAAAATGAGTGATGTGGTTTCTTTTGACACTCCTAATGGAACGTAATGCCTATATGCTTTTAGATAGGACTGAATTCTTCTTATTACTAGGTGGCCCCTCTGTATAGTTGTGCTGACATACGTATATTTCATAATGTTTAGAATGGCCGTCCTGAATAATAAACATAGTACTTTACTACTAACTGCCATTTAGCCGAGACCCTTGGTGGTCATGACAAGTTAAGAAAATAGTTCGAAAAATCGTTAATTTCTATCACTTACAAAATGTTGGTTTACGATACAAAAACTTACATTTGCAGTTGTATAATTTACCGTGACGTATATCAATGAATGGGAGAAGAAGTATTTCAACTGCATTGTTATATTTGTTTTTGGAATAAATTTATCCCAACTACATACACCACTCTTCATTGCGCGTGGTCCGACACGCAATTATCTGGTATTTTTTTATCCAGTGACGAAAGGAATTTCTCTAGAAGTCGTCAGTCTTTAGGCAGGATACGCTTCTTTCTAAAGATCACTCAGCAATTGATTAGCTATTAGGTATTCAGATTGAATCGTGCTCAAAATATCTACAAAGTCTGTATGTGACTGGCGTAAATAGGAAGAATTAGGTAAAAAAGAGATGAAAAGATCACGGCGGTTCTAAACACGTGTCGACGATAACTACTGAAAAAACGGAATCTTACGTCTGCAACGACAGAAAAGCACAAAGCTTGCGTATTTGTACCAAAAAAAATGTTATAACTCGGAAATGCTAACTACTTGAAGTATCAACCTGTATTTCCAATAACAACAACAGGATGAGCCATTACAGTAGGCAATTATTCAAGTTCCCTTCTATTTTCGACGCTATTATCGTTAATGTCAACTCACTTTTTTCTAATTAGTTCTCTTGACTGCTTTTCTGTGTTGTTTCCAAAGCCAAGGAAATTACTTTTTGATTTTGTAGTATAAAGTTGTTGATAAAAGCTCAGCACTATACCAGGGATATACATAATAACGATCCCAGTGCATGAAATATGTAAAGTTGGTAGTCACCAAGGTAATCAATAAATTGTCCATTCAAGTCACAACTGTATTACTTTGATAGTTCACTTTGACAGTATGAAATCGATATAACATAGCAAATTGACGTACACACTACGGCAATTCCATAAATAAATAATACTTCTGACCGTATATGAATGTTTGTGAACCAATCAATTTTAATAAAAACTATGTTCATTTTTAGTATTTTTAACCTATTTATTACGGATGTACACTAGTGTTTAAGTTGAGTTTCTATGTAATCATTAACAAATTGGAATTTACAATCTGGAAAATCAATGATTTAATAATATTATTTTACACATTTACATACATACGACAGGTAACAAAGGTTAACGACATATAAGCTCCTTCCTGTTTAAGTTAGAAGCGCGAAGCTTTAATACTTATTTACTTAACTAAAACTTTAGTACTCCCTTGTTATCGTAACCATTATAATAATATCTCTATGTAACTTAGATTATCTTAGACACTTTGTTATTACAACTTTAATTAAATTGTACTGACAGCTATCGATTTTCCAAAGGTACCATATACCTCCTTACAGGTTAAGCATTGATTCCCCTTTGCTGAGGTATTTGTAATTTTGTTTGCGTGGTACACAGTTTTATTAAGTACTCTGTACTTCTACAAAGCTTAGGGTTAAGTAATAATTGCCCCCAAGTCAAACAATAAGGTACAGCTACGCTTGCCGCGGTTGATTCAAGACTTGAAGACCATCTTTACACTTCAACCCCCTCCGTGCCGTGGAAAGCACGTGAAGCGGTTGATCCCGGCTGTCATTAATTGTTTGTTAGACAATCCTAACGGGTTGTCAGAAGCTCGAAAGTCTAACAACGTATCTTACCAAAGAGTAAGGAGCCCAGTAACTGGGTGGTAGAGGTCAGTCGCTCCATGTAAAATACTAGTACTGTACTGGCATCTGGTTAGACTGGAAGCCGACCTCACCAAAGCCACACAGTTCCACAGTTTCAAAATAAGGTATGCATATTGTAGGTATTTATTCAAAAAAATCTATTCTTAATATTATAAAGCTGAAGAGTTTGTTTGTTTGGTTGAAAGCGGTAATCTCAGGAACTACAAGTCCGAATTGAATAATTGTTTTTTGTGTTGGATAGCCTTTTTATTAGGAAAGGTTATAAGCTATATCACATCATGCTACAATCAATAGGAGCGGAGCAGCAACGAAAAGTAGACGAAAACTTCCAGGCAATTCGATGCGACGGGAAGGCTCAGGGGAGCAAAAATTTGACGCGGACGAAGTCGCGGGCAGAACCTAGTCTAAAATAAACTGGGTAGTGAAATTTTTCCACACGCTTTTCCAAAATGCCAAACACTTAAGTGTCCTGAAACCCATTACAGCGTATTTAACACGATAATTTTTGTTCGAAATACCCATTTAGCTTTCTGGTCTCGGAAATGTCTACTTAATCTAATCTTAATCGTTTCCATAGCTCATTTGTAAGTACGCCTTTTTTAGGGTTCCGTTGCCAAATGGCAAAAAACGGAACCCTTATAGATTCGCCATGTCTGTCTGTCTGTCTGTCTGTCTGTCTGTCCGAGTATGTCACAGCCACTTTTCTCCGAAACTATAAGAGCTGTGCTATTGAAACTTGGTAAGTCGATGTATTCAGTAAACCGCATTAAGATTTTCACACAAAAATAGAAAAAAAGCAATAATATTTGGGGTTCCCCATACATAGAACTGAAACTCAAAAATTTTTTTTTATCAAACCCATACGTGTGGGGTATCTATGGATAGGTCTTCAAAAATGATATTGAGGTTTCTAATATCATTTTTTTTTTAAACAATAATATTTGGGGTTCCCCATACATAGAACTGAAACACAAAAAAAAATTTTAATCAAACCCTTACGTGTGGGGTATCTATGGATAGGTCTTTAAAAATGAAATTGAGGTTTCTAATATCATTTTTTTCTAAACTGAATAGTTTGCGCGAGAGACACTTCCAAAGTGGTAAAATGTGTGTCCCCCCCCCCCGTAACTTCTAAAATAAGGGAATGATAAAACTAAAAAAAATATATGATGTACATTACCATGAAAACTACCAACGAAAATTGGTTTGAACGAGATCTAGTAAGTAGTTTTTTTTTAATACGTCATAAATCGTAAATCACAATTTACCTTTCATTCAGTCAACTCAAATATAAAATTAAAAAAAAAACATTTAATTTCATAAACGATGATGACGAATGATGATGATGATGACCTGCAGGTTTGTACGGAACCCTCGGTGCGCGAGTCCGACTCGCACTTGGCCGGTTTTTTATAGAACACAAACCACATTCGTGACAATTACTTAACATTTCTCGAAATTGTTAGGAACACGACGCATTTCGTTCGTTTCATTGTCATTGAGACTTTTTAAGAACCACACTTTATTTTGATTGCTTTTGATAATAACAAATAATTAAATTGTCTTACGCAGTTTTTTTTTAGCGCCACCGAGCATTGTCATAAAAATATAATGCTAATTTTGCTAAATGTTATTCGAAAAGTATTTCTTGTATATTTTATTCATTCATTTGAATACAAAAATTTAAATGTATGTGATCATAAATTCATGAGCATAAATATGTAATGCACTTTTCATCAGCCTATTACTCGTATGTTCCAACCGTTGGGACACAGGCCTCCTTTTTGTGAGGGGAAGTAGCTCGTACTCCACCATACGGGCCCAGTGCGGGTTTCGGTTCACACTCACATGTCTTCGGTACTAGGACATCCCGGTTTCCTCACGATGTTTTCCTTCGTCGTTTTGAGAGCAGTGGTGATGAAATAAATAACACAAAGGATAGTGCCTGCTTGGATTTAAATGCCTATAACTCGTTAGTCGGGGTCGATACCACTGGGTATCACTGCACATTTGTTTTTATAGGTAGGTACTGTTTTCACTTATGCGGTTGATGGTTAACTGTTAACTAATACTGTATGTTAAAAGGCTATTCAAACCTAAATATAACGGCGCAGGAAATGGCGCCCTCTAGTTTTGTTAAGAAATTACTGGAATCACCGATAAGGTCGGTTAAGAATGACACTGGTGACAGTCACTCTAGCAGAGCGGTGCACAGGCTATGTTTGTGTGGCGGCTGTCTTCTGATGACAGATGATGTTAGGGGGGCCGCTGACGTACCACGTTCACGACGAGCTGCGTTATTCCGGCACATTGCTAATGATATTGAAGCTACTGAGCTGGCAATACGATAAACACTTCTGGTAAAGGCTATCCTGTGCTGTTAAATATTTATTACGTTTGCCAGATTTTTAAAACAAGATGGCCCCTTACCAGAACAGATTGAGGACCCGCAATACTCATCGATATAAGGAGTTTCTTCAACTGTCATTTATTATTTCACCCCATAAAACGATCCTATTTCAACACACTCTGTAAAAAAAAAAATGTACGAATAACTGTATGTACTCACAGCAAAGATACTAGTTACCAAACATCTTTTACTGGTTTCTCAATTTCGATCGAATTAAAGCCGTGTTTACTCACGATAAGTTTCCCGACCATCGTTTTGCGTATTTACCCGTAAATTTATGTATGTCTAAGTTGGTGAAGGTACATAAAAAAATAAATTTATTAGTATTTTCTACACGGGCAAGGTCATTTTAAAGTTGGGCAGAGAACATATAGATACTCCGTATAGTGCTTCATTATTTTTCCTTTGAATAGACAGCATTTCTTCCTCTACGTAAAACTTAAGTTTACAGAAAGGGCCACCAACAAACTTAGTTTGAAACTGTTGAAAATAAATTGAATTCCGTTAGTTGAGAGCACGAGAATCCAATATTTACTATAAAACGTCTCTCGAACAAACGATCTTCGTCTATCATAATATAAACAATTTAGTTTTTAGATGAAGGCGTCGAGTTACGTACTTTCGTCGACTTTGATGTATTATTTAGATTATAGTTTGCCTTTAAGTTAATGTACCGTGTGGTGCCGGACGTAAAGAATAACACCACCCCATTTCTTCCCGTGGGTGTCGTAAAAGGCGACTAAGGGACTTACTAGAGAATGGGCAGCAGCGTTCTCTATGCAATTTACCACCATACTGCGATCGCCAACCCGCCTGCCAAGCGTGGTGATTATACAATATAATACAATCCTTTATTTCAGGCAACTTAGGCCCATAAAAACACAATAAACAAATAATATAAAACAATAACTATAAACTAATACATATTTTATGAAACAAAACTTAAACTATCACTAAACACGTAATGATGACGGCGTCGTGTTCCGCTGCGTGGTGTCACATAACCGTCCTCGGAAACGACGATACAAGACACCTTTCGGCCAAAAGTCCTCTCTCAGGCAGGTCTGTAGATGGTGGGTTGGAACTAGTACCACAAACGACTTAAAATTGATGTTGTGGCGCGATTCCAACTTTTCGACCCTCAGAGTCCAATTGGTCTTTACTTTTAAGTACTGCACAACTTCCTCAATCGTGGTGGAGTGATGCAGACGTGAAATATACAGCTGCGTCGTAGGCACAGCAGGGCGCAGCAGCATGTTGGGTCCACTCGGAGCTGTACCACACTGGTTTCGTGAACAGGGCTTCTTCTTCTTCCTTTCCACTTTCGTGAAACCCTCTTCATCAACTTGGCCCGATCTCGGCAAGGAGCTACGGACCGCAGCCAGGGCAGGTTGTGCACCCTTCGTTTGGTTTTCCCCAATTTTATTCTGCCGCATAGACTGCGACACACCTGATTTGCTGGTGGTGACAATAGCGGCGTAGGCACGTTTAGGGGTCGACGTACCTACGTGTGACGTTTCCGCAGCCGGTGTTGTGGCGCGGGCGACGGCGGCGGCGGGCGACGCTTGCTCAGCATTATCGGCAGCCGGTGACGCACTTGTGTTCGCCGATTCTAAACTGCCGATTGATGCATTTTGCGCCCCTCGACGTGTGTTCTCCTTAGAGGCCTCAGGTGACCCAATTACTGAACCCACCTTGCGCAACAGTGTTATTTCTGCTCGCAGTTCAGTGTTGGTTTTTTCCGCAACCTCCATACGGGACTGCATCTTGGTCATCTCCACCTTCAAGGTAGTGATGTCCTTTAGCAGCCTTGTAACGTCAACGTGATCGAACGTGACGGGAGGCAGCTTACTCAGCTCCTTCGCCACGAAATCTGGCACGTCATCTGGGTCGGTCTTCTTCAACATATCAAGAATATCTTGAATGCTCCTCTCAGTTCCATCTCTGCGGCGAGACGGCATCTGGTCCAGCTTTCCAAGTGACTGGAACAGTAGCAGTTTACCACTGCTGATCTCGTCCTCCTTGTAATTGGACCGGCATATCTGCAGGATGCTCACCTCGTCCATGTAGTCGATGGCGTGGACTAGGAAAGCCAGCAATTCATTGACTATGAGTGGTTTGGAACTCATAGTGATAGTACGGGCAGCGGCTATGGCCGCGCTACACGCGAATAAAATTCGTTCCGTGCACAGTGGAAACACGTCCGTATTCGACCGCGCATCGCACTGACTGGCGATTATGGCAAAACCCCCCCAATTGGGGGAGGCCTAAGTCCAGCAGTGGACGTCTTACGGCTGAAATGATGATGATGATGAAGTTAATTTAAGCCTAGTCTGCGTTGATTTTTTGCTTCGTTCGTATCGGCACAATCAATATGTGAATAGGTCTTGTTAGTAAGACAGCCAGGGGCACCGAATGTGCTTTATTTTCGGGGAAACGTCGGGTAGTCCTTGAAATTCATTTTTTACGTTTTATATAATTTGCAGGTTAGTGTCAGGATGTATGATGAACGAAATATGATTCGAAACCGTAACAAGTCTATATATTTATAGAATTGTAATTATTATTAAAAAACTGAAAAAGATAAAGCCAAAATCCTTAATTTAGATATTATGAAAATACTTCTCTAAGTTAAATTTTATAGGAATAAGAAAAAGTAGTAATAAAATAAAAATACAATTGTTAAAGATCCATGAATAAAAAAAAATAAAAAAAAAACTTTATTTCTACAACTTATGTAAACAACAATATAATTATAGGAAGTACCTTTTAAGCAAAGTATTGCTTGTATTAGGTACTACCACTCTACTGCTTTAAATTATCTTTACATAAGGGAGGAATTAAACAATTACAATAAATTCAATACAATATTAAAATAATAAAATTAAATCTAAAAGCAAAATTAAAATTACATTCAAAATTACTATAAGACGAAATCAAATTAATTTTTAGATCAACATTAGAATAATTTATCACAAAATCAAAAACAAATTCAATCAAAATGAATGACAGCCGGGAACACCGGCTAATATTGCTTTCCGAGGAAAGGAAACAAAGACACTATTGAAATTGTAAAATGCTAGTTTATGTGATCATTAAAATACTTTCCATCAGATACGACCGTGACGCCGTCGACGAACACGGAAACTTTATAAATGTTTTCCAAGTTCCCCTGTCCCTTTAATCAAAATATATTTTCTAAAGTTAAAAATACTGGGAACATAATTTAGTAGAGACAGAAAATATCTAACGAGGTTGTTTGAACTTGTTAGTAAAATAGTTTTTAAAGTTTTTCAGTATGTTTGACGAGACTTGATTTTATTGTAAAACACATCGTTAGTTAATCTGCTATACTAACACTGCTACAATTCAATAAAAGTCATATTTGCTTTACTTCGTGGGCTGAGTTGAGTTACGGACCAACCTCATAACTCAATTTATAATCCAGTTGAGTCGCCAGCCCTCACTAAAGAGCAATGCACACAAGGGAACTTGTTTATTACTGTTCAATCTACAATGAACTCAGCCTATCACAGCCCACTGCTGGACATAGGTTTCTCCCAGTATGCATCACAAAACCTTGTCCTCCACCTTCCACATCCGAATTGTGTCAGCTACCTTTCTAAGGTCGTCGGTCGTTAATTACTGCTGCACGCGTAGCATGACCACCATAGAAAGAACTTTGTCTATTCTTGGTAGAATAGAGATAGAATTGTCATGCTACGCCAGCATAAAACGGTACAAATATTTCTACAATCTTTAATCTGTCTTTAATCTTTCTACAATCTGTAATTTCGTTTATTCTTGTGTCGACAAAGGGTCAGGACCAAATTTTTGACGTAATCGCACAACGGAAATCACAACGGAATGTGTCACACTGGAAAATAAATGTAGCACAATATAATTATTAGGGTGTGTGTAAATAGTCGTAAGATTTTAGGTAGGTAAGTGGAATGAATAAAAATAAAACAATATATTTCAAGAAATATTTAATAAGTAGTGCAATCCAAAAAAAAAAAAAATTGAGAACCAAAACTTTCAAATAGAATCCAAAACAGTTTGGTAAAACACTAACAACCTTGCAGGTCTGTATTACTAACATCATAAGCAACATCTTTTATTCTTTGACTTTAAAAAATTCAACAACAACAAAAAACAGCTGATCTATTATAACATTCTGGATCAGCTGATTTTTTATGTTGAATTTTTTAAATTTTATAAAACAAAAATTGTTGTTTATGATGTTAGTAATGCAGGCCTGTAAGGTTGTTAGTGTTTAACCAATAACCCAGTTAACTAAAAAAAACATTGTTTTTATCATTTGTTTTTCTCACATTAATAATATCACGAAACATAAATTTCTAAAATATCAAAATCTTTACTAATACTTAAGCTAATCAGTCATTGGTTTACATAATATTGCTTTAATTAAGAATACTTAACCTAGAAAACAAAAAAAAAAAAAATTGTACGGGTGGGCCAAAAATCGTAGATCAAGCGAAACAATTGGGGTATTTGCAGTAAAAATTAAAAAAAAGACATTTTTTTTTACTTTATAGCCTACTGATACTACTGAAGTAACATTTTTTTATTATTATTACTGCAAATTATCCTAACTATCATGATTCGTTTGATGAACGATTTTTCGCCCAGCCTGTAGATCTGAAAATTAAAAAAATTGCCACTGCCTGAGATATAAATTTAAAAATAAATCAAATTGATGAAATAAAATTATAGCTAAACAAAATAAACTTCGTCAAAATCATTAAGCATTCCATAGAAAGTTAAAACTATTTTATAAATATTTAAACAATAATCTAAATATTTTAAGAATCATCTAATACATAGGTAGCTAATGAGATTAGAATGATTGTAAACACAGCTTTATACATTTCTCTTGTGACACGTTGCACAATTTCGTGTCACAAATCGCACAACGGAATGAAATTTATTCACGACCTAACCTCAAAGATGCAACAATTCACAAATAAAACCATAAATCGAACACTTCTGCATCCCTTTTAACAATAAAGTTAAAGGGGATTTATAAATATATATCAATTTCTAGAAAATCTTAAGAATATCAAAATTTTATTCACCTAAAGTCAGGAAATCTTAACGACACGCGCTGACGACACAAACACAATCTCAAATGACAGTAAAAAAACATGGCGGTTTGTATCCGAAATTTTGTTGCCAGCTTGAATCCAATGTTGCTGTACTAAATAATCAAGAAAATTCCACATACGTTTATTGGTTTCGAAATTATTGTGTCGCACAACAGGAGTATTACAACGGAAACAATTTAAGGATGTATGTAAAATTACTTGTAAAAATTAAAGAACAATGGTTATTGCGGTATTATTTATAAAAACGGTTACTGGTGTTTATAAGGCTTTAATAATAATAAACTATAAATGCTAGCTTACGGTGAAAAAAAAACAGCGGCAAAATATTCTTAAGTAGTCAAGCAAGGACATGCGTATTTTACATAACGTAAAAAGACACCGAGCTTGGTAATGTATTTTATTTTGAAGAAATTAAGCTTCTAGTATAGTTATTTGATGAATGAGACTGTTAATAACATATTAAAATATTATTAGCTAATTTCCAAAATTATTTTAAGGCATGTATTGTACGCAATATTTTGTCACTTATGTGTCGGACACCACAGCATGTCTGTATCCGTCAAAAAGGGTTTAGCCGGATAAATATGACGAGTCTGCCCCCTAATAGAAACCTGTATCGAAACTTATGTTTTACTATCGACTTGATGAGTAAACACAATTTATGTAAGTTTTGCGATCGGCTTTCGCTTTGACCTTGAGATACGAGAAAAAATAATCGTACGCATGACTATTTTTCAAAATAGTATATCTCAAAAACTGATTAAGCTAGAGGAATGAAACTAATGCGAGGCTTTAGGTTATATTACAGAGTATATTACATTTTTTTTTTTAATTTTTAGAATAACTTTTTATTTAAAAAAATTAATAAATAAGTAAATCATATTTATTTTTATTGTGTTCTCTAAAACTTACAATCACGAAAATAATATATGTTATGCTCCTTTATATGTAATATTACTCATAAAAATTGCGTAAGAAAAAAATTGGTGCAACACTTCGAAAAAAAATAAAATGTGATTCGCGCCTTATAGAACCCTTGTACTATAAGGCCCACATCACAATTTTTTTTCGAAGTATTGTACTAACTTGTTTCAGAATATAGGTAATTATGTTCAAGAGGTAGAATAAAAGGTAAAAAAAGAAAAGAAAAAACATCAATGCTCAATATTTATAATTATCGCCACTTTTATTACTTTTAGTGTTAATCAAAATACCAGAAATAAAAAATATTAAGGACGCAGATTTGAGTCGCAAATAATTTAGTTAGAATCTCAGCAGGACGCACAATTTTGGACAAATATCGTCCATATGACAGATAATAAATAACTGTAGGCCGCGGATTTAGAGATGTCGTCGAATTTTTGAATCACAAGGGTTTTAACGTTCTAATGCCAGCTTTTAAAGGTCAACTGAGTACAGAAGAAGCTAATGTATCGAGAAAGATAAAGAAAATCAAATGGGTGGTAGAAGCTGTTCACGGTAACATTGCCCATAAGTACAAACTTTTACATCATGCTTTTGATAATAAAATGTTGCCAAAGTCGGAACTGCTGTGTAAAATTATTGGTTTTTTGCACAACACCTATGGTAAAAGACTTGGTTCGGATGGTAAATTAAACGAGATGATAGTACATTTTTTTTATTGGAATAGGAAAAGAACTATGCTCAAATCTTTAATAGCATCTGAACTAATTGATTTTCCACGTTTAACTGAAGATCAACTCAAGATTTTGTTTACAGGCTCCTATCAATTTTCACAGGCTGTATCTTACTTGGTCGAAATAATAGACGATCGAAATAATCTTTTAGTGCAATATGTCAAATCAGCACCTAATATTATAAAAGGAGAAGTAAAATCAAGACATATAAAAAGCAAATTCTATCGTATTTACATTCATTATATTTCCGACGGTAATGATTTAGACAGTGTTCTCCGTTATTGCTGTGATTGCCCCAAATGTTACCGTACAGTGGGATGCTGTTCACATACAGCAGCTATTATTTATTATCTGTCATATGGACGATATTTGTCCAAAATTGTGCGTCCTGCTGAGATTCTAACTAAATTATTTGCGACTCAAAATTTTCCAGTAGTAATTAATCACAATAGTGATGATGATTAATATTTTTTATTTCTGGTATTTTGATTAACACTAAAAGTAATAAAAGTGGCGATAATTCTAAATATTGAGAACTGTATGTTTTTTCTTTTCTTTTTTTACCTTTTATTCTACCTCTTGAACATAATTACCTATATTCTGAAACAAGTTAGTACAATACTTCGAAAAAAAATTGTGATGTGGGCCTTATAGTACAAGGGTTCTATAAGGCGCGAATCACATTTTATTTTTTTTCGAAGTGTTGCACCAATTTTTTTCTTACGCAATTTTTATGAGTAATATTACATATAAAGGAGCATAACATATATTATTTTCGTGATTGTAAGTTTTAGAGAACACAATAAAAATAAATATGATTTACTTATTTATTAATTTTTTTATATAAAAAGTTATTCTAAAAATTAAAAAAAAATGTGTAATATACTCTGTAATATAACCTAAAGCCTCGCATTAGTTTCATTCCTCTAGCTTAATCAGTTTTTGAGATATACTATTTTGAAAAATAGTCATGCGTACGATTATTTTTTCTCGTATCTCAAGGTCAAAGCGAAAGCCGATCGCAAAACTTACATAAATTGTGTTTACTCATCAAGTCGATAGTAAAACATAAGTTTCGATACAGGTTTCTATTAGGGGGCAGACTCGTCATATTTATCCGGCTAAACCCTTTGGTCCTGACCCAAAACCCATTTCTACGGTGGTCATGCTACGCATGCAGTCATTGGTAAACTGACATTGCAATATTGAATTTATCTAAGAACTCTCTTCTGCTGAATAGATTCCGCTTCAAACTGGTTTACTTTTGTACCTGAGTATATTTGTTGTCCTTTAAGTGGATTGGGTCTTCTAAATCTTCACCTTTTAGTGTTGCAGTCACTTCCTCTTATTGAATTAAAGCTAATCCTTTGACAAAACGGTGCAGTGTCCCTAAGTCACACAGTTGGTGAACCCATTTATACCGAACCCGTGCTCAGCGTGGCCACCTTCTGAGCCAAAGTAATATAGCTGACTTGACGAATGCGTTCATCGTTCCGATAAGAAGAAGGGGAACTCATTTATGTATATCAATTTACTATGGAGCGTTTCACTGCGAAAATGAATCAGAAATTATATGGTATTCACGAGAGTACCAAGGTCACCGACATTGCAATGACATTGCATTGCAATGCATTGTCGGAAGGATTGCTAGACTTATAGAGTAGTGGTGAAGAAACATTATTCTTACTTAGTTAGGTGTCGTTTGTTGTTGTTGTAGTTGGGCAATGCACATTGCTCGCAGAATAGATGGCCGGTGGGGCTGAAAGTTTCTGGAGTGGCGACCGCGTACCGGAAGACGTAGAGTTAGAATACCTCCCACAAGATGGTCCGGCCGCAGGAATTCACTGGATGCGGGATGCACAAAACCGGTCGAAGTGGCGGAGTTTGGGGGAGGCCTATGTCCAGCAGTGGGCGTCTTTCGGCTGAAATGATGATGACGATGATGAAGGTGTTGTTTGAACATTTGTCACCTGAAGGTCAATTCTCGTAATTAAAAACGTTTAAGATGTAGTCGCAATCTCATCTTGGCGACAATCAAAAGTCAAAAAATTTACAAAATGTATGAAAACTCGAGGTAATTTTAACAGAGACTGAGATCAGACTATGAACGTTTTTAAATTCACGAAAATTGACCCTCTGATTGTAAGCGATAAAACTAGAAGTAGCCTACGCATACTTTATACCATAAAAAACACTACAAAGTCAAAAATAAGTTTAATTTCGGGATTTGGTGTCTTAGGGTCTGTATTTAAGGTTATTTTGCCGCCGACTTCCGGAATTAAAGTTATTTTTGACTTTGTAGTGTTTTTTTTTTAAGGAAATCGGCTTTTTAGTTATGGTAGGTACCCCGCACTAATCTAATCGCGTTATTCGTTCATTTGTCGCGCAAATACTTAATGTAAATTTAAGACTTATATGGTTTTCACATAGATCCCATTGTCCAAATGAAACCAAATTAAAATTTCCATTAAAATTTGGACCATTCGGGAAGCACCAGCTTTCAAATAAAAAAAGAATTTCCAAAATCGGTTCACCCAGTCAAAAGTTATGAGGTAATAAACATTAAAAAAAATACAGTCGAATTGATAACCTCCTCCTTTTTTTGAAGTCGGTTAAAAATGAACTAAGAGGACTATTTTCAATTAATTTCCCATTATTAATTCACTCAACTTTATCGCAGAAAAATAATCCGAGTCCAATTTTCTTCAGAATACTATTAAGCAGGTGTGAATTTACAAATGTCAAGGCTGTCTGTTAAAAGGTTTACTGGTTCGGGAAATGTATCGAATAAAGGCTTTCGTTACTATTTCTTTAGTATGAGAAACAATAATGGTGCTAGTATATTTGACGAGAAATTTAAAGCCTGTTTAAAGGGTAAATATTTATATTCTTTTAAAAGAAAGTGTTACTTACAACTTCTTACTTGCAAAATATATCAAAAAGTTTTCCACTTACTTAGCCAAGGCAACTTTACCTTGGAATAAAATGGAGTAGTACATCATTTTTTTTACACGTATTAACTATAAGTAACGCGCACATTGCTTCGTAAGATAAAAATATTATACACAATATCTTCTTATGTTTTAAGTTTGTTGCGGAGTTTCATCTCAGAGCCAGATGCCATGACGCCCGTGTTTCCTACATGGGCATCATGTTGTTTCAAAAACAAATACAAGTAATACTTGTATTCTGATACTTTTAAAATTCGATCAAAGAAAAAAAAAATCATTCATAATAATATATCACTTTGTCCACTTCTTCCTCGACGACACGACAATAAATTATATTTTGCATGCCCAACACTTCACCTCGGCTTTTTCGGTGGCAGTGCAGAGGTCGCTATGGCTGCATAAGGACCTCTCTATTCAATTATGAACATTATAAACGGTCAAAGGAGAATTGACTGTAATCACTACACTCGATAGGCAGATCTTTAGTAATCATAACTGGTATATAAAAGTTGTTATTAACGAATAGATGGACCTTATTACAGCCCGCTTCGTATTTACGTCGCTTGAAAAGTGTCCATCCTAAAAGACATTATGTCTTTTAGTGCGCAGTATTCAGTGACACTTTTCCTAAATCAGGATGGTGTTATAATAGTAAAGGAAGAAGGTCCCTATCAAAAAACTCGTCACCTAAATTATCGGGCCATAAATTAATATCGTGTAGTCCAGTAGGGGTAAGCTGTGCGACGTGAAAAATGCGAATCTTTCTTATCGCGGTGCAACATTCGACATGAATCGATGAATCGAAGACCTTTACTTTCCCTAATTCGATTAAAAGCAATACCAGTACCTCACCAATTTCAATTTCCATTTTTGTGCGGTAGTTATATGAAAATGGTACTGTGCAAACATTTTCATAATAAAATCAACGTTAATATTTGCACAAGACATTTGATTAAAAAAATGTTCAGGCCTAATATTTTTCAACAGAATAATTTTCAACGGATTTGACCTCAAGCTGTCCCTATTTTAAGAATTAATGGTAGTTGTTTTAGTAACAAAACAAAATGTTTTACTTTAGTCTCAACAAGTTAAGGTTACCATATCAAAATAACAATGTTTGGCCTACTTAAAGTTCAAAATGGAACAATCTGAAAGGATATTCAAGTTTGGAAACTTACCCGTTTAAACACATGAGGACAGAAGTTTGTAAGACTAGCTGTTCCCTGCGGTTTTACCCACATAAGTTCCCCATTAGTATACCTGGATAAAAGTATGATAATGTGACCTATGAGTCTACTCATGTGCCCAATTTCATCCAAATCCGTTAAGCCTTTTTGCGTGAAAGTGTAACAGAAAAACATAGAAACTACAAAAAATCAAATCTTTTCTTCACATAGCTAATGTTAGGTAAGAAAACAATACGTAGATGGAGATGAACTAGAAAAGGTATGAGTTATGTATAATCGGTAATTTTCGAGTTTCCGAATTAGCATGAACGACTTGCCTCAGAGTAACCATCACACATGCAAACATTTTTGTATTGTGCTGTCGTACTTCATGGTGTGCACAGTGCACATATCATAGCGCGTTTATCATCATCTGCTTCATCATGTGCCTAGCCGTTTCCCAACTATGTTGGAGTCGGCTGCCAGTCGAACCGAATGCAGTTGAATAACAGTATTTAACATTGAGACTGCCTGTTTGACCGTTATAACTCAGTTTCTGAGGATCACGATACTCCGTAGTATTTTCGGGATTCTGACGACTCGTAACGACTGTCGAAGATCCACAAATGACATGGCAGCCGAGACCAATGGTGTGATGTGCTTTCCGAGGCACGGAAAACACTTTACTTATGTTATTGTGGCCATAAAGTTTTTGTCGTAGGTTTCTTTTATAGTTTTGCTTGGTACATACCTAAATGGCAATAAACATATTCAGTCTGATTTCAATTTACATCTAAAAACCTCTAGAATATGATTTTATTGTTAATGTGTGTGACGTCTTAAGATACCCATTGAAATTAGTCTGTTCTTTGAACAAGGATCTAACTATAGTCTACAGAGCGAGTGCTCTGAAAAAGAACGCTCAACTCAAAAAAAAAACTATTCTAATTAACTTTATTTCGGTGAACACCATGGCGTTGGCAACTGTCATTGTGATTTATTTTAAAAGTCTCAGTCTGGTACCATACACGGATGTTTTTCATGATTTCTCAATAAATCATATCAGTTCACTGCTAGACATAGGCTATCCAATTCTGCGCCACAACACACATTCCTTTCACGCTTTTTAGGGTTCCGTTGCCAAATGGCAAAAAACGGAACCCTTATAGATTCGCCATGTCTGTCTGTCTGTCTGTCTGTCTGTCTGTCCGAGTATGTCACAGCCACTTTTCTCCGAAACTATAAGAGCTGTGCTATTGAAACTTGGTAAGTGGATGTATTCAGTGAACCGCATTAAGATTTTCACACAAAAATAGAAAAAAAGCAATAATATTTGGGGTTCCCCATACATAGAATTGAAACTCAAAAATTTTTTTTTCATCAAACCCATACGTGTGGGGTATCTATGGATAGGTCTTCAAAAATGATATTGAGGTTTCTAATATCATTTTTTTTTAAAACAATAATATTTGGGGTTCCCCATACATAGAACTGAAACACAAAAAAAAAATTTAATCAAACCCTTACGTGTGGGGTATCTATGGATAGGTCTTTAAAAATGAAATTGAGGTTTCTAATATCATTTTTTTCTAAACTGAATAGTTTGCGCGAGAGACACTTCCAAAGTGGTAAAATGTGTGTCCCCCCCCCCGTAACTTCTAAAATAAGGGAATGATAAAACTAAAAAAAATATATGATGTACATTACCATGAAAACTACCAACGAAAATTGGTTTGAACGAGATCTAGTAAGTAGTTTTTTTTTAATACGTCATAAATCGTAAACCACAATTTACCTTTCATTCAGTCAACTCAAATATAAAAATTAAAAAAAAAACATTTAATTTCATAAACGATGATGACGAATGATGATGATGATGACCTGCAGGTTTGTACGGAACCCTCGGTGCGCGAGTCCGACTCGCACTTGGCCGGTTTTTTTAGATCGTCGGTCTATCTAGCTGGAGGCGTCCCAAAACGATAATAAAAATTTGTCTAGCCTATGATTTAGGATAACCTTCAAAACGCTTAGCACTTACCGCATACATTTCCATACATACAAACCTATGAGTTTGGTTCCATATGGATTAAAGATTTGACGAGTGATTAATTACTGAAACGTAATCGAGTAGACATCGAAGACAGGCAAAGCTAATGAAGTTAGTTTAAAGGCTTTGGCGTAGGCAGTTGTGTCAGACTGGCTTAGTCTAAGTAATTAGTACTACATTAAGACCTAGACTAATTTATGGTCTACCAAGGGTACCATTTTTTTATTGAGTTGTAAGTTGTTGTAGTAGTAGGACTCTTCGGGATCTCGTTGTTTCTGATTCTGTGCTACATATAATATTATATAGAATATTTTTATCATTTAATTCTTTACTGTTACTTTGACTTCATACTTTCCAAAAAGTGAATGAGAGTAAATGTAAACAAAAGTAATATTGACACAGTGGTTTTTGTACTCTCTGGGACACTTAATATAGCTGAAAGAGTAATAAACATGGCCGCCAGGCAGCAACGACACGTTCAGATTTGGTATGTGTCAGGTGACCGACAGGTCATATAGTCCGACAAGGCCTGAATGGAACAAAAAGTGTCGGACGGATAGTCCGACATGGCAGTTAACGTGTTAAATAAAATTAATGGAAGCGACATCACTGGACCGAGACAGACTTGTTAATTTAATAAAATAATGGAAAAGGGTCTATTAAAGAAAACCGGTAAAATAATGTCGGTACAAATTCAACGTTTGCATAAACTTGACGCATATTAAAGAAGCTAGAAAAAACACGATTTACGTGAACGTGGAATTTGGGAAAATATATCAAGAACTGATTTAGGTTTTAACATACTGTTTAGCATAAAGGGTTTATTTGAAACTAGCTGATACACGAGAGTCCACTCTTATTCTACTGAAACTATATTATGTACCTACTTACTTACCCAGTTACGTAACTCTGCCTTTATTCGAGGCGTGTTATTAAACCTTATGTAATACGTCACATAAATCTGTTCAGTAGTATTAGGGAGCAGTTTAAACTTACAAACAGAAATATAACTGTGGCGTTAAGATTTTACTCCTCATTTATAAACGTTTTGGAGACGGTTAAACATTAATAAATGTTTAGATAAGACATTCGTTCGAGCAAGCTCTAATCTATAATAATAAAGCTAAAGAGTTAGTTTACTCTTTTGTTTGTTTCTTTAAACGCGCTAATCTCTGGAACCATTATGCCTAAGATTGCAAAAGTTAATTTTACATTTAATAGGCCGATTCTTGAGCTAGCTTAAAGGCATAACATTATTGTTGATATCGCTTATATCCAATCGAATATAATGGATAGCTTCGCGTGCATTTGGGCAGCCCACCCCATTGCATTGCAAAAATCCAGTAGGTAACCTCCTTGCCTGATAATTCTTAAGAAATGCAGGAGGATTTGCGCAATGCGTTGTACTCCAGCGAGGCCTGCTATTATCTGTGCTAACCTTTGTGGGTGGTGTGAGTGTGTTATCGTTAAAAAGATATTAATGTATGAAACAAAAATATTTGTGACTATATAATAAAATATAAACCGTGTAAAAACCATTTTTCTATTTAAAGCAGGTATAAGGTTAAGTAAGATAAATTTATAAATTTTTCCAAGAGAATTAACTTAATCAAAAGCTTGTTTAGGCTTTTATTAATATTCTATAGTTATTATAAGACCATTAAAAAACTCTCCCTCCAAAAGTAATTAAGATAATCAACGAAGGAGCAAGTTTAATTTTAGTAAATTAAATATTTCTTGTCACTCCTGCTAAACTTTTCTGGATGATACTTTTTCGGATTATCTTGTTCATTAAAACTCTCAATTCTTGTACCTACATCATTAAAATTCAATTAAAAGGACTTTAGAGAATGTTATTCGTAGAAATTTTATTCCAGCTTAAAATGTTTTACAGCTCTATCTGCGTGCTTGAAAAACTGAATATACAACGAGCAAAAAATATAAGCATGCAGGCAAGGACAAACGACTAACAAACACTACCTTTTTTTGCACTACGACGAAATGTGTGTACTTCGGTATTCAGTGTGTAAAGTTTAGAGAGGTTTGTTACTATAAGTGTAGTAGGATTCAAACGATCAATAATCGAAATCGAGCAAAACATGTAAAGATCACTTGAATTAATTCTACTAATCCCACTTATAATGTGAAAGTTTGCATATTTGGATGTTTAGACAATTGAATGTTTGTTACTCAATCACGCAAAAACGGCTGAATAGATTTAGATGAAATTTGGTCCACATATAGTTTATAGCCTAGATTAACGTATAGAGTACTTTTATCCCGTTAGTACGTTCTCTTAGCATAATTTTCGACCAAAAAACGGGCGAAGCCGCTCGCAAAAGCTGGCAGTTAAGTTCTTCTGTAATACCTACATTTCTGTAATACTGTTTATGAGTCGTTATATAGTTTATAACGACTCATAAACAGTATTACAGAAATGATACCTAAAATACTAACTTTCATTTAAGTATAAATTGACAACTAAATACACTGTAAATGCTTCTGCGATTAAATTCATTAACCGTGAACAAGTTAGTAAACAAAACGAAAGGACTTATGTCAGGTACTTAGGTAAGGAATTGGAACTTGACGATTATTAGAAGTACTAAAACGTGCGTGGTTTATAGTGAATGTCACAGAATTGAAACTTATAGACAGGGTATATATTTACTATATTCAATTTGGAATTTAAAATTATCTGTGGAATGTTTATGACGAATAGCCACGAGGCAAGTAAGGAACCACTGGCAAATATTCCGGTTCACAAATTCCACTTGCTTCTTTTTAGCAATTTATCTCAAGTTCCATTACCATTCTTTAGTGCGGTCTAGGGTATACGTTACAACGACTTTTACCATTATAATGGGGCTATAACATTTATTATGAACCACTAAAAAAAGATAAGTCACCAACACAACGCTCTACTACCCAATTGCCAATAAAATGTAACAAAATATTCAGCAAAATACCAAAACGCAATAGCGTTTCAACGGTAAATAATTCGACCGAATATTTTTGTAGGAAATCTTCCTCCCTGATCGACCAAATGCGAAGGCATTTCCGGCGAACAATTTCCATTTCTTTTATCAATGAACAATGAACATAATTTAATTCTTGTAGGATATTATGCAATATTTCCTTGTTTTTGTCTCGTTGATACGTACTTGAACCTTTGATTCTGTTTTATTATTACTTATTAGCAAAGCTTCCGTGAAACTAGGTGAATGTAGACATGAGAAAAGTTTTAAAAGACTGCCTAGCCTAGTTAATATTATCTTATAATACGAGTAAAGATATAGTTTACACAGTAGATTGTCTAGTTGACGTAAACACGATATGTTTGTGTTTTTATTAGCTGCTGAGGAATTTGAGATGTATCAAATCTGTATTTTATTGAGGTGCTTAGCAGACGATTGATAATTTAACCCAGCCGTCGTCGTACTATCGTCGTTCGTTTATCATCGCGGACAAAATGTCCTTCGTGTTCTTAGCGCCCTAAAATTTTGAATATCAACCTAATTAAAGTCACTAGACGTCAAAACAAGGGTCTGCCAATGCGTCATATAAAGCGTTGAACTGAGCAATCGATAGACGACTTATCTGCGATTATAGAACTTATGGAAATCTATGCAATAACGCACACGGAGGCCAAAATGACCGCACCGCCGATGCTTGCCGTACAAACTCTCACAAGGTCATATTCGGGCCAAATTATCGCCGCCTGCGCAACCCATAAATTACTCGAATAACAGACTATACCGTTATTAGCAGATGAGAGGACGCTGCTCGACGTTGCTGCCTATATACTTTTGATTGCACACCGTTTACCTATTCGTAAAGTCACGGAAATCAATTGTTAGTAAAACTTAAATTGTTTCAAATTACGACTGTGATTACTTGGCATTTGTATAAAATGGTGGAATGAACGTCGATGATCAATTCATTGACAAAGAGTATCAATTTGAAAAAAAAATATTTCCCTGACAGTACCTACTGACTTCATCAATCATACTTCAAAGGTTTTCAACCAAGTAAACAAAATGAATATAACTTCGTCATTCAATGATATTAAAAAGAAACATCAACGAAGCGAAAAGCAATAAAAATATGGCTTCTCGGTATTATATTCAATATAAGTACCTAACAACATTTTTAGGAAACTGATTTGCAAATTCCCGAAAGAGTGACGTTGTACTATTTATATGACGCCAGCGCCGGATGGTTGGAATTCCACATAAGATAGTATGCGTTAATATTAATATTGAGATCGTCCACATTATATCAGAGAACAAAAATATAACATGTCATCGTTGGGTAGCATTCTAACGTCACTGTTCATGAGAATATATTAAGTAGTGAACTATAAATATACAGGAAAAGTTTTTAACCAGCGCAAATTTTAACAAATTAAACTTAAACGAGTTATAATTACCATTCCATGCAATTTTAAACGAATTTGATCTTGAAGCAATCTTGAACATAAGGTAAATAGTTTATTTACCATATAGACCTATCAAAGTTGATATGTCTGTATTGTAAAGACTGTCAAGAGTACACCGACTTATTGTTATTTCAATTACATACCTCATGAATTGATTCCCTTTCATAATTGGATCCATCTGAAATGTATTCTAAGACAAGAAGGGTTTGATCCATTCAATTTCAGGATCACCCTTATCCAACTTTGAATAATAGAGTGAATTGCCTGTTCGCTTTAATTATAGTAATCCGCTCTAAATTAATATAATAAATACCGATGTTTTGTTACTCAAAGGAGTTCTGGTATTGACTTATCCTTTCCAAAATCCTTTGTATATAATATCTGATTGTACCGCCTATTCTAGCCAAAACCGCCACGCTTCAATTATCGTCAGAGGTTTGGAGCGCCCTTTTGTACTGAGATTTCGCTCTTCATTTTTTTTATTTCATGGTTTGGACCTTTTGATATATAATATAATATAATATAATATTCCACATGATCAGACCTTATTTAAAGTGTTACATCGATGTAAAAAATCCGGGAGCTCGCATCGCAGTTGTGGTCTAAATAAAGATGTAAATAAAATATTTTTTCATCGATACGATGTAGCGGAGGCTACAATGTGCTCCGATAGCTATCTCGAAGTACATGACTAAACATGCTTACTTCTCTTTACATGTTTACACATTCTCGACACATTCGAAGTCGTTGTGGATTCAATGTTTATACCTATCTGTATAAGAACCTTTCCTGTCTATTGCAGGTCATCCGAGGTCAGAAACCATCACTCACGCAGATATTGTGGAACTAAAGGGGGAAGTGTCGCGGTAGCCCTCGAAATTCAATTTTTTTACGTTTTTTGTGCATGTATAACAGAATTAAAATCATTAAAATAATCAATAGGTACAACTGAGCAACCCACTAAGTTCTTAATTATAATCCCACTGAATGGCTTTTTTTTTTCTTTCGTAGACCACCTTAAAGCATCCTGTGCACTACAATAAAAAACTGGCCAAGTGCGAGTCAGACTCGCGCACCGAGGGTTCCGTACAAACCTGCAGGAATTCACGGTTTATGCATAAGGTTTATGTTTATGAAATTGAATGTTTTTTTTTTTAATTTTTATATTTGAGTTGTCTGAATGAAAGGTAAATTGTGGTTTACGATTTATGACGTATTAAAAAAAACTACTTACTAGATCTCATTCAAACCAATTTTCGGTGAAAGTTTACATGGTAATGTACATCATATATTTTTTTTAGTTTTATCATTCCCTTATTTTAGAAGTTACGGGGGGGGGGGGGGGGACACACATTTTACCACTTTGGAAGTGTCTCTCGCGCAAACTATTCAGTTTAGAAAAAAATGATATTAGAAACCTCAATATCATTTTTGAAGACCTATCTATAGATACCCCACACGTATGGGTTTGTTGAATTTTTTTTTTGAGTTTCAGTTATGTATGGGGAACCCCAAATATTATTGTTTAAAAAAAAATGATATTAGAAACCTCAATATCATTTTTGAAG
The DNA here is from genome assembly GCA_947507805.1 of Aporophyla nigra. Lineage (NCBI taxonomy): Eukaryota > Metazoa > Arthropoda > Insecta > Lepidoptera > Noctuidae > Aporophyla > Aporophyla nigra. The sequence goes on from OX382292.1 coordinate 16,755,620, forward strand.
ACCTATCCATAGATACCCCACATGTATGGGTTTGATGAAAAAATTTTTTTTGTGTTTCAGTTCTATGTATGGGGAAACCCCAAATATTATTGTTTTTTTTTTTTCTATTTTTGTGTGAAAATCTTAATGCGGTTTACAGAATACATCTACTTACCAAGTTTCAACAGCATAGCTCTTATAGTTTCGGATAAAAATGGCTGTGACATACTCGGACAGACAGACAGACAGGCAGACATGACGAATCTATAAGGGTTCCGTTTTTTGCCATTTGGCAACGGAACCCTAAGAACCAATTTTTTGAAAAAAAATCAAAGATCTTCAAATAAAACACTACAAAATGAAAAATTACTTTTATTTCGGACGTCGGTATCATTGGATCTGTATTTTAGTATTTTATAATAATAATAATAAAACTTTTTATTTCAATCAACAAAGGATCATAAACACAACAATTATAAAATTAAAAGAAATGAAATGAAAATACATATACAAAAAACACATACAATAAAATAAAAACCACATAAAACGTTCTATTGCATTCGGTTGCTCAGTATGTGAATCATGTAGCAATGGTTCAGGTACTGAAAATCGAACCTCTGCGCGAATGCCCTCAGAATGCCGCTGGAGCTAGCCCGAACCCTGCGCACCAGGGATGTGCATCGTTTCCGCATAGTAGAATAGAAACAGTCTACTTGCGACTCGGCGAACATCCCTGATGCGCTGCAGAATCTGGGCAGCCCCATCAGGACCCTGAATGCATTATTATATTGCACACGCAAGGCGTTGTACTGTCGGCGCGTGTATGAGATCCACAGGCTGCTCGTGTAGAATGATGTACAATATGCTCTGAACAATGTTATTTTCACTTTGGTGGTACAACGAGCAAACCTGCGGGCAATCATATTTGCCCTTACCGACAACGCCCTGCGCTCTCGCTCTATGTCTGCATCGTCCTTCATATCAGAGGAAATGATATGCCCAAGGTATTTAAACTGTTCCACCCTCTTCAGTGGTGTTCCACATAATTTGATGGCAGGTATTAATGTCGGACATTTTCCTCTGGCCTGAAAGACCATGCACTCACTTTTTTTGACATTGTAAGTCAAGCCATGGCTGTGAGCGTACCTTTCACAGATGCCCAATAGTTTTGAAAGGCCACATACAGAAGCACTCAACAGCACCATGTCGTCCGCGTAACTTATATTATTGAGACATACGTCATCAATATGGCAGCCGACACGGGTGCTGCTGAGCTCCTCAATCAGCGCGTTGACGTAAAGGTTGAAGAGTTTGGGTGACGTTAGTCCCCCCTGCCTCACCCCACATTCCAAACTGTACGGCTCGGAATATGCGTTCGACCATCGCACGACATTGACCTGGTTATGATACCAAAATTTAAAGATCCTGCTGAGTTCCGAAGGCAAGGATATATCATTCAGTTTCCGCCACAGGATATCGTAATTAACCAGGTCAAATGCCCTGGATAAGTCGAGAAAACATGCATAAATGGGCGTTCGTCTTTCTGTGTAGTACTTGATAGTTTGCTTCACACACAAGATGGCTGTCTCAGTGGAAAGTCTCGGCCTGAAACCGAACTGGTTGTCACTAATGTTCAGGTATTTATCCAGTTGATTGTTAAGCAAACTATCAAGCACTTTCGCTACCGTAGTGGCAAGTGAAATCGGCCTGTAGTTGGATTTATCAGAAATATCACCAGTCTTATTTTTCACAATTGGCACCACCACAGTTTTCATAAGTTCAGGAGGTAAGTACGAATGTCCTATGCATAGGGTATAGAACATCGCGAGCACTCTAGGCAGGTGAGGGCCTGCGTGTTTGAAATGCTCGATGCTGATGCCGTCATGGCCAGGAGACTTCCCACGCGACATTGCTTTAATAGCTTTTTTAACGTCTTTAGCTGTAATTATAGGTCCACTCTCCTGACAATGCGACCCAACATCGTTCACCAACTGTGATGGTCCCAATGGTGACTTTACAGTGAAGTGATCCTTAAACATATCAGCTATACAAGTATGATCACTGATACCGTTAATGCTCACGGGGAGGCTAGACTTGCCATTAAACTTCTTGGTGGACTTCCAAAAGTGTTTAAAATTATGTTTCGAATGGTGCGATGCCAAAATGTCCATTTTTATTTGTTCACTATGATTTTGACACCATTTTAAGCGAGACTTAAAAACATTTCGACTAACTTGCATGTCCTGAAACACATGGCCCGACTTTGGTTTACCACACCATACCCACACCTGAAATTTAGACCTAGCCTCCTTATGAGAATCAGCAACATGTCTGTTCCATCCAACCACAGGCTTCTTAATGTTACGCCGTGTTACGACATCAAAACTGTCAATGGCAGCCTTGCTTAAAACAAAAATTAATTCATCGTAGAGTTTATCAATGTGTTTTCTGTGATCTACATTACTACAAACACAGTCACTACAGTCGCGAAACACACTAGGAAAATCAACAAGTCTCAATCTCTCATGACAAATCTCACTATACAGTAAAATTTGGTCTGGTTTTCTCTCACCCCATAGTACCTTATTGACTAATGATCCCGTGTTACAAGATATTTTCGGTTTTATAACATCTAAATTACATTCTACAATTAGAGGGTAATGATCTGACCACAAGACGTCATACTTTATGTAAACATTAACTATAGATTGTAAGGCAGCGTTAGTGGTCACACAGTGGTCTAGCCAGCGTCTAGAACCATTTGCCTCACTTACAAAGCTAAACGTGTCCGAATCAAGTCGCAATATCTTAACGTCCGCACATGTCCACTCTAATTCATTACAAAAGCAAGTAAGCTCGTTATAAAATAATTCACCTGGATGAGCGTTAAAATCACCCATTACGTACACCGACTCTGTGCCCTCATTAATAACAATAGCACTCACCAAACTGAGACAATCCGTAAAATCCGTTAAGTTTATCAACTTATCTGTAGGCATGTAAACACTGAACACTAAGAACGACTTCAGGCCCATAGTTATTTTAATTGCACACACTCGCGGGTTATCACATTGCAAGACCGACACATTCTGAAAAACTCCTTTGTTCCAAAGAAGTGCAACTCCTCCGTATGGCCGGCCACGAAGCATTCCGGCGGTGGTATCCACCGCGGATGTGCCGGTGCACCCGAAGTTGTCGTCGATTCCGCTCAGAAACTGTAAGTCGCCGGGCAACAACCATGTTTCTTGTAACGCAATTATGTCCGACGACTGGCATAGTTCTTGAATACCAGAAACTGCTCGTTTCACACTTTTACAGTTGAAGCTGACTAATTTGAATCTATTATGACTGTTTACTATCATAATGTTCCGTGGCAGGGCCGCTTACAGTGTTGGTTCCACCGTTCGCAATTCTTTGCTTAAAGTTCGTGAATTGTCTAAATATAACACCCTGAGGCCACAGTTTTTCATCCAAAAACGTGGGTAACTTTTGTTCCGAGATAAAGAACTTGTACGCATTGTGATATTTATCACGTAGAAAAGATATTTTCTCTAATTTAATCGTTTCCTTAGTTTTTCGATAAACGTAATCTGTTATATCACTTTCCGTTGTATCTTTATGCACTTTGGTGATAAACATGGGAACCTGCCTGTCCGCGGCTTTGAACTTACAGTCCGTATCGTTTGACATTCCCATTTTGCCAAGATATCGATAGTTCACCTTGTGTTTTCGATGCTGTACCAATTTCCAGTCACTATCTACAACTGTTTTCACCGTCTCCGCATAAGATATATTTTCAGTTTGCTTTTCGGTAATCACATTCTCAGACGTCACGATCTGCGACCCGATATCTCGAATTGCGGGCCCTAGCTGCAGCGCCCCTGCCGCTTGCACCGTAATCTGTTCGCTGACACCGCTCACATTTACAACTTGCGGGTAATTTTGTGTTGATGTTGATGATGTTCGCGCGCCTTTCAACGCTGGGGTTTCTTGAGATAGTGATGATATCGAATCAATATTCACGTTATTATGATCCGTAACTGTAGCGTCTAGATGTGAAAGTCCCATAGGGCCACTATCCAGATAAGCACCACGCTTAGTATTTATCCTCATATCTCGATATTGATATTTATTCGGGGTTTTGCCACCGCACTTATTCGTATACCACTACTGGCCAGGTCAAAAGCAGTGACAGGAAATATTACAATATCATCACCATAAACAAAGTGCAAATACGTATTATCGAAGCTAACGCAAAAACTACCAAAGCAAAGTCAATAAAATTTATATGGTGACCCGATATAAATTTTATTGACTTTGCTTTGGTAGTTTTTCCCCTAAAGCATAACCTATCCATTATGATTTATTATTCTGTAAATCATTCAATACTACTTCTTCATGAATGTCTATTTCAAGAAGAAGAAATTCAATCGGATTTACCGATTTTTTTAATTTCGCGGGTTTCCGTAGGTAGAGCAGAATAGAGTTAGACAAGATTTCAACTTCAAATTCTCAAATCAGAAACGTTTCGACGTAAGACTGAGCGTTGTCTGACCGTCAGCCAGACGGGCACGGAACTGCTGACGTCAGAATAGGTATGTCATCAACACGAAACTCAATTTGCTCTCATGTAACAAACTTTGTGTGACTATTAAACTGTGTTACCATGTGCGAGTATTTATTTGAAGTGGCAACACTAACAGCGAACTACACGGAATGAGCAAAGTTACTGTTGTCAGTGTTACGTTTATTAAATCCTAGAAAGAAATAAGAAAGAAAGAAAATAACCAGTAACCCCATATCCTGTGTCTATATCCTGGTGGACATAACTGTATAGTCCGTTCACAGTTATTTTACCTCGGACAGCAGCAACCCAACTGCAACCCAATGGTAACAAAAATAAAGATCACTGTGAAACTGACAGACCTGTTAGTGGTAGCAATCGAATAGCAGCCTAATTGTTACGAGAACAAAGATCACTTTGATTTTGACAGTGACGCATAATCAGAGGTAAAATGCAAAAATGTAAACGGCCTATAGGAGGAGTCTTAGTGCTGACACCAACCACGTAATTGTCTAAATATTTTTACGTAGCGTGTTTGGCTACAGAATAGTGAACCCCAAAAAACTTTTTAACATGTAAAGTTTAAATAAAACTGAGAGGTTATTTACCAGGAATTTGTCCGTAGCAGCTCGCCCCCTATTACCTACATAGGACTTTATATAACTCATGACTTGTGGCTAAGAAATAACAACCGCACAGGCTCTACTTGGTTTGAGGATGATCATCTTTACATACCAAGACCCCTCCGTGCCTCGGAAGCCACAATAAGCCGTCGTCCCGCCTGTCAGTCATGAATCTTTGACAGTCATAACGGGTGCTCAGAAAGCTGAAAGTCTGACAACCAGTCTTACTCATTAACTGGGTTGTAGATGTCAGATAAGCAGTCGTTTAATGTACAATACTGGTATTGTGATGCATCTGGATTGATTGGAAGTGGAACCCAATATAGTTGGGTAAAGGCTAGACAGATTTACATAACTTCTGCAAAATACTAAGTTTACTGTTTACGCCCTCGCGGAATACACGCATGTTCTGAGTAGGTGTACGCAAAACCGGCAACTGGAAAAGTATGTAACTACACATAACCGATATAATAAAATTCGTTTTTCAAATCCAAATCCTTGTAATGCAGTACGCTTTATTCCTACTTTTTCGTTCTGTCGCAAGTTCGTTTATCATTATACTCAAGTCATCCGAGTTTTCGGCAAATAGTACAATATCGTCAGCGAATCTCAGCTGTGTCAGCGATAAACTATCCAAAACGAGTCCAAGATATTACCAGTTGAGTCTTCTAAAAATTTATTCCAGTACCGCCAAGAAGAGTTTTAGAGAAAGAGGGTCTCCCTGTCTAACGCCAGTTTATCCTCTAAAGCGGGAGGAAACGCCCGGGTGTTTCTATTGCGAGGATCGTCTAGAGGTCACGGTGGAGCATACGGTGGAGGTGTGCTCTGCCTGGGCGGAGCACCGCCGTGTCCTCGTGGAAGCGATCAGCGGCGGCGACCTCTCGCGTTCGGCCCTGGTGCAAGCCATGGTACGGAGCGAGAGGGCATGGGAAGCCGTCACCTCCTTCTGCGAAGCAGTAATGCTCGCGAAGGAGGAAGCGGGGCGCGTGAGAGAGTGGCAGTCTCTGCGTCCTCACGTCCCTAGCCGCCGCAGGAGGAGACGCCCCGGGCGTCGGGAGTCGATAGCGAACTCTCGGCCACCGTAGGCGCGAGCTTGCGGGCAGCGAGCAATGGGTAGCTCACCGCCCGATAAGGACCAGGCTCGGGTCGACGGCGTGTAGTGTTCCACGCGCGCCTCAAAGAGATGTCAGGACAATTGAAGGGGTCTGCCATAACCGATGCCTGCCAGGGTCGCGAGATTGTTCGAAAGAGACACCGTGTCTCTGGCACATGGGCAACTGAAGGAACACGGGTGGGTTTTAATCAGTAAAAGTCTGACACGCTCTTCCACTCCCCCCAGAGGGGGAGAAGTCGTTTGATGATTTCCCATCCAAAAAAAAACCACGTTATAGATTTTGATGCGGATTTCACCACCATTTACAAACTTCGTTTCAAAGTTTATGTGTCAGTACTTTGATATGTTGGTAATAGGAAAAACTTTATAATTGCAAATCTTATAAATGAAAACCGTACGAAGCACACGTGTCGCTAGTTACATGTATAAATTAGTTTTCATTACCCGTCATGAATCTATAAATTTAAAGCTTATTTTATTATTATAAACCGAGACTTTAACATGCTACGCACCTATTACATAATATTATATAATACTCGTAAATATTGTGAACGATCTCAATATTAACTCGTACTAATATACGTGGAATTTCAACCAGCCGGCGCTGGTGACATTTAAATTGTATACGTACAACTTCGTTGTATGTATTCGTATCTTTTCTCGTGTTGAATCCGGTTCGTAATATTTGATTTGAAACAAACATAACTGCAAATCATTTTGCAGGTTTAAAACTCCAGCAAACATACGCGACGTGAATATACGACGCGATTCTGGTAGAACAATTTCCGTTAGTTTTCACAGAAATTGGTCTACTAGAGTCGCGTCGTACTGTCGCGTCGCACATAACTACGGTAGCCTTTTCTCATTTTTATTTATATCCAAATATTTGCTTTGAGCAATCAGAAGAAGTAAAATCTTTCCAAGCTAGCCTTAGCTACGTTGCTAGCATTATACAATCTATCGGAAGTTTAAGATGCAACAAAACCAACAAGATTGATTGATAATGATGTAGCATATATTGTGATGTGTACCTTGTGGCCTTTGGTAATTGTTGGCCTACTTATGTGATTGATGGCCGCCCGAGTTTAGCTAGTTACGAATGTAACTAGAACGAGGCAAACAATATGTGACTGTTGATATATATTTGCGACTGGCAGCCGGCCGTCAAAAACTTTGGTGTTAGAATTAAATTGTATAATTAATGTAATTCGCGTTTAAATATTTAAAAACGTGCATAATTTCGATAGATATAGTGATAAATAATAAGGATTTATGTTTGTGAGTTATTTCGCTGCAAAATCAATGAAAAAACAGTAAATCAGTACCAGCTGTCATCGAACGGGCGGATTTGAAATCACCACCTAACCCGGGGAGTATTTCTTTTAATTTAAGCTTATTCAACTAAAATCTTATTAGATTCCGTTGCACCTTTTGCCCTTTAACGTTTATACTACTTGTAACAGTGATCTATGTCGTAAATAACCCTTTATTTCTCCATACTGTGTTTGACTTCAAGTTCAATGCACTATTAGGATAAAATCCCATAAACAACGTTAAAGACCCCATAGAAATCATTGTTGGATATTACTAGACATACTTTTTTATGTTCAATTGCTGAATTAGAACCACTGTAAGAAATTACTGTTAGACACTTAATTTAACAATATAATAGTAGTACCTACCCCCAACCATTTTTATATTTTTTAGTCTTTTCACTTTTTACTGTTATTAATTATTATCTCTTTTTCATTAAATATTGAGATTTCACCCTTTTAATTCTCTTATTTTATCTCTTTACATTTGAACTCCCGTCATTTACTATCCACTTCTCACCCCTCTCTCTTATTCCATTCACACACTTAGCTTTCTCTTCTCTCATTCCAGGGTGCCTCTAGGGTTAGTCTGTCAATATGTTGACCCGTAGAGCTGCATCCTTAGAGGAAAAACTGAGGGCTACATTAAAGGAATTGGAATCTAGTAAAAAGCAGTGCAATCAGCTGATACAGGAAAGGGAAGACAGTGAGGTCGAAATTGAGTTCATTAATAACAAGAACACTGAGCTTAAGAATCAGTTGGCTGAACTACATGTGCAGCATTTGGACATACTTGACCAGCATCAACACCTTCGTCAGCTAGTGTCAAATTTCCAGCATTGTAGTGACACCCATGAACTGGCTTTGAGAAGGATTTCTGAACTCGAACTGGAATTAAGCAGAGCTCACAACTCAATTACCCATCTAGAAACTCTCAAAGCCGGTGAAGAGTCTGCGATCACCTGCAGTCTCTATGATGAGTTGGTTGGTAGCGGATCCAAACCCACATGTGTTGAGCCAATTGTAACGATAGACTTAACTAATGATACAATTACTAAAAACAAATTGTTTACTAGTCACAATAAGTTAAAAAAATACATTAGAATTAATAGACTAATCAGAAAATATCAAAAATCATTGAAATGCCAAAAACTTACTAGATTAAACACAAAACTTAGTCAAATAAATCTAAATTTAAAACAAGAATTAAAGAATTGTTATAGTGATTTACAGTTATGTAATACTATGTATGATACGGACACTCAGCACCTTCGGGATGAATTGTTTGTTAGGGAATATGCTCTAAAGGACATCTTTAGTAAATATGAGGCTACTCAACAAGACCTGAGTAAGCGCATGCACGAAGCCAGTGAGTTGGCAGACTTGGTCAAGTACAATGCGGAGAGGTATGAGTCTCTGACAAATAACTTCTCTAGCTGTGCTTGCTCCCAGACACCCCAGCCTCAACTTGAAACACCCACACCCTCAGCAGCTCACCCAGTAGATAGCTGTTTTGTTGATAATAATAGCATGATAAACACTACTTATATTTTTTCTGACAAATTCGGTCAAGGTTATGGTAGCATATTTAATCAGTGTTCACAACAGTATGTAATTAATAATTGTTCACCCGGTGCCAGTATTAGCCAATTATTAAGTAAAATTAAACTGTCAAAAATAAACCCTGGTTCTACTGTAATATTATTATATGGGGATAGTTTAAATGTTAGAAAAAAAGAAATAATTCAATGTGTCCATTTGATGTTACATCTCAATGAGACCAATCACTGTAAATTTATTTTCTGTGCCTTGCCTTATTCGCAATACTTGTCTGAGGAGCAAAACAGGCACATTTATAATTTAAATATGTTAATTTATAATAGGACTAGTCGTCACAGTGACGCTATTTTATATTTTGATTGTAATCAATTTATTACTGATTACAAACTGACAAATTACACTTTGTATTTGCCACCTAGTTGTAGGAGACAAATTGCTAATCTTTTAGCATACAATTTACACCGTCACACTGGTACCTGTAGTGTACCATCGATTGCTGTTAGTAGTGGTACTAACACCACTTTTGATACACCTGGTAGTTTAAACTGTTAGGTGCGACAACGGGTAAGCTGCATGTGTTGAACGTTGTTCATCAAAATATGCAGGGTTTGTCTGGCAAAGAACTAGAGTTAAGTTTATTTATCGAAAACCATGATGTTCAGGTATTATGTTTGACTGAACACTGGTTGAAAGAACATGAAGTAGTGTTTATGAATGATGATTTTTTTACTGTGCAAAGTGCATTTGTGAGAAAAAGTGCTATACGCGGTGGATCATTAGTTCTTGTTTCAAACAAGTTGAAATGTAAACAACGTTTAGATTTAGTTAATCTTTCCATCGAGCGCACTATTGAGTTGTCTTGTGTTGAACTAGAGCGTTACGTCATAATATGCGTTTATCGTCCTCCCTCTGGGGATTTTATTCGATTCGAGTCAGTCATGGAGGACTCACTCAATAAATTAAAATCAATTAATAAATGTATAATTTTATGTGGAGATTTTAATATTAATATTTTAGATGTTACTCCATTGAGTATTAGACTGCTCAGTCTGTTTAAGTCTTTTAATTTAATAAACTTGTTTTTCGAACCAACTAGGATCACAGCATCGTCTTCGACTTGTCTTGATAATATATTTAGTGATTGTGATGCCAATAATAAGTTAGTGTTAAGTGACTTAACGTCTGACCACTGTGGATTATTAGCCAGCTTCCCTTTGCCATTACTTAAAAAGCCGCATAAAATAGAATGCAGGCCTTATACAGTTAGTCGTTGCAACAAATTTAAAAATAATATTGCTCATAGGATTACACCATCTATAGTAGAACACGAGACCCCTAATGAAATCTATGGAGCCCTTTTTGATATTGTACAAAAAGAATACCAATCTACTTTCAAGACCAAAACTATTGACATTAATAGCACCTCTGTTAGCTTCAACCAATGGGCTACTCCAGGTATTTATAAAAGTAGAGCGAGACTATACGAGTTATATGGTTTAAAAAAATATATATTTGATACTCCTTTTCTAGAGTATGTCAGAAATTATTCAAAGTTATTTAAAAAAATCTGTGCTTTCGCTAAATCTAAATTTTTAAGCGATACCATAAAAAAATCCAGTAATAAAATAAAAACCACTTGGAAAATTATTAACAATGAAACGGGTAAATCGATTAAACAGGAAAAACAACTAGAGATTATGATTGACAACAAATTGGTTAATAAAGCTGCCGACGTAGCTGAGGCATTTAATGAGTTTTTTGCCAACATACCTATAACTACGACTTGCTCCTTAAATTCGTCCCCGTCTAAAGCTGAAAACCTTTTGCATAGTAGTGTGCCCAGATGTAGTCGCTTATTTAGTTTCGAACATGTGACGCCTCGTGACGTGGTTAATATTTTTAACACACTAAAATCAAAAAACACTGGAGATTTCTGGGGCATCTCCGTTAAACTGTTAAGTAATATAATAGACATCGTAGCCCCCTATCTAGCTATAACTTTTAATAAATGTGTTGATTCAGGATCTTTTCCTGACCTCATGAAGAGTAGTAAAGTCATACCATTATTTAAAACAGGTAATAAAAATAACGTTGGCAATTTTAGGCCCATTTCTATCTTACCTGCATTTAGTAAAATATTTGAAAAATTAATACTCAAGCAGTTGCTAAGACATTTTAATTTAAATAGCCTCCTTCATAATGAGCAATATGGCTTTACAAAAGGTCGTTCGACAACAGATGCGGGTGTTGCTCTGCTGAAACACATTTTCAACGCATGGGAGAACTCGCAAAATGCTATCGGGGTTTTCTGTGATCTCTCCAAAGCTTTTGATTGCGTTCACCATGACACACTTTTGCGTAAACTACGTCATTACGGTGTTCAAAACGAAGCTCTCAATGTCATAAGTTCTTATTTGCAAAATAGGCACCAATGTGTAGATGTCAATGGTGTAAAATCTTCCGGGCTACTAGTTCAGTTAGGTGTACCTCAAGGCTCAATACTGGGTCCATTCTTATTCTTAGTGTATATTAACGACTTACCATTCTATTTAAAGAATGTCTGTGACATTGTACTATTTGCTGATGATACCTCACTTATCTTTAAAGTAGACAGGAATAGAAAAGATTTTGATGACGTGAATAGTGCGCTCTCAATGGTTACGGATTGGTTTACCACAAATAACCTAGTTCTTAATGCTAAGAAAACGAAATGTATAAAGTTCGCCTTACCGAATGTTAGGAATCTGGGACCCAATGTCGTTTTAGATAATGAGGTGCTTGAAACTGTACACTCGGCAGTTTTTCTCGGTATAACAGTAGACGCCAAACTTCAGTGGGGATCACATATATCAAGCCTAGCGGGAAGGCTCAGTTCGGCCGCCTACGCCGTAAGGAAAGTTAGACAGTACACGGACGTTGATACAGCTCGATTAGTCTATTTTAGTTATTTTCATAGCATAATGTCCTACGGCATTCTGCTGTGGGGCAAAGCCGCGGATATTCAAAATATTTTTGTTCTTCAAAAACGAGCTGTTCGAGCGATTTACCAACTAGGTGCGAGAGTTTCTCTGAGAGATTTCTTTAAAGATATTGGTATTCTTACGGTGGCATCACAATTCATCTTCGCCAACATCTTATATATTAGGCAAAATATACACCTGTACACTAAAAACAGTGATATTCATAATATTAATACTAGAAGTAGGGATAAACTACGTGCTCCCTTTCACCGGCTTCATAAGGTTCATAATTCTTTTGTTGGTCTTGGTATTACCTTTTATAACAAGCTTCCCTCTACTTTGCTAGATTTGCAGTTTAATGAGTTTAAAGCTAAAGTAAAATCCAACCTTTGTTCAAAGGCATACTATTCTATCAACGACTACTTAAACGATAAGAATAGTTGGTCGCTGTGATCAACTCAAGACAATGTTTATGTTCTTTCAATCCAGAATTAGTCTTCCTACTAAAAGTTTATATGGGTAGTTCATATAATTGTTTTTTTTTTTTTTTTGTTTTTATTTAACTGCTTTTGTTAGTTTATTTTTATTTTCTTTTCATTTCATTTATTGTGTATATGTATCATTTGCATCGTATATGTAAGCGGGCACGCCCTTTATGCCTGGAGGCTTTATTAAGGTTTTAAGTTCTGTTTTCGATTTTGTTTTATTATTTATTTCAGCTTGAGTTTAGTTTTCAATGTTTTGTTGGTATATTGGCGTGTGCTAGCTGACATATGGCGAATAATATATGTTTTGTTTTATAATATTAATAACTTACACAATACTGTATAGAATCAAGTTCTTCTAACTTAACAGACAGCTGTGCTGCTGGGGAGTTTGTTCCGCCACTTCTTCTTCCCAGCTAAAGCACTAGGAAGTGTCGAAGGGCGGGCGTTTTGGGGGGACTGTCTCATGTAACTTTGACGTTCAAAAAGTGCTGACTCTCAGCCTAGTTTGAATAAATGACTTTTGATTTTGATTTTTGATTTTGTGTCCTTTAAGAGGAGGAGGAAAACGGGTATCCTTTGTCAGATGACAGGATGAAATATGATTTATAGGGGGAAAATAAGTCAGTACAAAATCTAAAACCCGGCTACTGAAAAATCAAGCCTTAAAACGTTTGAAACAGGAATATATTCTGATCTGAAAGCCGTGGTCGTGGAAAATACCTAGATCAGCATGCGTAGCATGACCACCGTAGAATGGGGTTTTGTCGACGGAAGAATAGACGAAATGGCAGAATGTAGAAAGATTCTTACCGTCTTAAGCGCGGCGATGTTAAAACTGAAGAGAGGAAATATTTATACTCTTCAGTCGACAAAATTCTACGATGTCGAGCATGGCGACAAATTTTTCTCTACTTTTGAGTTGGAGTTTCGTTTGGGGGTATATTTTTTTTTTAATAGGATTATATTAATTATAATCATCAATACTACTACTCTAAGATCGTTTAATCCCACTGTATGACTATTGAATGAAAAAAGTCCTTAGCAGATCCACCTTAGTTACAGTAGTTACCACTCTCTTGCTATGGAAAGAATAACTGTCTTCGTCTTCATAGAAACCCGAGTCTACAGTCGCCCCGTGCTCGGACCGAAGAGATGTTGAATTGAATAGAAAGAACTATGTCTATTCTTGGTAGAATAGAGATAGAATTGGTCATACTACGCCTGCACGGTATGGTATCGTACTCAGCAGCATCCGGTTTAAATGGAAGCTGACTCAAGCATACTTTAGGAAAGGCTAGGCAGACTATGGCCAAGTACTGGATGTATATAAAGAGGTAGAATCTGAGTGAAAATTTTATCGAAAGAATATAAAAACAAAAAATGTTTTGAGCCCGTACATAACCGTATTTCTTAAAATGTTTTTTAACCTTTCAATCTGAGACTGATAACTGTGTTAAAGCTTTCCAAGCAGCAATTCAATTGGAATTAAACGTGACTTTCAACGTGAAATGGTTTGAGTGGGTGAAAACAGGTGGGATAATGACTTAACTTTTAAGGAAAAGTTTAGGACTTTTAAGAAAAACCTTATAATAATAACGCAAGCACCGTATAATAACGAAAAGCAACCTTTACGATTAGGCATTGTGGAATTTCTTAGGAAAGGTTATACAGTGAAAATATTGAAGTCGTCATAAGAAGCTCCAGGAATCGAGTAATTTAATTTCTTTCCAAAAAGAAGTGAAATTGAGATTTCGTAAAAAAGTTATATTAATTTCTAAGAATTTGGTTCTTTTGATTTGAGTCCTAGCGGAGTCGAATCAAAAGAATAAATTCTATTTGAAAAAGATTTATTCACGAATCATTATCAAATTTACCTAAAGACAACCTTATTCAAGGTGGGGCAGTAAGTAATGGAAAGTATATTGCCAGTTATAAATGTATGAATACTTTATCTGCCTCCTTCCCTCAAATATGGCTAGGGGGTGTTATGGCTGATCTTTACCTTGTTCGTGCTTCGTGCATCTATGTTCGTGAACGGGTGACTGGTGGTGTTGCTGACCATGGTTTTATTATTAATAATATTTTAATTCGATGGTCCTAGTTAATAACCAAACCCAAAACAAGGAAATGTTGAACCATATCCTATATAATTCAATTATGTTTATCGATATAAGAATAGATATTGTTATCCGGGAAAGTCTTCGCATTTCCTCAATTATAGACGAGAATATCAGACTTAAATATTCGGTAGTACTATATTATTTATCGTAGCATTTTGTTGGCAATTTGATAGTAAGGCCTTGTGTTGGTGGCTTATCTTTTTATATTGGTTCATATTAAATGTTATGACTGCATTGTAATGATAAACGTTGTTGTAAATAACGTTTTAGTCGCTACTGAGATAAATTGCAACAAAGAAACAAGTGTAGCTTGTGAACCGGAATATTTGCCAGTGGTTGTTTGCTCGCTTTTAGAAATAAAAAAAATGATAACTATTCATCTTAAACAGTACAGAGATAAACCTTAAATAATTTTCTCTATTCAGAATTAATCTACGCACGTCTTAATACTTGTAAGAAAAAAATTGTTCAAACACTTTTGCCTGAGTTACAGTTTCTTGAACCTGACCGTAAGTTCTGGCACATATTTGCTAATCCTAGTTCAAGGTTATGAAATTAAACAACGGAGCATTTTATACAGTTTATTTTACATACAATTTATATCAAAATTAGTATTTTAAGTAGCTTATATCGAATCTTAAACATTATTATGGAGAGTCACGCATGGCTACAAATCAAGCGACACATTTCCAGTATAAGCTGACTGCTCATTGTACGAAAATCCTATGCAATGCGAGGTCAGTTAATAATGGAATAGTTTAGCTAGATATGTAGCCGTGTGTATCTAGATGTAACAGAATCTTAATAGACTTATTTTACTAGTAAATCTAAATTTAATTTGTAGACGTTTAGCTTTATGAATATTATTCGAAATTAGTCGTTTGAACTTAGCTTTACTAACAAAGATCTCTTTACAGGCTAAACTTTACACACTGAAAACGGTGGTACACAAGTTTAGAAGTACTGCAAATATCTTAAATATCATAAGAACTAGCGAAACATCAACTTTGATCGTTACAATAGAATTATGTTGAAAGACATAAACGGAAGAAGATCACCATCTCGTATCGTCAGCTAACACCGAAAAATTGCTTATTAAAAGGTCCTTAACTAAACTTCATTGCACTCGAATTATACAGAATTATTAATTGACAAAAAAAAAGATTTTATAAGTACTTACGTTCCTATGGATGCGGACGTCCCTACTGAATAAAATGGTAAGCTATGGTCTGTTAAAGGGGTAAAAATCGCTAAGTAAGACGTAGTGATTGAAAATAAAGATAGGGCATAAAAGCCAGTCATAGTTAATAAAACTAGAGTTTACAATCAAATCTCCTAAATTCGACTTAAAACATAGTTTAGTAATTAATTAACTAAAGTGAGTTTCATTAGCTTATACATAATTTATTTTGTTCATCAATTACTGTCGTCGGAATTAATTACTTTTCATTTGTGCCAATAAGTCCTGAATAAATGTCAGTTTTTAATTACGTTATGAAATATTTAATTTAGTTGTTGGTTTTCAATTTCGCAATTCGGTTGGTTCATATTTTGGTACAAATGGCGAAAGGGTGAAGTGTACCTATAACATGACTGCTGTAATTGAAATATTTGTGTCATTTGTTTTCATGAACAACAGTGCCCAGTTGAGCTATGCCTACACTGAACTCAGATCGAATTTCACCAATAAAATTGAACACGATCAGCACATATTATAAAGATCATTATTAAGGAACCTTATTTAGGAATATTATTTAAAGGTATTTACAAAACGCTAAAACACCAATAACATTAATTAACATAGAAAAAAATATTATGCTACAAAACATAACAAAAACTTTGACACTGACAGCTCTTGAACGCGGCGTAGGTGTGCTGATTTCGTTCAGTTTCATGGATGAAATTCGTCTGTAGTGTAGATTTACACAAAAATTCTGTCACTCAGTTTTGCCCATAATAGACTCCCTTATTCAGGCACGATAAAGCTGTTAAGCTGAAATACAACCTGCCAGGGTCGCGAGATTGTTCGAAAGAGATACCGTGACCCTGGCACATGGGCAACTGAAGAACACGCGTGGGTTTTAGTCAGTAAAAGTCTGACACGCCCTTCCGCTCCGCCCAGAGCAGGAGAAGTCATTTGATGATTTCACATCCAGAAAAAAAAAAAGCTGAAATACAATTTCGTCGAACAAAGTTCAGAAAGGTTCTTTTTAATTAAGGAAGTTCTAATAAACAGGATATTAAAAAAAAAATGTTTTTTAAAAGATTATCACAAAAGTTACTAGTTTGTGGAAAATCTTAATTAGTTTAAGAGGAAAAGTTTCTCATCGTTCTTAAAATAACTTAACAATAATATAGATAGTATTAATCAACCATTTATTTAGTACTAACCTTTCCCTAACCTATTTAAAATGTAAATAATTATTTACAGAGCAGTAGTTGTTTTTGTTTTATTTACATTTATGCTACCTTGTAAAACTTGACTGCTCAAAGGCTAGCGCAGATTATGGCGGTCCGTACCGCAATACAATGCATTACAAGAATTCTGTTATTACATCACTTACGAACATTAGGTAACTGGACTGTGGAGTTCAGATAGGCATTCGCTCCATATAAAATACTAGTATTCAGCTGCATCCAGTTAGACTGGAAGCCAACCCCAACAACAACGGGAAATGGCTAGGTAGATGTTAATGAACCATCATGATTTATGTACAAAAATATATGATCATCGCACACATTTTTTTTTTCGGCCGTTGTGATGAGGCATGGAGCGATGCGTCCCACCTGCATTGAGCGATGACTCATCCACAATGTTCGTAAGTGATGTGAAATGCAATTCAATGTATATAAACCACAAACCCAACAAGATGATGACTAATTTAATACAGAAGTATTGAACAAAAAGAGCTGTTGCATCGACCCCAAATAAATTGGGGTAATGACACTAAAATTATTATTGCATGCGGCAAGACCTATCCAATTGTGCGCGAGCCCATCCATTGCACTGGACTGGATACACTCGATGACAAGAACTAACTGACAGAAATGTTTCGTTACGACATGACTCAATGCAACTCCTGAGCTGCTTTGCCGCTGGTGCTTTCTCTTTACTTAAAAATACATTCACGTTTTCGAAAAACTTTTGAAAACCGGTTCCTCACAATCTCTATCTCCTACATCACCAACGCAATACGGGGTTGGATCCTTCACGAAATCAACTTTACTAATGAATGATATTCTCGAGTCTCGCTTGATGCTATTCGAGGTGACGCTCGGTAGAGTAGTCACCTCCCTACAGATTGTGTGATCCAAATTGATGATGCGGGAATCTCGGCGACCACGGACCTTTCTGCAAAGGAGCGTCTCTTGAAACGCGATGCGGTATCTGAAACAAATAGAGGTTCTTAATAAATTGAAAGACGTTTTTTTTTTAAATTAACTGTGTGGCTATCCAGATATATCCTTAATAAATTGGGGTTAGAGGAGGATGAGGATCTGACCATCCAAACTAATATTATAAATGCAAACGTAGGTTTGTCTGTAAAGTATTCACGCTTTGACAGCTAAACGAATTCGAATGTAAAGCACATGGATGAACCATAACGTGGGTTAGGATAAATAATTTTGTATTTTAAGCAAAACTTGAGGTTAGTAACGATGTGAATAAGATTAATAAATAAAACAAATATTAAAACATTTTTGTCGATTTAAAAATTTTGCAAGGAAAATTGGTTTAGTTCGTTTTCATCGGAATATTAACTTCCGTCCTTATAATTTATGCAACCATGATTTTTTAGAAAAATGTTAATTATTTTGTTGGACATAATTAAAATGACTGTCAGAAACATTGAGTAACTTTGTTTATGAAATTTCTTGCTTTACATCAAAATCCTAAATAGATTTACCTGCTCACTGACAGATGACAACCAAAACCGCTGGATCTTATTTTGTACATAATTTTCTTTATTACCAAAAGGAGATGGTTCTCAATTCAGCTGTATTATTTATTTTTGTATTATGTTCCCGATCTCTTCGAATATTCTGGATCAAAAAATATTTTTTATAGATATACCACAGGGGTTCTACATGTTTGTTTTGGTGGTTCTTCACGAAAATATTCTATAGCTGACTATATCTTTATATATATTACTTTAGGTTCTGGATTTTATCAAAAACTGCTGATCCGATTTGGATGGGAGTATTTTATACGAAGCTATTGTCTATCTGACCTCTACAACCTAATTGGTATGAGGGATCTTGGTATGTAAAAATGGTCACTCATCCACGGACTAACTGCGGCGACTAACTTATCAATCAACCCATGCGGCTCTTATTACTCAGCCACGAGTCCATCCTATATAATTATAATAATATGCTTAGTGCCACACGTCATCTAAATTTCTAAGGGCCCTCTGCGAGTTGGCTTCGGCCCCTCGTACGCCTTCCAAAAGACCGGGATCCTAAGGTCCCAAGATATATTAACAGTAAAATGTTAAGTCTGTAAAAGTACCAGACATATATATTAAAAACATTTTGCTTCACTGTATGATTTGCTGAAACAAACACAATATTTGAAGACGTAGTAACCTACTGGAAGGACCCGATATAGAAAAATCATGATTAAATTTTATACCTATTTACTATACTAATATTACAGTTTTTCTTAACCTTAATACATCAACATGTGCCTTCGAATAAGACATCTAAAGATAATATATCACGAGCACCAATAATAGACCAGTCAAATTAGAAGTTACAGGAGCCGTTGAAAGAAAAATTCTCAAAGTTCTAACTCTAGCAAAGAAAAAAGAACCTTTAACTAGACTTTGCCCTAACACTTTCAACAAGCCAAAGTTGCTCGGGAATCTAATAGAATCTACCTGTTGTACCTTACATTTATCTTTTTTAAACAGCGAACTTTTTTCTCCGATTTTCTTTAAACAAAGAAGTTTTGGTTTGTTTAGTAATTTTTGTTAAAGATACCTAAAAATTATTATAAACCTATTCAGGTACCCCATACCATTTAAAAATATTTAATACCTTATCTGTGTGTATGGTGGTCTTGGCTTCGATCGTGATGTCTGTATTAAGGCTAACGCAGACAGACCTGATGAGACAACGCAACCCAACTCCATTTTCTCAATAATCGATTCCCAAAAACATAATGGAAGTTGTTCTACACGAATCGCGGTGCACCCTTGCGTCGTGCACCGTGTTCTTGTTCTTTATTTAATTAGAAATAGCCTGTTAGTAATTTAAGAATAGGCTCTTTATGAAAAGGCGTGATCTTGTTTGTTAAGCTCAAATATTCAAAGAAAATTAATGTTTTAGACAGCAGAGCATTACGTAGCATATTGGCGCTACAGAAGGCAACGAGCAGGTACAGATACCTAACGTAATACGCATGCTTACGGTGTCACGGCCTTGTTTCAGGAATCTGAGGATTCCAAAGAATTCACAGGGGTTCCCAAACCGTAACAATTAAAACGACACAAATACATGTGCCGCATGAATCCGCTGAATGCGGGAAACACAGAATCGGTCTAAGTGACGGAGCTGGGGGAGGCCCTGTCGAGCAGTGGAAGTCTTTTGGCTAATATGACGATGATGATTTTAACATGTTATATGTTAAAATCATCTTTTGATCCCTTTATAGGCCCTTGTATTTATAGCCCATAGCTTTAGACAAGTACATGACTTCTTTTGAGAAAATGGGAAGGATTTAACTTGAGGAAACTTTAATTATAAACTAGCTTCTGCCCGCGACTTCGTGCGCATTAAATTTCATGTTCCCCAACCTTTCCCGTCGGGTCGAATCGCCTACCCGTGCGATTTTACCCGTTTTTGCAACATTTTTCATTACTGCTCCGCTCCTCTTAGTTGTAGCGTGATGTTATATAGCCTATAGACTTTCTCGATAAATAGGCTACCCAACACAAAAAAAAATTCAATTCGGACCAGTAGTTCCTGAGATTAGCGCGTTCAATCAAACAAACTCTTCAGCTTTATAATATTAGTATAGATAGTATAGATTGATGACATTCAAAAATCTGTTCTGACATTGGTTTTGCTCAAACGAAAACGTTTTGAGGGTGACCTTATCAAAAAATTCAATACTATAGAGGTACATCTGTATATATGAATGCACCTAAACTTCCATGTTCATAAAAGTTATTCAAAAATAAGTTTTGATTAGAGAGTTTAAACTAGGCTCTGATTAAACAATTGACTGTTAACCGTCTCTTAACTTTTATCACCGTTTATAAATAAGGGTAAAAACCTTAACGACACAGTTTTCTCTGCTTGAATGTTAGAGCTTCTCGCTCTAACTAATGGATTCATTTCAGCGACATTTGACATGCTGGCTTAAACTGTGCTTTAAAAAAGTGAGTCCCATAGAATTCGAGTGAAACCTCGTGTAACAGCTAGTTCCAATAAAGCCTTTGTGCTTAGCAGTCTGTCAAAACCTAAACCCTCTCTTGATATTTTCCCAAATGAAACCACGTTCACGTTAATCTTGATTTTTCTCACTGCGTTAAATCGCTTTTAGTTAGTACAAACGATAAATATGTAACGGCATGGCCCTGATTTTCCCAGTTTCCATTTTAAGCCCCTTTTCCATTAATTCAATTAACCAAACTGGTCCCGAGACCAGCTGAAAATTAACAGAAGCGACATCACTGGACCGATCCAGTAATTTCGCTTCTGTTCATTTTATTTAAGGGATTTTATCAATTTAGAAACAACGCTTTGAATGTTTTACATAAGTAAATATTATTCATTTTACCAAGTACAGTCTAAGTATCTCACCTCAGACTACTGGATGTTTTTAAGAAAACTTTACATACGGACATATGGACTTAAAAAATATCATCATTACGTTATTAGAAAGGTTGCTTGTCCAGCAATTCGTTGTTCCTTCTGTAATATAAAATACATTGTTTATGTATACATATACAGAAACTATGAGTTCCCGAGGAGTCGTTCACCACAACAACTCACGACAAAGTTAAGAAGATTAATCTACCTAACACTTAACATCATGCTAATTCCTTACAGGTTAACAAACCGATCCAGCTGCCTAAGCTTATCTAACTAACTTCATTAGCATTGCCTGTTTTACTCGATAAACGGATTCGCTACGTGTTTAGACGATTACGATTCAGTAATACCTGTCAAATCGTAATTTTTTGTACAAGAATTTGGAACCGTGCACCTACCTTCTAACGTTTCATAAAAGTACCCATGTAGGTTTATGTGAAATAAACATATTTTGAATTAATTTGATTTAATAAGACGATACAATTTTTAAAAGGCATCGCTAGTAACCAGATTTTCTAGGAATTTCAGAAATAAAAATACGAGGTTCTGGCAAAATACCAATCACCAAAATCCAGTCTTTACAAGTAAGATTCTTATGTGAAGTTCCTACAAATTGTTATATATTCTTTTTTTTTTGCATTCAGTTATCCCTGTTAAAGCACTCACTTTGTATACCTACGCGATAGTTAAATTCTATTTTAGTTCACAGAATACTCGTAGGCAGATTTCTGCGATCGAAATCAGGTGCGTCACACGTAAAAAGATAATTCAATATACTCAGACCTTTATGTAAATTCAGTTATAATAGAATTGGTTTTTTGCTAGTCATGTCCCTTTTTTGGCTAACGAAAACATTTTTATGAATATTCTACAACAAAACGTATGGTATAATGGTCACAATGACATTCGTTTGCCATCATTTTTAATGAAAAATGGCCAAGTTGATTGATGAATAGTTGTCTAGAAAACAATGTTCTCCTACAAAAAATATAAGATTGTGGGCTATAATTTATCACACGTTTTATAGCCTAGGGTGCTAAAATTATGACCTAGACGTACTTAAGTATCCATTCTTTACCGTCACTGCTCAATTTGAAAGCCAATTTTTCTTAAACCATCTATCGAAAGAAAAAAGAAAGAAAGAAAATACGTTTATTAGCAGGAAACATGACGCAGAGAAAGACCAGAAACATACAAAATACATACATACATTTCGGAATTGTGAAACTTATAGAATATTTTATTTATAGTTCTATCGAAAGGATTTTTTTTATTAGTTTACTTTAGGGTATTTTTTACATATTGTTAGCATACACAATAATCGTTATTTTTTAATATTTTATACTTTAGAGTTGTGGCAACTCTAAAGTACGGGTATACACAGTCGTAGCAAAAAGAAAACAAAAAGAGGTTCACAACTATTTAAGCACGGAGAACAATATATCGCAATCATACAAATCTCTAAATTGTCAGAAAACCAACCTTGAGTAACTTAACGGAGCTTCAGTTTGGTCGAAATTAAGAAACCTGTTAACGATCGCCAGGAACATAGCAAACGCAATAAGATTTTAATGTTCGTAATCAAAAACGGTTACGAGTGCTTTTGAGTAATAGTCACAGACTGTCCATTTTGTTTGAGTGGTTAGACACAGTTACTGGCACTCGCTGGATTCTAAGAAGTCCGAAATAGTTACCTACGCCGGCGAAGCATTCGCGCGGTTACCGACCTATTATCAGGTTCGAACTAGATTTGTTTTTAAGTTAAAGCCGTGAGCTGAAGTTATTTGTAGAGTAATACCCATTTTTCTGTCATACTTTCATGAGCGTAGGACCATAAAATGCAGAAAATAAATCATTATGATCAATTTAATTTAGATCACAGTAATGTTCAATCAAAAATAACTTATTCGTTAAAAAAAGTAATTAATTAAATTGAATTGTTTACCCCTACATGTTACCAATCACTGTCTTTTAATTGTTCAAAATGTAGTCGTTCTCTTTCTAGGCTGTATTTTGCAGCTACCATATCGCGTGCTGGCCCACACCGAAGCGACGTGCCGTTTCTTGGAAATTGAATGTCGCTCAAAGAAATAAAAAATGGTTTTTTCGACTTCGACCGCCAGTCGAGATCTGCCAGATCCTTGTGCATGATTCGGGGTCCTGAATGGCCCATGATCAAGAAGCCTTTGAGTGGCTGCTAAAATGGTCCTTCTATTAGGGACGACGGGGTTACGGATCCCAAGAGCTCGCATACGAGGTTTACTCTCCCTCGCATATGTAATAGGTTGGGGAAAAAGTTTCTTCGCATTTTTTAAGAAAATTCAAAACATTTTTTAATAAAGTTTATTTACATTTAACTTAAGTACGTAGGTACCATTTTGTTCGATAACTTTTTGCCATCTTGTAGGTAGGGACATGATCCCATTGCTATAGAAATTTTGGGACTTCTGGTCAAAATACCGCCACAAGTGGTTTTGGCAGTCCTCTCGTGATGTTAACCTAACACTGCCTAAAGAATTCTGAAGAGACCGAAACAGGTGGAAATCTGAAGGTGCAGGGTCAGGACTATACGGCGGATGCATTAACACCTCCCAGCCAAACTCTCTTAATTTTTGTTGGGTGGCTAAAGATGTGTGAGGTCTAGCGTTATCATGATGAAAAACCACACCCCTTCTGTTGATTAATTCCGGCCGCTTTCTCTCAACTTCTTGCTTTAATCTCATCAGTTGTTCGCAGTAGAGTTCAGAATCGATGGTCCTGCCTGGTGGTAACAGCTCATAATGAATAATGCCCTTCCAATCCCACCACACACACAGCATCACCTTGTTGCGAGTTAACCCGGGTTTCGCCACAGTCTGTGAAGCCTGACCGGCCTTTAATTTTCTTTAATAAAGAATCACAAATGAGTACACGGTTCATTAGATTTCTTTCAGTGAGCTCGTGAGGTACCCAAATGTCGAGCATTTTTGTGTACCCAGTTTTTTTCAAATGCGCCAAAACTGTTTTGTGGTCAATTTTCAGTTCTTCAGCTACGTCGTAACTACTGGTATGCCGCTCTTGCTCCACTTTATCAAAAATGGCATCCATTTTATCCGTAATAGGGCGACCAGAGCGACGTGCATCTTTGACATCGAAATTTCCGGATTGAAAGCGCTTAAACCACATTTGTGCTACTCTCACAGACACTACACTAGGTCCATAAACATCGCAAATTTTTTTCGTGGCTTGCGTTGCATTTTTACCTTTTTGTAGTAAAATTTTAAAATGTATCGAATTTCTTCATTAGATTCACTCATCTTGACGGTACGAAAAACAAATGAAAATCACACATTTTCCTAATTTGAATTTGGAATTATGTTCTTTAAAATTTAAACTTTCAATGATACCAAAACCAGCCAGATACAAATAGTATAGCCAAAGAGATTTTATTACAAGTTCATACATACTATAATGCGAAAAGACTTTTTCCCCAACCTAATACATCCTGCGACCTGCTCGTAATTTTTTTACCACAAGCACACTTGCACCATCTCATAAAACTTACTGTGACATCGCGACCTACGAGTTACGACACGTTCGGCGCGGCGCTTGCGCGGAAAAACGTTAGACACAACGACGTCTCGACAGCGCATGCGATGCACAGACTGTCGCTGCAACACCGCCGCGTGAGTCACGTACTCTGCGCTATTGTGGATATTATCACAAAAAATATGGTGTCTGCATGTTACTGATTTTAGGTAAAAAAAAGTATTGACAAAATAATTGAAATGTGTTCTATTACTGATACTGAACTACCAAAAAAAAATTGCGAACTGATTGAAAAAAAAATCCTGTATAGAAATACAACCTACGCAATTAATACCTCAAACTGAATTGTGGAATTCAGGTATCTTCATTAAAATTGGGTACCACTCATGCATATTAAATTACAAATACCTTAGCGGACGACTTAATTAATTACTAACCCATTGGTAACCAGTTCATTCAGTTGTCCGTACACGTAGGAAACTACAACCGTAAGGAAGTGGAATAAGTTTCATTATCCTTTAGCCAACTGACAACTGTTTATACAAGTCACACATTTTTAATAACAAGTTGGTATCTCAAACAATCTACGTAACATTAGGTACATAGAGATACATGTAATTATCAAAGTTTGTGGTTATAACAAGCGAAAAGTACGTTAAGCTACAAAATATCAACTGAAATTCGAGTTTAATAAATATTAAGGCTTCGCGCTGCTAACTTAAATGAAAAGGAGCTTATACCTCGTTAAGCTTTGCTACCTGGGATACTTATATTTTATGAAAAGGTTTAAAATAGATAGACTCAAAACGTTGTATAAACACACGTTTTTCAGGTGTTGCAGTGGTGACCCAGTGATAACGGCCCCGACTTATGAGTTGTGGGTTCGAACCCACGTAGACGCTTTGCTGTATGTAAAAAATTTCATCAACACAGCCCTCGAAATGATGAAGGAAAATTTCGTGGAGTCCTAGTACCAAAAATTCGAAAACATGTAACATATACCAATACTCACTCGGGCCCGCGCCGTGTGGTGGATTACGGCCTGCTCCCTCTCGAAGAGGGGAGGATTGCCAACCATCTCAGCGGGGATCACATCAGTAAGAATATTAGAGATTATGATGACCCACGCCGTTCATATTGGGACACAGCGACGATGTTTGATGACAGCAATAATGAGGTTTAGTGACAGTAGGTATTTTCCAAAATAAGCTCTTTCGCAAAGAGCTCTATTACAATCAACTGCCGTACGACATTATTTAAGTAATAATTTTCCGTATTTACGCCAGTCATTATCAGATGTAATTTGTATATTTTCAGCAGAATTCAATTTGACTATCCTCTGTTACTCATTGACCTTTATTAAAAGGGAATCCTGCCTAAAGCTGACGTCTTATGGAGAATTAAGTTCTATTTCCATTCTATATACTAAACGGATTAATCGTTTCAGTGAGACAATAAGCAATCTTTTGAAGGTAATAACTTTACTTTAGATATTTTAGTAGACAATATTACCAGTAAAATAAATCAATACAATTTATTTTTTTCACAGCGAATAGGTCCCTGTCAAAGTGTTTTAAAAATAATCCAAAATGTACATTCATGGGTGATCATAATCAACGATATAACAATATTGAAGTCATTACAGAAAAAAAACCATTCTAGCCTGTTTACGGTGAGTTTTCATAAAAATGCTGACATAGCCACCACGTTTTTCTATGGCTAAAATGACGCAAACCTCACTGCTAAAGAGGAGTAAGAGTACCTTACTCCTCTTTAGCAGTGAGGTTTGCGTCGTGTTTGTTGTTTTACGTAAGGAAACATAATCAAGTCAATATGGGCAACACCAGACGTTTTCATACACATTACTAATCCAACGATGTAGATGTACTGGTTGACCACAAAATCGACGCGCAACATGTAATCATGAATTCAGCCCATGATTCTAGACCCTTCGAAATTTGTCGTCGGTTATCAAAAAATACCTGCTGTTCCATAAGCCTACGCGGTCAAAATGTATAAAACAGCTTTTTTTTTATAACCGATGAAAAATTTCAATATGGTTGAGTTCAAAATCATCGTAAGGAAACCAGCATGTCCTAGAACTAAACGTTTGAAGATGCGTGACGTGAAGAATACGCCTGTATTCCAACGCGTAGGAACATAATAGGCTGATTCTGATGTGCGTGAATGGAACATGAATAAAACAATATTGCCAGTTTCTTCTTAAATTTACTATTATAAAAATGTATCGTCTATTCCACAGAACCAACCAGTAGATCTTTCCACTCTACAATCGGCTTTATGTTTTGTTTGTTTGTCTGCCATTTGGCAGTTTTGGAACACATTACGCAATGTGTATTTTCTTAGGTTTTTATGTAGACTGCCTTGACATAAGGTCATTTGTAGCATTGTTTCACTTTCAAGGTTTTGGTCACCAGGCTTTTGGCTATTTGGTACATTCGTTTATATTTTTTTTTAATGTGTGTCTTGTTTGTGTAGAAGAAACAATTTTTCTTTCTTTCTGTTAACCAACTTACCGTAATATTATGCCGTATTAGGCTACCTTCAATGGTTACTTATTAAGACATCACTTATGAAACGCAAAGTATGTAGTCCTACACACAAGATTTTAGCCCACTGACCCAATTCTAGCCACATAGTCCACATAGTACATAATTACACTGGTCGAAGAGACTTATTCTTGTAGGCAGCTTGCTGATTGCGAACCCTGTGAGGGAAATTAACCACAAGATTATGAGAAGCAGACTTGATTGATTGTCGTTGGCTATGTTATGGTTGGTTGAGTGATGGCTCGGCCAGTGGTCTTCGGACTTGGATTAACCATCGTCTATACTTGTTTTTTTTTTTTTTTTTTGCTATCGTGTTAAACTATCCAATCTATTTCTTAGGTATTCTTAACCGCTCTCCAATCTATTCAATACTGCTTTTGTTTTGGTTTGCAATCTTGCCACATTGTGTTTCTGAACCCTCTGAACAATAACTCGTTTGAACAGATTTTATTATTATATTTATTGCTAAGGAGTTTATTTTCGGACCTCAAAAACCAGACATAACTTTAACTAAAGACAGTGTCAGTAAGAACTGTCAAAAAAATTGAAGTTTCTACCTAAGGGTAGATAGTACATTACAGCAAAACCAACGATTAAAAGCGTATAGTTTTAAATACCTCTCTTGTTTTTATGTGACTTTAATACACAACTAGGTCACGAGTTCATAAAGTTAGCACAATACCGAAAAAAGGAATTAACCAGAAAACATAATAACATTATTGTGAGCACGTGTTCCTTTTAAAAGAGAAACAAGAAGAGCAGAATAAAAGATAATTGAAGTATGATAACATGATGATACCAAGCTATGTACGAAACTGAGCTCAAAGTTTGGTTACAGCCCTTTTTTCCGTGTTTAATTGCAGGGAAAAAAATGTGGGTGTATGTACCTACTACACATGTCTCATTTTCTCTTCAATGAATACTGACGAAGTTAATAATACCAGACCTCGTCTGTCGTTACATTATATCCCAGTCTATATCATACCTTTTCTTTACTTCGTATTTCTCATACATAAAAGATAATAATAACGAACAGTAAATTTACCAACACTTAATTTGTCGGCAAACAAAAAGCGCTTATATCGTTTTCTGGTAACTACGGTGAGTTAACATTTCCCGGAAACAATGTTAACTTTTCGTTCTAAACTATTTTAAACAGTATACATACCACGTGTTATTCTGCTGCTAACTACAATATAATAAATTGCGACAAAGTTCCGACTATATTCTGGTTAATAAATGGAACTAACTCGTGGACTAATATTGTTGTTTTATAGACACAATTTACTAGAACTATTATACGCGTTTTATTTCAATGGCTACTTTGAGTGAATATTTCTTTCAGCATATAGAAATGATAATATATTATATCTGTCTTTTCCCTTGATAATTTAGTGAAAACGATCAGACAGCCTAATAAAGCATAATTTATTTCAGTATGTACGTTTGTGAAAAAAACTTTTACATGTCAATCACATTTGAAAAACTAGATGAAGTCGGAGTTGCCTAACTGACTACTTTGAAAAGAAACGCCGAAACTAACTTAGAGGTCGCAGTCTAAAAGTCCAGACATAATCTTGGTCTGATCATGTGAAGACTATGTAATTGGTTTCACGTAGTTATAAATGAGGGCCATATTCGTTGAAAAAGTATATTGTAAATAGTTTCTTGTATGTTTCTCGCAAAACATCATGGAATAAACGTGTTTTATGAGCATGAGTGTGTTTATATTTTATAAATCAGCTGAAAGGTGCATTATTTTATTTATTGAATATCGTTCTGACAGATATTATTACTAAGTTATTCTTGTATACTATCGGTATGGGTATGACTCGCCGTAACTTGGAAATGATTGACATGTGTAGACGTTGGAAACAGCAATAAATGTCTAATTTTTACTTGTTAGGAGAAAATAGAAGAAATATGAAGTATTTACAAAGTGAAACTAATTTAACAGTTCGTATCTGCAATTATCCGATAGATAATGCTAGTGGATAACTATATCAAAAATCACGTCATTGTTACTTCATTGGGTTCCATACGCCCCAGGAATCCTTATAGGATCACTCCTGTGCTTGTCTCTCCTTCGAACACAGCTAATTTGCTCCGAATCTACCAGACCGATTAACTTGAAATTTGATACACATATGGCTTTCTCTGACCTAACATTAACATGTATGAGATATTATAACAATTGGAATATATAGGAGAACATTTTCTACATCTAACATGAATGTTAACTTTGTTCCTGGGATAGGTTCATACCAACACTACGGAACTCTAGCCCCGTAAATACATGGTGTATTTGCGTGGGTGTCAAATTAATGTACAGTCACTTGTATCAACGGTCCCTCTCTGTCAGGTGCAGAAGGTTATTTATCCTCACTGTGTGATTAAGTTTGGAAGGGTATAGTGATGTAATCAATAATAAATTCGATTTATTATTACTGAAGGTGACAAAATCAACTTTTTCGTGATGAGGAAGTCAAACTAGGTGTGTATTACTGAAGGAAAAAAAAATCAAAGCATAGCTGGCGAGTTGGTTAGCATACTTTACCACTGTTTAGAAAACCGGAAAAAATTAAGGCTAACATTGTAAAAGTACAAAAATAACGAGTCTTTTTTGCAGCGTTGTTTGTTTCTGAAACCAAGCAACATTGCAGAGACCCTTATGAGGGCACAGTCATCTGCCTAGGGTTTTCCCAACCATGTCGGAGTTGGCTTCCAGTATAATCGAATGCAGCTGAACACCAGTGTTTTACCGGAGCCACTGCCTATCTGACTTCCACAACTCAAATACTAGGTAACACTACCTACCTACCTTGGTAAGACTGGCTGTCAGACTTTCAGGCTGCTGACGGCCGAGAACAACTGTCAAAGATCCACCACTGACAACCAGGACTTAAGACTTAATATGCGTTCCGAAGCACTCCGGGGTCATCGTGAGTAAAAATGGTCACCCATCACCACACCAACCACGGCTAACGTAGCTTAACCTGATCGATCTACCATTGAATGATGATCGATGAATCCATCCTACTATATATGCCCCGCTAACTGCCCCGTTGGTCTCGTGGTCGCAAGCGCGACTGCTGAGCGTGGGGTCCTGGGTTCGATTCCCGGGTCGGGCAAAGTGTTACTGGGTTTTTCCATTAGGAATTTCTTAGTAGCAGCCCGGAGTTTGGAAGTTGGCGGTGTGATACCCCCGTGCCTCGGAAAGCACGTTAAGCAGTTGGTCCTACGCCTGATCTCTCTCCGGTCGTGTCGGATTGCCGTCCCATCGGACTATGAGAGTGAGGGAAGAGTGAGTGCTCCTGTGTCTGCGCATACACTTGAGCACTATAAAATCTCCCGCGCCGATGGCTAGTCTCCGTTGAGATTGGCCGCCGTGGCCGAAATTCGGTCTGGAGGACTATATACTATATATGTATGTATAAGTTATTATAATGCTGATGTTTCGAGAGTCTCGCAGAATACCACATACAAAGACACAGATACGCGTGAAAAACTTAACCCTGTCTTTGTTGTCCCGCAGTTGCTTAAAAATAAACATAAAATTCAAACTATGTCTCACCTGCCACTCATAACATTGTACAGTATGGGGTTGACAGTCGCCGACACGTAGTACAGCGCTCCGGCGACGTTGAAAAGGTGCTCGTTGATGACGTGGAACTGCGGCAGGTTGTACCCGTAGATGAAGAACAGGC
Organism: Aporophyla nigra; assembly: GCA_947507805.1. Taxonomy (NCBI): domain Eukaryota; kingdom Metazoa; phylum Arthropoda; class Insecta; order Lepidoptera; family Noctuidae; genus Aporophyla; species Aporophyla nigra. The sequence goes on from OX382292.1 coordinate 16,786,971, forward strand.
GCTGCACGTGGAAGGGTGCCCAGCACACGAAGAATGCTATCACTACTGCCGCTGTGGACAACATTATGAAATTACAATTTATACATATAAATTATATTCGCTTTTCGTGTCTGTCTGATCGCATTGTTTTTGTTCCTGTTCTTCTAAACTACGTAACGGATTTTAATTCGGTTTTTAATATATTTCAACAATTCACGAAGGTTTAATAATATAATAATATCTTAGTACAACCAACACAACGTTATCTGACCCCAAATTAGGCAGAGCCTGTACTATGGCAACCAGACAACTGATAAATATACTTATATATTTCTAAATACATACATATTATAGATAAATTACACCCAGACACAGAACAAATGATTGTGCTCATCACACAAACATTTGTCCTGGGTGGGAATCGAACCCACGACCTCAGTCTTAGCAGTCAGGTTCACTAAACACTAGACTAACAGGCCAATACATATATTGTATAATTATGAAAGTCATATAATATTATGACAAAAAAAACCTCGATGTTCTCATGATTCATAAAAACCACGAGGAGCAAAGGGAAGGGTAGTTAAAGTTTCAGTGGTGAAGCTAAACTAAAAATCCAGGCAAAACTGAATTATTTATAACACTTAGAAATGACTAGTAAAACTAAGTGGTTAGGTACTATAAACCTGTTTAATAGTAAAAGTTTTAAAAGGGTGTAGTTGTGACTTCACCGCACCACTACCCCAAACTAAAAATGTTAGCATCCCGACGTTGTTGCTACGTCGCCGTCGTAGCGGCGTACCAATGCCTACATTTATTTTGAATTAACGCTTCTAGTCTAAATGCACTATTGGATGCCAAAAGAAACAAATAATGTCTTTATTATGAAAGAAAGTTAACAAACAAGTATTTGTTGTTTTTACCCCATCTATACTTAATATTATAAAGCTGAAGAGTTTGCATGTTTGTGTGGTTGAACGCGCTAATCTCAGGAACTACTGGTCCGAATTGATAATTTATTTTTGTAGTTGAGTAGCCTATTTAGTGAGAAAGGCTATAGGCTATATAACATTACGCTACGATTAAAAGGAGCGGAGCAGCAACGAAAAATGGAAGATAACTGGCAGGCAAGTGCTGGAAGGGTCAGGGGAGCAAAATTTTTAGTCTAGATGCCTATTAATAAGTAACATCTATCATCAGTTCATCATGCTGTAAATAAGAGGAGTTATTGAAAAATATCTCCATGAAATCGTTTAATCTCCGTAGTGGTAGCTGGTTAAGATCTTAGGTATACGACCTCCCGGAATTTTCTCATTTAACAATGTCTTAAAACATCTAAGACATTATGAGGTTACTGACCCCCGGAAAACAAAACTTTCCTAATTTTCCGGCTATAAGGACTCATTACACGCAACGTTGCCAACAAAACTGCCCAAAATTAATTAGATTAATTAAACCAAGCTGAGAACTTGTTACTAAATTCTCTGGAAAGGAACCAATACAGTACGCAAATGATGGATGGATATTTCAAACCACAAATGAAGCAAGCCGTTGTTAGAGAAAGTTGATTCAAAATAAATTATAATTGACGGGTCTAAACGAATCCTTAACGAAGCCAAGAATTACTGTTTCCGTTAACTTTTTTTTTAATTGGACCATACCTGGGAACTATTTGGTCAAAGTGTTAAAGGTTACTTTTTTATGTTTTTTTACAGAAAAATGTTTTTAATGTTAAAATTTAACTTTAAATACCACACAAAAATACACCAAAACACTTCCGTGCCTTGGAAAGTACGATGAGTCCCGGTCGCCACATGAGAGCCCATGATAGACGCCAGTAGGTTGGTAATGAAACGGTCGCCGTAGCCGAAAACGGCATGGAAGGATTATTATTATTATTATTTAAGTCCCGGTTGTCATTCGTAGTTCTTCGACGCTCGTTACGGGTCGTCAGAAGCCCGAAAGTCTGACAAACAATCTTAGCAAGGGATATCGTATTGCCCAGTAACTGGATTGTAGAGATCAGTTAGTCGCTCCATGTAAAACACATGCAATAGGATCAATTGCAGTTAGAGGGTTGTATTGATGATTTACAATACTGTGAACCCATATTTCCTACGGTCGCAAATTATATTTTAATTCGCCTTATCACTAACTTTATGAGGCACAGACTAATATGTGAGGTATTATTGTATCGCACAATAAGTACACGTCGTGAAGGTATGATAAATTACTTTTATAATAAATGCCAGTTTGCACTGAATCTCGGTGTTTTACTGTCGCGAATTAATAATGACAAGCAGAGCCAACAAAAAACAGAAAAGCAAAAAATAATAAACCTTAAAATTATGAGTCGGCGCTTTGAGTGATCTTTGTTCATTGATTTTTCAGCGCCAACTCAAACTTTTAAGGTTTATTATTTTTTGCTTTTCTGTTTTTTTCGGTGGTTTAATTTTTTGTTAAAAAGTTTTTATTTTGTAATTTTTGTGGCTTTAATGTACTAATAATACTTGGCAAGGTATACCCTATCCAATGAAAAAAGAATTATCAAAATCGGACTACTCTGTACAAAGTTATGCGTGGTTATACATTACAATCAATGAGTGAACAATCAATCATCCCCTGTTTTCTGACCCTTAGGGTTCGATTTTGTTTTCCAAATTTGTATGAGACCACTCTCGGAGTATACCCTTTCCAATAAAAAAAGAATTATTACAGTCGGACTACTATGTAAAAAGTTATGCGTGGTCATAAATAAAATAAAAATATATACGCGTCGAATTGATAACCTCCTCCGTTTTTTTTTCGTCGGTTAATAAGGCGATGTCCCGCGTAATAGACTAAAACTATTCAACAGAAATTGTTATCTATGGCGGTGAAAATATACAACCACTTTGCCGAAGAATTTAGAAGTGCTACAGATTTAGATTTTAATAGAAAGCTATACCTATAGCTGGTTATGTGAGAGACGTTTATGTTGTATTCCATCAATGAATATTGTGATTATAAATTATAAAACTTATTTACTATAATTATTATGACATCTACATATTCACATTACTTATATAATTGAAACATTTTAATTATTCTTGCTATTTTTATTAACATGACATGTCATCTTTGTTGATCGCTATTTTTAATAAGAAGTATTATTTTAAATGAATAGAACTGTGTTTAATTTTATGAATTGCATTGTAATCTAAATTTAAATTATGAAATTATAATTATATTATTGGCAACTACTAAAATAATGTGTACTGCATGTTATAACTAAGATGTCAAATATTTGCACCGCTGAAATGCCGAATATAGTTCACTATATTCGGCATTTCAGCGGTGCAAATACCCATCTTCAGATCTTAAGAAATTATATCAGGTACCTATATTCTTGCAAATAAGTTTATCATTTATTCAGAGTTATTAAAAGACGGTCTGGTAATCGAAGTCATGGAAAAGATAATATGAATGCAATGTATAAATACTCAGTAGTACTAGATGTAATAATCTAAATTTACTTTCTTACTCGTACAATGGCATCGCGCCTAAAATTATAAAATTTAAGTAACACAATGATAATATTTGACAAGTTCATTTAACGTTTTAACTAAAACTGTTTTCATAGACTTTAATTAAACGAAGGGTATTATTATAATAAAAATAAGCTTAAGTGCAAATCGCTTTGAATAAGTCCTAAAGTAAATGAATCCCGGTCTCAAATAAAAACATCTGTTAAAGTTGCTAACTTGAAATGCTTAGCTACTTAATCCTAGGGATTATAGCTAGTAACTTTCACTTGCCCGAATCATAAACTGGTAAGCCTTGATTTATGTGAAATTAGCTAATTTATAAGAGTTGAAACCACTTGGAAGGCTTATTTATATCTGTATAGGTAACAAAGTTTGGATTTAGGTTTAGGCAAGTTTGGTCTCAATAATTTATAAATATTGCACCTGTACTGTACTTTTGCGTTAAATTGTATCAATGCAGAGACAAAATTTTTATTACTGTGATAGAAGCATGTACCAAATTATTTGTTTTGCTAAAACGTTGGTTGCATCAAAGTTTACTAAAACGTCAGATTTTTCTTCTCTTGAAAGCTTTTCACCAAATACACGTGCGGCACGTTGTGGACGGGTGTCGAAAGCAACTGTTGACACTAGTCGACGCCTGCCGGTGACGCGTGACGCTCGTGTGTATGCACACTAAATAGGAAGCTTTCAACATTTCCTATTTCCACTGAACACCTTATCGCAGATACACAGAGACTAGGGGCCGATTTTTCAATCCTCTGAGAAACGGACATGGTTTATTCAATAGATAGTAAAAAACTGTGTTGTTCAATCGTCTAATAGGCTTTATTCGACGAATAATTCCCTGAACTGAGGAATAAATGTATTTGACTCTTTGACGGCCAGATAACCGCTTATTCCATTGATAAACGACGTTGGCGTTACTAAACTTGAGGTTAGCTTTCGTTTTCAAAAGTGTACTGAATGAAAATGGATATTTGCGATAGTAATAGCGAAATGGCAATTGAGGATGAAGTCATAATTAATAAATAGGTATATTAATGAAAATAAAGAAATAATATGAAAGAAAAGAACGAATTGTAAGACCGAGTGTCGAACACTTTAAAGTGTGGGATTCAGCTTGGCATTCCATGATTATTTTAATACAATAAGAAATCACGGAATTACAAATAAAAATATCACACAACCAAAATAACAACATCTCAATGTAAAAAAAGGATCTGGCTGCCGCAGATTTTTTTATAACATTGTCAGTAAACAATGAAATAGTCCGTCCCATTCTACGTTCGTTTATTCTGTATATTTGTTTCACCTCCCGGAATAAATAAAATAACGATTGAAAAACTGACAACCACTTATCGGACGAATAAAGAGTAATAACTTTATTCTTTAAGTAGCTATTGGTACTTTTATCTGAGGATTGAAAAATCGGCCCTAAGTGAAGCGCAATTTGAAAGCTGTTTATCGCTTTTCTTGACAAACAGTGCCAGCACAAAGATGAAATTGATAACTGAAATGTCAAACAAACAGAACGGATATAAATGCACCCAAAACTGGAGTACATTTAAATTTAAAATAAATGTGTCGTGATCAAAATATCTAAACATCAAAGAATGGAATTTTCAGGATATCGAATGGCAGAAAATCGATGCTATGATAAACGTAGCTTTGTCCAATGATCATTCAATCGAATGCCTTTTATATCGAGTTAACGGTTTTAATCTTTTGTAATTTGATTTAATTTATTCTATGTGGTGTAAAGGATTTTTACTTGTACTTGAACATAACTGGCGCAATCTTGTTCTAATAAAGTTTTGTATGTTATGTTTTACAAAAGCAATTGTAATGCGTACCTAATTCATTATGTATACTCTCCGCCCCGCTCTGTAAGACATCCCTGCGGCTAGGACCAACCTGTTCAAGTTTGCCTCTATGTCACGGGCCGCACGTATGATCAACGTTATCGGTGGAGTAAATTCATTAAAATTTTACAAATGATAATTGAGGGACATCTGAGTAATTCTTTGTAATCTGTTTATATTATACACAATTTGTGTACTCAGACATTGAGACTTATAAGTTAAAACATCGCCTTGGATGATTCTGGAAAGGGGTTGTTTATTGTTATTTAAGCAAATAAATATTGAACAAAGTAATTTGCTTCCAAAGCTGAGATTTAGGACGCCGTAATTTCCTTATAATGATACAAAAGTCGTTTAAGTGTATCGTTAGTTATCTACCCTCGTTATTCCTTTATAGATAACCCTAACCTTTCTTGGACAGACATACTGAAAACAATGTTTGATAATGGTAATCTGCGTGACCATAATGGAACACGAAAACACGGTAAAAAATGTATTTAGAATCCGTAATGGAAAATCTATGTAATTGCCAGCTGATCCCTTGACCCAATTATAAGGACATCTTTGTAACATAAACTTGATGGATAAGAAAATGACCGCCAACTTTGACATCTGATACAAGATTCTTAAAATAGGATCCTCTGTACACGTCCCGTAGAGATAATATTGATGGAGAAGTGAAAAGGGGAAAACCGGACACCATCGTCCTCTCATTTGAAGCAGCGCGCAGCGTGACGGGACTTTACTAGAACAATTTTTATGAAAACTTTATAGAAGTCGATCGCCTAGAGTCGCGTCGTGCCGGTCCACGGGATCCTTGATTTTCAATATACCCAGAATAATGTAAAATTATTTTGCAAATCATTTGAATACTCAATAAAACAGTTTGATATATGCATTAAAACAGTAGGTAAACAGCTTTGGACAAACCACAACAATATTAACCTGTTATTTGAAAGGTCGCAAGACCTCATGTTCATTAGTAGCGCTTGCGATAGACCACCGAGACAGACGTCAAACTATTTCGGAAATAGCCTAAACTAAGCTCAGACTGGACACGGTTTAAAAAGTCGTTGTAGGTCCTAGTTCATCACCATTATCAAGCCCTTACCCCAATTTATGATACCGGGTGGTAACCCTCGTCGACGCTGAAACTGTAACCTTGAATTCAGTATACGATTATTAATTCTTTTATATTTGCGAATGTGAGGACGTTGTAGAACTTGTAGATTCTAGACAATGTTATATCATATTAAGTACCTGGTACTTGTATTCTTCTTTAGCTATTTACACTCTAAACCATTGTAGAAGCCCATTATTTTCAAAACAGAAACCGTGGAGTTTCTTGCAGACGCTTCTCCATAGCAATGAACCAATTGAAACCGTGTACCATTCTTCTGACGGTTCATATTTGTCCATGTAGTTTTATGTATATAATTAGCCTATATTATTCCCACTGCTGAGACACAGGTCTCCTCTCGGTGAGAGGAAGTGGGCCGTAATCTACGACGCAGGCCCAGTGCGGGTTGGTAGACGTCACATATCTTTGAATTTTTGGTTCTAGGACATGCCGGTTTGCTCACGATGTTATCCTTCACCATTTTGAGAGCTGGTGCAGCCTGTTTAGCTTAACCTTTGCTGGACCCTTACGGTTAATATTCTTTAGCCACAAGCCCCTCGAGAAATATACAGTATAAAATTACGATTGTATTGTTCAAGTCACAAAGGAGTTGTAAAAAGGACATTCATCAAGCGAAACTTCATAAAAGGTGATCCTTGCAATATGACAATTGCAAAAAAATATAAAAATATTTTACATTAACAAGATGATTTACTACCATTGCAACATTCACGTAAAGCTAATTTATTTAGAGCTTCATCATTATGGCGATTAACACACGGCACCGCGCACCGCCGCGGTAGGCGGTGAAGCGGATCTCATGTCGCATTGTCCTCTATTAAATCCGTTCATGCCTAACACACGTACACCGCCCGATTCGCTTTACAGCGACCGCCCTCCGCGGCGGTGCGCGGTGCAGTGTGATAATCGCCTATCAGCTTATAGTGTTCCCACTGCTGACACAGGCCTCCTCTCGGTGAGAGGGAGTGGGCCGTATTCCACCACGCAGGCACAGTGCGGGTTGGTAGATGTCACATGTATTCGAATTTTTGGTTCTAGGACATGCCGGTTTCGTCACGATGTTTTCCTTAAGCGTTTTGAGAGCAGTGGTGATGCAATTATTTACACAAAGTAAAGCGCCTTACTGGGGTTACAGCTTGCTCTTTAAAAATAAAAATTTACCTTATAGGCGATAGAACCAAATACTTGTGAATTTTTATACACGATTAAATTTTATTTCGCGCTATAAAAGTGCTTATACTTAATATTTTACTTACAACAAAAGCGAAATGATCCCGAATGTGTTCGGTTAATGTATCTTAATATTTGTTTGGAAAATATTGCGAGACAGCGATGAAATCTTTAATACAAAGGTATTATGGTCTCTAGCTCTATTAGGAGTATTTTACCGGAAGCTAAAATACATGTATTTAAACGAGGAAAATATAAGAGGTCTAAAAATATGTTATGAACAATGTGATTTATGATTATGACCTATGATTTTGAGGATGAAATGGTCGCGTATCCTTTTGCGCTGTACATATTCAGTATTCATCTAATAATTAAGCAACCGTGCGGTGTCGAAAGTAAAGAATATAACCATCCCATTTCTTCCCGTGGGTGTCATAACTGTCGAAAGAGGCGACTAAGGGACTTACTAGAGAATGGGCAGCAGCGTTCTCTATGCATTTTACCACCATACTGCGATCTCCAACCCGCCTGCCAAGCGTGGCGATTATGGCAAAGCCCCCCAAATTGGGGGAGGCCTATGTCCAGCAGTGGACGTCTTTCGGCTGAAATGAATGATGAATTAAGCAACAGTGGTGAATAATAGAAGCTATGGTGGCGCAGTAGCAACGGCCGCAAGTTATGAGACGCAGGTTCACCATTGCCATTAAAACGGTGAAGAAAAACATAGTGAGGAAAGCGGCATGTCCTAAAACCAAAATTTCGATGATGTGTGACCACTACCAACCCACACTGGGCCCGTGTCTCGGCCTGTGTCCCCGCAGGAACATTATAGGCTGATTGCGATGTGCAAATAAGCAACTAAGCCAGTTAACGACAGTTATTACTGCACTCTAACGTTATTAAACATTTCAGCGTGAAATCTTTTTTATTTAGAGTTTTCCGTGATTAACCACCATTTGAAATTATTTGTTCCAGTTCAATTACTAACGTTAAAACTGGTAAAACAAGTCTGCAGACCTTAATATATGAAGTTAGTAAAAAACAATGTAAAAACAAATAAATCAAAGTTCTGAAAGAATACCGACACTGTTTACGAATACCCGCAATTGGAAGAAAGTAGGTAAGAGCTTCTCCGTAGATTAAACCCCCACTTGTCTGGTTTGGGGCGACACAACAAACTACGCGCGGTTTCCTTTTGATAAAAGACGTAATTTACGTATATCCACACAATATTCTCGCTTCTGTGTCTATCAAGGATTTGTTTATTAAAAAGTAACTTTTGTAACTTGCATAATACAAATTGAAAATTTTCGAAATCACGTGTGAAAAAAATTAAGTAACAGAAAACCACGAGAGGCTAGAATAAACACAAATAATATTTATATTATTAGTCATAAGTACCTGATCATCAATAAAGAAAGGATAATCATTTTACAATCTGCAATTTGGAATCAATGACCGTGTCCTCAACATCATTATCAGCCTTAGCACTCCACTACTGTACCTATGCCTCTACAATTGCACGCTATTTCAAGGCTCCTCGTAGAACCATTTCTATAAAAACGTCATGGAAATTGTTTCACAAGAGTCGCGTCGCACCTGTCTGCGGGAACCTTCACTCGATCTTCGGCTACTCTCATTCAGCTGCTCACAGCCGACCCGATAAAAGCGTCGTTTGTCTGAACGGGAAACCGATTGTTAAAATAAAGCTTTAAACATTATTTCCCCAATGAGCAATCATTTAATTACTACCCGTACCTACAGTTAACAACCCGAGTAAATAAGTAGCTTTCAGCCAAATCTAATTATAGCAGTTACCTAACCCATTTAAAAAAAAATAACTGTGAATTACAAAGAATATTATTTACGTAGCAGCTGCTGCACCGCCTTAAAAATATTTAAAAAAAAGCATGATATTCATTTCGAACATTTTGATGGATTTATAGAGGTACTAAAATTCGAAGCATCTATTTCGTGTCAAACGGCAGTGTGGAAGACCCAAAAGTAGATGGCGAGTCAAACTCGATGCGTATATGAGAGATTAGCACTTATTGGCTCAGAATAGAGTTGAGTGAAAAAACGAAAGGGAGGTCTTTGCCCTGCATTAGGACAATCATCATCATCATCATTTCTGTCGAAACACGTCCACTGCTGGACATAGGCCTCCCCCAAGCTCCGCCACTTCGACCGGTTTTGTGCTTCCCGCATCCAGCGGATTCTATTGGGACATTACAGGTTGATTAATATTATTTTATGAAACTTACAGACAGAAATATTAAGATCGTTACGAATTTTATTTCCCAATCAGTACAAATGTGAGGTTACTCATATCTACCATTAACAACTTAAACGTTCAATCAAGTTCTATTTTATCCCCTAATCAGAAAAAAGAAATCACAAGTCTACATAATAAGTACAAGTTAAACAACTTTAGATGTAACATCTTGGCCATTTCATTTGAGGTTGGCTAATTCGTTTTGAGCCGCCAATTTGCACGGCATCTTGAAGTAGGCTATATTGGTACACCATTTTAGGCCTCACAGTTGCTTCGTAAATTTGTAGACAAACTCAATTATTCGTAATTGTAAGTAAATTGGCGTGTCTCTTGTAACGGCTACACTACGTAGTAGGTAAACATTTTAGTGGTAGAGTTCTTTATGGATTAGCTCCAAGTAAAATTATTGACCGACTGTAATTTTGCAAGATTTTCCTCATTTGATAAGTTATGATAAGTAGTTAGGATAACTCATTTATATATACCCACATAAGTACATACCGCTCAAAATCAAAACAAGCAATGAGCTTCAATTTTAGCCCAACTGGGCTAAACTTTAAGCAATGTATGACTTTTACTGTTGTTTTGACACACTGTGTAAATGAGACTGAATAATACTTAGCCATCAAAAGTACTGAAGGGTAAACCTTTTATAAAGGCTGATCAATATTAGCACCTTTTGTATTTATTTGGTAAATCCATTTATTTTAGATCGGACTATATATTAACGAGCTGACAATACCTGCGTCCGACAGGTTTAAGAACCAATTGTTTTAATTAGGTTTACGCACTTTGTGCAGTACAAAAAACGTTATTTGTGACATCTAGTCGTAATTAGGACATCTTATTACTTTATTTAGGAAACCATTCATGTGGTTTATAAAAAAAGGCTCTACGGGGGTGTCTGTCCTGTCTGTCAATCTATCACCGTCATCAATGGATTCGGCTGTAGCATCTTTGTCGGTGGGAGCCCACCTGTTCAGCTCCTCACCGCTGACGGTTCGCATGCTGAGACAATCAGCGTCAGCTCCAAGTGTGCCCCGGCGATCGCCTCCGGGCAGCGGTCCTATACGTTTTCTTTTTGAACGAGTCACCATTTTTTGTGGGTTTCCAGGGCCACGTTAGCCACGCCAGTAATTTCTAATTCGTGTGTTTGCGATTAGATGGCAAATCAGTACGTGTGGTTGTTTAGGGGCATATTATTATTATATTATTATTATTGTGGAACACCAGAATAGATTTCGATATACACAAATATCAGATGTTTGTGATTCAAATAGGAACTTATACAACACTATAAATTGGCAGTTGTCGAAAGCTCGAGCCAACAATCGACAAATTGTTTCAGTGTGTTTGAATAGCGCTGTAGGAATGTTTGTAAAACAACAAGAATTTTGGATGAGTTGGTTTGTTTGTTAACTGACATTAAAAAAAGTAGTGCATCTGCCCTCTAGTTTTAATATTATTAACACATCCATAATTACAAACATAATGTGGACTGCGGAGTTAAGATAAGCATAAAAAAATTATGCTGCATAATAAAATCATAAAGAAAAGAATTTCGCAGACATTTTCTAGATCAATATGGTTAAACTTACCTAGCATTCTTATGATAGCTTTCCTAGATTTCGCCTGTCGTGTCTCGCCATGCACGTGACCGTTTAGTAGACCGATCTTCGTCTTTTCCATGACACGAGTTGATCTGGGAACAAAAAGTTTTATCAAATTACCAATTTCAGTTTAACTTTATAGGTACATCGGTTATTCATGGACTTATTTCGATTATACAACAGGGTTTTTATATTATTTTCATTGCAGGACCTATTTCACAGGCTATATACTATGCATTAGAAAAATATTAAATAAAGCCGGTTTAGGGCGAAAAGTTTAAAATTGCCGGCCAGATAAGTTTAACCTGACCTTATCTGAAACCAATTAAACCAATCATTAGCACATTGACCTTACAAAATCTGCTTAACCTTTTTCCAAATATGTTGCGGTCGGCATGCAGTATAACCGGATGCAACCGGATGAATGCTGAATACCAGTATTTTCCTCCACAACCCAGTTTCCGGGTAATGCGATACCCCTTGGACTGGTTATCAGACTTTCGGGCTTCTGATACCCTAACAATTGTCAAAGATTCACAAATGTCAGCAAGGACTTACCATGCTTACCATGCTTTCCGAGGCACGGCAGGGGTCTTGGTTTGTAAAGAGACCCATCCACGGATTAACCGTGGCAAGCGTAGATTATCCTGATTGATCGGCCCGAACGGCTGTTATTACTAGGCCACAAGCCCCTATTTCAGAATAGTTATTTCTAAAATCATGATGATATGCATATGGGTTATCACCAAAAATAAAGCTCTACATAGTCTGGCCGACAGAACTACTGACCCAAAAAAGGTAAGTGCCTACTTATGAAAACCTTTTCCAAAGAGTATCTATATTTAGGAATAGTAACGTTAAGATGATTCATGTGTTAAAGGAAACCGCCGCGCTGCGCCGGTGCCGTTCATACTAAGGTATAAAATAAAAATAAGGTACCTTGAAGTAGGCCACATTACTAACCAGTTGAATAGTTTCCAATAACGTTACTTCAGCGATATTTCAGTATGTTTCAAACGGGTACCCTCTATCTGGCAGAATCTTGATGCTCAAACATTTATTTGGCATAGCACACTTGGCAAAATCTTAATATTCGAATATTTTTGAGGCAAAAAATATTAATTTAATTATTGTTTGGCCGAATGTTTATATGTCCGAATTTACAATGGCGTACTTTTAAGATGGCAAAATTGTATTTGGCATAATTAATTACGTTTGGCAAAGTTAAAAATTCCGCATAATTTCATTTAAGTAGCATAATGTTTATTTAGACCAACGATTATTTGGAACTATTTCACTTGGCATACTATGAATTAGGAATAATTTTACTAATCATATTATCATTTCTATAAAATAGCATTTATAATCTTAAATTAAAATTGTGCCTTTTTTAGGCAATTCATAAGCAGTGCCTACCACAAAAAATCACCTAAGGTAAGCAAACCTCGATGAGAGTATCTATTTACCAGGTAAATATATAAATCGTAGCTCGTCAATGCAATTCGTGTCTTCAGAGCGTTTAAAGACTAGGTAACCTTTGTCTTGTACTCAATAAGCACTTACAATGTTTGAAACGGATGTACCCTTTATAGCCGAACTTTTTATGTCATAATATTGTTTTGCATAACAGCGGATAGCATAAACTTCATTTCGCAGAAAATCTTTGGGCATCATAATAGGTTGGGGAAAAAGTTTCTTCGCATTTTTTAAGAAAATTCAAAACATTTTTTTAATAAAGTTTATTTACATTTAACTAAAGTATGTAAGTACCATTTTGTTCGATAACTTTTTGCCATCTTGTAGGTAGGGACATGATCCCATTGCTATAGAAATTTTGGGACTTCTGGTCAAAATACCGCGACAAGTGGTTTTGGCAGTCCTCTCGTGATGTTAACCTGACACTGCCTAAAGAATTCTGAAGAGACCGAAACAGGTGGAAATCTGAAGGTGCAAGGTCAGGACTATACGGCGGATGCATTAACACCTCCCAGCCAAACTCTCTTAATTTTTGTTGGGTGGCTAAAGATGTGTGAGGTCTAGCGTTATCATGATGAAAAACCACACCCCTTCTGTTGATTAATTCCGGCCGCTTTCTCTCAACTTCTTGCTTTAATCTCATCAGTTGTTCGCAGTAGAGTTCAGAATCGATGGTCCTGCCTGGTGGTAACAGCTCATAATGAATAATGCCCTTCCAATCCCACCACACACACAGCATCACCTTGTTGCGAGTTAACCCGGGTTTCGCCACAGTCTGTGAAGCCTGACCGGCCTTTGACCACGACCTTTTTCGCACGTTCTTGTCATACGTGATCCACTTTTCATCATCAGTTATCAGCTTCTTCAAAAATGGTTCGGTTTCATTACGTCGTAATAAAGAATCACAAATGAGTACACGGTTCATTAGGTTTCTTTCAGTGAGCTCGTGAGGTACCCAAATGTCGAGCTTTTTTGTGTACCCAGTTTTTTTCAAATGCGCCAAAACTGTTTTGTGGTCAATTTCCAGTTCTTCAGCTACGTCGTAACTACTGGTATGCCGATCTCGCTCCACTTTTTCAAAAATGGCATCCATTTTATCCGTAATAGGGCGACCAGAGCGACGTGCATCTTTGACATCAAAATTTCCGGATTGAAAACGCTTAAAACAAATTTGTGCTACTCTCACAGACACTAAACTAGGTCCATAAACATCGCAAATTTTTTTCGCGGCTTACGTTGCATTTTTACCTTTTTTGTAGTAAAATTTTAAAATGTATCGAATTTCTTCATTAGATTCACTCATCTTGACGGTACGAAAAACAAATGAAAATCACTCATTTTCCTAATTTGAGTTTGGAATTATGTTCTTTAAAATTTAAACTTTCAATGATACCAAAACCAGCCAGATACAAAGAGTATAGCCAAAGAGATTTTATTACAAGTTCATACATACTATAATGCGAAAAGACTTTTTCCCCAACCTAATATTATAAATTCAAAACCCATAATGTTAAAAGTCAGACTCATCTTTACCGTATCGTATTTACTTACATTGAAAACGAAAACAAATGAAAGTTCATGACAATATAATTTTCCACATCTCTACAGTCTCAGACGTACTTTCCAAACTTCTAAAGTCATTCCTGTAATGTGATATCAAATGAAAATTCCTAAAGTACCCGTTTATAAAAGTAATTTGTAAGTACAAGTATACACATTAATGTTTTCATATTCTGCAATCGTTCTGGGAATGTTATATCGTTTAATTATAAATATAGATGGGGTAAAAAACAACAGATACTTGTTTGTTAACTTTGTGTTATGAATAAAAATAGTTATGTGATGCAAATTATAACCGCGGGAAGAGTTTTCATACATGATTCGCTCCTGTCCGCGTAATTTTTTTGTGTTAACCTAAAATATATCCTATAGCATCGCGTCGCTCGCCCATGATTTCCTTTCGTTTGGACTTAGCGTTTTTCTGGTTTGTGTTTCTTTTTACTCGGATTTTTAGGGTAGTAGCGTGATTTTATATGGCTTTTCTCATTCATTAACCTTTCTCATACATTGGACTATCAATACTATCAAATCCATCTGGTAGTTCTAGAGATCACTCCCTACACAAACTTGCAAACAAACATTTACTTTTTTAAACAAAATTTTACCTCTATATTATGTACATAAGTCTAGACTATTCATTGAAACAGACTGTGTTCAGTACTGGACGGTTGCGATATGAGATTTTTTGTCATGCAAACAAAATGCTGTCATAGACTGTTTTGCAAAACCAGACACTGGTGCCGATTCTGTTGTACACCGAACTAAACTAACTAAACTATCTCTAAAATTCCTTACTTTTGGCTAAGAGAATTTTAACGCTATTCTGCAAGAAAAAATTTCTAAATTTAAAAATTATTTTGACACGACTAAAAACGAATTGGACAATCAACGTGGTTTTTTTTTCTTTTGGTTTCGCAACGTGGTACTTGTATCCGCTACGCAATGAATTTTTTAGAGACGAAGGCGCGCGCAAGTGGGCAGCCTGGACGTGTTTAATATGGAATTTTTCACTTTTTGTTTGAAAAATAAAAAAAAATATTACCGACGTGTTGAGATTTTAATGTTCCGGGGTTTCATAAAGGGGGTCGAAAATTCCATTATTTTTGCGATAGGACACGCCATTTTCGAGATATAAGCAAAATAAAAAATACAGCACTGTTTTTGCACGTGAAGGCGAGGAGTTTTGGTGTGCATTTTTGTTCATGACCACTAGTTTTATTCCACACCTTTTTAATCGCGATTAAAAATAGTCAGATTTAGTCAAAATAAATTATTATAGTCTAAATTTTTAGTGAAAACTGGCAAACTCAGAATAGCAAAATTGTCATTTTCACTAAACTAATAACTCAGTGCAATCTTAGTGCTGTCAAACTAAAATGTAGTTAAGTTGTGTCACTTTAGTCTATTTCAGAATAGGAATTCGTCGTTTGACAGGAATAACCCAAATTTTAGTGATTTTTAGTTTAGTTTAGAGAATTTTGTACAACAGAATCGGCACCACTGACTAAAACAAATTCAGATTTAATTTATTTTACAAACAAATGTACCTAGGTGAAACCTTATGCCATAAGCATTTTCTCTACACCGTCTGTTCCCGGCGATTCTCCTTAATTCTTTTGTTTTACTTATGTGCTGCGTCATTGATCCACTCCCAAATAACATTCACAATTTCAAACATGAACAGTAATAATTTATCTTTTAAACATAAAACATAATTATTGATATCTCTAAATTGGTCTGAATGTGTCCAGAAAAATAATTAATGTACCTCAACTCAAGCAGATGGGAACAGACAATTCGGAAATCTTGTTAGAATGTCCGACACTGACAAATTACATGTACAAAAGTAGAGAAATTCATAGTCCAACGAATGTTCTTTGTGGCGGAACGCGACAAGTGCCCTTTATGCCTCATACATAATGGAAAAGTGATGTTTGTTTTCTAAATATATATTCTATAAGTTTATGTTAATGAAATAGTGTTCCAATATGTTTTATCATTCTTTTTTCGATATGATTAAATATCGTTCTACGTAATGACCAAGGTCATTAGGTGAACGGTCACGCCTTTCACAAAAGTTAGGGATATCCCTAACTTTTCAAGTAATATTACTTGTTGCTATCCAAACCCAGCCGGAACGAGGAATGGTTTAGGTAACAAGTAATGACCAACGTTGATGTTGTTCTTCCTAAGTTTTTGGCAAAAATAAGAAAACAGTATGAAAGAACCTATAGTTATAAGTTACCTATACAATTAGACTTAACCACAAAGCTCTGTAGAAACACGTACTTTGACAAGACCTTAACCATAATAGACCTCTATTATGGGTAAGGTCTACTACTTAAAGGGCTTAGGGCTACTTAACCGTAAATCAAAACTCTACTCTATGTTCTCCAAATCAATTAAACATTATACAAGCTATTACCTAGACACATAATCAAAATTAAAATAAGAAGTATAGCTTAGCTCGGGGCTATGTAGACCTATCCCTGTCATTCTCAGGTTCTTAAAAAAGGAGTTTATTATGAGTTAGGGACTACACACTACGACTGCTAAGTTAAAACGTTTAATAAAAAGAAATACTAACAATGTGTACCTTATATGATACCCCATTCTCGCGTATAGGCAGAGAATAAGAATAGCAGGCACGAAGAAGAAGAATATGCTGCTCAGTTCTAGAAGTGGAGACGGCGCCATCAGCGCGCAGAACGCAGAGTCTAACGATATATTACCGGAATCTGAAAAAAAAAAACTTTTTCAATTAAAATAATCCAACTTTTAGGTCTTAAAACTGGAAGTAACTTAGAATAGTAAACTTAGATGCGTAGGTTAATTATCTACTTTTGTTTATAGTTCGTGATAAAATATCAAAGATGATCGTTTGGTATACAGTATTCAATTTGACAGAATTTTAATTATGTTGTTATACTCGAAAACCAGCGATATGTCTTTATCTTCTAGACTTCTGTTCTTCTATAGTCGTCATCTTAGTAGAATGATGCTATAGGGATCACCCCTTTCTAACCACATCATCATTCACACAGTCCATCTATAATTTCTTTAGTCTCCCTCTACTCTTATAGCAATCGACGTTCATACTCAAAACTTTCCTCAAGACATTTACCTCTGTATCACATGCCCATACCAAGACAGCCGATTTCCATACAACTTTTCAGTTCCCGGAGCCACTTTCAGACTTCCTCATAAGCACTCATTTCTTATTCATTCATTCATTCATTCATTTATTTATTCTTTAACAATTAACATTGTGTTGAATATAACATATTAAATAAAATTAACACATGCCGATACAATACATTTAAAAGCCTAATCAAAATCCAAATTGAAGTGAAATGTTAGTACAAGAATCAAATTAATTTTAAATATGTCAAAAAAAAAATACAATATTCTATCCATTCGTGCAGCACTACGCATCCTTCTGAACAGTCTCATCTCAGCTGCATGCAATTGCCTTCCTTTGATACCTACTGCTTTGAAGTGACACGAAATCTCTCGTTCATTTTGTACGAAAATTGAGGGATCTCGATTTCGTGTCCCAATTTTGGCGTAACACAATCATTTGTGTTACGGAGAATTTCAGTACTGGCGTTTATAAAAGGCTTTATTGTGGACGGCAGTCAACCGTTGTTAACTCTAGTAACAATATTGTCATTTAAATTAAAGCCGTTGCCGTCGTCGGATGGACACACGGAATTCAATTCTCATTATGGACGTGTTATGATGGGGAAAAACAAATAAAATAGTTTATAAATAAAAACAAAAAATGCTCATAACCTTTTAAATGTTTAAGACGTGTTTGATCTTCATTAGCACCTTTAAATGTGCAACCTTTTAACAAACAGAGGCCCTTGATGTTCTATTAAACCCGATAATTACTGGCGTGAACCTCTGGTAATTATGAGCTCAGTATAAAAGTCGATGAACTTGAAGATTGAGTAATTAAAATAATCTAACTCAAAGCTTTTAACCCAACGGCTGCCGAAATTGTATACTAACTTTGGTGGATTGATAGATGTTAAACATTTATATTTGACGTGAACAATGAATACAGTGCATATTATTTCAATTTTCATGTTTCCATGTTATATAAAGTTCACTTAATGGTTTTATGTCGTTCTCTATATTTTTATTAAATTATCTGTAAGATAGATTCAATATGCACCTACCAGAAGTCTGAACACATCCGCAGATGGTGAGACTACTAGTTAAATACACACATAGTACAGCATTTAAAGGTACAGCAAATAAATTGTCCAAGAAGACCCCTCCATTTCATTGGTCTAATCCATTTGTTTCAACTCAAAAAACTGTAAGTACTTGCTTTTATTAGAGCGGTATTTATGGTATCATCTTAACCAGAGCAGTTGTTCGAACCGAAAACTAAAACAGCACCCTAATTGAGTAAAATACTTTCTATCACAATCCAAGGGTTTTGAAATAAATTCTTAATTCATTGCTTCATAGGTTTGATAGAATCATCTGATCAATGCCGCAATGATGTTGCTGAACTTTCAGAATAAAAGTCGTTGCGATCACATTTCATTTTATGTGTGTAGGGCAATTACCCTACATGGAATGACAGTAAAGTATTATTAAAAAGGGTTAATAAATTTAGTCAAACGTGGGTCCAATGTCTTAAATTGGGTTGAACATCCAAATTATTTAGCAGCCCGGAAACCGAAACCATCACTTTGGTCGTTAATTAAAATGAGAATTAGAACATTAACATCATTTTGGGGTCATAACTTGGTGAGAACTTCATAAAATATAAAATAGGTCTTTATCTACCTATACCTTCCTGTGTCTTCGAAAAGGAACTTTATTTTATTATGAAAATAAAGTCGCTTTTTGTGTCTACCTATCAAGTGTGACCGGTAAACTTCACATTGGAGAGCGGCTGCGGCTTTCACTATTATTCACAACATTTATTCCGTTTTTTATATGCGAAACCATGTTTCCATTTCCACCAGAACTAAACGGATGTAGCAAAGTGATAAAATATTAGGTTGGGGAAAAAGTCTTTTCGCATTATAGTATGTATGAACTTGTAATAAAATCTCTTTGGCTATACTATTTGTATCTGGCTGGTTTTGGTATCATTGAAAGTTTAAATTTTAAAGAACATAATTCCAAATTCAAATTAGGAAAATGTGTGATTTTCATTTGTTTTTCTTACCGTCAAGATGAGTGAATCTAATGAAGAAATTCGATACATTTCAAAATTTTACTACAAAAAAGGTAAAAATGCAACGCAGGCCGCGGAAAAAAAATTGCGATGTTTATGGACCTAGTGTAGTGTCTGTGAGAGTAGCACAAATCTGGTTTAAGCGTTTTCAATCCGGAAATTTTGATGTCAAAGATGCACGTCGCTCTGGTCGCCCTATTACGGATAAAATGGATGCCATTTTTGAAAAAGTGGAGCAAGACCGGCATACCAGTAGTTACGACGTAGCTGAAGAACTGGAAATTGACCACAAAACAGTTTTGGCGCATTTGAAAAAAAACTGGGTACACAAAAAAGCTCGACATTTGGGTACCTCACGAGCTCACTGAAAGAAACCTAATGAACCGTGTACTCATTTGTGATTCTTTATTACGACGTAATGAAACCGAACCATTTTTGAAGAAGCTGATAACTGTTGATGAAAAGTGGATCACGTATGACAAGAACGTGCGAAAAAGGTCGTGGTCAAAGGCCGGTCAGGCTTCACAGACTGTGGCGAAACCCGGGTTAACTCGCAACAAGGTGATGCTGTGTGTGTGGTGGGATAGGAAGGGCATTATTCATTATGAGCTGTTACCACCAGGCAGGACCATCGATTCTGAACTCGACTGCGAACAACTGATGAGATGTTAATGCATCCGCCGTATAGTCCTGACCTTGCACCTTCAGATTTCCACCTGTTTCGGTCTCTTCAGAATTCTTTAGGAAGTGTCAGGTTAACATCACGAGAGGACTGCCAAAACCACTTGTCGCGGTATTTTGACCAGAAGTCCCAAAATTTCTATAGCAATGGGATCATGTCCCTACCTACAAGATGGCAAAAAGTTATCGAACAAAATGGTACCTACATACTTTAGTTAAATGTAAATAAACTTTATTAAAAAATGTTTTGAATTTTCTTAAAAAATGCGAAGAAACTTTTTCCCCAACCTATTATTTGACATTTCGATAATTTGACAAGTAAAGTGTAGTACAAGTTAAACAATAGGTTATAGGTTTGAACCTAAGACCTACTACTCGTAAGTCATGGTCGTTACCACTGGGCCACCACCAGTCCCAAAACATGTGGAGAGATAAAAATTGATTTCTTATAATGCGTACATTCGTCAAGTTTTAACTTAATTTAAATGAATATACTAAGGCGTCACGAGGTTTCACTGGCAAATTAATCCAACAAAGCAATCTAGACATTGATTTGGCTATAAATCAGAAACTGAAAACGTAAGCATTTGAACTCAATTCTGCATAACTAATTGGAGTACTTTACATTTAGCATTAGAGAACGTAAAGGCATGTTTTTTTTGTATAGTAATAAACGTTTTAGACTCGATTTTATATTTCAGCGCTTACTTAAATTCTGGAAGAAATGTAAGCCCTTGCTCAGATATTTGTCAGTAAAAGAACAAAAGTAGTAGGTAGGTAGCTCGTTGATATCTTTCCGGCAAAGACAATGTTCTACAATTACCAATAAATTATCACTCCACCAAGACAAAGCCAGTGCAATAAAAAAGACGTCTAAAGACAATTTATCTAAATATAAACAGCTGCATTCTCTCAAGTAGGGTTCCTAGTTCTTAAAACCGAAAAGCCGTACAGACCAACCAGTTTAGCCGGACATTTGGATAAAAAGACCAAACGCCACTACTTTTTTAGTCTTCGTATATGTCTTCTTAACATGAGACTCTTCTCTCTCTCTCTCTCTTCTTAACTTAATTCTAATGAAACTACAAAAACCTTTAATGAATCAGTCAATTTTATTATTAAAAACCAATACATAACAAAAGTAAAGAAATAATGGTCAAATTTAAAGAGTTTTACAAAAGCTGCACACGTCCGATACCGTGTGATTTGGCCACACATGCAACCAAAAAGCTTGTGTCTGGCTTTATCCGGACGCCTCGCAACACTACTCTCATGGATGAAGATGCTATTACAATGGATAATGGTAAGACACGATATCAATAATTATCTAATGATAGCAATGATAGTGGTCTGTTGCAAGCTTATCCTTTTCTTTTTGGACATGTATATCTATCGACCAATTGCGATGAAACTTTGGTAAGTTGAGTGCGCGACGGAGAAGGTCCAAACAAACAAAACACATTAAAATGTTATTGCTTAACATGGTATACGAGTAGCGATTCAGCGGTGACTGCCGCGACTTACGAGTTTCAGATTGTAGGTTCGAACCCTAACAGATGTTTTGTGAAATTATTTCATCACCATCGCTCTCAAACGGTGAGGAAAATCATCGGCAAGTCCAAAAACCAAAAATTCGATAGCATGTGACGTCTACCACACCACACTGGGCCCATGTAATGGCCCGCTCGCTCTCACAGAGAGAGATATGCTGCTGATGATGTTGACGCTCTTACAACAAATGATAAAAAATAATTTTAATTACTTACTTTATTTTACTTTTATTATTTGTACTAGCTTTTGCCCGCGGCTTCGCCCGCGTGGATGTCGGAAATTAATGCAAGAGGACGTACTACCGCGATAAGAATGTGATATTCCAGGTTATATAGGTAATATAGACTCTGTGTGCTATTTTCGATCCAGATCCATTCAGCCATTTTTGCGTGATTGAGAAACAAACACCCAATCATACATATTTTAACATTTATAATATTAGTAGTAGTAGGATTATAATTCATATTACTTAGGATTCATAGTTTATGAGAACATCATGTGTGTTGATGTTTTTAAAATAAGAGTAATAGTATTCAGAGTAAGAAGACTGCGACATAGGGCTTGGTTTAGTTGAATATAAGTCTTCCTGGTTTTTCTTAACGCTCCTATTTTACCTATACAGACACTGAATCATTTACCAGACACCGAACATAATTATAGGAATAGTACTTTTGCCAGTGACTTGGCCCGTATAGTGGTCGGAAAATATCACCCGGGAACCTACTACCGGGATAAAGTAGGTATCCTATCTGTTACGTATCCATGATATAGTATATCTTTGTGCCAAATTCGATCTAAATCCGTTTGGCTGTCTTTGCATCATTGAGAAACATACATCCAAAAATCTATACATCTAAGCCATTTCGCGGTCTCTTACTTGGAATAATACTATTAGGTTTATTTTGAGTATAATGGACACACATGATATTCGCAATTACTTCATAGTAATTGCGAATAGCGGCTTCATAGCCAAAGTAATATGAATTACAATCCTACTTATCCTGTACTACCCGGCCGCTGCCAACGGATGGACGGGACGGACGTACGACCCGCCAGCTGCTCTGCGCCTTAAATCTCTAATATCTTCTAAGATATTCATTTAAATTACATGCTGTAAAGGGCCATATTGATCTATATTAAATTCACAATGTATTTAAGGTACTTAATTGGATAAGGATTAATGCTGTATTGCTTAAAATCGCTTCGTAAATAAGCCCTTATTTCTCGTAAAAAGTAAAAGATAAAAAGTGGTTATTATGGATTATCCCTAAGAGATAGACGTATACCATTGCAACATTTTTGTAGGCCTTTTTAAGGTGTACAATATTGTACTACATTATTTTGATCTATTTCGTAGGATTCAGCCAATTTCGAGACGTATTTCAGCGTAGTTTATGACGTATGTCACCGTAGTTTTCGAAGACAGTTATTTTTTTCTAAAATAAAAGAATCTTTCTAAAAAAATAATAGTTTAAAAAAACTAAAAAACACGCTTCCATTGAAAACCAAACTAAAAAGTACAAAATAATGGAAAAAAAGCGTGGGGTGCTTTTTAAGGTATTTTTTTATTGATATCAGGCACCCCACGCTTTTTTCGTTTTTTTAAACTATTATTTATTTTCTATTTTTACGGTGTTTCGAATTTTGAGACGTATGTCAGCGTAGTTTTCGAAGACAGTTTTTTTTGCTGTGCTGGTAACCCTGGCAAGGATAATGGCACAAATTTATGAAATTATTGCATTGTCATTGGTCCTTGACAGGTGTGCAAAGTTTGAATGAAATCTGGTCGTTTAAAGTGGGTTAAAATCGCGCTAGGAGTCGGTTACAAACAAACATACAAGTGAAGCTAATATGAAGCGTGTAATAAAAGTAGCCTAAGTTACTCCTTGTTACATCAGCTATCTGCCAGTGAAAGTCCTGTCAAAATTGGTCCAGCCATTTCAGAGATTAGCTGGAACAAACAGACAGACAGACAGACAAAAATTGTAAAAAATGTTGTTTTGGTATATGTACCGTGTATACATCCATATACACTTAGTAAAAAGTGGTTATATATTAAAAACAGACACTCCAATTTTATTTATTTGTATAGATTATGAAAGGAAAGTGATTTTTTTTATAAATTATTTAATTAAATTGTAGCGTTGAATATTGTACGGTAGCACAGAACCCATCGTGGGCGAGTCCGAAACTTGATTGCTTTTTGTGCATCTTCGTCTTTTTAGTCATGAAGTTTTACAATATTAGATACACATGCGAAATGTTCATAAACTGTACTGAAACATTGTAAATGCTTATGTTTATATGAAAAACATGTATTGAGTTCCGTGTTTTGCCGAATTTGAGTTATAGCAGCAAGTTTGCTTAAGATCACTTAAATCTATGCGGAAGAGATCGTGACGATGAAGCTAAAGAGTAGACACGACCACCCAACCATCCGCGACCATGACAACGACAACAATCATGAAAAATAATGATCGTAACTGATTGTGTCGGTCAAAACATGCCATGACTCACATTTTCACTCACTACCACTAGTCGACTTTTGTGAGGGAGCACATACCTAAACAGTACTTTTATTATCCATCCTCCATAAAACATTGCGAGTAAACAGAAACTTTTAAAGAACAACATCCTCAAAGACAATGTCACTTTGACGTCACCTTAACTGTTGTGTTCTAATGTATGAGAACAATTCCAAAGTAGGGTTGTTAGTGAATATCATCGTTCAATGAGTTTTATTATGAAAGAGAGCGTTGAGTAATTACTCCTATCTTCACGTTCTTAGTTTTAGTTATTTCAGCGAATTCCATTGCGAAAGTTTGCCATTTGATCTTGTTTGATCTACGAAATTTTTCGGAGAATGCGATCTTATGACGACGAAAGTTTGTCCACGGTCTTGCGTCTTGTATGGTTACATGATTCATATTTTAATTAATGATTTTCATGTTTTAATCGGGTAGTAGTGTAGGGTAGTAATAGTGATAGGTTTAGGGAATGCGAAGCTAACTACAATGTTGACAAAAAAAAAACCTATGGATGTCCAAACCAAACAGAGTGAACATGTTTATTATTAACCGACTTCAAAAAAAGGAGCTCAATTCGACTGTATGTTTTTTTTTATGTTTGTTACCTCAGAACTTTTGACTGGGTGAACCGATTTTGATGATTTTTTTTTATTTGAAATTAAAATGGGACCACACAGGAAGAACCATGTTCCCGTGTGGTCCCATTTTAATTTGGTTCCATTCTGACAATGGGATCTATGTGAAAACCATATAAGTCTTAAATTTCCATTAAGTATGTGCGCGACAAATGGACGAATAACGCGATTAGATTAGTGCGGCGTACATACCAAAACTAAAAAGTAAAAAATAAAAACTTAAAGAAAATAACAACCAACTTCCTTAAAAAAAACACTACAAAGTGAAAAATAACTTTAATTTCCGAAGTCGGTGGTTTTTTACACAAAATTTATGAACACAACAGACATAACTAGAATTAGTGTATTGCTAACTAAACAGGGTTGAGCACAAACGTAGAGCAGTTGGCCCCTATAAAATATCCTGAATTTTTATTTGTTCAAAACCTAAATTTGTATTTGTTTTTAATGTATCTGAAAGGTGCACTACACTCTGTATAGTTTGCAGATAATTAATTAGTTAATATTGATAGTTGAGGGGCTCCTGGTTAATAATAGCCGCGAGGGGCTCCTGGTTAATAATAGCCGCAATAGTCGAATGACAGGGTTGAGCTTCGCTTACCGCGTTCAGTCCATGGATGGGTGACTATCTTTAAATGTAAATCTCAAGTGTAAGGTGTACTCGCAGTTGACGTTAATACCACGTCCACTCCAGTTAAGCGTTTTGAACACATCTTCCGATGCGTTAGAGAACAATTTTGGGAAAATTACGTCACCTTGTCCCCTTCTCGAGTAGGGGGTGTGTTCAATTCGCTGGTTCTGGGTTTGGGTGGTCACTGACGTGTTTTCATAAAGATATCTAAGCACTTGGATGTATTGCCAGTCTATTTGGCATCGCTGCAAAGACTCCAGAACAGACCATGTCTCGATAGAGTCAAAAGCCTTTTCATAGTCCACAAACGCAAGACAACGGCCGACTATACTCTTCGGACTTCTGTATAATTTGCCACACTGCACTGTGTGGATGTGATCTCTAGTGTTGTACCCTCCTCGAAACCCGGCCTGTTCTGGTGGTTGAAATATGTGGAGTCTCCGCGCTAGACGATTCGTGACGGCTCTTGAAAACAACTTATATACGTGGCTTGGGGGCGTAATGGGTCTGTAATTCTTTAAAAGGGTTTTATCCCCCTTTTTAAAGAAAAGTACAACCATACTCCTTCGTCACGCTTCCAAAGAACAGAACAGAGTTGAAGAGCTTCTGAAGCTCTTTCATTACAAGACTTTCCTTCCACTTTCAGGAGCTCCATTTTAATCCCGTCCTCACCAGGGGCTATTCAATTTTAAGCTGCTTAAAAGCCGACTGCTTTTCATCTTGGCTGACTTCTGCGAATGGGTTATGGTAGCTCTGGAATCCTCATAATCATAATCATAATCATTTATTTGTCAGAATATGGTACATTATAAGGTCTTAGGATTAGTAGAAGGCATCTTCACATTCTGCCAAGTGTGGCGTGCAAATATTAATTACATACATCATTAGTTCATTATACATAAAATGTGGTGGTATGGTTAATATCTCATTGGGTTAATAGCTCATTTTTGGGATCAGGTCGAAATGCATGCGATGCGTACAATTGGCCGTAGAAGTTTTCTACTTCCGAAATCTCCGACTTCGAAACGACAATATCCCTACTAGATTTTGCAAAATCCCAAGCTTTCTTCCCTGTGGATTCCCGACATTTGGTCGAGGGCCTGGTCGACGTCATTTGTGGTTTCCACGGCAGCGAATCGGTTCTCCAAGTCTAACTCGAACGCTTCAGATCCTATCATAGTTTGAAGCATACTAGGACGGAGCCTAGACTTCATCAAACGACTTAATTCGAGCTTGAAATTGATATTCAGAGAGCCTCAAACAAGATTGTAATCACTGCCGGTATTGAACCTGTTGATCACCGAGACATCTCTGAATATATGCTTCCTATCCGTTATGATGAAGTCTATCTCATTTTTTGTCATAGTATCGGGGCTTCGCCACTTCCATTTCCTTTCTACGAGAAGTTCTCAAGAGGAATAAATTTTCTACTAGCCTACTCTACTAAATACTTCAAGACATACTATTAATGAGTTAGTACCACTCACTTCTACTACCTGTTTCCACTAGAAAACATATAAATTCTTCAATAGCAAATGCAGTCAATCAATCTCTCACAAATGTTTTATATGTATAGGGCGATATCCCATACGAAATTTCAGGATACATGGTTTATATTTGAATTTCATTCCGTTATCTCTCATCGTTTTTGCATATTGAACGGATATCTCAATTCGACTTCATTCAGAGTCATTCATCGGTCATCAGTTCACTTTAGCTAGGTACTGCATACATCGATAAATTCAACTATACAGTAGAAACATTAATTCTATCACAATCGATAGATGTACTCTAGTTTACGAGTTTATTCTGAATTCAGCGAAGGTCTGCCACAATTTTGTTGTAAAACGAAAACGTGTGGAAATGGTGGGAAACTAAAGCTGCGATTTTTCTTTGCTTTTCAAACTATTTGTGCCAGTTTAACATGCTTTTATTAGCTTCAAACGTATGTTTGTATGTTAGTACGAGCCGATGTAACGGAAACTTTGAACATGATTTTGAACCCCTTTTAAAGGTCGGTTTAACTTGAAATTTGTCATACTTATCAAGGACCAATGGCAATACAATAACTTTATAAATTTGTGCCATTATCCTTGCCGGGGTTACCAGGATAGCAAAAAATCTGTCTTCGAAAACTACGCTGACATACGTCACAAATACTGAAACACAATAATAGAAAATAATTAATAGTAAAAAAAAAAAACTAAAAAACACGCTTCCATAGAATTCAAACTAAAAGCGGGTGTTTGATATCAATTAAAAAATACCTCAAAAAGCACCCCACGCTTTTTTCCATTATATTCTACCTTTTAGTTTGGTTTTCTATAGAAGCGTGTTTTTTAGTTTTTTTAAACTACATTATTATTTTTAATATTTAGTACTAAGTTTTGAAGGCCCGTGTTTATCGTTTATTTATCCACACTAATATTATAAATGCAAAAGTAACTCTGTCTGCCTGTCTGTCTGTCTCGCTTTCCTGCTAAAACTACTGAACCGATTTAAATGAAATTTGGTACACAAATAGTTTAGAGCCTGAGAAAGGACAAGGGTTTTTTATTGCGGAAAAGGGGTTTTAAGGGGTTGAAAGGGGAGATGAAAGGTTGTAGGGAAGTATTGTCATTTTTAAAGCTAGAATGATGAAACTTTTTTATTTGGCTTTTATTACATGATATATATTTATGAATTATATTTAAAGTTTGTTAAATTTTTACCTTTAAGGGGGTGAAATATATTACCTATATAACCTGGATTAATACATTCTTACCGCAGTAGTACGTCCTCCTGCGTTAATTTCCGACATCCACGCGGGCGAAGCCGCGGGCAAAAGCTAGTTCAATATATAATCTTATTTATTGACGTCAAACAAACAACAGACATCAGTCAAACTACTAGATTTCATATTTCAGTACAAATGAGTACTGAACAAATTCCTAATTCCCTACTGAAATAACATACATATTTTCTAAAAGGATAAATATACCTAAACTTAACTTAAATTCTAGTAGGATTTAGGTAGGTTTATAGAAATCCTTTTCATAAATGTAAAAGTTTGTATGTTTAGATGTATGTTACTCAATCATGCAAGAACAGTCGAACGGATTTGGATAAAATTTGGCACACTAGATTGGATTGGATTGTTTATAACTTTCTATCCCGGTAATAAGTTTCCATGGGAAGATTTACAACCTCTACGCGCGCGAATCTACTTTCATCAATTGTAAACATTGCTAGGAAAGTAAGAAACCTTTGCTGGAAAACCTCACATGTATGTAGGAATTTATTAACTTAAGCTTCGTTTTGGGCAGCTGTCCCACCGATGTCTTTTAACGTTATGTGGGTAGAAATATCAACTAATGCGTGCATTGACTGGACAGGTCAGGTCAAAAGACCATTACAGACAACCCCATGTGCATGGCCCTCAAATGATCAGACCGCAACTATTTCCTGATTTTATATACACATTGACATTGATGAATTTTACTTATACAATGACAGGAATATTTAAGTTTAAATTATTAAACTATATTTACTTAATATTTACTTTTAAAGTAGGTATAGGTTTAATTATTGTAAATGTGAGGACTAAGTGGATCCTGCCGGAGTGCCGCCATGGGATCTGGAGGCAAAGATCCTCGCCCACATGTGGGAGTGGCGCGAGGAGGCGAAACGCCGGGCGAAACTCCGCTGCCACGACAAATCGCGGCACGGCGGACAGAGCTCCGGCAGGATCTCATGGCGACATGGCGGGTATGATTGTCGCAACCCAGCGCAGGGCACGCCACAATTGCGGCGGTAAGTCCCCTCTTTGAGGAGTGGATAGAGAGGCGCCACGGCGTCCTCACCTTCCGCCTGACGCAGGTTCTCTCCGGGCATGGGTGTTTCGGTGGGTTCCTGTTCAGGATAAAGCGGGAGGAAACGCCCGGGTGTTTCCATTGTGAGGATCGTCTGGAGGACACGGTGGAGCATACGGTGGAGGTGTGCCCTGCCTGGGCGGAGCACCGCCGTGTCCTTGTGGAGGCGATCGGCGGTGGCGACCTCTCGCGTCCGGCCCTGGTGCGAGCCATGGTACGGAGCGAGAGGGCATGGGAAACCGTCACCTCCTTCTGCGAAGCAGTAATGCTCGTGAAGGAGAAGGCGGAACGCGTGAGGGAGTGGCAGTCTCTGCGCCCTTACGCCCCTAGCCGGCGCAGGAGGAGACGCCCCGGGCGTCGGGAGTCGATTGCGAACTCCCGGCCACCGTAGGCGCGAGCTTGC
This sequence comes from Aporophyla nigra, assembly GCA_947507805.1. Classification (NCBI taxonomy): domain Eukaryota; kingdom Metazoa; phylum Arthropoda; class Insecta; order Lepidoptera; family Noctuidae; genus Aporophyla; species Aporophyla nigra. Next base: position 16,817,060 of record OX382292.1, read on the forward strand.
GGGCGGCGCGCAATGGGTAGCTCGCCGCCCGGTAAGGACCAAGCTCGGGTCGACGGCGCGTAGTGTTCCACGCGCGCCTCAAAGAGATGTCAGCAGCACTGAAGGGGTCTGCTAGGACCGATGCCTCCCGGGGTCGCGTGATTGTTCGAAAGAGATACCGTGGCCCCGGCACATGGGCAACTGAAGGAACACGGGTGGGTTTTAGTCAGTAAAAGTCTGACACGCCCTCCCGCTCCGCCCAGAGCGGGAAAAGTAAAGGACTACGCGGATGTTTTTATTTTTGTGTGGTTTCCTTTTCTTCTCATTTAATTTTTATAATGGTCTGGCAGTTTGAGTAATTTATGCGACCTGCACAAACGTCCATTCTTTGTTATTGTTCGTCGAATCATTGACCTCCTTAAGATCTGAGTTGAGCTGCATGATTACTGACAAATTTGTGCACTGATTGGACAAGTTCACTCAATCTGTGTGATTCTTTCCTTAAAAGACTACTTCAGACACCAATCCACATGGTCCTCACATGATCTGACCAAGATTATGTCTTGACTTTAAAAAAGACTGCGACCTCTGAGTATGTTTCGGGCTTTCTTCTCAGATGAGTCAGAAACGCCGACCTCACCCGGTTTAAAAAATATGATTAAGGTGTAAAAGTGTTTGTACAAACCTACTTCCAAAAATAAAGTCATTTGTCATTTAACTAAAAACGAGTTGACGAGGAACGAGCAGCGAGTGTGGCTGACGAGCAATCACTCGCAGCGGCAAGTGCTCACTTGCCGGTGATGTGTGACCGATTTTTATATTGTACGTTTCTTGAGCGACAAAATCGTAGACAACTAGTCTGTTTCTGGTCGACCTAAAAAGAGGTTTTCGATCGTCGTCGAATGGTTTGAATATCCATGCGACCATGTTCGTGTCTGGTCGGCGAGTCGCCACTGTCGTCAATGGTATAATCCTGTCGACGAGAGAGTCAGACTAGTCTTGTAAACGAGGCTTTATACTTATATACGAAGAGTGGTGATGAATTAGGTAGACTTGCGAGAATAGTGATACATTAAATAAGACGTTTTCTGACAGCCAGCTTTTGGTTACCCATATCTATTTGAACTTAGCCTATAAACAAACACAGTTGTTTACCTCAGTATATTCTATACACATTACTCATGGCGGCTTTCCATCTGTTGTTGCAAATAGAAATCCTACTTAATCGTAATAGGTAAATATGTAATAAATCTATGTTGATGGATTGCTGGAGGCCTGCCAGCTGTTTCGCCTGGTATTAAATTTAACCAAACACTCCTTTGTTAGAAATGTATTGGGATTTGGTAAGATTCATGTTATAATATGTCTGGATTATAAGCTGGAGTATATCAGCTGTAGAGCAGTGATGGCCCAGTGGTAATGGCCGCAACTTGCGAGTTGTAGGTACTACTAACTACGTAGTTTCGAACCTCGACAAGTGCTTTAATTTTTGTAAATTGTAGAAAGAATAAAAGTGAAGGAACACCGGCAAGTCGTTAGAACCAAAAAATTTAAGGCAAGTGACATCTACTAACCCACACTTGGCCCGCGTGGTAGGGTACGGCCCACTCCCTCTCACCGAGAGGAGGCCTGTATCCCACCAGTGCGAACAATATAGGCTGATTATGGAGGTACAAGGCTCCCGAGAACCCCGGTTCTTCATAGCCATAGAGGATGGCTTTTCAAAAAATACCGGCCAACTACGCGTCCGACCTGCACACGACGGAATCTGTACCACAAGGCAAAATCCAAATAAAACACGTTTCTTGTATAGAGACCCCCTTCACTGGAACGAAGTTCTTACGCACCTTGTGGTTGGAGTAAATTGATAGAAATTGTCACGTAATAAAAAGCCTTATACCCCTCGATGCAACGTTTTATTACATAAAAGAGGAGGTGACTGAGATCGAGTAGCATTTCATTCGGATCCGGTCCGTCCCTTGCTGCCCCCTACCAGCTTTGCCGTAGCCCAGGTCCGTACCCCACAGGGGCTACCCTTTTTTTTTTGGATGGGAAATTATCAAATGACTTTTCCCGCTCTGGGCGGAGCGAGAGGGCATGTCAGACTTTTACTGACTAAAACCCACCCGTGTTCCTTCAGTTGCCCACGTGCCAGGGTCACGGTATCTACAGGGGATACCCTTAGCAAGCAGTCGCTCTAGTTTGAAGTTTTTAACCGCTGGCTAGAGGCCTTAATTTATTAAAGTCCGGTTGAGGAGCCGACAACTTCATAGGTTGACCTGCGAGATGTCATTGCCAAAACAAACAAACAAAGAGCGATTGTGATTGTTTTTATGGTTTTTGAAGGTGCTGAAGCCAATCGTGAGATGTAAATGATAATCTACGTTAGCGACAATATAACATTTCTCATCATGGGTGTCGGTTTCAAGGTTTTCGAGGGTACTGCACTCGATACAGAGGTCAAAATGTATCCTACCATCCAAAATTACCTAAGACGCACCGGCTTAGATTGAATAATTAACTCATAGTCTACCACCGTCTCTTATTTAGGTAGATGTTTTAGTTTTTATGTATTTTCTTTAGATATAATTAAGTAACAGTTAAAATTAAATATACCCATTCAAAACTCTGCGTTATGTAATTTCGTGTCGTAAGTAATCGTTCCTAAACACATAAATAGCAAAAATCAATAAATGGAGCGAACAAAGCCTAATACAATTACTGTATATGCACACTTTCTCGCACAATATTCTCAAACAATTTCCATTAAATATATAACGCTCACTCACCCTGAAAAATCAGTGTCTGCCTTACGGCTTTTGCGTGTCTTACGATATGCAAAAACGAATGTCTTCTTTCATTTAACCACAAAGACAAGTTAATTTTAATGTATTCAAAACATTCTCAACAAAAGTTTAATTCTAACTATAACATTGAAATATTAAGCGAGGATTATATTAAAATTACTCGCTGTAAATACTAACGGGAGTTGAATTAAGTTTGTAATGTGTCTTACCTAAAGCGTGCCTCGTAAACTTCACCCAACGCTAGAATGTATCGTGTTACCTTTAAAGAGATATCCACACACTAATTATTATAATATTCTCCCTCTCAAGTACAATAATTATTTCCAAGTTGATGTTCCCGAATACCTTACACGCAACCTTGTGTGAAATACTCTCAAAGTATTTCAATCTGAAGGTCTGACATCCCGTTATATGAATATGATGATGGCTATGATTGGTTGATTAAACAACTATGAAATTTTTTTTTAATAAGAAACATAATGGATGGAACCATTCACACAAATGTTACAACATTTACCAAAAAAACACCCCTTGCGATGAAAAGTGGTATTTAAAAATAAATAATAATTTAAAAAATAAACTAAAAAACCTCGCTTTAGAGGATAAAAATTATGCGTTAAATTGTAAACGGTTTCGCAGTTCACAAATGTTTGATAGTTTATAATCTCGCGAGATAGATTGTAATCTACCGGTATTTACAATTTTACGATGACATTTTATGCTAAATGATAATTTCGTTTAAGCGAATGAAAGAATGGAATTACACAAGTATACATATACAAATGAATGTCGAGATTTCATAACAAAAACGGTACATGACAAAACCACATAAATACGCTGACGCTAAATGAACAAAGGAACAGCCTAAAAACATTTGGTTTACGGAAATATTTTAGGAAAAAACGCCTAATATTCGGCTTACCCGAAAAAAGCTCGGTCTGTTAATAAAATCCGGCATTTCAGGTTTACATCGAGACATGGGTCCAACACGCAGGAAATGAGAGACTCTGACACCGACCAAAACATTCAGTAAATGAAAAAACGGTATACGGGCTTCCCTGCGGCATAAGAATAAGCACAAATCAGTAGGTACTAACAAATATCCAGCCTACACCTTCTGTGTGCGTCAAACAAGTACGTTGAAGTGATTTAAATCGTTCAAGGTATCTTCTTAGGAAGGTTCTTTTTGCCACCGCAAGAAAGTTCTTATTGTACGTCCCTCAAGTGATTGTATAAAATTTTAAAGCGAACTCATTTGTTTTGACAAAAAACAAATCATCACGAAATCATCTTCGCGCCGTCGGTCATGTTGGATTTCGAAGTTGAGATGTATGGTACAAGCGACAGGGTGCTCCACGAATTTTTCTTAAATTCTGTGCATTATGCAGGTCAGTGTCAGAATTTAAAATATTTCGCCCATGGCCTAGGCATTTGAAAAGCTCGGATTCAACATGATGATTAAAATAAGGTTTTATGCTTTCTTTACTAAACTTACCCGGCGGATAATCCCTGTAGCTGATTTCACTGTACACAGCAAATGGCGAGGCACACACTATGGATATGACCCACAGTATAAGAATAATCCTCGAGGCTCTGGTTAGTCCAGCCATGGTGTAGAGATGGAGCGGATGACATATAGCCAGGTATCTCTCTAGAGAGAACGCTGATATCGTCAGTACTGAGACGTAGGTAGCCCTGAAACAAATGAAAAATAAATTGTTATTGTACGTCCATTTTTATTGTAGACCTTATTACAAGATTGATTTTGTGTAGTTTTAAGATAAACATAGAGTGGAATACATGAGTCTCGTGGAAGAAAAACATTACTAGGCACTAAAAACCATTAGTAGGCCCTAGTTAACAATAAATCTAATAAAATGTATGCGTAAAGGAGACACACTTCACTTGGAAACTAAAAAAGACGATTATAAACAAAACTATACCCTACAACAAAAATATAAAAACTATAGACACCACTGTATTAATATTATACATATAAAATCTCAAAAATGCCTGTGATCAAAACTCCAAGTTCTAAAGCAGACAGTAAAAAACCTGGGCAGCAATTAAAACAACACGAAATCTCAAAAATATAAAAAAATCGAACAGTTTATCTTTACTCAACAAAAATCCTGATCCGGTAGTCTCGCTGACTATGGCCAATACTTTTGTTTGCTGATAAGGGAATACAACTTGCCGAGCAGTCCTTGACTCAAATCAAAACAACAGAGTTAGAACTAGCAAATTTAGCACTAACGTTCGACCACTCTGACACTTCTCTATCACAGTCCTTCTTCATAACTCCAACCGACGAAAGAGAAGTTAGTTCGACCATAGATAACCTCAAAAACACTTCCGCTCCTGGCTGAGATGGTATTTCGAATCGTGTTTTTTAAGTAGCTCAACATTGCCTTGCCTGTCCCATCTCATATATTTGCAATCTGAGCATGTCGTCAGGAATAAGTTCAGTAGAAAGCAGCGAATGTCTGCCTGATCTACGACCCTGGAGATGCATCAGTGCCTACTTCACAGACCTATTTCACTTCTTACGCCTATATCTAAATTTGGGCGAAACTAGTGAATAAGAGATTATTGGCGTCCTTAGAAAAGAACCAACTCTTATCGACCAACCAGTACGTATTTCGCAATGGCAGATCAACAGAGCACGCAGTTCCTAAGCTGGCTGATTTTGTCATCTATAGCCTTGACAGGGCAAAAGTGTGTCGGCGTCTTTATTGACCTTGCCAAGGCTTTTGGTACCTCGGTCTCGAAACCCATACTGATTAAAAAGATGAAACGCTTAGGTATCAGGGGCATTGCTTTGGAATGGTTTACGTCCTATCTTTCAGAATGTAAACAGGTTTGCTTGGGTGATTCCCAGAATACCTCTGCGAGCTTGGAGTGCTCCAAGGTAGTGTCTTTGGCCCCACCTTGTTTCTCCTGTACGTTAATGGTCTCTGTTCACTTAATTTGGCCAAATATCTGCTTACGCTGATGAGACAGCTTTAATTTTCCAAAGCGACTCTTGTAAAGAAATATATAGTGCCACAGAGGCCAGAATACAGATGGTTACAAGTTGGCTGCAAGACAATCTGCTCACCCTTAATATTAAAAACCCAAAGTGGTGAACTTCTCTGTAAGCCAAAAAACAACTGCTGCTAAACAACTTGTACTCAAATCCCACCATTGCAATTATAGTCTAGGAGATAGTTGCAGCTGCCTTGTTTTTGAACAAGTTGAGAGTATCAAGTATGTCGGTGTTAGCATATACAAATGCCTGATATGGGCAAAGCAAGGCAAATTCAATCTGTTGCTCCGCACGTAAAGAAGCTTTTGTACATATTTAAAAGATGTCGTTCTATAGCTGACAAAGACACTCTCAAGATGACTTACCTGGCTTTATGTCAATCTGTGCTTGGTTACTGTATAGTATCTTGGGGTTTTACTGGTAAAAATTATCTCACTATAGCTGAATGTGCACAAAAAGCCATCTTTTAGGTCTCTCCTACAGATTCCTAATGAGGAATCTTAGGAACAATAAAACGAGAATGAAAATCTCAGACCTCGGAATATTTTCAGAATAAAAAACAGGGTTCGTAGAAAATCACTATAGCTTACAATTCGAAACCAAATCCCGCTTACATTTTTATTACGTTCTACAAAAGTCAGCGGACGATTTTCTCAGTGTTTTTTAATAAACTCGAAATTATTTTTATTGTTAGCAGCCACTTCCAATTGTCAAGGGCTAGGCGACTTTTTAAGTTTATGGTACGCACTATGTATTCAGGGTTAAATTTTTCTGTTCTCCTATGATAACGCTCATTTGAGGTGAGAAACTTTTGCTCGTATAAATCAGTCTATAATGTGTGGACATAAATAAGTGCTTTGAGAGGACATTCAGTGATAAATGATTATTCAGAAGGATCTCACCTAGTCATTAGGTTGTAACAAGGGTATTGACATATAATTTTATGTAAGTATAACAATTATTCAAGAAATGAAACTAGCAACATTGTATAAATCCTTCTCATGAAATAAAAAACGTATTACAACTGACGAGCATTTTATAAGGTTTCCAAGAAAATACCGATACATTTATGAGGTTCTAGATACTATTGTGTAACAATACAGTGCTCCTTTTTTTTGTATTTGTATTACGACAATCCTTTTCACAAATAATGCTTTTGTTATTTGTGGAAAGTAATGTTCAGTGCCCTTTACTGTGAAAATGTTGAAGATGATATCTAAAATAAAGAAGGGATATTATTGTTGCTTTTCAAATATTTAGGTATGATGATTTCCCATCCAAAAAAAGCCCTTATTTTTCTAGTTGAGTTGATAAGTATATTAGAAATTTACCACCACTGACTTTGACTTTCATACTATTCACAGCTCACTTCCCAGGGATTGACACTATTGATAGCTCACTTCAAAAGGATTGACACTATTAAGAGTACACTTCACAGTATTGTACGCTTGCCGCAGTCGGTCCGTGGATGGGTGACTGTCGGAAAGTACGTCGGCTTACGATGGTTTCCATCGTGGATCTTTGACGGTCGTTACACGTAGTTAGTAGCCCGAAAGTCTGACAACATGTCTTACCAATAAATATCGTAATACCCTGTTACTAGGCTGTGGAGGTCAGATAAGCAGTCGCTCCGTGTCAAATACTGGTATTCAGCTGCATCCGGTTAGACTGGTAATCGACTCCAATATTGTTGGGAAAAGCCTAGACAGATTGATTCTATTAAATTAACTCAAAACTTTCTTTCAAAGCCCAACACAACACAAAATGATTGGTAATCATGTGTTTGTTCATTTTTCGCTTGAAACAAAAACAAAGCTAGGAAGAAAAATGTGGTGGTCTAACATAATGTTACATGGATAAGTGTGTCCAAATTCCGAGAATCTACTATTTTATGTGTGTACCGCTATTACCCAGTGGACCACGATTTGGTTGAGTGGTTTGGTTAACGAAATTACCCCTCTGATATAATCTGATCACGTATACTTTGAGAAAAGCAAGCCTGTTAGTAAAAGATAAAAGCTCTCAAATTATCTTCCTATAAAATTCCGCGCTCACATCAAAACCATTTCCGATATCCAGAATGTTATATACCAATATTTATCTGGTATTCATGAGAAGTAAAATTTGCATACTGTTTGATAATACCGAATATTTACGTAGTTAATTTAACTTCGCATCATTTAATTAAAAACGTGCCGGTAACGTGCCGGTAATGTACATTTTGTATTTAGGTCATAACTAGCCGATTTCTGGGTCATTAAAATTTGTCATCACATTGAAAATGATAGTAAAGTATTATATTAATTTCATCACGACTGCCGCGTTAGTTTAGTCACAAGTACTATTGCTGCTTTGAATTTAAATTTAAGTAGGCATCGACAAATAAGTAATGCATGTTGTGCTTACCTGTAAGAAATTGGTACACTAGTCTATAAGTAGATCGGATGTATCTCATTTCATTGTATCTGTGTATTCAATAGTTGGTGAGCAAAATGTTTGGATTGTTTCTACACGGTGATGCGGAAACAGTGCGCATCCCTGGTCCCCGTAGGGTGCGGGGCAGCGCAAACAGCATCCTATCTATAATAGCAAGTAAGCTGGATAGTGAGTTTGTGAACCACTGCTGCAAGGTTTCAGCTGGGCCTGTCACTTTGCAGCAGTGATATCATAATCTGTTTCTGTTTTTGTCTTTGTGTATTACTAAAATAACTTGTAAGCATATTGTTACGAACACTATGAGTCTTGTTGCTCGAATTAATGATTAAATAAATTTAAAAAATAATCGTAGGTTGGGCAAAGTGTTTTTCGGTTTTTTTGGTTTTCTCTGGAATTAGCAGTCCGGAGTTTAGATTTGTGTCTGTTTGATGGCAATAGACTCACCCCCATTGCATACTGGATGCATTGCACTGCATTGTTAACTTGAGCATATCTGGCGAAATGTGGGTGTACTATAGGTGCATTCGGAGAAAATAGGCATGATGTCATCATGTGAAAATAATCGTGTCGTTAAACATAAAAGTGAATCGTTCAGTGTCAAGTATTCATTTCTGATGTCAAAGTTACTTGAATAATAATGAGAGAATACTCCATGTTTAATATACAAGTCAGGGTTATGTTACTTTATCAGCCTAAAACTCTTTATAAACTTAATCTTTCAAAATCTTTTTCAACCTATTTCTCAATTTGGCAGTTTTATCTTCCCTCCAATATTTTGGTAATCTTTTTCTATCTATATATATAAAAATGAATCCCTATTTCCCTTGGTCACGCCATCACGCGTAGGGTTACCATCTGACCGGATAAATCCGGTCTTGACCGGATTATTAGGTCTTAGACCGGACTCCGCCCGGATTTTACGTCAGACCGGATTTCTTACATACACATCCTCGAGCAACGGGTGCTACACTAAGCGATTTGTCAGTATTTTTTTAGTATTTTGCCGCACAACGCAAATGTGGACTGGTCTTTTCTCTTATGATTTCACAGTGGACCAAAGAAAGAAAGCCATATTGCTTACGCAATACAACTACAAGTATGTGTCATGTGGGCAATATTTTTGTGAAATAGCTGTAAAAACTATTTTTTTGAAAGCGGTTGTTAGCAATCGGAAATATAAGTACTTATAAAATACAATTTGAATAAAAAGAGTAATAAATACGTTAATTTTTATTTGAAACATTATGACCGGATTTTTTTTTCAAAATCAGGAATTTTAGACTTGGCACACAGGTTTTTGCATTTTTAGGCCTGGTAACCCTAATCACGCGTGAACGGCTGGACCGACTTCACTTTTTTTTTTTGTTTTGTTTGTAATTGTCAGGAGAAGGTTCTTATGAAAGAAAAAATTTAAAAAATTGCGCGGAACATTAAAAAATTTAAGAACACTTATTTAAGAATACTTGAGTTCTGCGTTTGTACGTCTAATTGCTGGCATTTTCAATTTATGAAATTGGCACAGTAGTTTTTGAGTTTATTCATTACAAACATACACACATATGCCTTCGAAGTACCAGGTGGTCATAACTTGGTATGAGCTTATCAAACCGCAGTGTCAGTCAGAAAACGTTTCATTATTATTATTATCTCTTTATTTCAGAATTAAATTCCATAACTGAATAAATTTGTTAGTAAAGGACTACTTAAACACTATGTTAGCCTATAAAATAATACAATACAATGATGTTAGTAACATAAAAACTTAAAAAAACTATGTTAGTGGACATTACTAATATATACAAAAGCATGAAGCTGACTTAAGTGCCAGATAAGAGGACAATCCAGTTTGTTGGCAATGACACTCAGGTGACTGTTGTCACGCACCCTGCGCAACAAGGACGCTGCTCGCTTGCGTCTGATTGCAGCGAAACTGTCAGTCTGGGCGTCTGCAAACATCCCTGAAGCACTACAGAAGCGTGGCAGCCCCAACAGCATCCTGAATGCATTATTGTACTGGACTCGAAGAGCATTAACGGCTTTTTGAGTAAAGCCAAACCAAAGACTGCACGTGTAAAATACTTGACAGTAAGCTTTGAAAAGGGTTATTTTAACTGAACCAGTGCAGCGTGAGAACCTTCGGATCAGCATATTACACCTAACCGCCAATGCTCTTCGCTCCCGGTCCACATCTAGATTGTCCTTCAAATCTTCCGTAATAATATGCCCCAGATATTTAAACTGACCAACACGGTTTAAGACACAACCACTCAAAAAGATATCTGGGTAGCTCTCAGTGATCTTGTCAGCCGCCCTAAAGATCATCAACTGAGTTTTGAGAATTGTATCTTAAACCGTGTCGCTCAGCATAGCACTCACATACTGTTATCAGTTTTCTAAGGCCAACCACTGACGGGCTCAGCAGTGCCATGTCATCAGCGTAGCTAATGTTATTAAACGCAACCCCATCTATGTAACAGCCAGCATGTAACTGCTGAGCTCGACAATGAGGTCATTTATATACAAATTAAACAGGTTAACCCACCCTGCCTAACTCCACATTCCATAAAATACTCTTCAGACAACACATTAGCCCACCTTACACAATTTAGTTGATGGGAGTACCAATATTTAAAAATATTTATGACCTCACTAGGTACATTTGCGCCACAGAGCTTAGACCACAACCTGTCATAAGACACCATGTCAAAAGCCTTTGACATGTCTTAGAAACAGGCAAACACAGGAGTTCGGTTGCCTGTATAATAATCAACAGTTTTTTTCAGACATAGTACTGCAGTTTCAGTAGATATACCCTCTCTAAAACCATGTTGAGCATCATGTAACTTAATGTTGTTTTTCAAAATTTTATCCAACAGAGAGTCAAAAACTTTAGCTACAATCGTGGCTAAAGAGATTGGCCTATAATTTTCTTTGTCTGAAATGTCACTAGTCCTGTTTTTAACAATTGGAACGACAATAGTTCTCATCATTTCCCTTGGCAGATAAGCATGGGACAAACAATAGTTAAAAAATAATGCCAGAACTCGAGGCAGATGAATACCCGCGTGCTTCAGGTGTTCCACACTGAGCCCGTCGTGCCCCGGGGACTTACCTCGCTTCATGCGTACTATTACGTCTTTGACTTCCTTAGCTTCGAACCTGATTGTAAAGTCTGGTATCAGAGTCCGATCAAGATCTCCCTCGCCACACGACGGGCCCAATGGTGATTTCACGGTAAACAGACCTTTGAACAGATTCGAGATCTCCGCCTTATCAGTAAGACCATCCACGCTTACAGGAAAGCTAGACCCATGATTTAAGTTGTTCGTACTCTTCCAGAAGTTCTTGAAATTACTATTGCTATGGAGACAAGCTATCTTGTCCATCACTATTTGTTCCTGATTGTCTTGGCACCATTTTAATTTAGACTTAAAATCCTTTCTTGTTTGCACCACATTTCTGTAAAGCTGGCCACCCAACGGTTTGCCAGCTTCCAGCCACAACTGAAAACTAAGTCTATGCCTTCGAAGTACCAGGTGGTCATAACTTCTTGCCAGGATTGCGAGATTTGTTCGAAAGAGTTACCGTGGCCCTCACTCACCCTAGCATAGCCAACTGAAGGAACACGGGTGGGTTTTAGTTAATAAAAGTCTGACACAGGCCTCCCGCTTTGCCCAGAGCGTGAGACGTGATTAGATGATTTCCCACCCAAAAAAAAGGTGGTCATAACTTGGTATGGTATGAGCTAGGCAGAACAGGCTGTCTCCGCAACCCCACGTCTGAGCGCGTAAGGTATGAGCTATTTATTAAACAGAAGTGTCAGCTAGCAAACGCGTTGTCTTTAAATACCACAACCATAACTGGGTAGGATCTCACATAACCCGATGGTCAGCTAGATAACGTTTTTTGCTTTCGAAGTACCAGGTTGTCATAACTGGGAAGGAGCTTGCTTAAAATAGGAGTGTTATCTAGAAAACGCTTTATGCCTTCGAATTAGCAGGTTTCATAACCCGGTAGGAGCTCACCTCACCTGATTACCAGGGTCGCGAGATTTGTTCGAAAGAGTTACCGTAACCCTGGCATATAGGCAACTGATGGAACACGGGTGGGTTTTAGTTAATAAAAGTCTGACACGGGCCTCCCGCTTTGCCCAGAGACCAACAAAAAAATGTCAGCTAGAAAACGCTTCATGCCTTCAAAGAAGCAGGTGGTCATAAATTGAGTAGGACCTTTATGATCTTTGTAATCGCTAAACAAAGAAGAGTCACCTAGAAAACGCTTTATGTCTTCGAAGTACCAGGTAGTCATAATTCTGTAGGAGGTCGCCTAACCTCACCCTAATTGCGCAACACACTATTAATCAGAATCTGAATCATTATGAAGGTTATTTATTGCTCATCATTATTCATATTTTTCTTTCTTTTCTTCCATATGGTCGAAAAAATTGCCTGTCCTTAGCAACGCAAACAACGTCATGAATTTTGTGACCTACTTCAAAAGTGATAAGGTACTTACGCTTCAGAGATTAGGGCCCTCAGCTTGCAGAAGACAATACCCAAGCTGTATGGGTACTGGTGCCAATACACTGACAGATCGTTTGGTAAACCTGAAACAAAAAACGGTCGTTTTATTTAAAAGGAAAGATACACAGGGAAATTTTAATCAGTCAGAACTGTAGTACCTTCGGAGACCGTAGAAGAAGACCTTGTGTTGCCTATGAACTATATCCATCGAAGAGTAGGACAAACCTTTGTCTAACAAACAACCCAATTACTCCTTTATCTAACCCTTACAAGCAGTTGGTAAGTCATGTTTCAAAGAAAACATTTCAAGGTCCTGTTCTTCAATAAGAAAACTTCAAGGTACCATATTTCAGTGTACTTCAGTAACGAGGCATATTAGCTACACGGTTAGACGATGCATTTACCGACAGATGTTGTAACGGCACATCATTACAAGCTGTAATCCAATATCTGTAATTAGTATAAAGTTGTTGTTTTCGTCTGCCTAAACCTTGCAACGAAATTTGATACCGGTTTGCAGCATAATTTAGAGAATTTCTTCCTGACAGTTCACATAATACTTAAAATGAATATCTTATCAAGATATCAATATATGTGTAACATTATGGCTACTGCAAACTGTTTAGTTTGTATGGTTTTAGTACACTGTTTGTGTACCATTTGAGAACGGCTCCTAAAACCAATAAAGACAAAACTAGGGCGGCAAAACTCTTTGTAGCACGCGGTGTTACGTGACGCGAATATAACGTAGCAACATGGATTGCTGTGGGTAGCATGTTGATAATGCCTCGGGGATTTAGGCTTTAACCATTAAATACCAAGAAATGTTTTCGTCACACTTAAAAACTACGAAGTATGATGGTATAATAATTTCCTGTCACTGTTATTTATTAATTAAATGAAGGTAAACGAATTTGGGTGTGGTGGGTATCACAACTAAATAATTAAAAATCACTATAAAATTACTAACGAAGTTTATATAATTGTGGGTGAAAAATTTATTACGTGGACTTATCACTGCAAGCCACTGCCTTTTCTCATAATTTTATTGCATAAAATTCAAAACATGCAAAAGCCTCATGCGTATTTCTGGAGTTGTCGATTCGCCCACACATAAATTAACTTCGTGCGAGTCGCCTCTACACCATACGGGTTGATAGGAGTTATTTAAACATTCATACTGGTGACGAATTATTAATTCAAGATACGTGCCTCGAAAAGAAATGTGTAAGGTGCTGAACATTTCAACGTCTACCTATACTTTTTAGGGTTCCGTAAACAAAGGGTGCAAAAGAAACCCTATTACTGAAGCTCCGCTTTCCATCCGTCTGTCTGTCAGTGGGCAGTACCTCATGGACCGTAATAGGTAGACAGTTAATTTTTTAACAAAGTGTGTATTTCTATTATTGCTATTGTTTCTTTCCCTTACATGTACTATTAAATATTTAACGATGGTACGGAACCCTTCATGTGAAAGTTCGACTCACACTTGGCCTTTTCCCAATTATATTGGCGTCGGCTGATATATACACATTAATCCATATATAAAAGCAAAAATCAACTTTCTTAAAAGCTTCATATTTTTTGTCCACTACTGCTGAGTAAAATGCACCCGTATAATTATGTTTATAGACGACCGTTACTATTAAATGCCATAAATTTTATATCTGTTCTTTCTGGGGTACAAGCTGATACAAATTTTTGGCCATGTTCTTTGCCATATTTCGCTTCAAAACAACTTGAAACGAAAACACGATAAAAAGAAAACTTGGACGGTAAAGAAATTACGTTAATCTAAAATAAAACGAATTTAAACCACGACAAAATCGTTAGCGAAATAGCGTATGCGATGAACAAAATAAAAAACATACTATAATATCACGTTTGCATTCCCTGAACTGTGAGGCTGACATGCATAGTAGATATATCGACATTAAACAGCTGTCCCATTTTTAACCGACGAAAAAAAACGGAGGAGGTTATCAATTCGACGCGTATATTTTTTTTTTTGTTTGTTTTTTTTTTATGTATGACCACGCATAACTTTTTACGTAGTAGTCCGATTGTGATAGTTCTTTTTTTATTGGAAAGGGTATACCCCGAAAGTGGTCCCATATAAATTTGGAAAACAAAATCAAACCCTAAGTAAGGGTCAGAAAACAGGGGATGATTGATTGTTCACTCAGTGATTGTAATGTATTACCACGCTTTACTTTATACAGAGTAGTCCGATTTTGATCATTCTTTTTTCATTGGATTGGGTATACTTTGCCAAGTATTATTAAAACATTAAAACCACAAAAAATTGTGAAATAAAAACTTTTTAACAAAAAATTAAACCGCCGAAAAAACTGAAAAGCAAAAAATAATAAACCTTAAAATGTTGAGTCGGCGCTTTGAGTGATCTTTGTTCATTGATTTTTCAGCGCCGACTCATAATTTTAAGGTTTATTATTTTTACGCTAACGCTTGACGTAAATTGACGTAATTTGAGTAGGCAAGTTTTTAATCGCGTCTAAACTTGTATGGAGTAGTGACAGGCGCTGATTAATTTGACAGGACTAAACTAAAAATTTTCTTTTGTCCTCTTCTTAATGAAATACAAAGAAAAAGATGCACTGAACTTAAATTTAGTTTAGTTTGTGAACAAGGGAATCGGTACCAGTATTGAATAAAGAGAAACTTGAATTCGTCGACATAACTGTTTTCCTGGGAGTTACGCTTGACTCAAGGCGGCAGTGGGGTCCTCACATAACAGCTCTTGCAGGATGGCTAAGTTTAGCAGCATATGCTGTAAAATCAAAATCAAAAGTCATTTATTCAAACTAGGCTGAGAGTCAGCACTTTTTGAAGGTCAAAGTTACATAAGATAGTACCCCAAAACGCCCGCCCTTCAAGTAAGAAAAATAAACATTATTTAGCATTGTATAATTGCATAGCACAAGTGTGAACACTATGTTCCTACTACAAAGTTACCATTTACTCAGCAGTACGTCTTTCATTGACTTAAATGTGCCCTCAATGCTGAGAGTTGTCATGCGCACTCAAATGTCTCGAATGGTGGTGACGTGTGTGTTGGATCATTAAGTTCCCTTCAAAATAGTTGAGCTAAGTGGTGCTGATCCATACGTCATTCGTGAACGGGCGGTATCAGTAGGGACTGGTCATCTCTTAGCTGCCACGACTTATTTTAATTTCTGAATTGTTATTTTATTTTTGTTTTAATTGCGGACACTTTTAATGTGCACGTATTTTTACATCGTTAACCAAATATTTGTAAAAAAAAAAAAAAAAAAGAGTGTCTATGGAGTTTCATGCCCGTTCTCCTCCATAGCTTTGCACGCTTTGGAATGGACAACTAGCTTCATTTTTCTGACTCACCGCCCCTTGACAATTCAAAAATGCCTGTAATTGCTTTATTTGAAATAAATGCTTTAAGTTTCAGTTTTTATCATTCATTATTTACATGCTTCACAAGGAACGCGAAAAAATACACCTATCAAATTAAAATTATATTCATATTACTGTTAATTGTTTCATTAGATATGACCTTCTTATTACCACAGTATAATTTGAGGCAATTTACAGAAGAACGTTACACAATTTAGGATTTAATTATAATGTTAAACAAATAAAACAGACTATTAGAGCCTTTATTACTTCTTCTGTAAATAGGCAACTACCACAGTAATGTTGAATGATGTGCGAAAAACATTTTAAGTTAAAAATGTGACCATATTTTTGCCTAAACGAATTCCGTGATAGCATGGAAGAACGTTAAACGTTTTTCACTCCACCGTGATTCGTAATAACATTATTGGCTACAGTAGGTCAGTAGGCCATTCGATGTTGTGGATTTCATCCTAAAGTAATTATAGGTAGCTAGCTTAGCTAGTAACCTATAATCTAAAGAAGTAAAACTGACTGAAATTTAAGTCAATGAAAGAATGGTTTCTTCATTTGGTCTTCAATATTTTCCATCAAAAAGTCTTTCAAAATTAATAATTTCTTTCACGTAGATTCATCATCATCATCATCATCATTACAGCCATAAGACGTCCACTACTGGACATAAGCCTCCCCCAATTTGGAAGGCTTTGCCATAATCGCCACGCTTGGCAGGCGGGTTGGCGATCGCAGTATGGTCGTAAAATGCATAGAGAACGCTGCTGCCCATTCTCTAGTAAGAACGTAGATTATTAAAATGAAATACAAACTGGAAGCTTAATTGAGCCGTAAATATTTAATAGCTTTAAAGTTTAAAGTGTTCATTTCAGATTCCCCTTTATCGTACTTTAAATAAAATTCAACAATCTTGTTCAGAAATTGTTCTTTAATCCTAAATAGTTTATATCATAATTCAGATTATGAATTCTAAATTATTTTATATTCGAGCTATCCTCTAATATCAAGTTAGAAATTGACGCCTGTTTTCCCCGAAACGTTTGGCTGGCGTTACATATTGGGATTAAAGTATGAAATTGCCGTTTTATAGTAATATATACTTTGAATTGACGTTAAACCTTCAGGGTGTGAGATAATCGAGTTAAACTTTTTATATTATACTCGTACCTATGAGATTTTTCTTTTAAATAATGTGCAATATTCGATTTTCAAATTTCAATAGTTTTATTTTTTATTCAGCATAGACGGAAAAGATGAATACTTCGAAAATCTCAGTAATTTTAAATTCGAGTTCCGACACGGAACTAACGTGGCAGAAACGGCTCGCTATATCACTGCTGCGTTTAGAGAGGGGACTGCTAATGAACGCACCGTGCGTTTTCGACTTAAACGCTTTCGTAATGGAAACTTCGACTTGAAGAACGAACCACGTGGAAGACCGCCCACACAGGGGAATCACGCTGAATTGAAGGAGATGGTGGAAGCCGATCCGAGTCAAACTACCCAGGAATTAGTAGCATGGTTTAACGTTACCTTAACTACAATATTGACTCATTTGCATCAAATCAATAAGATAGAAAATATGACAAATGGGTGCATTATGATTTAACTGATCGGCATAAAGTAACGCGTGTTGAAACTTGCGCTGCCTTGTTGAATCGGTACAGAAATGAATTTTGCTATGTGACGAAAAGTGGATTCTTTACGATAACCGTAAGCGAAAAAGTGCAATGGTTGACTATAGGTCAAACGCCGCAGCAAAAGCAAAATCAGCAGATATTTACTGCGCGGAACTTCAAAGAACGATGGCGAAACTGACAGTGAAACACCCCCGACTCGTGAATCGATCTTCACCATTATTGCTCCATGATAACGCAAGACTCCCACACTGCCCGGGACACCGATGTAACTCTACAGGAGCTGCAGTTAGAAACTATACGTCATCTTCAGTACTCGCCAGACCTTGCTCCAGCTGACTACCATTTTTTCGTGATTTGGACAATTTTCTACGTGATAAAAAATTTTCTTCCCAGAAGGCAGTACAAAATGTTTTCACACAGTTGGTCGAATCTAAACCCCCAGAGTTATATCGCAAAAGCATAAACGAACTTCTTATTAGATGGCAGCAATGTATAGATAACTACCTTTTGCCCGTGGCTTCGCCAGCATAGATGTCGAAAAATTCACCATTTCAACCCCCCATTTCACCTTCTTAGGAATGGAATTTCAAAAAACCCTTTCTTAGTCGATACCTACTCCTCACAAAGAACACACTCTCCAGATTTCATGTCTCTAAGGCCAGCGGTTTAGGCTGTGCGTTGATATATCAGTCAGTCAGTCACTCAGGACTTTGAATTTTATATATATAGATAGATGAAGGTAAATATATTGATTAAATAAATATGGTACATGTTGGAAAAAAAAAACGAGATTTAATTTTGCAGTATAAATCGGCAATTTTATACTTTAACCCCTAATATTTATAGTGCACCAATTTCACTTGTTATTTTTAAGTCCTATGTATTAGTAGGCAAGCTATCGCCATCAACTGGGCACTAATCTCGACTCTACAGCTATGCTATTATCTATGACACAATGTATTGGCTGTACAAGGAGCTCATCACCAAGACAGCATTCAGATCGACCAAGCGTGCCGCGATATTCACACAATATTCACTAACGCAATTATGGTCATCAACGAACTCTAGGCTGTAACCTCCCGTCTTTGTTTCCTAGATGAATTAGGCCTTGGAACAAAATTCTATAAATCATAATCGATCAATCTTGACTGAGAGTTTTATGGTTTAAAATATTGAGTAGTTCTAACTCACGTCGAAGCCTTGTAGTTACTCGAAGCTTAGTGAATACCACACTACTACTGAGTAATTCCTGATGGAAAAGCTCAATTATACTTTGCCCGACTTTGAACCACACGCTCAGCGCGACTCAGCAGAAGCACGTGTGATCACGCTACACGGAACAACAAGGCAGGCAAATTACTTGAATGTATCAATAAAATAAAAACAAAGCTAATTTCTAGGCTACAAGGTTGTGTCTATTTAAGTCCTGCATGTTAAGAACCACTAACTTCCAAAATAAAAGCTTGACTTAGGTTGGGAGTAGATCCCCCCCAGTGGGTTCCCGCATTGACGAGGCGGGGGGCTTAGTAGCCGTGGTTTGGACCACGGTGAAGCTAAGAGGAACCCGAGGAGGAGCCGCTCGTTAGGGCTTTTCCGCTCGAAGCCGACGATGTAGCGGCCAACGCGGTGTCGTTTGGCGACATCGCGAGGGTTGGAGGCCGCGGTGGGAGAGGAGTGCCGGTATTGAGGTGCGCCGCTCTCCCTACCTTCCGGCCTGAACGGGGTCGCCACCGTCCGATGGCGGACGCGGTGGGGCCGCAGGGGAGGAGTGTTGGTATAGCGTTGGCCACTCTCGCTATCCCCTGCGGCCGAAAAGTGGTAGGCGGCGGGGGCACAGTCCTGAGCCGTCGCAGGGGGACCAAAAGTTCCATACACGGGGTCGTCTGGCGCCCATGTGCTTATTGGTCCCTGGGGTGGTCACGGCGTGCTATGTGTGTTCTGTCGCGCCGTAAATGGGGGTAGTACCTTATCCCCCAGAGGAGGGTCCGGTGACGGACAGCCGCGGTGGGTTCGCGGAAGAATTACGTGTGCCCGTGTTCCCGCCACAAGCGGCCCAGGAGGACACCAGAGTTTTAGTGGGTTGGAGTCCCACATAACTGCACTATCTCCCCGTGGTAGTGCATGAGCTTTTCATCACGTTAAAAAAAAAAAGGTTGGGAGTAGAGAGATCATCTATTATGTGCTACGTACAACCATCAATCGTTGTTATAAATTGTATATTCATAGATTAAGTGTTTGCTGTACTCTGAGAGTTAAATAAAATGGATTTATTTATTTATTATTATTTAAAGTATTACAATCAGCGGTCTGTTTGTTAAAAACGAATGGGCATTATCATCGAATTAGATCATAATCCTTCCGTAGAAAGGTGCGCCGTGACTCTCGTAGAGAAAATTCTTTGAAAACTTCGTGGAAATTGTTATACAAGAATTGGATCGCACCGTCGAGTCACACTTATTTGCGGGGGGACCTTTATAACAGGCATGACGACCAATGAACGACGGGCAAATAAAAGCACCACGTCGATTATGTATGACCTATGTGTTGGTCACTATATAAATATAGAAATCCAATTAAATTCATGGACTCGTGTGACTGGTAGGAACAACATAAAAAGTAAAATATATTGCCATCAATCGCGGTCACTCGTGTGTTCTCAACGTATCGACCGATATTACCTACTTTGATGCAATGGCGGCACAGTGTGATGGCTTGTGACTTTCGTTTTTTATGCTCTTAAATGTAAGAAAACATAATTATGCCACACTAGTTGTACGGGCCGCAATCAGGTCGTACAGTTGGAGATACAATTTTATCGAATCGACTACGTGACAGCAAAGACTTTACGTCAAAAGCATCATCGTCCTGCCTTTATTCCGATCTATTAAGGGTCGGCGAACATCTAAATATCTTTGTATGTTGGACTCTTTATACCCTCAAAGTATCGTAACGGTTGAATGGATTTTAATAAATGAGGTGTCTATCGATTTGTCTGGGTCGTGCGATGGTTAAAGGCTCAATTTTGTTTTAATGAAATTGAGATTGCGGATTTTAGACTTCAAAAATTATAATTTGCATGCTGTCACAGGCGCCATCATACAGTGTCGTTGGTTTATTTAGATTCTTAATGAGGTAAAGAGTGGTTTAAAACCGTTTTAAATACGATGTGGAGTTGCGGACACCAGCTCGTTCTACCTAATTAAAACAAACATTTTAAAAATATGTTGTAAATAAGTCTCGATAAAAAAAAAAATCTAACTAGATTTTACTCAACCAGTGCATAATTTTAGAATGTATATTTATATTTTTTTTAATTGCCCTTGATATATCCTAAATTAGGGAGTAGTGGTGGTCTAGATCACTTCGTGTGAAACCTCAGGGTATAATATAATTTAAAAAACTACGATTAAACCGCTAAGTGCGATTTTAAATCGTTTTAAACCAAAAAGACTGAAATGAAACTGTTTAAAAAGTTTAACTTCATCGTTATTTAATCCCCTGTCTCTGAAAGTCAATTTATTCATTTATATTACAATGGCCAAGTAATTTAACTGAAAATACTTTATTCTGACCACATTGTTGCGGCGTGCAACGGTTTATATAGGATTAGAAGAACATAAATAGAACCCTTGAAAGTTGAAAGCAAAATAAGGCAAAGCGATGGGAGAATTTTTATTTATAACTGCGTTTTCTTAGCCATCTAGTTTTCATGTCACGTAACATTTCGGGTACCTATTGGATGTGAGGGACTGAAACTGAAATGGCTTTGTGGTGATCATAACTACATGTCAATTGACAACGACCTGTGAACAACTTTGGTATAACTTTAGCAGTGTTGTTGCATGGATTAACACACTACACAATGTGTGGGTCTAGCTCGCATACTTTGCTTTGATTAGCCTTTAACATTCTCACTGCTGGGATACAGGTCAGGCCTTGTCTCTATGAGAGAGAGGGAGTAAGCAATAATCCACCAAGCGGGCCCGGTGGGATTCGATAGATGACACAGGTCTTCAAATTTTTGGTTCTAGGAAATGCAGGTTTCCTCGCGATGTTTTCCTTCACCGTTTTGAGAGCAGTGGTGATGGAAATGATTTATACAAAGGTCACGGTGGCCAATCACAACGGAGATTATCCAAGTAGGTACTGAGGCGATAAAATAGTGAACAAGTGTGTGCGCAATCACAGATGCACTCTTTGTTTCTTTACTGTCATAGTCCGATCAGACGGCTATCAGACACGACCGAACAGAGAGCGGGATAAGAAGCAACGGCTTTACGTGTTCTCCAAGGCACGGGTTTGTCATACCACCAACTTCCAAACTCCGGGCGAAAAAAAACCCAGAACCCAGGAGCCCATGTTCAGCAGTGGCGCGTGCGCCCACCAGACCTACGAGATCCACGGCATTGTTGTACAATAGTCAGTCAAGTATGCGCAGATATAATATACGGGGTCAATCGCCTCGTGGGAAGCCAGTATTCGTCAAGCTGGTTTAAGTTGCCGATCATTCATATGTACCTAACCCATCAGGGCGGTAAAATTGGAAATGTGACGTGTCATGCGTCAGCAAGCACGGATCAAGTAGTATATGTGGATGACGTTTCATAGGGGATGAAAGTACACTCTAGAGCATAAATGTGCTTAAATATACACAGTCAGATGTCGAATATTGTACAGATCTGGCAAAATCTATGATAGATAAATGTCAAATATTGTATGAAGTTTACACCAAAATAGAAATACAAAATAGCGTACCCGATTTTCCTTCAAAGCGAAAAGCAGAGCTTCGTAAATGAAATACAGATTTATCTAAAACAAAATCGGGATTTACGGATTTAGATTTTTTTGACATATAAACCCTTCGTAAATCTTCATCGTAGACATTCGCAATATGAATGATATACGGGAAGAGATCTAACCGACGCGACATCTGATTATGTCAAAAATGATAGCCTCTTACTTTACACTTTACAGGACACTAAACGCCCCTCAGACGTAATAACAATACAACTTTTAATGTGTCTCGTTCAGAGTCCTTCAAACAAAGAAGAATCACGGAAGAATTGCCCGAAGGATAAGCAGAGGCGTGCACCAATTAAGGGGCGCCCCTACTGCCCTCAACATTAATATGAAGAAGTTAAAAAAAAACTACCGACCTTTACCCAATCCTCAAATAGAAAGGATTTCAATTAAGAATATAATAATAAACTGGAAGCAACTGATATTATTATGCTTCAAACGGCTGAAGATTTCTTTGAATAATAGTATCGCTCTCTCTGTTAAATCACAATTCAGACAAACAAGCAAATTAAAAGTTATGTGTTTGATATGCCACAACCAGACACACACAACATACAAACGTTATACTTATATAACCCCTCTTTTCCCGTCAGGGGTCACATCAATGGAGGACACGGTAGAGCATACGGTGGAGGTGTGCCCTGCCTGGGTGGAGCACCGTCGTGTCCTCGTGGAGGCGATCGGCGGTGGCGACCTCTCGCGTCCGACCCTGGTGCGAGCCATGGTACGGAGCGAGAGGGCATGGGAAGCCGTCACCTCCTTCAGCGAAGCAGCAATGCTCGCGAAGGAGGCGGCGGAGCGCGTGAGGGAGTGGCAGTCTCTGCGCCCTCACGTCCCTAGCCGCCGCAGGAGGAGACGCCCCGGGCGTCGGGAGTCGATAGCGGACTCCCGGCCACCGTAGGTGCGAGCTTGCGGGCGGCGAGCAATGGGTAGCTCGCCGCCCGGTAAGGACCAGGCTCGGGTCGACGGCGCGTAGTGTTCCACGCGCGCCTCTAAGAGACGTCAGCAATACTGAAGGGGTCTGCCAGGACCGATGCCTGCCAGGGTCGCGAGATTGTTCGAAAGAGATACCGTGACCCTGGCACATGGGCAACTGAAGGAACACGGGTGGGTTTTAGTCAGTAAAAGTCTGACACGCCCTCCCGCTCCGCCCAGAGCGGGAGAAGTCATTTGATGATTTCCAAACCAGAAAAAAAAAAAAAGGTGTCACATCAACATCATTGCTTTTTTTATGAATGCCAATTTTTTAGTTTTTTTAACTATTGTTTATATTCTATTTTTTAGTTTGAAAAAGAGTGTTTGAGTTAGAAAAGAGTGTTTTTTAGTTTTTTTGGCAAGACCCTGGCAAGAAGAATGGCACGAATTTATGAAATTATTATATTGTCATCGGTCCTCGATAAGTCTACAAAGTTTAAATGAAATCTGCAACCGTTTGACGAGGGTCAAAATCAAGTCCAAGAGAGGTTACAAACATCAACGTTAAAATCCATTTTTAGGCGACCCACTGACCAAAGTTTCGTCCCGGTTCACCTCTGCGTCCCTATTCACCCCATTTTACCTACCATCTTAATTACTCAGCTAATGGACATATTTTCGTAGGTCAAGGGTGAAAACGCTACTCAGGGTATTAAGGCTAAAAGGATCTCGAGTGCTAAAAAGTTATAAGTAATTAGGCCTCAAAACTTGAATTTTAAGTGCAAAAACAAAAGGGAGCTAAGTAGGTACAGTCACGAGGATAAGTACCTTACATAACCCAAGTTTCAAGAACGATTTTCTCTTAAAGTTTTAATTGTTTAATGGATTTTCATAACCGAACTATTAATGACTTAACTAGGTCTTTTCTCAAGGTTGAAAGTTTTGTATGTCTTTACAAATAATTATGATAAAGAGAAAAGATTTGATATTTTGTTGTTTTTCTATTATTCGTTCACGCAAAATTCAAATTCTTTCGCGAAATTTCATCCAAATCCGTTCAGCCGTTTTACGAAAGATCTCACCTAAACTGAATTGGATGAAATTTGTCACATGGGTGGTAGACTATTACCTGGATGAGGAAATAGGATATTTTTTATCCCAATATTCCCACGGAATCGAGACGTGCGTGAAAGCGCGGAGCGCAGCTACATACAAATGTGTCCTATATACAAAGTGTGGTAGTAGCTACACCTATCCAAAATAGAATTTACAAGCAAAGGAACTTAAAGTTAACTATCTCTACGTATTTATTATTGAACAAGACAATTATTTTCTGCAAATCTGCTTATTATGATTCCTCAAATGTTAGATGGACCTAACGATCTTCAATCTTTAGGAGGGTTTAATGGAACGAAGCTCCATATCATACGCTTATTTCTGCACACTTGGCGAATGAGAGCAAGACCGATAAAAGTATAACATTTTGACCACCTCTAAACTTTTCTATTTCTCACTTTGTTGCTCTTAAACGTGGTTAATTAATTTAATTGTGCCTATTATTAACTACGTATTAAAGAATAGAAACGTTTTATTTTACCCTGGTTTAATTTAATTTAGGTACTAGAAATGAGATGAAAAACTACTATATGAAATGTCCCACGAAATCCTCTGGGTGCTGTTGAGTCGTTTTCTACTTCATTGCGAAGGTATTCAATCTCGTCACAAATTATGGGTCTCTAATGAGTGCTTCTAGTAGCATTAGCTACTACAAGCACTCTTTAGAGACACATCATTTTACCCATTAGCTATTACATAATGGCTAGTGACTGGATTACCTTGACTAACTTAATTAGCCTAGTTTTATGATTTATTTATGCCAGATATCGACGGCTAACTATTAAGACCTCCTAACTCTATTATCAAAAGTACATCAGACACAAAATACCGTCTAATTTTTAGGTAAGTACAAATGTGTACGTATAGTTAAAAAATTTCGTTCATTTTAAATATAATGATTTACCATATTATTGCTTTAAAGGAGATTTTTACTATAAAAAGCAGTTTGTCAAAATGTGTTAATTAGATCTTGTTAGTTAACCGTCAAAATGGGTTTTATTTCGAGCAGAATGACAAGATTTGTCTGAAAATATGATGTAAATTCTAGAACCATGTATGGAAGGAGATTTTCTTTTCACTTAAGTATTTGAAACGTAAGTCGGTATGGTTACGAAGTTACCAGAATAAAATAGCTGAAAAGACCTTTTACAACCTTGATCCTCACTTAAGTAGTTGGATACGTATTCGATGTTCTAAATAGGCTCGAAAAAGGTACTTCAAGTATGTCGAGATAACTTCAAACTTTGATAATACGTTTCCTTGTGCTTGACATTTAATACGTAATATACAATGAAAGAAAATCTCTTTCAACCGGAAGATCCACGCTCGACTTTTATAGGCCAAAGTATCTGTATCAAAGAAGGAAAGTTTTATTTTAGTCTCGTCTAATTTCAAGTACCAGATCTGAGATGAAAAACATTTTAGCCTGGTCTAATTTCACGTAACTCTGGTACGTGAATGGAATGAATATTTACTATGAGGAATATCCCACGAAATCCCCTGGGTGCTGTTGAAAGGTTTCCATTTCATTACGTATTCAATCTCGTCAAAAATGATGGGGCTCTAATCAGTGCTCCCAGTAGCGTATAAGTATTACGAGCCCTCTTTAGAGACCCCTCATTTTACCCATTCGTGATTACAGAATCGCTAACGATTGGGTTACCTTGACTAACGGCATGACTAGCTGGCAAACAATTTAATTTAATGTGCTGTGTCTCTTAATGTTGATCACTTAAACCAGAGGGGTAATTGCAGAACTTTTTATCGGTAGGAATTGGTTTAATATTCATAGTTAAACAACATTCATTGCGTTATTTAAGTTGCTGAGCCGACAGTTTATTCGAAAAAATTACAAAATAAAAAAATTTAACAAAAAAATTAACCGCCGAAAAAACAGAAAAGCAAAAAATAATGAACCTTAAAATTATGAGTCGGCGCTTTGAGTGATCTTAGTTCATTGATTTTTCAGCGCCGACTCAAAATTTTAAGGTTTATTATTTTTTGCTTTTCTGTTTTTCGGCGGTTAATTTTTTTGTTAAAAAGTATTTATTTTGTAAATTTTTTGTGGCTTTAATGTACCTACTAATAATACTTGGCAAGGTATACCCTATCCAATGAAAAAGAATAATCAAAATCGGACTACTCTGTACAAAGTTATGCGTGGTTATACATTACAATCAATGAGTGAACAATCAATCATCTCCTGTTTTCTGACCCTTAGGGTTCGATTTTGTTATCCAAATTTATATGGGGCCACCCTCGGAGTATACCCTTTCCAATAAAAAAAGAATTATCACAATCGGACGACTATGTAAAAAGTTATGCGTGGTCATACATAAAAAAAAACTTTAAAAAATATACGCGTCGAATTGATAACCTCCTCCGTTTTTTTTCGTCGGTTTACAAATGACGCAATGGTTTAGAAATAATCTTCAACCCCATTCAGAGTCTAATAAATTGTGCGTTTCGCAATTAGGGTGCAGTTCTACTATAGTATAGATTCAAGTTTATCTAACTAAACAGCTATGCTGCTGGGGAGTTTTGTTGCGCCACTTCTTCCCAGCTAAACCACTAGGAACTGGTTAAGGGCGTTTTCAGGCACTGTCTTATGTAATTTTGACGTTCAAAAACTCCTGGTCCTCAGTTTAATTTGAATAAATGAGTTCTGATTTTGATTTGATTAATTTTACTTCTTTAGCCTAGTTTATGATTTATTTATGCCAGTTATGCCAGTAGGTTTTACTCTGAGCAGAAAATAAGATTCGCCTAAACATATCAGTAAATCCTAGTCCCTTGTATGAAACAAATTTTTTATTTCACTTGAGAAATAGATCAGAAAAATTACGCTGAAAAAACCTGATAAAATCAGATCGTTACCTAAATATAAGAGATACGTCATAAATAGTCAATATCCTTCTTTTTTTTAATTTGCTTCTCTAACTTCTGTAAAAACACTACAAATTAAAAATAACTTTAATTTTGAAAGTCGGTGTCTTTGGATACTTATACATTTTGGTTTTTTGTTACCGATTTCCGAAATTGCGGAAGTTGTTTTTCTTTTTTAATAAGATTTTATTTTTCAGTTTTCAGTTATGGTACCTTCCCCACACTAGTTCGTATACTACTACCTGCTAAATATGCAACATTGGCAGGAAGCAGTAGACACCTAGATATTCAAAGTAGATTAAATACGTATTATCGAGTCTAAAGAAAATACCCAAGCAAAGAAAAAATAATTATGAAGGACCACCCCTGAGCGTACCATAACCACAAAAAAAAATATAACGACGAATTAAGATCCTCCTCCTTTTTAAAGTTGGTTAAAATATGGCCGAATTGCTTACTTTTTACAAACTTTAAAAATTTAATGATAATTCCAGAAAGACGCTAAGCAGACTTTTCACGTCATTCATTTATTTACATGCCATTTGTATTAATATTTTTGTTAACATAATTATTTTGTAAAACTTACCAAACATTAGCAGCAACAGATCACTAACAGCTAAACTGAACAGATAATAGTTGGTCGCAGTATGCAACCCAGGATGCTTCACAATAACCACACAAACACACGCATTACCGACCACTCCAGTCAGAAATATTACGACTAATATTACACTGATTGGTACTATTTCCTTTAATGGCAAACGTCTGGATCCCATCAACCACCATAGCATTTCTTCCTCGCTACAGTCGAAATGCGATATATTGTTGCAACGATTAAAAAAATCGTCATAAGTCTCGTTTCCCCGAAGGAATAACTTTGAATCCATTTTTATTTTTCGTCACAAAAAGTTTTAAAAATAGAACTTTCGAATGTTAAATAAAAATAAATGTTGTATGTTAACTTTCATTAAATACTTTTTTCTATAGACCTCAAAATAATTAAAATTATAGTACACTCCACACGATATTACATTACGAAAAGTTAGTATTTATTTTTCGAAGACGCAGAGAACATGACTGATTCATCCGAATTCCCGCGCGCACTGGCACCGACACAGCTGAGAACGAAACTTCCAGGACTGGGAACTACGCAACATTATTCGTGCAGTTTCAGGAAGACATCAATGTACAGTAATTGGGTACAAAATATAATTATTAAACAGAGGTTTTTAATTTCGTATTGATTTACAACAATTGTGTAGATTTTTGTTAAAACACAATTGTAAATGTTTCTGTGTTTATGTCACATAAGTTATTTATGGGTTACTTGGATTAACTCGATAAAAAACATCGTGAAAATCGTTAAATTTGAATTTTATAAACAATTATACAAATATTTAAGATCCAAATCAGTAAAATTTCCCACACGCGAAACCTTATCGTTTGAAATAGCCCGCTCTATTTTCCCGGCAAAAATGTTTGACGTTTCCATGATAAGAGTAGCGCCACACTGATTTAGTCGATACTTCTCAATCTGTCGTGTCTATGACATCGCCAAGAACGCCGAGAATATCACGCTATTAATCATCTGTGAATGTCGCCGCGCCCGTAAACTTTCACAGATAAAATACGTCAAATTTTTATGGAGTTTAGTGAATTATATTATCAATTGTTATCAAAAATGCCATTTGTGCTCATGTTTCTATCGTAAATAGAGTTAAAACTGTAAATGCCTTAGCAGGCTAAAGCTACGAAGCATTTAATATGTCTTCTCAAATCAACGACGAAATTGCGGACATAGCTATGACAAGCACTGAAGCAGATTCTTCACAATCGCACGGGCATGAAGGTAAATAAACAATTTAGAATTATATAATAACAACAAACAACTTCAGTAACTGTACAATTGTTGCCGCTACAAACATATTAGTTGTATTAAATTTTTAGTTCAATAAAGATGTCCATAGCATTCTTTGTAGAATAATTTTTGTTTACTGTTTTAGAATACTACAAACAGAATCCCTACATAATTTCGTACTCACAATTACTTAAACTCATCCTATAGTCATTACAGCTACAATTCATCTAGAAAGTCCACCACACCACAGTCCTTACACAACTATCTCAAAATATAAATAACATTTTTTTTTTAAATTTTAGCAACATCTAGTGTAAATGCAGATGATGCATCTTCAAGTAATGCTGTCACGCCTGCGGGCAGCGAGGGCCAGGCCTCCAGGCAGTCAAACCTGCAGCGTATACAACAGAGGAAGCAACAAGTGTATAACTGGCCACATAACAAGAAGCTACTCAAGTTAGCTATTTACTCGGAGTGCCAGGTAACTTGTGCTGTAACATCTTTTGTAGGATAAACAAGGAACTATTTTAACTATTCAAGTGGTGAAAACTGTTCCAAGCCCTAAATCGTTTGCAGTATTGAGAAAAGGAAATGTTTTTTGTTACCTAAGGCTATTTGATTGCATAAAATTACCAATCTTTGACCCAGATGAGTGTGGTGCCCTAGAAACTTTGTTGCGAAACCTATAGAATGTGCTAACATCACAGAACGGCAACATTCATTGTATAAATATAATTATTTTTATATCTTTGTCTGATATTCAGGCATGTTCACAGTCTGATCTCAGTCTCAATGTGTATAAATGACCTTGAGTTTTCATACTTAATTAACCAGTTTTTGGCATTGATTGTTGCCACAATGAGATTTTGAATGTTTTCAATAATGAGATTGGCCTTCAGATCATTTATTTAGTGTACACAAAATAAATAATATTACACAAAAGCGCAATTAATTGATAATTAATTAAAAATATCAATAAAATGAAAATTGCAATAATAAAAAAATATTGTAAAGATGCAGTGCAACTAAATTGTTCGGTCACTCTTCAAGGTTAAACAACGCTTACCGAGGTTTGTCCGTGGATGGGTGACCATCCATAACATACCGAGACTCCAGTGCCTCGGAAAGCAAGTTAAGCAGTTGGTTCCTGCTGTCATTTGTAGATCTTTGAAAGTTGTTAGGGCTAGAATAATTTTCATGAACGCATTTGAATTGTAATAACCAGTCTTATCATGGCAAGTGCTTTCTCTAAAATACTGGTATCCAGCTGCATCCCGTTAGACTGGAGGCCGATCCCAATATAGTTTGGTAAAGCCTGGGTAGATTGACTGTGAATTGTTCTTTAAAGCAGACGCAGATACTACATTTCAGCGCAACCTTCTTTCTATATCTCAGTTAACAATATTGTTGTCATTAATTCATAGACCTAAAAGCTCATTTAGAAATTCTGACTTGGGGCTAATTCATAAGTTTTTTCTCAGACGCCTGAATGCTCATGTAATGGGTGGAAGACTCCTGCACCACAACAAACAGTTAAAGGCAACCCACGTGCCGACAACCAGCCTCCAGCCAACTTCAATGATCCATGTCGCAACTGCAATCATGTACTAGGTTAGTAAATAAGTACATATACCCGCACAGAAAGTATAAAAAGTCACTTACTACAATCCATAAATACTGTACTACAAGTTGCAAGTACCTCATTTCCTGTGACCAGGGAACAAGAAATACCACGTGGACGATGTCGCGGGCAGAAGCTACTAGGTAATAGGTAGAACGGGCTGGTGTCCGCAACTCCACGTCTGAGCGCGTATTTTGCGTACGGGTGGGAAATCGGTTATTCGATCCACCCCAGCTCCTCGAGGAAGGCCAGCAACGCCTTGACATTGCTGACTATCTCGCGTAGGGTACCTGGGTTACCGAAGTACTTGGCCCTGTATGTGGCGATCGCCGGGCAGTTTAGAAGCACGTGCGCTGCTGTCTCGTCGTCCTCAATGCAGGCCCTGCACAGCGGACTGTCTGTAACTCCTATGACAAATAGATGTTTATTAAACGACCCATGGCCAGTTATTGCTGCTGTAACCATACGCAGCTGTCGTTTGTCTAGCCGGAGGACCTGTTTTGTGAGGCGAGCATCGATGGTAGGAAGTGCTTCCTTGGCCTGCCTGCACTCACTTTGGTCCACCCATAGCTTAAAGTGTAGATCCCTGGTACGTTTCCTTACCAGAGAGCGTAGGAACCCAAAGGGGAGTGGCGCGATGGGTTCTGGTCCCACCGGTGTCATGCTCGACCCCCTTCTGGCAAGTTCATCGGTGGCATCGTTACCTAGCGAACCGCTGTGTCCTTTTATCCACTGAATGGTTATATTATTGAGGCTACCCACCTGGTTGAGGCGCTGGTGGCACTCGTATATTAGCCCAGAGTCAATCGAGTGACTGTCCAGCGCTTGCAGAACAGCCTTACTGTCTGAGAGTATGCGGATCGAGTGGTCTTTAACCGCCCTGGCCATAATGGCTGAAGCGGCAAGAGTGATCCCAATGCATTCAGCCTGGAAGACTGTGTTGTGGACTCCCAACGGTGTAGCTATGTATGTTGAAGTCCTGCGAGAAGACTCCAGCACCTGTGCCACTGTCTGTTTTTGATCCGTCCGTGAAGATGCGCAGCTCAGTGGGGCGCAGACCCTCACACCGGCGATCTTCGTGAAGCTGGATTCTGTATTTTTTATCAAAAATGAACTGCTACCCACAGAAGCTACTATTAATTATAAAACAAATTATGCTGAGAATCAGAATTTTTCGAATGCCAAAATTACATAAGACTGTACCCCAAAAGGCCCGCCCTTCGCTTCCTGGAGCTTTAGCTGGAAGAAGAAGTGGCACGACCCACTCCCCAGTAGCACAGCTGTCTGTTTAGTTAAAATTAACATTACATTACAGACAGAACATTAAATTAAATCATTTGCAAAATACGCGCTCAGACGTGGAGTTGCGGACACCAGCCCGTTCTACCTATTACCTACCTATCATTTGGTTAGCCATGCCATAATACCAGATATAAAATAAGAACTAACTCCAGCGAAAACAAAACGTAAACATACCAAAATACGTCCAGGTTTTCTCACAACGTTCTTCCTTCACCGATGTCAGTTAACACCAAATGTGCCATGTTTTCAGAAAAACATGTGACTCAGCTACAAGGCCTGCCAGTGGCTGAAGTGAATCGGCTGCTTGGCGCTGTGGTGGACGTAGAGAACATCTTCATGTCCATGCATAGGGAGGATGACCATGACACTAAGCGGGTGTACTATTATTTATTCAAGGTGAGTGATATTTTTGGAGCGCTTAGGTAGTAGATGACTACCGCAATCAGACCAATTAGTTATGACATGGCTTTTACAGACCGCCGCGAGATAACTGCGACATTTCCGCCAGTTGCCGGATTCACAAAGTTACATAGAAACCAGTTGTATCGCTACGGTTGCGTTCGTCTACGAAATTATACACACGGCTACATATCAAGCTATCGTTTCCAGTTTTGCTGTGTACCTCGCATTGTGTACATTTTGCGTACAAGGAAATGTATAGCTTGATTTGTCGCCGTACGTACCTCTAAGCAGGCCACATCGTTTTGACCTAGCTAATCCTTTTAACAATAGAATAGACCCAACTTAGCCCAAGAGGCAAGAATAAAGGAAGAAAAAAAATCTGTGGATTTATGTTAATCCACTGATTTTTTTGATGGTTGGTTTTATAGTTCTCTAATTTACAAATGCACACTGAACTGGTAATCATGTCTCTGTAGCTCTTGTCACTTATTTTTGTGTGATGCATTGGATACCAGGTCAACCAAATGCCAAATGCAGAGGCGGCGTAAGGCGTGGGCAACCGCCTACGGCCTCGCGGCCCAAGGGGCCTCGCGCATCGAAGGCCCGCGAACGCAAATATAGATATAATTACTCTTTTTAGCAATAAAAACACCGGGTAGCAAATATCTGGCAATAGTATTCCACCACATTCGTTTTAAAAAAATCTGTTCTAAATAAAACTTGTTTCCTGCAAAAAATTAAACATTTATTACGTGATATTTACAGACACAGTGAGATTGGGTGTTTCAGTACGACCTCCTAACCCCCCCCCCCCCCCCTAAATGCCTCACGTAATTAATGGACGCTCCCTTACGACACCAAAAAGACTTAAAGCAGAAAAAATCCGTTTGTTTGATAACAATAAAGAAGTTTGCATTTTTATGAATAAAGAGTATTAAAAAAAAAAACAGTCAACAAAATCCGTCCTCTTGCTTCATCCATCAGGGGGCCTCGCAAAATGTATCTTGCCCACATTAAATTTAGGTCTTGCCCCGCCACTGGCCAAATGTCTTCAACAGAACTAGCAATCAGCCTTTTGACTGCTTTCGTAGTGTTTCGTAGGCTTCCAAATATTAAAATAAAAAACATGGCTTCAATCATCGAAGTCCAAAGTTAACAACAAATCCATAATAACACTTTGATTTGGATATAACGCCTTAATTGCTATATAAGTTCAAGATTTACTACAGAGGTGGTTTTGACCATAAGTAATTAATTAAAATACAATCATCTTCAACCTGACCAGCATATAGAGAAGTGAAAAGAGAGTAGGTAGGCCTTTGCCCTGCAGTGTGACAGCACAAGCTTTTAATAATAATTTTCAACCCCCACAGATACTCCGTAAATGCATCCTCACCCGCTCCCATCCGCGGATCGAAGGTCCCCTCGGCCAGCCACCGTTCGAGAGGCCTTCAATAGCCAAGGCCATCACAAACTTTGTGCTCTTCAAGTTCAACAGCCTCCCACAAAGGGAATGGCAGACCATGTATGACCTGGCCAAGATGTTCTTACATTGTTTCAACCACTGGAACTTTGAGACACCTAGTGTGAGGAAGCTGGTAAGTTTTTTTAATGATTATTTCATGAATGATGGTGGCTTTAATAGATCTATGTGTGATAATGTTGTGGTTTATTTATGTAGATTCTTTTATATATTGTAAATGTGAGCATATTGTGGGCCTTGACTGTCGATTCGTAGACCATTTTCCAGTTTCTTTTAACACTGTAATTTGAAAACTTTGTATAAGTCAGTTATTTTTATAAGAGTAACCATGGAGTATCTTGCTGGCTTTTCTCCATAGGAAGCTTCTGTCGTTTCATAAGTGCCCATGTAGGTTTATGTTACATAAAATATTATACATATGACCAATTTTTATTGTCACGAAATCAGTAAATAGTACATAAGTATAATAATCTTAATAAGCAATTTCAAGCTACAAAATAACAATCAGTGCCTCCACCAATACCTACTATTGCAATTTTTCACCATCGCAGTGTTGATATATAAACAATGATTATTTAATTTCAGCAAGTTTCGAATCCTGAAGACATTTCGGCATACCAAATCAACTACACAAGGTATGTTTTTTATAATACGTTTTCTTATGTCTAACAATATTTTAAGCTACTTGCAAATGATGCATTTGTTGTGGTCTGTTCGTCTTTGATATTTGGAATATGCGAATATCAAAAGAGAGCATTGGTGGCCCCGTGGTAACAACCCCGACTGACAAGTTTTAGGTTGTGGGCTTGAACTCAGGCTGAAGGTTTACTATGTTTAATTTATTTTTCCACCACTGGTCTCAAAACATACAGGGAAAATATCGTGAGAAACTGACATGTCCTAGAGCCACAACATAACCGAACACATGTGACATTTACCAACCCACACTGGGCCTGCGTGGTAGCCCGTTTTCTATTTTATTACTTACCTAGTTTCTGGCTCCTCTCACAGAGATAAGGTTGAGATAACGTCATAGGCTGATTATGTAATAATATTAAAGTTATCAAAACACAGTACACTTCTGCATAAAAATAACTTCCAAGCCCACAGCCCCAGCCCCTCCAATAATTTTACTTCGACATAAGCTTCTTATAGCCGCGATTTAAGAGTTGCAGGTAATTATTTCTTCACTACTGCTCTCAAAACAGTGAAGGAAAACATCGTGAGGAAACAGCATGTCCTAGAACCAAAAATTCAAAGATATGTGACTTCTACCAACCCGCACTGGGCCCGCGTCGTAGATTACGGTCCACTCCCTCTCACAGAGGAAGCCTGTATCCCAGCAGTGAGAACATTATAAGCTGTTTATGCTTAGAAGCTGCAGATGACACTACAATCAGAATATAACCTCTCTGATATCTTAAGGAGCTAAAGAAAATTAATAAATTAAAGTATATTCAATCTTCCAGATGGCTAGTATTCTGCCACGTTCCAGCGTTCTGCGACTCGCTGCCTCACTACGACACGTCGCTCGTATTCGGTCGTACATTGCTGCGCGCCGTATTCAAGTCTGTATGTCGGCAACTGATGGACAAGTGCCATTCTGAGAGGGACCGTATGCCTCCAGAAAAGAGGGTAAGTTAGTAATAATAATGAGAGTTAACGTCACTATGGAGTTTTGTTCCCCTTTTTCTTCGTACGAAACTATTTTTCGGAAACAGTAACTAGAATCAAGTATATTTGCTTGTAAATGTTGACGTTTACCGTAGGTGTCGTAAAAGGCGACTAAGGGACTTACTAGGCAATGGGCAATAGCGTTCTTCATGCATTTTACCACCATACTGCAATCGCCAACCCGCCTGCCAAGCGGGCTTATTATTATTTAGTGACTTCTTAAGTCATCTTTGTATGTCAACATCGGGACAACCTCTTCGTCCTTGAAAGTTTGAGTAATGCTATGCATACTCGGAATTTTTCCCTCAGTATGTGTACTTAGAGTCTATAATCGTCAACCAGTCTTGAGCAATCGTGGTGATCAATGCCCGTGTCTTCTGTGTACGAGAATAGGCCTTTGCCCAGCAGTGGGACAATAAAATGCTGGTATTACAATATTGTTATGCCTTCTTGTTAAAATAACAAAAGTATGTTTCTCCTAC
This sequence comes from Aporophyla nigra, assembly GCA_947507805.1. Classification (NCBI taxonomy): domain Eukaryota; kingdom Metazoa; phylum Arthropoda; class Insecta; order Lepidoptera; family Noctuidae; genus Aporophyla; species Aporophyla nigra. The sequence continues at coordinate 16,853,417 of OX382292.1, forward strand.
AGGTGCTAGTCCTAACCCACTTCCCTCGTTTCCTGGCTCTGCTTGAGGAGGAGATCTTCAGTGCCAACTCTCCGATCTGGGACCCCGACTTCAAGCAGATCCCACCCAACCATCTGCAGGCCATATTTGATAATAAGAACCGTAAGTAAACGTGGGAACAGTAAAGGAAATATTTGGGATTAAATATAATGACCACCATAAAATGCTTTGATACCCTTAGTTCTTTTACCAAAAATATATACTTGGCACCAGAAAAATAAAGTCTAAAATTACAATAGTACTAGCTATTTTAGTCACGACTGCACTTCAAAATGTATTCGAACACCAAATGTAGTAAATGATCACCAAACCTTAATAATTGGGTGTACTACGTGAGCTCGACAAATGAATGTGCGAATAACACTTGTGCGACACACTCAAGCTCACTAGGTTAGGTTAGGTTAAAACTGTGTGCTTCTATGCTTGAAACGACTAGATTCAGTGTGTCGCACAAGCGTGCATTCGAACTATGATGAGTTGCAGTACAGTTTTGTCGCACAAGCGTTATTCGCACATCCATTTGTCGAGCTCACGTAGTACACTCTTAATAATTTGGTGTTCATTAACTATTTTTGGGTTAACAATGATTTTTTTTGGAGTCAGTTTGCTTAAATAGGATAGCAAGATGTAAAAACTTTGGTGATAGTTTTACATTGAAATGCTGGTTTAATTTTGGTGATCATTTACTACTTTTGGATTAACAATGATTTATTTGGAGTCATTTTGCTTAAATAGAATATTGAGATGTTAAAACTTTGGTTATAATTTTACATTAAAATGCGGGTTTAATTTTGGTGATCATTTACTCTTTTTGTCTGTTATATGTTACTATATCTGCTGGTAAGTTAAACATAAGCCGAAATATTTTAAGAAACTGGCAATTATTTAATTTTTTAAGATTGCCAACTGCATTCACAGATAAAATATATTTTTTTTAGTGTGATTTAGGCATGAAGAACAGGGTATATCATTCACTCATCCTCAATACAAAAGGGCTAGGGCTTGTGGCTTAGTAATAACAGCCGCACGGCTCGATCATTCAGGTTAAGCTACGCTTGCCGCGGATGGTCCATGGATGAGTATCTTTGACCCTTCCGTGCCTCGGAGAGCACTTTAAGCTGTTGGTCTCGGCTGTCTTTCGTAAATCTTAGACAGTCGTTACGGGTCGTAACAAGCCTGAAAACCTGAAAACCAGTCTTACCAATGGGTATCGTATTTCCCAATAACTGGGTTGTGGAGGTCAGATAGGCAGTCGCTGCATGTAAAATACTGGTACTCAGCTGCATTCGGTTAGGCTGGAAGCCGGCTCCAACACAGTTAGGAGAAGGCTAGGCAGATGATGACCCTTCATACAAATTGGAGGATCTTCCGACCAGACGGATGTTGTGACTGGTGGGGAACTGCCCGACGATTGCTTGCACGATAAACTTTGCTTGCGCAATGCAGGATTTTGCGTGACGTTACTGTTCATGTAGTTCGCATTTGGCGATGTAAATGTGGCTACAAAGCCAAAAACACAGGAACGTTATTCCACTCTTTTGCTAAAGACATTCGAATATGTATCTTATATGGATCAATTGGTTATAATAGAAACAATGAGGCATTAGAAAATTCGTTTTGTTCAGAAATATTAACAAAATTTAATTTTACAGCTGGTAGGCGAGGCGAGTTTGAACGTGTTACTGCTTCGGGAGATAGCAAGGATGGCTTCACTACCGTCACATTATCCTCAGGTAATTCTTTTAAAACTGTTAATGGTTTATTTAAACTTTAGAACTTACCACCTGTAGTATAAAGGCGAATTTTTTTTTTTTTTTTTGTAATAATTCACTAAGGTTAAGGTAGCCTGTTTAATTCCAAATTTCTTACGTTTTTTTTTTCAATTTCTAAATATGGCTTTACAGAATTGTATTGATGATTTTTATTATTGTAATTTTATAAATATCCGAATACTTATTACGCCCACGAATCATATTTAGATCAACATAAAACCTAACACTGTCATACAAATTGCAAAAACGTAAGAACATTTTAATTTAGAGGGTTGCACTGACGCTTTAGCCTAAATATTTTCTTAGCAATGCACTTTTCTGCTCTGCTAACTAAAATGATGAGGAAGTTTCACAAGTAAATGAATTGAATTAAAATCAATTCAACAGGTTCAATAAAAACAGAAGGCGGCAAGAGATTGGGCGACACACCGAATGCAGGCGCAGCAAAACGCAGGCGAGTCGCTGACGAACCCGCGGATGACGTCAGCGAACGTACTGTCGCGGATATTGTCGCTACCATCACGGACCCCAACTACATGTGTGGACCTGATGTGAGTATAAAACATCATCATTACAGCTGAAAGATGTCCACAGCTGGACATAGCGCAGCATATTCTGCAGCATATCCTGCTGCGGATTCCTGCATTCATACTAGTAAGAAATTATGTTTTAATCATGAGAATAATGATCATTTAGGGAAAAGGTGGTGCTGGATGAATAGTATAATAATAAATAAATAATAAATTTTATTCAAAGTAAAAGTTGGTAAATAACAGTATAAATCTTAGAATAAAACAAAGGTAATACAAATGAATGATGCCTGTACTAGGATAAACCTCCCTCCCCCTCCCTAACCTGCTTATCAGGTATCGTATAAATAGTACCGATGTTAATCAGTTATCGAATAAATAGTATCGATGCTTATTAGGTATCGGTTAAATAGTATCGATGCTTATCAGATATCGAATTTAAAGTTGCGATACTACACAGGCATCGAATAATAAGTTGCGATACTATTTAGTAATCGATTCAAAAGATTTGATACTCCTCAGGTATCCATCCTACTCAGACTTACAACAAAAATACCTGAACTACATGGATGGATGCATAATTATATTTATTTATTTCATTTAACAGAAAGCTTACAAAAAATCAATCATTCTTAGGAAGGAAAGTTTGCTAATTACAATGATATGAAAGTAAATATGGCACTTATAAAAGAAAATATTCTCTGTGTCTGTTTGTCCCGGCAAATCACCGAAACAGCTGGACCGATGTTGAAGGGACTTTCACTGACAAATAGTTTGTGGATGTTGGTAGCATGTTCCCATGGGATAATTTCCAATCTCCACTCATGCAAAACCGCGACATACTTAATCTATACATATAATAAATCTGTAGAAAAGTCATTTTTGTACATTGAAGAAATTGAAACAAAAAATAGCCAGCGTGTGAAGTAACAGAACCCATTTCCATCATTTTTGAAATTTTTGTCTGTTTGTCTGTTTGTTTGTGCGCACATCACGTAAAATCTACGAATTCAATGCTGACAATGTTTATATACAAAATTATACGCAAATTGAGGTTTAACTTAGTTTTTGTTCCATCGAAATCGGTTCACTCTATCAAAAGATATGATTAATTTAGTGAGTTCAAGAAGTAAAATATTACGTTACGCAATTCAGTATAGTACTTGCAACGACATCTTAAGACTAAAAATAAAACTAATGTTGATAGTTGAAATCCAAATCCGATAGATGGCGTTGTGCAAATGGAATCGCGGTGTTAATCTATACTAATATTATAAAGCTGAAGAGTTTGTTTGTTTGATTGAACGCGCTAATCTCAGGAACTACTGGTCCGAATTGAAAAATTCTTTTTGTGTTGGGTAGCCTATTTATCGAGAAAAGCTATAGGCTATATAACATCACGCTACAACCAAGAGGAGCGGAGCAGTAATGAAAAATGTTGCAAAAACGGGGAAAATCGCACGGGTAGGCGATTCGACTCGACGGGAAGGGTCGGGGAAATAAGGAATTTAACGCGGACGAAGTCGCGGGCAGAAGCTAGTAAAGAATATTTTTTTAACATTCTAGGCTTTATTCCAAATGCAAGCGCCCCGCGATGAAGCAGCCAAATTAGAAGAACAACGTAAGCTCATAGAATTCCACGTGATCGGGAACTCTCTCACCGGGCCCGTGAACAAACAGACCATGCTCTGGCTGATAGGTAAGAAAACATTACATTTTATGTCGAAAAAAATGAAAAATATCATTCACTCCTATACTAATATTATAAAGCTGAAGAGTTTGTTTGGTTGAACTCGGTAATCTCAGGAACTACTGGTCCGAATTCAAACATCACGCTTTGATCAAAAAGGGCGGAGCAGCAATTAAAAATGGACAAAATCTGACAGTCAATTGGATGCGACGGGAAGTGTTAGGTTTGACGCGGACGAAGTCGCGGGCAGAAGCTATAAGTGTTCATTTTGTTTGGGTTCAGCCAGTGCAGCCTCAATGATATAGGACACATTTAAGTTTCCTATTGTTTTTATTTCTGCTTTGTTTTAGGTCTTCACAACGTATTTTCTCATCAGTTACCCGAGATGACTAAAGAATATATTTCGCAATTAGTTTTTGATCCGTAAGTTGTTTTCTGATTGTTTTAATTTTATCTGATAAAAGACAATGTTTTAGACTCAAAGGCACACAATATACAGCAGCAAAAAAAAAAATAAAAATGAAATAAAAAATTGTAAAATGTCAGAAACTAGCATTATAGCATGCCATACGTCTGCTCTAATAAGGCCCAGTTCAGCAAAATACAGAATACAAATGTTACCAGTCTTACCAAGGGGTATAGTGATACTCAGTAACTGAGTTATGGAGGTCAGATAGGCAGTCGCTACAAACAACTTCCCTGTCCCCATACAACTCATTTTGATAATGCCCTACGTCCACAGGTTTTACTTATTGTTACGCTTATTAGCTTTTTTGAGTCACATGTGACTCACGAACGTAGGGCGTTAATTTTTCTTTACCACGTTTAATGAGTCATATGTGAACACACACACACAAATGCATTAATTGAGTGACACTAACAATACATCATCCGTCAAATGTCAATAAACTGTCATAACTACAATTAGATTAGAAAATTGAATGTTTATTTGAGGTTATAATTGATAGTTTATTGGAAAAAGGTCTGTTTTGTGGTTATAAATTGATATTTATCTAGAAAATGGCTTATAGAAGATATACAAATGAAGAATTGTTGCGGTATTTAGAAAATTCAGATGAAGAACCATTTAGTAGCGGAAGTGACGAAGAATATCAGCCCAACAATGAAGATGAAGAAAGCGAGAATACCGAGGTAATTGCAGATTTTATAGCAAATAGTGCAGGCAGAGGTACTGAGATTCCGTCACCCACTCCAGCAAGTTCATCGTCATCCGATCCATCTGATGCCCAATGGAAAAGAGATGTTTTGCCTATAGGGAGGGAAACGTTTATAGGCAATCACGGTGTACAAAATATCGACGCAATTACTGAAGATGGGCGAGTTAGTTTGATCAAAATTTATGCCTATTTTGTACCTGATGATTTAATTGATGAAATGGTAATTCATACCAATAATTACGCTCAGTTGTTGAAAGAATTACGAACTGCACGATTTAGTCGAATGACAAGATGGAAAGACGTCACTAGAGAGGAATTGAAAACATTTTTTGGAGTAATAATCTACATGGGTCTCAATCCTAAGCCGTCAATCGAACACTACTGGAAATTAGACGTGCTTTTCTTTCTTTCTTTCCTCTTATGCACAGAATAAATATGTCGTATAACAGGTTCAGCTCCATTCTAAGATGCTGGCACTTTACAGAAATCCAAATAGGTGTCGTTGGAGAGCAAAGAACTCATAAAATAGACCCACTCATACATAAAATGGTAAACAATTTTCGTAGTCTTTATCTACCTTCCGATATTATTGTCGTTGATGAGTCAATGGTCAAATTTCATGGAAGGTTGCTAATAAGAACTTATAACCCAGCCAAAACAGATCGCTACGGTATGAAAATATATAAGGCCTGCACAATAAATAGCTACACATGGTCCTACCAACTTTATAACGGGATTTCGCATCAATTAGAGGGTCTTGATAAACCTGGTTCAACAGTGGTACAGCTCACAGAGCCGCTTTTAGATGCAGGTCGTATTATCGTCGCTGACAACTATTATACCAGTTTGCCTTTGGCTGAGTATCTAAAAGGTCGCAATACTGATTTATGTGGCACTTTACGTAAAAATAAAAGAAATTTGCCAAAAGAAGTAGTAAATGCGAAGTTAAGAAAAGGAGAACAAATAGCTAGACAAAAGGACAACCTCTATACTGTCCTAAAATGGCATGATAAACGCGACGTCCTTATGATCTCAACCTGCCATGGAGACGGTATGTCTAACGTCACTACCTACCGCGGCGACATAATGAAACCTGATGCAATCATCGATTACAATGATGCCAAAAAGGCATCGATATTTCAGACCAACTTGCTTCCTTTCATTCGCCGTTACGTAAAAGTTTATCGTGGTACAAAAAGATAGCAATAGATTTGCTATTTCAAGTCGCCAGTATCAATGCCAGATGCATCTACAACGAGTTGGCAGACGGCCCTAAGTTGTCAGTTTTACAAGTCCAAGAACATCTAGTCCGACATTTCCTTGGACCTGCAGCATTAACCACAGAAAGTAACCAACCTAAAAGATCTTCAATCTCCTGTAGCTCTCCAAGCTCTTCAATAGCCTCTTCAAGTCATTCTGGACATTCTCTACAAGAAATACCTCGAAATGCAAACAATAAACTTGTCCGAAAAAGATGCACTGGGTGCTATGTCAAATTGAAAAACGAAGGATTTTTGGCAAAAAAAGCTAAGCAAGTACACACTGAGTGCAAAAGGTGTGAAAAAGCATTCTGTTTAGAATGTTATAATGAGAAACATGCTTGATTTTTTAATATTTTCTTGTAATAAAATCCTTACATTGCAGTATTAGAGTTTTATTTATGGCAAATTTTCATAGTGATTAAATGATAAATATAAAAAAATCGCGAAATTTTCTTTTATCATTGTAAACATTAGGCTTTTTGCTATATGTCCACGTATGATTTAAATAAATATCATGTCACGTTCATACCGAAAAATGTGCCTCAAATTGTATAAAGAAATGAGTCACCTGTGACTCATGAACTTATTCTAGTAATCAAAATCAAAATCAAAATCAAAAGTCATTTATTCAAACTAGGCTGAGAGTCAGCACTTTTTGAACGTCAAAGTTACATGAGACAGTCCCCCCAAAACGCCCGCCCTTCGACACTTCCTAGTGCTTTAGCTGGGAAGAAGAAGTGGCGGAACAAACTCCCCAGCAGCACAGCTGTCTGTTAAGTTAGAAGAACTTGATTCTATACAGTATTGTGTAAGTTATTAATATTATAAAACAAAACATATATTATTCGCCATACGCCAGTACGTTCCTATGAGTCATATATGACTCATTGGACAGGGAAGTTGTTAAAATACTGGTTTTCAGCTGCTTATCTGGCAAGATTGGTAGCAAACCCCAACATATTTGGGGATAATTCATAATAGCACAGTTGTAGTTAATATTCATATGATCTTATAACTCGACATACACACAGACATAATAATATCACAGCGGAATTTTTGTTTTACAACGCACTGCGTAGCGCCTAGAGTTGAAAATCGAACAATAAAACACACACACATTTTTGACGCTGTTGGATTCTGAATGCTCAGTTCAACACTGAGAGTTTAAAATCCAGGGCGCGAAAAAATCATATCGACTTATATAGTATAGTTGGATAACTATTTGACACTTTTTTAATGTATGATCCGTTTTATTTACAGCAAACATAAAACACTTGCTCTAATCAAGGAAGGAAGACCGATCGGTGGGATTTGTTTCAGAACATTCAGTGCACAGGCAAGTTAATTAATCTTCTTTATATACTGACGTGACTAACTGTAGCACCGCAGTCTCGCTCATTCTTGCTTTTGCACGTCGGACTTATCGAATGAAGTTCTTGCGAGGGGTGTTTTATTTTTGTGGGTGGGAAATCATCAAATGACTTCACCCGCTCTAGGTGGAGCGGAAGCATGTCAGACTACTAAAACCCACCCGTGTTCCTTCATTTGCCTATATGCTAGGGCCACGGTAACTCTTTCGAACAAATCTCTCGACCCTGGCAGAAGAAGCGAGAGATCTGGGGGTTCCTCGTAGTTCGTGGGAGTGCTTCTTACGACCGTAGTCCAGGGCTTGTTAACGTTACCAAATTCACACTATAAGTATCGTTAAGTAACGTTATTTTCATAAAGTTAATACTTTAACGGTAACACGGGTAACTATATTTTGGTATCGAATCTATAAATAACGTTCTCAATTAACGTTACTAGTATCGATACTTATCGTTACTTAATGCGTTGTTGTCAACCTGCGCAACCTAAGCGGCACGCCATGGGCGGCAGCGCTCTACGGTAACATCGCCAATCAAACGATGCAAATGCAACTACATTAATGTAGACGAAAGAAAGAGATGAAAGAAAATAAATAAAAATTTAACGGTACTCAGTTACCGGTAAAACGTATGCCAAGTATCGTTACCAAGCATAACGTGACTTCTACTTATAACGTTATCGTCGTCCGATGAAAGTAACGATACCAAATTTTTAACGTTATTCAAAGCCCTGCCGTAGTCTTTTCGTGATCTACACTAGACTTATTGTCTGTCTCCTTTCTTGATAATATTCTGCTTTTGTGGTTCGGACCTTTTCGCCCAGAAGAATAAATATCCGGAAATCGACCTCAACATAGTTGGGAAAAAGCAGGGCAGGTGACGAAGAATAAGTTTCCAGTTCTTGAATCATATGAGTTTTGCTGGAATAGTCAAACAGTAAAAGAAATAAAGAAAGCAAATTGCGTTTATTGGCGTTAGAATTAAAAAAAAAAAACATCTTAAAACCAAGGAACTAGTAGGTAGTCACATAATGTCATAAATAGTTTAATAGACTAGACAGGCCCACTCAATCTGTGTGGTGGTTTTCTCAAAAGACTATGATCTACATCAGGGCTGTCCAAACTACACACCTTCGCGGGCTAATTAATATTTACTACAAAAGCTGGAGGGCCGCAGAAACAGATATTTTCAGTTTTCAAGTAAAAAATAATAATACAGGGTAACCATTTCTTTATACGTTTATTGGTTCTTAATTAATTAATTTATCTAATAATAATATTCCAGACAACGACCCGCGGGCCGTTGTCTGGAATATTATACAGCCTGCACATTAGACAGCCCTGGGTGCTTACTCTCGAATATAATTCCAATAGATCGACATTGGTTAAACGTCAGTTGGTTGAGTTAAACGTCAGGGATTGGCTAGACTCAGTGAGTCCAGCCAATCACTGACGTTTGACTGACAATTCCAATGTCGATCTATCGGAATTATATTCGAGAGTAAGTACCCTGATCTACATGATCTGACCAAGATTGTGTCTGGACTTTATAATCTCTGAGTTTGTTTCGGCCTTTTTCTCTCAGAGTAGTCTGATAGGAAACGCTGAATACATACCATTTAATCCGTCCGACCCGTTTTTTTTTTTCTTAACCCTTTTAAGAGTTCGTACAAACCTACTTACATAAATAATATCATTTCATCAAAGTGTGTTTCCAACAGGGCTTCAGCGAGATAGTATTCTGCGCGGTGACGTCGAACGAGCAAGTCAAAGGCTACGGCACGCACCTCATGAACCATCTGAAGGATCACCACATCCGGAACAATATTCTGCACTTCCTTACCTTCGCTGATGAGTTCGCTATCGGTTAGTATCATCTATGTAGTAATAAGTAGTTTACTATGCCAGGGAGAGAGGATTATGGCTAAGTAATAACCGCACTGGTCGATGGACCAGGATTAGCAACGCTAGCTGCGGCTGGTCCGTGGATGGGTGCCCACCATATCATACAAAGACCCCTACGTGCCTCGGACACACGTTATATAAGGGGTTCGTAGCTAAATAATAACAGCCACACGGTTCGATATAAAGTTAAGCTATGCTAGCCGCGGTCGATTCGTAGATGGGTGATCATCCTTTACATATCAAAACCCTTCCGTACATCGGAAAGTACGTTAAACTGTAGATTTTAGACAATCGTTAAGGGTCGTCAGAAACCCGAAAGTCTGTTAACTAGTCTTACCAAGTGATATACTGTTACCCAGTAACCAGAAAATGTCAGATAAGTAGTCGTTCCATATAAAATACTGGTATTCAGCTCTGTATGCAGCTCTGAGACTGGAAGCCAACTTCAACATGTTGGGAAAAGCCTAGCCAATTCATTGAATTCCAAAAATGAATCACACCTTACATCAAATCAAAGAAACTTTCCTCCACATTGAGAAAACTTTCTTTCTTTTGACTTAATTTTCTCATGGCCAGGCTACTTCAAGAAGCAAGGCTTCAGCAAGGACATCAAGCTGCCGCGCGCGATGTACCAGGGCTACATCAAGGACTACGAGGGCGCCACGCTCATGCACTGCGAGCTCAACCCGCGCATCGTGTACACGCAGTTCACTAGCATCATACGCAGGCAGAAGGAGGTACCAACATGGCTTTGGCTCTTTAAGACAAACAACTTACAATATCTTTATAATTTGTTGGGACCGCAGAACAACATTTATCCGAGTACAACTTTTAGGAAATTATTGTGTTTGATTCTAATATAAATTATATCTTTTTTTTTATATTAGCCTATAGTGTTCCACTGCTGAGCAAAGGCCTCCCCCAAATCCCTCCAGGCATCCTTTTCCAGGGCCACCTCGATCGGACCCTTGGGGTACGCGTCTAGGTCGTCTCGTCACCTCTACTTGGGCCGGCTGCGGTTGCACCGTCCAACCTCAGGCACCCACTGTACGGAGACTATTACCCAGCGGTCGCTGTGCATGCGGCTGGTGTGACCCACCCAGTCCCATTTTAACCTGGCAGCCTAAAATAAAAATAATAATTTGGGGTTTGCCAAATTATATTAAACTTTTTAAAATCGTTTTGTAATACATAGTGGTAGGGAGATCTACCCGCAAACTGAAATAATGATTTCAGCACACATTTTGTAGGTTATACGGAAAAATATTTGCTCTGACACACATTTTGACCACGGAGCTATTGCCTATAAAAGTTTTTTTTTTAATAACTGACGAAAATTTTTTATGGAATGAGGTTAAGAACCATGTACATAATCTATGGTAACAAGGTTGTACGTCAATGTCGCTAAGAAGAAGATACCTTCTATGCTTCAAGACAATTTATTTATAATAGCGTTAATATTTTGCAGATCGTTAAAAAGTTGATCGACATGCGGCAGAAAGATGTCAGAAAAATTCACCCCGGAATGACATGTTTCAAGGAAGGGGTGAGTGAAACACCAAAACATATTTTTTTCTAAAGACCGATAGCCACCATTGTGTGGAGTGCAAAGTTATACAACACTAAGTTTGCACTAGAGCGAGAAGGACATAAGATTGCGAGTTAGTTATTAAGTGTCATTATCGGTCTATCCGTCTTTTTCTACAGTCGTTAAGGATGAATTTTGAACGACAAACTAGTACCGTCTTATTACAAAACACTATCTAACTTTAACCCGAGCTAAAGCCTTACTTACAGTTTTTGTACTTCGTACTTTAGTAAAGTTCATAATAATAACTCATAATAACTTAAGACCGGACTAAGTTATTAGTGTAAAAGGACTACTATGAGGTTCTTATTTCGAAAAAACAGACTCGATGGTTTATGATCAATTGTTGCATATTCCTAATTACATTTTGGCGGCATGCTATTCCAGAAAGGACAGTAAGAGAGGTGGTACATGTATCCTTGCAAAGAAAGGTCACCAGTTTAAAGAGCTTCAAGATATAGCGAAACTCTCCATAACTGGAATATTCGAATGTTGCGCTATTGATCTAACAATGTATAATACGATTATTGTTTGTGTGTACAGAGTACCTAAGTCCAATAACTTACCTGTATTTTTTGAGCAATTAGAAAAAGTATTAAGGAATATTTGTAACAAAAATTTAAAAAGAAATGTCGTAATTGCAGGTGATTATAATATTGACCGTCTTAAGTGTAATAATACTTTGATAGAACTAGAATGTTTGCTCTTAAGTTATAATTTAAGGCTAGAAATAAATCAGCCAACTCGACTTGCGAGCGGCACTTGTATAGACAATTTTGCACATAATGTTGGGAACAAATGTAAATCTGATGTGACTGATTTCGGTCTGTCAGACCACACAGCGCAAGTACTAAAATTACCGGTTAGTAAAAAAATATTAATTAACTATTGGCGAACAAATAGACGAGACTATAATAAAGAAAATATGCAAAAATTCAAAAATTATATTAAAACTTTCTCTTTTTCTGCAATCTATAATTCAAATAATCCTAACACAGCTTATAATGCATTTTTGGAAGATTTCATGATGCTTTATAATTTATGTTTTCCTTTCAAAGCCATTACAATAAGAACCAAAGAAAAACCTCAGTGGGTATCACGTGGCATAAAAATATGTAGCAAAAAAAAGAGAGAGCTTATGTGGAACTATAGGCTAAATCGTAATGAAGAAAATAAAACTAAATTTAAAAAATACTCGAAAATATTTAAAAATATTATTAATTTAACGCAACGAGCACAAAACAATCATAAAATAAAATCATCTACTAACAAATCCAAAGCCACATGGGCCATTATAAATAGGTCTAAACTAAACTTACCAAAAGGCAGTATCACTTCCATAGAAACAAACCACAAAACTATAACCAGGCCACGAGAGATTGCGAATGTTTTTAACAATTTCTTTATAGAAAAGATAGAACCAATACCAGGCGCTGGTAAGGACGTAACTGTAAATATTTCCAAATCAAATCAATCTATGTTCATGGCACCAAGTACTCCATATGACATACTTCAAATTATAAGATCGCTTAAAAATACTACAAGTGTTGGATACGACGGGGTCTCTACTAGAATTCTGAAGTATATCGCTTATTATATTTGTGACCACCTAAGCCATATCATTAATATGTGTATAACCACTGGATCATACCCGGAAAGTCTAAAAACTACTATAGTTAAACCCATCTTCAAAAAAGACAACAAGCAGAGTATGAACTGTTACAGACCTATTGCACTTATTCCTATTATTTCGAAAGTTTTTGAAAAATTCTTATATAATCAAATTTATAACTATTTAGAAAAATTCAACATTCTTACAGAAGACCAGAAAGGTTTCCGCAAGAATAAATCAATAAACATGGCTATTTTTGATTTTATTAGTAACGTCATGGGTAATGTGGATAAAAAGACGCCGGTATGTTCCATTTATTGCGATATGACCCAGGCTTTCGATTATGTTAATCATGACATTCTCCTCCGTAAACTGGAAGCTTATGGCATTAGAGGCAATGTACTAAATCTCATAGAATCTTATCTGAAAAATCGTAAACAATATACAGTAATTTCTAAAATAAACATTAATACCAAAAAAGAAGAAACATATGCATCGAAAAAACGTATAGTTAAATATGGAGTCCCGCAAGGGAGCGTATTGGGTCCTTTGTTTTTTATTATTTATATAAATGACTTGCCATTAGTGACTAATTATCCAGTATCACTTTTTGCAGATGACAGCACAGTCACTATTCATTCTTTAGATAAAGATAAGTATGAACATGAAATTAATAATACAATCAATTCAATAATTAACTGGTTAGATAACAATAATTTAAAAATTAATCTTGATAAAACAAAAATGATGTTCTTCAGTCAACGTTTAGAAGCCCCAAATATTAATGCTCAACACAAATTAACTGTTATAAAAAAGGTAGACACAGCTAAATTTTTGGGTGTGACCATTGACAAACGTCTGAACTGGAAAGCACACACAGAAGAATTAAATAAAAGAATATGTTCTTCTGCCTATGCCCTCTATAAACTAAAACCTATTATAAGTACCAATGCGCTTATAACTGCCTACCATGGTATTGTCGGCTCCATATTGAGGTATGGAGTTATATTTTGGGGAAACTCTACTAATAAGGAAATCATCTTTAGGTCGCAAAAAAGGTGTATTAGGGCTATGTTTGGTTTAAAAATAACTGATAGTTGCAAACAGTATTTTATTAAATATAACATTTTAAGTCTCCCTTCCTTATTCATTTATGAAATAGCAAATTTTATACGAACCAATCCTAACCTGTTTAAGAAACTATCAGACGTTTCTATTCGTAATCGACGGGATAATAATAAACTATGCGTACCAAGATCAACCACGGCATTGATGCGTAAAAGTATTTTTTGTTTAGCACCAATCATTTATAATAAAATCCCAAAACCTATTAGACAAATGCCGACTGCCCTGTTTAAAATAAATTTAAAAAAATATCTTATAGCCAAGTGCTATTACACCATATCGGAATTTTTAAATGAACGCAATTAATTAAATAGATTCCTTTAATTACGACATTTTCACAATTTGCCCCTCGTGTTTGTTAAAAAAAAAAATACTTTGTTTTATTTTTCAATTAGCATTAGGAATATTATTTTTTTTTTTTTTTTTTATTAGTTTGCTGTGTAGAATCAAGATTTTTTAATTTTTTATGGATTTATTCATCCAAAAAATGTTATTTTGTACGCCACAATGGCAAAACATGCAGATCAAACTATTATTTTAAGACCTTGCACATATTTTTGATGTATACTCATGTTTTTACAATAAATATATTCTATTCTATTCTATTTATTTTAAGTCTAAAGAGTAGCCTTAGCTCTAAGTATATTAGATCTTATCATCGCGCTTTCGTATTTCTGAAGATTGATGATGATTCTCGAATTGGATTCTTTTTTGTAGTTAACTCTTTTTTTTTGGGTGGTAAATCATCAAATGACGTCTCCCGCTCTGGGCGAAGCGGGCGTGTCAGACTTTTACTGACTAAAACCCACCCGTGTTCCTTCACTTGCCTATATGCCAGGGCCACGGTAACTCTTTCGAACAGATCTCGCGACCCTGACAGGAAAGGGAACTCCTTAAGAATCGATATTCATATATAAGTCGGGGTGAAATGTATGGGAAGTGAAATCAAACTTTCTGCGGTACGTTACGGGTTACGTTTACTAATCTATATATTTTATAATCGTTCGTAAGGAGTAAACTCCAGTCGTGCGTCGGAGTTGACACACATATTTTTTTAATACGCTTTTATTAGCTTCAAGCGTATGTTAGTATGTGCCTATAGAACGGAAACTTTGAACACGATTTTGACGGCCTTAAAACGTCGGTTTAACTCGAAATGTGGCATACTTATCAAGAACCGATGACAATACAATAATTTGTGCCATTATCCTTGCCGGGGTAACCAGGATAGCCAAAAAAACTGTCTTCGAAAACTACGCTGACACACATCACAAAATTCGAAACACCTTAAAAATAGAAAATAAATAATAGTTTAAAAAAACAAAAAACACGCTTTCATAGAAAACCAAACTAAAAAGCGTGAGGTGTTTGATATCAATTAAAAATACTTCAAAAAGCAGCCCACGCTTTTTCCATTTTCTACTTTTTAGTTTGGTTTTCTATGGAAGTGTGTTTTATAGTTTTTTAAACTATTATTTTTATTGCTGAGCTGGGCCTGCTCTTGACCTCGATCACGCCTGATGAAAAAAAATGGAAACGATGGGTGGGGTCTATGATGGAACGAGCGTGCCCAGAAGATGCCTGTTCCCTCTTGATTTGAAGGTAAACGGGTTAAATATGGAAAGGAACACAGACGCTGGCAGAGAGTTCCAGTGACTGTGTGCATAATTAATTGTGGAGGTGAAGCGCTGTGTACAATTAGTTAGGAGCAGCGCTGTGTACAACTCGTTGGTCGGGATGTCAACCAAGTGGGGACGATATCCTTTTCTTGGGATATCTCTTCCTTAGTCTTCTTCATCTCTTGATAACAGGGTGGTATCTGTGTAGGGCCGTAGCTAGGGGGGACATTGTGCGGCAATGCCCTACCTTGAAATCACAATGCCCTACCTTAAAAATACCAAAAATGAAGACAATCTATTAGAATTGGATTGTATGTTTATAGTTTTAGATAAAAAAAATTGTAGCAATAGGTATCTAAACTTTTCCGAACATACCACAGTTTGGGACATTAATTTCATATTATAATAATTCTTTTCTCTGTGTATAGATGGCATTTGAAGCGCCATCACATGAAGCAATGGGTCTATTTCATTATAATATGCCGATGCAGAGAAAAATTTCAACTGTCTTGTTCTTCATCATTGACGATTTAATAGCTTTCCTTAGATCCATGCTCATGTTCTGTCACAGAAATTATTTGTCTATGAATAGCTATTGAATGTATATCACTGACCTAGAGGTGATTTTGATTGATTTAGGAGCCCGTGCTTCAGAGCAGATCAATTGTGATATATTTTTTTACTTCCGCCCTACCTGTAGCCAATGCTACCCTACCTCAAATTCGAGTGTATCTACAGCACTGTATCTGTGTTGTGTTTAGGTCCGCAGCATCCCCACGGAGTGCATCCCGGGGCTGCGCGAGACGGGCTGGCGCGGCGCGGCGCGGCCGCACGGCGCCGAGCACGAGGCGGAGCCCGACCCCGCCGCGCTACGGAACATACTGCACGCGGTAACTGCACTACATCATTCTAGCCTATTACTGTCCCATCGCATGGTGAACACCTCTTCTAATACCTAGATGAAGCTTTGATCGCCATACTTGCTTAAAACGGGCTGGCGAAAATTACACAGAAAATATAGTCACCAAAAGGGTACTTATCCCTTTACTAGCTACTTATCGGGTCGTCGGATTTAATTGAACTCACTCGCCTAGTACCAATGTTACTTTTTTACTAATCGTGCATAAAAAGCGAGGCCTTATCCACCAATACATACATACAGGGTGTCCCAAAAATCAACGTCAAGCCGAAAACGGTTGATAGGCCAGGTGGTGACAGTTATCAGAAAAATAATTTAAAAAATCTAAGTTAAGCATTTTTTTTTTTTTTCAGTAAAGTCAGTTAAAGTTGGGCGATGTAATAATTTTTAGTACATGGTGGAGCAAAAAAGTGATGTTTTCTTTAAAACTGAGATAGTTGTGTTTTAATTTTGGACTGTAGTTTACAGAAGGGTTATTCAGGGTTACATCACTCACAAAAAAAAATATGAAAAGTAAGTCAATAATTTAAAAAGTACTTAACTTAGATTTTTTTATTATTTTTCTGATAACCTGGCCTATCAACCGTTTTCGGCTTGACGTTGATTTTTGGGACACCCTGTATGTACAAATAAATAAATTGAAGAATCTGTCATGTCAAAAATTATACATTTTTATTAAATGCTTGTGAAAGTATATACAGCACGGCACGTATAGCAACACATTTTAAAAATGTTTATCCATCTACATTTTTTGTCTGTATGTCTGTTTGTTCCGGCATATCTCCGAAACGGCTTGACCAATTTTGATGGGACTTTCACTGGCAGATAGCTGATGTTATAAGGAGTAAGATGACGTTGCCTACGTTAGTCCGCCGCGATATTTGATACTTATTGTTCCCTTGGAATAATTTCCTACATCCACGCCACAGGCATATCTAGTAAGGAAATAAATTATTTTGTCGTTGTTTACAGGTCAAGAACCACGCAACAGCCTGGCCCTTTTTGAAGCCAGTCGACAAGTCTGAAGTGCCGGATTACTACGATCACATCAAATATCCTATGGGTAAGTTTACATCAATGGCCCTAGTGTGAGTTTTTTTTAATCATCTCGATGTAACGCATCGAGCGCGCTCGGCGCTCGAATTGATCTTGGTTTGGTGAATGGCTGTGACATTACCAACCCGCACTGCGCCCGCTTGGTGTATTACGGCCCACTCTCACCTCGAGGAGGCCTGTCTCCACAGTGAGAACGCTATAAGCTGATTATGCTTACCTAAGAGGCGGTACCGTGTGGTGCCGGACGTAAAGAATAACACCACCCCATTTCTTCCCGTGGGTGTCGTAAAAGGCGACTAAGGGACTTACTAGAGAATGGGCAGCAGCGTTCTCTATGTATTTTACCACCATACTGCGATCGCCAACCCGCCTGCCAAGCGTGGCGATTATGGCAAAACCCCCCAAATTGGGGGAGGCCTAAGTCCAGCAGTGGACGTCTTACGGCTGAAATGATGATGATGATGATGAAGAGGCGGTAATAAAAGTTGATTATATTTTAATTATCTATTATTTATGTAGATTCTTTTATACAGTGTGGCGAATCACCGCCTTGTATATTGTGAACGTGAGAACGTTGTAGTTCTTGTTGACAGGCCTACGCTGCCCTCTCATACTGAACCCTGCACCTAACTTTTGACGTTTCATAAGTGTCCATGTAGATTTGTGTGACATATAATACACATATTTATTTTCTTGTAACATTTTCAGATCTCCGCACTATGGGCGAGCGTCTGAAGGCGCGGTACTACGTGTCGAAGCGTCTGTTCATAGCTGATATGACCAGGATCTTCACTAACTGTCGGCTTTACAACTCACCTGATACTGATTACTACAGGTATGTGTTTTATTAGACACATTTGAATCGATAGCCTTTTATTTGGTATTTGCTACGCCCCGTGGTTAACCCGTAAAAGTTTCTATCCTGTGGGAATATCTGAATATAAAGTATTCGTATGTTCTAACCCACATCACTATGTGTGAAGCCTCAGTGCATCTGTTTAAAAAAAAAAACAATTTAAACCATTATAGAGATATATATTCAGTGTTAAAACCAAAACGTTAAAACGTTTGTAATGTGTTTTGTAGCTATAACTGCGACATATCGATCACTACAAATATAATATCATAAAGACTTACTAACATGATTATTATGGATACTCAAACTGGGAGTGGAAACTGTCTCTCCTAAATACTGATTACTCAGTGATCTAGCTCGGAGAGCAGCGATTCACCCAACAATTTGTTGTACCTATACTATGTACCTAACTAATAATGCATACTTCGTAAGTCCCCTATGTACAATAAAGCCTTGATGTACCTAAATATATAAATAAAGACACAATCATTTGTAAAGAGAGCGATAGGTCAAAAAAGGAATTGTCTATGAGATAGCAATGCATTTCTCTGGCATTACGAATTCTCATAAGCGCTGACCACTTCATATAAACGACCGGTTTGTTACACATACTATAAAAATATCTTGACGTCTTCTTTCTCCAACAGATGCGCTAACACCCTAGAGAAGTACTTCCACACTAAGATGAAGGAGGCCGGCCTGTGGGACAAATGATCTGAGTTTAACTTCGACGCGTTCTTCGCGCTCGAGGTGAACGGCGCGAGACCTGACACCAACCAACATGAGTAGGCAACCTGAGGGATGAGCAATGTATGGAAAAGCTGCAGAAATACGGTCAAATTTAATTCTTTAACGAAATTTCAAAGACGTGGTGGATCTCTAGATAGAAATGAAATTTATTAAAAAATAAAGAATTTAGAATTTAAATAGAGATGTTGTGTGAGAGATAGAGTTATCTTTCTTCTCTCTTATGTAAGGAATTGTGCCTAAAAGTGACGCGTCCTTGAAATTTCCCTCTCAATTTCACTTCCAATTCAATAATTGGAAGTTGGGAGTTATTTAAAACCTTAATTTTTAATAAGGAAGATTTAGTCGGACATTACATGACACACACATTATTATGACATGATAAATATCGGTATGTGGCTCTGCTCATCCCGTTAGGAAATTTCTATAAACTAAAGATGAAATACATGTACTGTATCTGCCCGTGACAATGCATATTGTTTTCTTTTATTTGCTCAAATTTAAATTAGTATTACATGATTGAATAGCGGAAAAAACTGTATTTCGTTTAGACTAGCTATCTTACTTTTTCCTCACTAATACAGGGTAGCATCAGTCGAAAGCTTGGATTCATTACATCATTCTGAAACCACATCAATGGGGTTGAAATTTTCGTCGGTTATTTAAAAAAAAAAACAGTTAATACTCCATACATTTTGACCGAAATATTTTTCATACACACACCACGAACATATTTCTAAGAAAAAGCAAATTTATTTTTCATGTTCGTCTAAACATTTCTACCTTTGGGCCCCCCCTCTAATGTCATGTGCTGAATTCATGGTTACAGCTTGCGGCGTCTATTTCCTTGCGAAACTGTGTAATACATAAGTAGAAAATACATTCTTGTATTAAATTAATCCACCAATAGATTATTATTTATCTTCATGATAAATTCCTAATGTTAGAATAGAATTTACATTAATACGTGTATTTGTACCACTTAGTAAGATTTAGTTATTTAAAAGCTTTGTATATAATAAGACTGATAAGTTTTTATTTAACAAAACAGCGAGTTATTGCTATTATTGTTTCCAAAAAGTGTTTATTGTATATTTTCGTTAGTTAGTTACTGATCATTGGATTATGTAATGGTTCTACACATCTGCCTAGCCCTTTGGGGCATGCAGGCGTGATGTTCTATAGGTTTTGTGGAATTATTTGTGGTTAGCAAGTTTTTTTATCTAACTTGTCTGCTTGCTTTATAATATTAAGTATAGATTAAGTTTTACACACTTAATCTATACTTAATATTATAAAGCTGAAGAGTTTGTTTGTTTGGTTGAACGCGTTAATCTCAGGAACTACTGGTCCGAATTGAAAAAATCTTTTTGTGTTGGGTAGCCTATTAATTGAGGAAGACTATAGGATATATAAAATCACGCTACGATCAAGAGGAGCGGAGCAACAACGAAAAATGGACGAAAACTGGCAGGCAATAATTCGATGCGACGGGAAGGGTCAGGGAATCAAAAATTTGACGCGGACGAAGTCGCGGGCAGAAGCTAGTCATAAATAAGGTGACTACTGTCAGCAAAAAATCTCCAAAAGAAAACAAAAAAAAAATGTAGTAAATTCAAAGAGTTCTGAAGAGTGACTTATGGAAGACTTGTAAACGCTGAGGCTGGTTATACGACTGCTGTTGCTGACCGTAACTTTTAGTAAATTATACATTTTCCTCTAGATTCCAATTCATTACCTCAGTAAGTTTTAAAATAACTTAATGTACGAGAATGGTTTCATATTATGTGTCTTTAGCTCGTATATCTCATAATACTTAGTGTTTCTATCATTGTAATACTAGAAATGTTATTTAATCAAATATCATGTAATATGTAATAAAATTAACTGTTTAACTTAATTGTTTTATCAAATAAATTGATTTCAATGGTGTTTGTAGTGGTAAAATAGATTTGTGATTCTTTTTCTAGTTACGTAACTTTCTCCTTGAAGTCGGTTTAATAAAATGAATGTCGGTTCATTGTGAAAATTGTGATTTTTCTGGTTTATTTAAGTTATTATTATGGGAAAAAGACGGTATGTTTATTGTAACAGACTTGTTACTTTATTGAAGATCTTGTTTTATATTTTCTTGTAAATAATGTATTGGCTTTCTCTGTACCACGGTTATATGTCAATAAAGTATCTTTTTTCTTTATAACATGTTTGTTTTTTTTTTATGATGGTGCGAGGGCTTTTCATAGGACTGACCTCGGCTTGAGTGTATAGACCACGTACCTCCCTGATACATATTCTAGAGTCCAACTGAAGGTTTGGTTTCGGAACAGGTTTGGTACCGAACCTTCGTGCCGACCGAAACTGGTTTTCGTAACTACCTGGTTATATACTAACTGGTTTCGTAAACGGTAAGTGACAGACGGTGTCAACTTACTAATGATTTTTTTTTTGTAACCCGTTTTGTACAAATCCCAAAAAAAAAATGTGTTTACAAAAAAAAAGACATGGTCAACTTCAGTCTTGGTGGTTCGCGTCACTAACCACCTCTATACGATTATTAACCGACGAAAAAAAACTTGTGATCATTCTTTTTTTATTGGAAAGGGTATACTCCGAGGGTGGTCCCATATTTTGGACAACAAAATCAAACCTAAGGGTCAGAAAACAGGAGATGATTGATTGTTCACTCACTGATTGTAATGTATAATCATGAATAACTTTATACAGAGTAGTCCGATTTTGATAATTCTTTTTTCATTGGATAGGGTATACCTTGCCAGGTAATTATGAGTACATTAAAGCCAAAAAAATGTTATAAAATAAAAATAAAATAACAAAAAATTAAACCGCCGATAAACGGCGGTTTAATTTTTTGTTATTTTTTTTTTTTAATTAAAATCAGAGCTATGTAGCGACAATCGGTTGAATCGTCATAAAAGCTTGAATAATGCTTGACAAGAAGCAACCAATTGGTGGTTTAATGAATTAATGAAATTTTATTAGCGTTTAACGGAATATAGCACTAACGTACTTTTATTCGCATGTTTGATAAAAGAAGCCGTGAAACGGGTATGTAAGCTTTTCAATGTTTTTTACCCAATGTGTTTTCATATATCTGTATTATACGTGTTCACATAAAAGTCCTGTCAGTTTTGTGTTTTTGATGTGTATTCAAAACGAAAATATGATGGTTAGTGACACTTACTACCATGACTGTAGCGTGTTGGTTTCTGGTCATAATATACATGAAACTTATGCATGTAATTATAAGTGTCTTATAGTATTTGTTACAGTATGTCGCGCCGGCTAATTGTGCGTCCAGAACTGGCGAATGCGCCACTCGCGAGCCGCTTGCGAACAGCGTGCGTGCTGCTCGCGTGCGGTTTCAGCCAACGTTTGGTGCGCCGCTCTAGTGCAGCTCCAGCAATGCTCGAGTAGAGCGCGTGTGCAGCGCGCGCGCAGCTCATGCCCACATAGCGTCTTTCGCGTTTGAACTATGAGCCTAATTTGTGAATTTTCTTCCGAAAATGTCGGACCTTAAAGTGTGTCCTGACTTGGCGGATGCGCCGCTCACGAGCCGCTTGCGAACTGCGTATAGCTTGCGCTAGAGGTGCGCGGCCGGCGCAGGGGCAGCGTACAAACATGAAATGCATGCGCGGAGTGCAAGCGGCTCGCGAGCGGCATATTCTTGGCGCATGCGCCGGGTCTGGACCCACCTTAACAGATAAAGACATCGTAGAATACTTGTTTAGACATTCCTTCAGGTAGAGAGTCAGTAGAGAGAGAAGTTCAGCCAAATCGGCGGCCTCATCTTCAATGTTAGCATTTATAAAACGTCAAAAGCCGACGAGGAGAGGAGAGGAGATTCGTCTAGAAATCAGTCACCATCAACCTGAGAGAAACACTTCGAAAAGATGCTGCCAATGTAGCACCAAAATATCTCCAGTGCATACTGTATATCAGTGCAGTACAGGTAAAGTACCCCTTTACTTGCGCACAGGAAAAACTTGTTTCAGATTTTCATAAAAAGTAATTTTACATCATTTTGCCTGTGGAAAAGTTCATTATAACATAAAATGTTAATCAATATTGTACAAAAATTCATCATAGTTTTCTTTGTATCAATAGTCACGGTGGTTAGTATCACTAACCATCACATTCCTCGAAAGCCTTGACACCTAGATTTTTTTTTCCTACTTTCTGTGATATTTTAGTAGTTAATGATGCTAGAAATGCGTGACTGACGGCACTTCCCGGTCCGCCTATTGTCAACGTAAGCATGATTGGAAAGCTTGTTTCATCCAACGTAATGAAAGCGAGTGAGAACGCGATAACATCGAATGAAAACGGCGCATGGAGATTACACGAAACCCGTTCTAGAAAATCGTTTTATTTTTTTAAAGCTTTACAAGTTTTTGGAAAAAAGTAATGTCAATTAGAATTTGCATTACGTGTCCAAGGTTTCTATGATCATGTTTTATTTACCTTTCAAATATATGAGGCAAAGTTGATATAAAATTTGAAGACAGACAGATGGAATTTATCTAATACCACCTTTGCCCGCGACTTCGTCTGCGTCAAATTTCTGCTCCCCTGACCCTTCCCGTCGCATCGAATTGCCTGCTAGTTTTCGTCCATTTGTCGTTGCTGCTCCGCTCCTTTTGATCGTAGCGTGATGTTATATGGCCTATAGCCTTCCCCAATAAATAGGCTACCCAATACAAAAAGAATTTTTCAATTCGAACCAGTAGTTCCTGAGATTACTGCGTTCAACCAAACACAGACTCTTCAGTTTTATAATATTAGTATAGATAATTCAGTACGGTGTTGTTAAGAATAGCAGCAATTGCCGTTCTGTAGCTTCTGCCCACCCCAATGGCGGAAGGTGCAAGTTTTTAAAGGAGTGTTCATTAATAAAAGACAAATCTCAATACTGTATTGGTTTTTATTTCAACACATTATGCTCACACGTGGAGTTACGCAGAACACTCGACTTGAACAAGAATGGGAATGTAAACATCTTTACACAAATTATCTGTTATTAAAAAAGTACATACCAGTCTCCTTGTTTTATATCAAAAATCCAATGGATTTAAGTACCTCTGTCTATGTTCGAACATAATAACTTAAATGCTCACTTAAAATACCTTAAACGTAACATATTTTTTTTATTTCATTAAGATAAAGACAGTTTGAACGTATTAGTCGCTTTTAAACACAGTTGGGGTGAATAAAATACTTTTGATTACGAGAAACTGTCTCGATAGTCGCAAAAGACGCTTCATCG
Source organism: Aporophyla nigra (assembly GCA_947507805.1). Taxonomy (NCBI): domain Eukaryota; kingdom Metazoa; phylum Arthropoda; class Insecta; order Lepidoptera; family Noctuidae; genus Aporophyla; species Aporophyla nigra. The sequence goes on from OX382292.1 coordinate 16,877,965, forward strand.
GTCCTATCTCTTATTTACACGAGGTTTTTACATTTGAGACATGCTTGAAAATGTTCAATACGAAATCCAGAACTGTATAAAGCATTCTTATCTATAATTAAGGGTTCTGGGTGTTCCGAATCGAACATACAATCACTTCATGGTTCAAAAGTATTTTTAACTTCATATTAAAATTATACCAAACTACTAAATCATAAATAACTGAATTTAAAAGCGAGATATCTTCAGACTAGATTTTATTATCTACATATTTTCGGAGTCACGAAATTAGTGTTTACATGTTATCAAAGTGTCACAAACATTGCACCATGCGGAAATGGGTACACCAAGTATATAATGTTCCAAAGGAACTAACTAGTTAAATTACAAACTGTACAATTTAAGTTGACATTAAAAACGAATTCGGTTGCGTTATGGCCCCCTTTACTCATCAATATGTCTATATCAATATGTCAATATGATTATAGTCTTTCAAGTTGATAACAGTTAGCCCACGTTTGCACTGGAATTTCAACTCTCGGTGTAGAACGGAGCGTTGAGAATACAGTGCACAAAAAACACCCTCTGCGATTTTTTTACGTACATGGGCGTACTGAACATTTATAGCTTAGCTTCATATCATATGGCTGACAAATGTAAAAAACTCTTACGTCTAAATCATAAACTTATGACAATTAATAAGCAGCCCTTATAAGGTTTAGTAGAAAGGATACAATCTGCTGCATTCGAACACCTACGCGTATACATGTTATGGCTTATTGACACAGTGTCAGAACACAGCAGACGAGGCAGTACAAACTGTGTTATTGTGTTAGTTATTATCATATGGACGGATACCCTTAATCCCAAACACTAGTTAGAATTACAAAACGAAGGGCCACCACAATGACTAAACGTTTACATTAGTCACACGTCGAAAGTTACTGCAAACATAGGATACGATTAACTTATGAGATCACGAACCAATCAAAAACAATAATTAAGTACGACAATTGATTGATTTCAAATAAAAAATGGTCGTTTTTTTTTGCGATTTTTAATAACAAAACTGTTGATAGGTCACAAGCGTTAGGAAGAACACTTATATCGTTGACTAGGCGGAGTTGCGGTGAATATCCAAAAATCCAAATATCCTACGCTATACGTCCTTAATTACGAAAAATATCACTTGTCCACCGTTCAACGAGCGTCATATCACTGGAGGCGCATCTTGTTGAGTATTTAGTAATGAACACATCACATCTGTCTGTGCGGCGCCTGGCACTGCACTCACTCCTGCGCTGTGGAGCTGGACGCCGCCTCCTGGCGGGACTGGTCCGCGCGGGGAGAGCCGGAAGGGGACGATGTGCACGATCTGGAAGTAAACAACACATATATAATTAAAAGTGGCATGGTCAGATTTGTAAAATAAAACAGGTCCACTATGGACTTGTTTTTTATTATTATTTTAGAAACGTCCACTGCTGGATATAGGCGTCCACAGGGGGGGGTTTGCTATAATCGCCACGTTTAGCAGGCGGGTAGGCGATCGCAGTATGGTGGTAAAATACATAGAGAACGGTGCTGCCCATTCTCTAGTATGTCCCTTAGTCGCCACTTACGATACTCACAGGAAGAAATGAGATGGTGCTATTCTTTACGTCTGGCACCACAAGGAACGTTTATGAAATCCAAGCTAAGCAGTGCGTTGACTGCCAGGGTCGCGAGATTGTTCGAAAGAGATACCATGACCCTGACAAATGGGCAACTGAAGGAACACGGGTGGGGTTTAGTCAGTAAAAGTCTGACACGCCCTCCCGTTCCGCCCAAGAGCGGGAGACGTCATTTGATGATTTCCCATGCAAAAAAAAAGCAGTGCGTTGAAGACGCAGTGCGCGAAAAGGAAAAGAAAAAAATATTGACTTTAGAATCCGGTCCGGTCCGGTCTTTTCTCCGACGGAAGGGCGTCTTATTGAAACCGCATGTCATCTTTGAAGAACCCCACACAGCCAAACATTGGAAGTACTGCTAAGCTGTCGCCAGTTTGTTGACGATTAATAATAGGTTACCTGCTAACATGTCTGGGCGTGTCGCAAGTCCTGGCCAGCGACGGCACCAGCTCGTCCGGAGACGACGCGCGACTGCTGCGCTCGCTGCCGGCTTCCTCGTACGAATTGTCGCTCGTTAACTGTTGGGAAAATGTCTAGGTTCGTTATTTAATACGGGACAAATGATTTCATCTCTGTAAGTAGGTTTGTACAAACATTTTTACACGTCAATCATGTTTATAAAACTAGATGAAGTCGGCATTTCCTATTTGAGTACTCTGAGAAAGGCCAAAACAAACTCAGAGGTCACAGTCATTTTTTGACTACAAATTAAAACAATTCGGTCAAACTTTTTTTTTGCTAAATTTTTCTCTGCTCTGGACTTCGATCACGCCTGATGGAAAGCGATGGACGAGGTCTATGATGAACCGAGCGTACCCAGAAGATGGTAATTTATTGCAGGACCCACACCATTTTAATCAGGACTACTCTTAAAGCTAGTTTAAATTACACAAGCATTTTTCTAGTGCATTAAAACATGAGGAGAGTTTCAACAACGTCAAGTGGCGAAATTGCGAGACTCGTGGGCAAGAATGGCAAAGTCATTGTCGACTCACGACGCTCAAGAACTCTCCTAATGTAAACGAGGCTATAGGTTATGTGATGGGTGTTAGCAGAATTATTATTATTGTACTAAATGTCGATTATAATAACTATACACTTGGGGACTGTCAAAGTCAAAAGATAGGCAAGATCCACCCGACAGCTTCCCTTCCTACCTCACCGCGGACGCCTACCAGTACGGTCTGCACTCCCGTATCGTTTGCACTGTGATTTTCGTTGATGACATTACCAATGCAGCCATCGTGTCAATATTTTAACGTTGATAGATGTACACATAAGAAAACCGGGTATGAAGCATTGCTACATATCTTCTGTTTAGTTTGTTAAGACCGATACTGCACCCTAATTGCGTAACACACTATTAATCAGAATCAGAATTATTTTGCTGATCCATTGCTAGAAAAACTTGTCAGCTCAACCGCGTAAATAACACTATGAATGTTGTTGACTGTCAAAATAAAATAAAAACACATAACCCTACATGAGCACTTATGAAACATCAGAAGCTAGGTGCACGGTTCCAATTTATTGATTCCTATGGAGAAGAGCCGGCAAGAAACTCCACGGTTACTCTTTTAAAAATAATTAATTGGCTTTTACAATGGTTTCAAACTACAGTGTTAATCGGTATGGGAGGACAGCAGGGCCGTAGCTAGGGGGGAGGGGGGGGGGTCATTGTGGGGCAATGCCCTATCTTAAAAATACCAAAAACGAGGATAATCTTTTAGAATTGGATTGTATGTTTATAGTTTTGAATGTACATCACTGACCTAGAGGTGATGTTGATTGATTTAGGAGCCCGTGCTACAGAGCAGATCAATTATGATATATTTTTTACTTCCGCCCTACCTGTAGCCAATGCTGCCCTACCTCAAATTCGAGTCTAGCTACAGCCCTGGGGGACAGTTTAGGCCTGTCAACAATTTACTTAATAAAAATGAAAAATTTGAAAGACATTTTTCTGTTAAGGTGTTAGATGGGATCACACATGAACACACATATAGGTATAACAAAGTATGTATAACATTTACGAGTGTGAGCGGGTGTCGGTTGCGTGCGGGCGAGAGCGCGCGGGACCGCGCCTCCTCCACCTCCAGCTGCAGGATGCTCTCCTGGCTGCCCGTGAACTGGAAATGGAACACAAAACATTAAATTTGAGGACCAGCACATTCATAAATAAGATCACGTTTGTAAGTCCCATGTAATAGGAAGCGAAGAACAAATATTCCTAATCCACTTACTCTTTGCCCAACGTAAAGATCAAACCCAGTCGGCCACAATTCCAATGAGGTAGATAATAAGTAAGAGAGGTTTGAAGTGCAGAGAACAAAAGCCATCTGAACCGAATCCTGTTTTACATGACATACAAAATCTTTTTTTTTGAATGACATCTTGCAGGACATCCAATGAGATTGTGAGCTGCTTAACCGGACATGCCTGTGGCTACCTTAAAAAAGTTAAGGCCTCCATTCAGCCTGGCCTTAAAATTTAAAACTAAACCGACTTCACACTATGGGCGCCCCCTGTGGGGTACGGACCTCAGCTTAGGGCATCGCTGAAAGATGCCCGCAAGAGACGGGCTGCATCGAAATGAACTAAGAAAGCCTTTAATACTGCCGGCGACACGTGAGTCGTTGCCGATTTTATAACTATTATGTTTAAAAAAGTAAGTTATTGGTACTGACCACAAAGCCGTAGTACTTGAGGATGTCCATCTTGCACATGGGACACGTGCGGTGCTCCAACAACCACGGATCTATGCAGTTCTTGTGGAAGTCGTGTCTGGAATAAAGGGTTGTTTTTTTTTTATTTATAAAAGATCCTATCTCGTATGTAGGCAATATAAGATTTGCGAGAATTACAGTTACTTATGTCAACAAAAGTACCGTTTAAGCTATTTTAATGCTCCCTAGTACTTTGTGTAGTTTTAACACCATATAGGCTCTCCTGACACAAAATTGTAAGAAAGGGAAATGGTTTCTCGTGCTTCTCCATACGAAACTACCTTTTGGAAAGGTCATAATGGGTAACTAGAATTGATTCTATTTGCCTGTATATGTTGTCATTCAAAAGAGCCTTTTAATGGCTTGATAGGAATAAACATTTTGACTTTGGGCACCACCTGGGATGGATCAGCCAAACGTTCAGACGGCAATATTATGTTTTGATCTTAATTCAACACACTGCAACTGCCGTCATCATCTTGAGCTTAGTGATTACGGCACTCATTTTTGCACCCTACCTGATGATGTGATGTCCAGTCCATCGAACATCATTGATAACAATTAGGCATTGATAGCTCCTTTTAGTCTTAGCAGAAGGTCGACATTCACACAGATATAATAAAACCGTGCAGGATTTTCTTCGCGCACTGGAATATCAACTCTTGGTGTTTAACCGTGATTGAGAATCCCACAGAGTGCAGCGCCAGAGAGTCTTATCGCGGTAAAAAAACACAGTGTTCGATTTTCAACTCTACGCGCTAAGCAGTACGTTCAAAAAACTTTTAAACAAAAAATTAAACCGCCGAAAAAAACAGAAAAACAAAAAATAATAATTTAATTTTTTGTTAATTTTTTTTATTTTGTAATTTTTTGTGGCTTTAATCTACTTATAAAACTTGGCAAGGTATACCCTATCCAATGAAAAAAGAATTATCAAAATCGGACTACTCTGTACAAAGTTATGCGTGGTTGTACATTACAATCAATGAGTGAACAATCAATCATCCCCTGTTTTCCGACCCTTAGGGTTCGATTTTGTTTTCCAAATTTATATGGGACCACCCTCGGAGTATACCCTTTCCAATAAAAAAAAACAATTATCACAATCGGACTACTATGTAAAAAGTTATGCGTGGTCATACATTTAAAAAAAAAACAAACAAAAAAAAAATACGCGTCGAATTGATAACCTCCTCCGTTTTTTTCGTCGGTTAAAAATCGAGAGCGCGAAAAATTCCGACCGTGATTTTATTATAAAACAAGGGTAATTTTCTAGTGCAAGTGTTACCACTGATGTAGTTACCTATGATGAATAAAAAAGTCACCTCCTAGTGTTCCATCATCTAAATACCACACACACATTGAATTTTGAATCTAATTGTTGTATTATGAAATGGATAGCCAAACAGAAAATGACTGGCCCGAGAGGGTCACTTTGTTGGCATCCGACTGCCGATTCTATGACGTTGTCTTTATATAATAATTTTGAAGGGTGCCTCCTGTAGCACTGCCACATAAAACGGTAAATTTCAGGCAACTCATTTTTATCTATTATTCCATAAAAAAGTTCAATACTGACCTACAAGGAAGAGATCTAAGCGTTTCAGACACTTTGTAAGGTTCTATACAGATGGCGCAGCACTCGCCGTCGCCTTGAACTTCCTGTGGACAATAAAACAATACTATTACACAATGTTACTAGATAAATAGCGATAAATGTCGTAGTATTGTTAGCATCAAAATAGTCATAAAACTTTGCGTTTACAGGTAAAAAGGTATTTTTCACTTATTTTTAGAACAAATTAAAACCATACTAATGTGTGTTATTGAGTATTTGTGTGGATGTCTAACATGTCTCCATCATTAACGTAAATCGGTATAAAAATACGATGTAAATTTAATATACCTACCAATTGAATCTGCAAAGTTACGACATCTAATTGAATTAAACATAAAATAGTCATTACTTACCCTATCTTCAGTCTTTAAGCTCTTAATAGGTATTTTTGACAACGCCTTCTTAGCTGCACAACATAGACGTTTCTGAAATTAAAAATAATTAGCTAATTAACATTTAGCACGAAAAACAATCAACACAATAATGAACAACCACACATAGTAACATCAGGCAGCAACCAGTCGGTATCATTTTAACACGTGAGCCTATTCACAAGAAGTTGGCAGTATCATCCCAGCGCTGATTTCCCGGACGTTTTCACCTCTACCTATCGTTATTTCTCCAGACAAAGTTTATTTTCGTTATGTGTACATACACACTTCATCTTCAAGTTATCTATCCCGTCAATTGTATCTGCCATGTTTTTCTCTGCATCACCCTAAGGTTGACTGGTATAAAATGCCTCAGATATTAAGTCCACCTTTGTACAGTAGTTTTACTTGTGCATAAAGTTTTAATAAATAAACAAGTCTAACGTAATGTAAGGCTCATGTTCTAAAACTATATAACTTACTTGATCAACTAACTTACTAATTGTATAACTAGGGTTTGCCCACATTTCTCCACTCCCATTGTTAAGCAAAGGACTGCCCCGATGATTCATATTCCATAACGTTCGTGACGGTGATAATGGAAACAATACTCAATTTGAACTTCGTCATAATTGTAAGACAAGAAAATATATTTCATTCTTTATGTACTGTATTTCCACGAATTTCAAACCAAGCATTAGGTCCCTAAAACCCACATTAGCAAAATTATACATCAGGATATACAAGAACTGCACCCATGCGTAACACACTAAAGAATATTGCAAATCGATTGCTTCAAATGTTCCAGAAAACTTTTTCTCAACAACGGAAATAACGCAATGTATATTGTTGAAATGTCAAAACACAAAACCAATGTCCAATTACCTCGCAGGGCCCTTTTATAGACTGTTTGCGTCAACAGACTACAATGCAAGTCCAAGAGGATATACATAGACAATTCATTTGATTGTTCATACTTTGAGATTGTTTGATTTTACTTTACGATAAAAATGGAGGTCATATCCTTTGATTAGGAATTACTAAAGTACCTTTGTTCTAGCCTTTTCAAGGGTAAGGATACAAGATGATGTCAATCTCTCGTGTTAGTGCCAAGTGACAGGTCAATGTTAAATTAGAAACCCAAGTTCTAAGGATACTTCCTTCCTATTACTCTTTTAGCTAAAAACATTTCGTCATATTGAATTAGTTGATCTAAAACTCATTAGATATTGCTATTTTAAACAATCAATGTGACTAGCCTTTTCCCAACTACATAATATGTTGGAGTCCAGGCTGATGCAGCTAAATACGAGTATTTCACATAGAGTGACTGCTTATCTGACCTCCACAACCCAGTTACTGGGTAACACGATAAACTAGTTCTTTTTTAGGAAAAAAAAACTATACATATCCAATCACTGGTTTTTCACCGAAGGATTAAAACTGTACCCATTTATTAACTGACGTTTTAGGGGCTAGCCTCTTAAGGCCCTCTTGTAGTTGAAGACGTTTCGGCGAACACTGGCCGGTCGTTGCGAGCGCTTGAGCTGCTAGATTTTGTGTATAATTGTTTCGTGGAGACAAAATGATAAGGAAATTATAAAATATTTTCTCAGCATGCCCTAAACAACAATAAAACCTATCTTTTGGTATGAGTTTTACATGGTTTAATGATGGAATCTCTTCAAGGTACACGTTTAAAATGGCGATTTAGTGTCAACTTTATGATTATTTTTTATCGAGCCAATTGTTTTAATTCACGTTTCTATCTTCACACAGCGCTTAACAGTATGTTCAATTTTCCTAAATATTTTTTTTTTTACGGAAACTAGCCATTTTGCTAGATTTACGGAGGTTTAAAAAAGTTAAAAAGTACTGCAACCTCGCCTTAACAATTGACATTGTATCAGGCGCGGTCCGAGGGGGGGGGTCCTAGGGGTCATGACCTCCCCCCCCCCCCCAAAGACAGTCATGCTGTCGAAACCCTGAACGATTTGCCTGTCTTACTATCTTAAAATTGAGCAACGGAGACTCCGATGGACATTTGCAAAAAGATTATAATAACCCGGGACATCATTCTGATCAACAGCGCTTGCGACTACTAGACCAAAGAGGATTTACCTTCCTAAAAATATTCTTCAGTACTCATGGTGACCCCCCCAAAATGTTAGGCTGCGGCCGCGCCTGCATTGTATTTACTTGAAAACCCTTTTCACACCGCGATCACTGCACGAATAAAGCCCACATTTTATCACCTCTGTTTCTGCCTATTCCTACGGGGGAAACAGCGTGATGTTATGTCTGCGCTCAACAGTAACAGCATGCGGATCATGAGCACCGTAGAAAGGGGTTTTGTCGACGGAAGAATAGACAAAATTACAGAATGTAGAAAGATTAAAGACAGAATTAACGATTGTAGAAAGATTTGTACCGTTTTATGCTGGCGTAGCATGACAGTTCTTGTCAAATAAAACGGTACAAATCTTCAATCTCTTTTCTACCAAGAATAGACAAAGTTCTTTCTATGGTGGTCATGCTACGCGTGCTGGTATACTTACAGAGAGCCTGTCTTTGGCGTGAATGTATCTGAAGCGTTGTATGTAGTAGAAGACCAGCCAGGCGAGAGAGATGACCATCAGCACGATGAAGGATATCGACACGAACAGCACAGACGTTCTGCAACAATAAACACAATTGTTAGTAACAATACACTTTATAAAGTGTAATAAACAGCCTGCCGAAGTACCAGCGCGGGCGCCCCATGAAGACAATCTTTCCGTGGTAGTGCATTGAGATAAAATAAATACATGTCTTTGTTATTGCGAAGTTGGGCAAAAGTATGGATTAATATTATTAATATATAGTAATAATATTATTTATGTAGATTATTTTATACTTTGTGAATGTGAGAACGTTGTAGGCCTTGTAGACTGTAGACAATTTTCTATCTTATTCAGTACCGGGTACTTGTTGACAGGCCTACACCGTCCTCCCATACCCATTAACACTGTAATTTGAAACAATTGTAAAAACGAATTATTTTTAAAAGAGTAACCGTGGAGTTTCTTGCCGGCTCTTCTCCATAGGAACCAACTATTTGGAACCGTGCACCTAGCTTCTGACGTTTCATAAGTGCCCATGTAGGTTTATATGAAATAAAAATATTTTGATTGATTGATTGATGATTAATGGTCATCATCATCATTGCAGACGAAAAACGTCCACTGCTGGACATAAGCCTCCCCCAATTTGGGGGGCTTTGCCAAAATCTCCACGCTTGGCAGGCGGGTTGGCGATCGCAGTATGGTGGTAAAATGCACACAGAACGCTGCTGCTCATTCTCTAGTAAGTTCCTTAGTGACCTTCTATGACACTCACGGGAAGAAATGAGATGCAGCTATTCTTTACGCCCGTCAACACACGGAACCATTACTAATGTATACCTTATGGAGATATAAAGCTATGCATATTTCGTTTCTATTCGTTTTACACAAACTGAGGACTTTACATACTTAGCAAGAACAAATACTTTTTTATAACGATTACATAATAAACCCGGGTATTTTTTACTCACTACGTAAGTAAGTTAATTACTATTATGTTTTGTAGTAAAACAGTTGCCGTAGATAAGATTGCACAATTATTGCATGTGACATGCTAACAACAATAACTAAGGAAACATAGATACTTCTAGTATTCGATAATATAATTACAAAATAGAGGATATCAAGAATAGCTGTCATTTGGCAGTTCAACCACATTCATGGCGTTTTGAACGTTGCTAAGTAGATAATTTTTCGAATATATGAAGCAATGAATTAAAATTATCCTTCAAACTCATTGTCAACTATGGTACTGAAAATTAAGTGGTACTTTAAAGTGTTTAGTTACTCAAAAGTTATGTTCAAGTCCCATCAGTGCTAGTGAAGTGCAACAGGAGTGGAGGGCTATCGAAGGTAGTTTATTCATTGATATAATTAAGGTAACCCTAATAGTCCTAAGGACACTTAAATGCCTAATAAAAGGGCACCTACGTACTGTTGATATTTAAACTCTCGGCGCTGAGCCAAACGTTCAAAATCCAATAATATTAACGCTTTTATTAGGCATCACTTTTAGGTCTCGTGTGGTGTTCGTGAAAGCAGGTGAGGGATGTGTGACGGTTAACTTCATCTGTGTAAAACTGAAACTTATTAGCCTGTCTGTATCCAGTACCGTGTAGTGCCGCAAGTACAGAATAGCACCATTAGAGTTCTCTATGCATTTTACCACTATAACACGATCACCAACCCGCGTGCCAAGCGTGGCGATTATGCCGCCCTCCCCCTTCCTTAACTATTCTTTTTAAAAGTATCTCTATGTTGATTTTTGTACCGTCGAGACCAAAAAGACTATAGTACTGTTAGGTGCACATCACGTCGTCATGAAGTTACTTTTTCTGCCAACTGGTCTTCAGTATACAGCTAGCTCGTTTTATGTCAGTACCTTTAAGTCAGGCCTCTGACACGTAGGTCATAGATAGGTACATAATGAAAAAAAAAATGAAAAAAGAGTGTTTATTCACAATGTTTTGAATTTTTACAAAATATATTACTTCTGCCAAACTGCTAGGCAGTTTGTTGGCAGATATAGCTCCTTTTTTCCAATATTTTTTTTAAATAATATTATATTGACACCTTTTCTTTTAAACATATAAAAAATAAAAAATTAACAGAGACATACAATACACAAGTTTTTTAACTATTCTTTAAAGTGAGGCTTTGGAAAAACATATCTAATAGGTACTTATGCATTTTACTTTTAAAAACAGTTTTTGAATTACAGCTGTTAATATCTTCTGGAAGGCTATAAAAAATTGTGGGAACTTGAAAATGTCTACACCTTTGACCATAATAATTATTATCTGTGGGCACCATAAATCTTTTTACATTACTGTTTCTTTGGGATCTTGTTCGTATAATGTCGTTTTTAAATGTATCACTACCATGTTGTTCAATAGCTAGGGACAACACTACCTTCTCATGAACTGGCAGCATTTTACATTCAAAAAACAGGTCTTCGTAATAATTATTTTTGCAACGGTTTTTTGTGTTTTTGTCTACTAAAAGTTTCATGAATCTAATCTGTATTTTTTTTAATTTTATCCAAATATGTTTTAAATAGTCATAGGTGTATAAATATTTGCAGGCACTTAGGTACTCGCAATAATTTATTAGGTACGCTCTATATAAAGACTGAAATATGTTTGTTTATTTCGGAATTGGCATCGTCCGCTGTCATCACACGCATTCCGCATACGAAATGCAATTACAACAGTCCAACATAAACCCATGTTCGCACGGACGTCAAAATATCGCGGCGGGATTGTGTCGCGCACTGGATTTTAAACTCTCGGTGTTTGAGTAAAGCGCTGATATATCTAACAGTTTAAGGTTCATTAAAGTGCTAACTCTCAGCCTAGTTTGGATAAATGACTTCTGATTTTGTGCATCCTCCATGTTGAAAAAACACAATGTTTGGTTTTCTACTCTCGTACCGTGTCGGCGCTAAGCAGTGCGTTGTATAAGTATTAATTCCTAAGTTTTATTTGCTATTTCTTTCAATCCTTTCCTTGCTCCTTAAATGTGACAAGGAATTGGACTTCCTCATATTTGGAATTCATTTTATCTCTGTCGGGGGGAGAGTGACCAGGTCAGGTGCCGAGCTCTACAGGGCGGTACGGAGGCGGGGTGCCGGTTCCCCTACGGGGGGAACCGACTTAAATACTAATATAAACGTAATTAGGAAAACCTAAAATTTTATCAGCCTGAGGTAATTGTGGTAAAGTCTTAAAGATCCAGTGCCCGAAACAATCCTGCCGCGATTTTATTAAGTCCGTGGGAACGTGAAATAACTTGACATTTTGTAGCGCTGCTGTTGTTTCAAATTATGGCATATTTAATTTTGGTTCTTATATACACATTTCATGACGTGGGAATGGGATAATGTTATCATATAATATACAAAACAGTATATAATTCCCAAAAAAAAAAAAAGACGCTGGCAGAAAGTTCCTCTCTTTGGCTGTGCGCACAATGAATGGGGAAGACAAGTGGTAACTGCACATCACTTGAGAAGAGTAATTTATCAAATCGGTTCAAGATTTGGTAATTTTCTTTTTTTATAATTATGTGTACGAATGAGATTTTTAGGAAAATCAAAAATTGGAGAAGTTGCGCCGAAAATGTGGAATATTCAGAAAAAATTGTGTTTGTTCTATTAGATATTTTAATTAATGATTGAGGGTCAGCTACTTCTATAATAATACTAGCCGTTGCCGATACTTCGTCAACGTGTATATTGTATTTCATTTTTTTTTATCTAGGAAGAAATGTAATCTTTGTTTCGAAAATGTCATATTTCATAGTAATCTCTACTCGCACACTACATCACTGTAATTTTGACTATGGTGCAATAACATAAGCTTATTCAGCCTATAATATCACAAAAAAAGTGTTAATACGTACTTGTTAATATTGTTGCTGACGTGAGCGAAAGTCCTCCCCTTGATGATGCCGATCATGACTCTGGTGCCGTTGTCCACCAACCGCGCGATCTCCTCGCCTTTCCATTTGTATGTGAACACTGCACTTATGTTACCTGTAAGTTAAAGAAAATGGGTTTAGTTTGTGATACGTTTGGCTGACTTTTCAGGGTACATCGTTCGCCGGGTGCACGGTCTACACAGTAAAGTATCTCCAGAAGTAGCTATTTGAATAAAGTTATATTACGAGTAGATACAGATAACATACATAACATCAGCCTATAACGTTTCCACTGCTGGAACGCAGGGCTCCCCTGTGAAAGGGAGGTACAGGTATACCTGCATGGCGATAAGACGACTGTTTAGCGTAGCATAAGCATCACCAGCCTATTATGTTACCACAACAGGAACAAGGGCCCCTTCTTTGTTAGACAGAGTGGGGCCTAATACACCACGAAGATCTAGTGCGGATTTGTGGATGACGAGCTTAGTCGTTAATTCATGGACATCTTATGACAATATTTCATCATACGTCTGATGTAATCTTAGATTATTATCTACTGCTCAGTAACGGTAACTCTTCTCCAAGATAATCCCTCGGATTATATTACCATAAATTCTGTTTAAAACCGTATTGTTTGGAATCCATTGTACTACGTTTTCTCAATAGTGCTCGAAGTGCGTACGAACTTACGTAAATGTCTTGTCAGAAATAGTATCACAATATCAGGACTTCAAGTTATCACAATACGCTATCATCAGATTTAGCCTCATCAGCAAAATAGAAACTAAAACCCCTTTGGGGGATGAATTTTGCAAAATTTCATGCTTGTAGACTCAACGGATTACACTGTTCCCAGGCGCGGTCCGAGGGGGATTCTAGGGGTCATGACCCCCCCCCCCCCCAAAGACAGTCATGCTGTCGAAACCCTGAACGATTTGCCTGTCTTACTAACTTAAAATGGTTCTCACTTGAGCCACGGGGACTCCGATGGACATTTGCAAAAAGATTATAACCCGGGACATCATGCTGATCAGTAGCGCTTGCGACTACTAGACGAAAGAGGATGTACCTTCCTAAAAATATTCTTCAGTACTCATGGTGACCCCCCCCAAAATTTTAGGCTGCGACCGCGGTTGACTGTTCCGCTGTTCGTCATCTGTCGGTTAATTTAAGATTTTAAGTAAGTTGAAGATGGGATATGAAAATTTTCCCATATATGGAGTTTGCTTTATAAGGTGATGCCTGGTAAATGGGTAGCAGATGTATGAGAATATCCGAGAATCTAGTAAAATGGTGTTCGATTGGAGGAGCTTATGTTCATCAGTGGACTAATACTGGCTGATAGATTTTTAGATGAACGAAAAGTATTAACATTGTAAATGCTAGAAATATGTCATCAAGATTTAATTTAATTAGTTATTCGTAGGATAATAGATTTATGCTTTATGAAAAGTTACAGACATAGATTGTAGCAGTAATGTAATAAAGACGGGCTGGTGTCCGTTATTCCACGCCCAAGCTCGTATTTTGTATACGGTTTAGTTCAATATGATGATGACTAATATTATACTCTACATGAACATTACTTTTTGCTCATTTCTGCAGTCTGTCGTCAACTGGAACATTACTTTTTTTTGCTCAAGTCTTGGGCTATAAATATAGAGGGTCGAATTCCGAAAAACCAACCTAATTTATAATAACTCAGACTAGGTTTTAGACTGACACGTATGAAATTAGGAGTTTTGACTAGTAAATGTAGATCTGTATGGTTGTCGACCATTTTGTTACACACGCCATACTAAGGCGTATTTTCATCATTGTAGACTCTGTTGTTACTTATCTGTGTACTTTATGTAGATGTATACCTCTACTTATCCCTCTGGGGATAAGAGGCGTGATGTTATGATATGTCACCTGTGTAACTTTCGAATATTGAGTCACCGGTTCTGTGAGATTCTGTCTTCTTTAAATTGTAACGTTATTTGAGGATTTTATTTGTATAAACTAGCTCCTGCCCGCAACTTCGTCCGCGTTAAATTTCTTGTTCCCTCGACCCTTCCCGTCGCGTCGAATCGGAGAAAACGTGGAAAATCGCACGGGTATGCATCTGTGCGATTTTCCCCGTTTTTGCAACATTTTTAATTATTGCTCCGCTCCTCGTGATTGTAGCGTGATGTTATATAGCCTATAGCTTTTCTCGATAAATAGGCTACCCAACACAAAAAGATTTTTTCAATTCGGACCAGTAGTTCCAGAGATTAGCGCGTTCAATCAAACAAACAAACTCTTCAGCTTTATAATATTAGTATAGATTGGAATGACTGAAGTTTAGTGTCAATTGCGCAATTTTTAATCATTAACCGATTTCAAAACCGGAGCAGGCAATGTAGCTCAGAAGACATAGTACGGAAATTATATTATTACGTCCCTACTATGTATACAACGAGTATTCGATATGTGTGGTCATCTTTAACATTGGAACATGGAACAAACATCGTAATCGCGAAAAATTGCCCTTTTTAAGTTCTTTCAATACGATAGGGATAACTAATTAATGCAGGCGTCTTTAGGGACCTCGCACACTTTGCAGTCACGTGGTCGCACGACCGACCACAAAACTAGCCCTAAATCCAAACTTCATTCTTGGTCGGATGTTCTGCGGCCAAGTCTGCGACTAGGCGTGCTACAAGTCGCGGTCGTTGCTGTGTAGTACGCGAGATGTCTTACACAACATTGCAAGTGTACAATTCTACGTCTATACATTTCTACGTCTAAGGAAAAGCTTAAGATACTTATGTCGGTATAGCCAGTAGTTCGTACAGCCAGCTAAGCTGCGCCTACTCACAACATGTGCACTAATGTGACACACGTCGGGTTTCACAGTCAAGGCGACGCCACGTAAGACAGATTATACAATTATACTCAAGTAAAAATAGACTTTTAAGCGGGTTAGGGTTGAATAGCGGAATACGCAGGGAATTGGTTAGTAACGTTTTAAATTGAGTGAATGATTTTAGTATAGCTTGGACGGTAAGGTAAGCGCAGTGGTTGAGTTTGGTTGTAGCTAGTGTTACTATCCGTCCGGTGTTGTCTAGCTTTTTGGCAAAACGACCGAATTGTGACAGATAACCAGCCTCATCATTTGCTCGGACATTTTGGCTAAAAGCGTTATTCAAAAAAAAAGTGAAATGAGTAATTTAAAAGGAAAATGTCTGGACTTTTTATTCAAGTCTCCCGCTTTTTGTAAGTATTTTTAAAATGTTGAAATATCAACCCTAGTTGCAGTGCTACACTTTGCATTCTATTTTCGCATGATACAAAAGAAACTTCGAGTATCTAACTTCATCTTTTCAGTTTCCAATTAGGAATTTAAAGATATTTTAATTGCTTTTGCTAGGTATGTTGTTGGATTGTATAGTTACTTTAAAACTTGTCCAGGGATGAATGAATCATAGGAAACTTCACGCATTCTAAGTCCTATGCAGAGGCTAGTTAAATCTAAATACACGGTGTAGGTATATAGCAATATAAGAAGGCACGTGAATACAGGCCATAATATTATTATCCTCAATAAGTATAAGAGTCGAACAAAACAAAGCGTGTATAATTAAAGTCTTTGAAGAGACTAATTACGACAACATCTAGCTAACGACACCATCAAACTAAACATCCTCTTCTACTAGTACGTTTATGTTTAAGTAGTTAAGTTACGTCATAATCTTAAACAAGAAAATGTCGGAAAAGAAAAATATTATTGATAATAAGAGTTGCCGATTGAATACTAAACAAATATGGACAAAAATAGTCTGCAATAAACTTTTTTTGTTTTAAGATAATTAAATGGAATCTATGAGAAAAGAATTAATGAAAAATCGAATGTGTCCTCAATGAAAGGAGATTAAAGTTGAAATTGGAGGAAAAATTTTGTTTTTCTGACGAAATAAAATCGATATTACCATGTATGCCCTTTTCGGTCGACGTCGACTCGAAAATGTCACGTCATAGAACTTTTTTGTCCATTTAACGTATTTTTGTATATAATATCATTGCCATTTAATAATTGCAAGTAGGTACGACCTTTGCCGATGCAAACTGCAGAGCCGCACCTTCATTCGCACAGACTTGTTGACTCAAATCTAATCTTTGTAGTATTTATTTTATGCATATTTTTCTACGGTTACTAAGGTCATGCGAACTACCCATATCTAATCAAATATCGAAAACATTGAATACATACGTGCAGTATATCCAGTATACAAGCGAAAAATGAGGATCTAATATTGATTCCAAATTCAAATGTACTGAACTTGACATTGACAAACAGCGAGGCTATGAACCGCGAGTGACAGAGACAAAATTTGAAATACAAAAATTAATCATTCTATCTTTTTTATTCCGATGAACCACGTACGAAACAGTACTAAAAAAATAAAAAATAGATGGCCTGTTTTTGTAATGATTTTTTAATCTATGAACTAATTGGCCCCACCTAGCGCTGGCAACATTGACCTTTCTATTATTGCTTATGCCTAACAATATCAAGGCTATAGAGTCTAGTCATACCAGTTTGTTTGTCCACACCGGTCTAACGTTCGTAGTTAGGTGTTTTTAATTGTTTTGATGTGATTCAGATATTCAACGTCTAGTTGGTACTTCATTACTTAAAGTGTGTATTAATAGTACAGTTAATGATCATCTAAATAGGCCAGTTGGCTCTAACTTCCTGTTTTAACGTAAGTATTTTTGTTTCCACAAAATATATAATTATGGTGTTTGTCTTATGTCAATTGCCTTGACTGGGTGTATTATTTTCCTTCAACGTTGTTTAATAGTTTTCCTGCTGGGATGTTATTCTTAGCGTGACGAGAATAGTTCCGAAATTATTTGGTACCTACGTGTTACCTACACATTAATTTACTTAAGATAAACTTCAATAGATTTCTTCGCTACTTCCAAAGGGTTTAAATACACGACTGAAATCAGATAACAAAAATTTGTATTTTTTTTTTTAAGTTTTTTATTATAATATTTATAATTGTTACACATTATATTTAATTCTTCAAAAGATTCATATTTTATGTGAAAAATATTAAAACTCAAAGTTCGTCGTCAAAACGTCAAACAGGAAAGCCATTTAAAACTAACACTTTTAAAAATAGAACGCCGAGCATAATTTGACCATATCATTTGTTTTTTTTAACGTTTCTTTTTTACCACAGACAAAATCTGGATTCGGACCGCGCATAACATTACGCGATCACGGAAGATATATAGATAGTTAGATTTTCCGCCAGTTAAAATAGATGAAATAGGTAAAAAAACATAATTAACATACCTACACGTCGCAGTTAACTACAGGTTATTAGCAAATCACTATCAACCGACTTCAAAAAGGAGGTGGTTACCAATTCGACTGTATTTTAGGCTGCTTTTGTAGGTAAACTTTACGCGATATCTCCGGAAATTCTGAATCGATTTCGAAATAAAAAAAATTAATGGTTAGGGGGTGCCGCAAGGGTGATCCCATATGTATTAAAGTGGCTTGGGTATTTTTTGAGTTAGGTTACAATAATACATATTTTCTCCACTATGTATACATTTTGATAACTTCTTGTGACTGTTATTTTTATACAGCAAGTAGTATTATACGAAATTGTGTATTCACAACTACGAAAATGAAAAAAAATATGTATGAAAAATCCCTGTACTGATTTGATATATTTATTTTTCAGGGAAACAATAAAAATGGCTGCAATACCAGAGGATGCAAAATGTATAATGGAAACAAAAGATGGTCCCGTTTGCGGATATTCTGAAAAAACCGATGAAGGTAGTTGTTACAAGTTTAAAAGTATACCGTTTGCTAAACCTCCAGTAGGCAACTTACGTTTCTTGGTAAGTTATAACGGATTTTTAAACACATGTTTTTAAAGATATAAACTTAAAAAAAAATCACAAAATTGAACCGTCTTATTTTACTGATGAAATGTCCACTATGTTTGTAACATGAACCACATAATCAATTAAATTCTCAAGTAAACGAAAGTCGGACAATATTTAATTTGCCAGTCATCTTTTATCTGGAGTCAATGAATATGTCATTGCTTTTTCAGCCACCATCTCCAATTCAACCATGGAGAGAAGTAATGGACTGTACGCAGGATGCGCCTTTACCTATTTGTCGATCAGTGTTTGACGTCATATCTGGGTCTGAAGACTGTCTATACATAGAGCTGTCCACACCAAGTATCAAGCCTGATAAACCTATACCCGTTATGTTTTGGATTGGAGGTTACGGCTACGCTTGCATCTTAGATCATATATTTGATGAAACTTTAATCAATGACCAGAACATTGTCTTCGTACGATGTGGCTACAGAACGGGACCCTTTGGTTTTCTCTCCATAAACGACTATGCAGCACCAGGAAATTGTGGGCTTAAAGATATTGTTATGGCTCTAAAATGGGTCAAAAGAAATATAAGTGTGTTTGGAGGTGATCCAAATAATGTCACAATTTTTGGAAGTTCATCAGGAGGATCTATCGTCAATTTCATGATGTTATCACCGATGGCGACCGGACTTTTTCACAAAGCTATTATACAAAGCGCCAGTGTATTGAATAATTGGTCTTTAGCTAAGAACCCTTCACTAGCCGTAATAGAACTTGCAAAGATACTCGGCATCAAGAAAACATGTAAAGAAGAAATAGTTGAAGAGTTACGGACTATTCCTGCGATGGATATTACCATAGCTTTTCAAAACTTTAAAATAGAAACTGGTGAAGGAGCCGACAGAGACTTGATTGATGCTGTCTTCAAGCCATGCATCGAAGTCGACCTCGAAGGACAAGCCGCATTTCTCACAAGGAGTCCACTTCTGTTGCTTAAATCTGGTAATTTCAATAAAGTGCCTTGTATTATTGGTAGCAATAATATAGAAGGAGATGTGTTACGACATGTTGTAGAGAATTTCTATTCGAATTTTGAAAAGTATAACGAAAATGTGAGGCTTCTCGTGCCGAGAGAATTAGCAAGGAAAGACAAATCATCAGAAAGTATAGGTCATCAGTTATTGAAATTTTACTTGGACGGTGAAGAACATTTAAGGGCTGATACAAGGACACAATACTTACAACTGATAAGTGATTACTATTTTACACGCTTTATATTAGCTTCACTTGTATGTTAGTATGTTTGTATGTTAGTATGTTTGTATGTTTGTTTGTAATCGACTCCTTATAGCGCGATTTTGACCCACTTTAAACGACCAGATTTCATTAAAACTTTGCACACCTGTCAAGGACCGATGACAATGCAATAATTTCATAAATTTGTGCCATTATCCTTGCCAGGATTACCAGGACAGGCTTCACTTGCCTGAGCGTCTTTTGTATGTTGTCCGCTAGAGGGCGCTAGTTAGTTAGTTGACGTGCGGCTGTGACGCGTTCGAGCGGTAAAAACACGCTTCCATTGAAAACCAAACTAAAAAGTACCAAATAATGGAAAAAAAGCGTGGGTGCTTTTTAAGATATTTTTTTATTTCATATTATGTCAATAAAACAGTAAGATTGCTGTGTATGGCTGGCTGTCCCATATACTACTATATCCTCAACTACGCTGGTGAATGGGCAGTGCCGAAGAAATTAAATTTCTTCAACTCTACTGGCCATTGTGCAGAATTATCATTCATGTTTCGTATAAAAATGCCAGAAGCATGCAAAGGTAGTCGAGATTCAGTAAAAACAAGAAGAAGAGTAATCAAAATGTGGACAAATTTCGCCAAAACTGGGTAAGTTTCAAAATATATCATTAATTTTATGAATAGAGGTAAAATTGCAAAATTTTCATAGTTTTAATTCTTTTTCAGAAACCCTACTCCAGATGAAGATGACCCATTGTTACCAATAATCTGGGACCCTGTTGAAAACAAAGACAGGCTGAACTACCTCAGTATAGGATCAGAACTCACAAAGGGAAGGAACCCATTCCACGAAAGAATGAAGTTTTGGGATGCGCTACATAAAGAACACACATTTTTAAGAGCACTTGTGCATTTTAACGAGATGGGATACTCCGTTTAAAAAGTTTATAATATGTTTAGAATGTAGTTCATTTTCCGAGACTTCTGATGATCTTTGTAGAGTAACAAATACACTTATTCAAGTTTTTCTACTTATTTCTGTCCCTTATTTTATTACAGTAATCCCTTCTGAATCGGATAAACAAATTACTTTGCTTGTATTCGAGGACAAACACTGAAAGTGAACTTACATACATTAATATTACTGTGAAGGCTTTTATAAAGGTCAGGTGGGCGGGAGTTCTCTGAAACGGCGCGCGTGTATGACAAAATGTATGAGCGTGGGCGAAGCAAAAGGAATTTGTGAGGATCGTAACCCCGTGGGTAAATGACAAGACTTGTTGTATGTATTTTACAAAAGACTGGTTCGCCCGCTTGTTCTTGTTTTCAGATGTCAAACGCTTAACTTTTAATTCATTTTTGCCTGTCATTCGGCATTTTTTACTCGCAAAGTGAAACGTTTCACTGAACACCAAAATGAATCATAAATGAAAAATTAATTCATCTAAGGGCACGTCGTCCCTACCATTACAACGCCCCTCGGTCTACTTCTTAATATGCAATGACCTATGTAGCACCATGAATCATGAGGCTTCAGGGGCTACTGCAAATCTCGGGGTTCATTTGATTAATCGAGTCTGGTCAAACCACGCTGGGATCGGTGCAATTCATTTCATTTAGTAAACCAATCCCTCCAGTGATGTTGTATTTTGGAACTCAGCATCTTTCACTCAAGTACCAGTCAATCTGCCTAACCTTTTCGCAACTATATTGGGTTCTAGTCTAACCGGATGCAGCTGACTATCAGCATTTTACACAGAACGACTGAGGATCTGACCTTTAGAACCCAGATACTAGTTTGTAAAACTGGTTGTCATACTTTCGTGCTTTTGACTACCCGTAATGTCAAAGATTAACGAATGACAGCCGGGACCAACGGCTTAAAAGCATTCTAAGCCGTTGGTCCCGGCTGTCGTCTCGAGGCACGAAGGGGTTTCGGTATGCCGTCCACAGCCTGACCGCGGCAAGCGTAGATTAACCTGATCGATCGACCCGTGTAGCTATTATTACTTAGCAAAGAGCTCCTCTCTCTCGCGTAACGAATGATCGAAAATGGAATGAATAGAACTGACGAACGTTCGTTCCAATGTTATTTTCTTCATGTGAACGTGGAATGAAACAATAATGAACCCTTCACTCGAGTGAAGCATCTCATATCGACTATACAAATAAGCCCACGTAATAAAATCACAGCACGATTTTTTCGGGCACTGGATTGTGCACTCAATGCTTAGCGTCAAGAGTTGAAAATCGAACAGTATATTTTTTAAACGCTCTGGAATGCACTCTCGTTGTATTCTCAATGCTCCGTTGGACAAATAGAGTTTAAAATCGAGTGCGTGATAATATACCGTCGCGATAGCTTTACGTCAAACTGACACACTAGACCGGCTAACCATCTCGACTACGCTAAAATAACATAACTGTAGACCCCTTCTAAGTACTTCTTATCAGTAACTAAGCAGAGGTATTTAAATGATATGATAATGATTGTAATTCATTGTCCTATTAGGTGTGCGGGTGAACAGAACAATACGACGGGACTGACCGGTCGGCCTTGTATGCCATAACTGGAGTGGGACGTACTCGTGGACTGTACCTTCGTGTTTTTGATACTATAGTAACGATAAAGTTAAAGATGGTACTGGTTTCCATTTCATACTGGATAAACTGGTAATCTAGGGAAGCTAGATGTTGTAGAAATTATTACTTTGACAGCGGCTTCACCCGCGCGGAGGGCGAAAATTATCCCACGGAACAACCTACCGGAATAGAAATTAGCCGATAATGTTAACCCAGGTCATAATTTATCTCTGTGTCAAATTTCATCAAATCCGTTAAGTATTTTTTGCGTAATTGAGTCACAAACACATACATCTATTCTAATATGATAAAGCTGAACAACAGTTGAAAAAAAACTGTCTTTATATGATAGCCACATTTTTTTTTTTTAGCAACATCACGCTAAGAACCCTAGGAGTCGAACAAAAACTAAAGAAAATCAGAAAGAATGCTGAGCAAACGAAGTAAAAGGCAATGCGAAGGGTGGATTGGGGTCGGCGGCAGCGACCTCTCGCGTCCGGCCCTGGTGCGACCTATGGTACGGAGCGAGAGGGCATGGAAAGCCGTCACTTCCTTCTGCGAAGCAGTAATGCTCGCGAAGGAGGAGGCGGGGCGCGTGAGGGAGTGGCAGTCTCTGCGCCCTCGCGTCCCTAGCCGCCGCAGGAGGAGACGCCCCGGCCACCGTAGGCGCGAGCTTGCGGGCGGTGAGCAATGGGTAGCTCAGCTCACCGCCCGGTAAGGACCAAGCTCGGGTCGACGGCGCGTAGTGTTACACGCGCGCCTCAAAGAGATGTCAGCAGCACTGAAGGGGTCTGTTAGGACCGATGCCTGCCAGGGTCGCGAGATTGTTCGAAAGAGATACTGTGACCCTGGCACATGGGCAACTGAAGGAACACGGGTGGGTTTTAGTCAGTAAAAGTCTGACATACCCTCCGGCTCCGCCCAGAGCGGGAGAAGTCATTTGATGATTTCCCATCCAAAAAAAAAGGGTGGATTGGGGAGCCGAAATTTTACGCGGACGAAATCGCGGGCAGAAGAAGCTGGTTTATAATATTTGTATGAGTAGTAGGATAGGAAACAAAAAATTATGCACGATTTTACCTTTCATTGTTTGTTAAATGATACTCGAATACAGTTCAATGTTTGTAAATATGTACCTATCAAGTATCAACATAATTAATTGTTCTGTTATTGTTATTGGGTAATTTGCTAATACATACTTTATTATTACCTATTGTAGTTTTATAATTTTATTCTTGGTACACCGTCTCTATATTAGATTACGTGATGATCTTATGTAAACAAAATATTGTAGAACAATATTTGTTTTAAAGAGTAACTATGGAGTTCTTTGTCCATTCTTCTTCGAAAATTAGACGGGACAATCTAGAATCTACTCTTCTTTTGTTTGTAATTTGGGACGTTCAAAAGTGCCTTTTAATAGTGATATTAAAATATACGATCCCAAAATACTACTCAAAAATTATTATTGTACTTATAGGTGGCATCCGGGACCGCGGTCCTAAACTACCTTTTGACTTTGACTTCCAGATCGATAAAAGAGGATGCGCATAGTAATTTTCTTTTTTTTTTCAGTTTGCAACTGGCAGGTCAGTGTCAGTTCCAAATTTGAATTTCGCGGGCAACCCTGGAGAAAGTTTTTTTTTAAATCTGTGAATACCGTTTCCTAAGCAATGAAATAACTGGTTCCAAAACAGAATTATAATGACAGATCAAAGTGACTCAATATTAGTTGGCGACTTATTAAAGCCACGTGTGGCGATTGAATTAATTTCACACAAAGGGCGAGCTTCAATTGTCTTGTTGTCTGGCGAACAATTTGTACGAGTTATTGCACCGAGCAGCTGCTGCAGGAATGATAATTAATTGTAGAACTTATAGTGTGGTGGTAGTCTAAACTTATTTACAAAAACCAACTTTAAGAAAAGAAACAAACCGACTTGAATCCAACAAAAAAATCTGTAGCTTCGGAAGTGGTCCTTGGTTTTGTATTTTGCGACTTCTGAAATAAAAGTTATTTTTCACTTTGTAGTGTTTCTTTGGAAGTCTGTTGTAAATATAACTCAAAACTACTCGTCAGAACATGACCAACTTTATATGAGACCACTCGATAAGCCCACGAATTACATATGTAATTCGTGGGCTTATCGAGTGGTCTCATATAAAGTTGGTCATACAAGAACAACGCAATACGAATTTTCCTCCTCCCTTTTTGGAAGTCGTTTAAAAATTAATCAGATAAATAGTATAGTTTATTTTATACTGTGTCTGTATTCGTCACTGACCATCTTATTGACAGAATGGAGTAAAAGGGAAGCAATCTTAATTAAGACATTTTAATTGCGTTGGCGTTGATCAAGGGGACATCAATTGGTTTAACTTGTACCGAATTCTGCGGTAAGAGACAGATTCACGAAAATTCCTACAAGCGTATTTAGTTAAACCATTTACAAATGCGTGGGAAGATGGAAGGACAGTTATTAACAGGCAATAGTGGTTTATTTTTAGATTCATCGCTAGTATAGTACGCAAGAAAATATAAAGGGCAATGTTAAGAAACGCGAAAATCCCATGAGTTTTCTAGTATAGAAAAAATACAGGGTACAAAATACAAATTTATATTATTAAGTAGTACAATTTCAGCTCTCTGTGGACACAAGTTTGCCAATATAAGGTAAGTGCTTCATCAAACACTGGAGATTGATCAGTGAATGTTTTTATTAATGGACTGCGCTATGATCACTTACAATCAGAGCTTGGAAATTTAGAACCGTGACCAAAAGTACTGTTTCTTTATCGGTACTTAGCGGTTCTTTCCAATTTGTTATTTGAATACTGGTTCCAGACGGGTACCGGTATTCCACCTAATAAGTACCACAACCAAATTTAGGTAGCCGGCGCGTACCGCATATCTGATATTCGTACGATGACCCTCGTACGGTTGGCAACCCTTGAATTTATTTTTGTAATGCCTATTAACTAACCTTATTACTTATTATATCTGTTTTCTCATTCTAACTTACGACAAAAATGGTTTGGCACCTTACACCACCGATACTGATTAGGTTGTACCAATAGTTAAAGTACTACGTCTGATACCGGTATCACACCAGGGCCAATGGTACTGGCTCTCAAAAATTCCGGTATTTCAAGCCCTCCTTGCAATACATTGTAATTACCATAACAGTTACCATAAACATCTTCGCAGGCAACCTTAACAAATTTAAAACCACTATCGTCACACAAGGAAGGCAACGTGAAAGGGTAACCGATTTATGACATGCAAGCGTTATGGAGCTGTGCAATAAATAACATAAGCCGGCAACATACGGCTGTACCGACCGCGTTCTCCTTGAGAAACGTGCTGATCCTACGAAAGTTACGATAGCAACTATCGTCAGGACGCGCAAACTGTAACCATGAATTCTATACACGATTCTGAACCCCGCTGCGCAGAAATTTTTTGTAGTATCAAAAAACAAATCTGCTATTTCATAAAAAGTGCAATTCCTACCCGGTCAAAATTTGTGGATCGGGATTTTTTTTTTTTAATTAGCGACAAAAAATTTCAACGTAGAGGGGCTCAGAATCATGCAGGGAATCCATGTGATAATACGGGTAGGTTGTGCGTCGATATCCGTTGCCACCCTGTATAGTGTGTCAAGTACTGTCCAGTATATTTTAGTTTATCACGGAGCTGGTTGCTTACACGATTAAAAAGACAGCCAAATTGAACGTTTTCCAATTTACTTCCATATTTTAACTGTAAGTCCATTAGTGCTATTCTGTAAAATTCTCACCATGAAAACTTAGGTGAAGTGAGCTGTCACTTATGTCAATCTCTAGCTTCAGGTGCGATGACAGCTCACAGCTGCTCTGTTAGCTAACTTCACGGGGTAGGTGTTCTAATGATGTTTTCCTTCAACGATGTCAGTAATGTTCGAAATAAACTCAGAAAGTACTAATGAACTGAAAAGTCACATTGGTACATACCCGTCTTTAGTAGTCAAGGGTAGTCAGAAGACTAAAAGTATGACGACCAATCTTGCCAAAGAGTATCATGTGACTCAAATGTGTTGTGGAGGATATTCAGCTGCGTCCGAAAAGACTAGAAACCGACCCTTAGGAATAGGCTAGGCAGATTGATTGATTTCGCCACTTGTCAAGATACGTCAGTCGTACTGTACGTGTCTTCCGCATCTTCATTTGCATTGTGCAAGATAACGCCAGGATTATTAATTAATACATTATACTTATCGAGTCACAGTATGAAGTGTTTGTTGTTTACTGAGATTTTTATGCATTCTTGAGTGCCTTCAAAGTTATCATTGTTTTCTTGATATTTGTCCCTTCCGGGAAGTTTCCTTTGTTGACGTAGTTGCTATGCTTGAAATTCTTAGTAACGTCTTTAATGTCATTAATTTCGATGCAAATGTCACAGAGGGAGAAAACATCTTGAATTATAGCAGAAGCGTTATGTTACAAACTTACACAAGTGGAGATACAAAAATCTACCAATGTTCGGTGCCCCCTGGACAGTCAACCCTGCTGACTGGTTAATATTTTAACACGGCATTAACTATTCTTATATAGTTTGTACCGATAATTTAAGAGGGAAGTTTCAGCAGTTATTTCAGAGTGCTAATCGATTAATTGTAGATCATTATGAGGAACAGAGTGTGAAGTTCACTCATTCTCCATAGAAAATGAAGAATGCTCCGAACAACGGGTGCTGTGTCAGGTGGGCAGCTCCTAGCTTTTTGTGCAGTAAACTTCGTTTGCGCGATGCAGGATTGAAGTCAGTGACTCTTTGTGATACGTAGTTCGCATGTGGCGGTGTAGATGTCGCCACAGTTCTATTCAATTTAAATAATGATAAGTTGTACTTACGTCCATTGTCAGTAGATAACTTCATTTTCTCCAATAGAGTTGTATCTCGGTCGTTGTATATGAGCACCGCGGTCGCGTTGGCCCGCCATGCATTCTGCACCTGAAATAGAAGGAAAACAAAATATTTATTTTGTTTCATTACAGTTTCTAAAAATAGAGCGGGTTTTTTTTTTTTTTTTTTTGATGGGAACTCATCAAATGACTTCTCCCGCTCTGGGCGGAGTGGGAGGGCGTGTCAGACTTTTACTGACTAAAACCCACCCGTGTTCCTTCAGTTGCCCATGTGCCAGAGTCACGGTATCTCTTTCGAACAATCTCGCGACCCTGGCAGAGATAGAGCGGGTCAAGCGGGACCTAAAGATACAAATATTCTTTTACCTAGAGGTACAACTTCTATCAATAATAACAGTGTCTTTTAAATTCCCAGTATACAGGATGTATTTTTAAAATGATTTGAAGGCGAAGACCGGAACTATGATAAAATATAGGAAATTGGTCAAAGGAACCTTAAGTACAATTTTAGAGAAAATTTAAATAGCATATTTACATTATTTTCTCAAAAATACACCCAATATAGTTTTATAAGTCCACATAACACTGCTCATGGTATTTCGTCTGACTATACATAAAAGGCAAATGAAGATAAACATACATAATATCCTGACATTTATCCACTGTATAATGTGGTTGCATCTTGGCGTCATGGCAACTCAGTGGTCCGACCAGTTTGGTCTTCAACCATCTTTTATCAACAATAAAACCGATTTACTTTAAGTACCTACCTAGATGCCTAAAGCCTACTCATTCAGTGTTAATTTTTAAATAGTAATTCAGGGTAAATATCACAACTATGATAAATACAGGAAAGTGGTCAAAGGAACCATGCGCTCAATTTGAGATAAAAATAAAATTGTGTAATACGTTTATTTTCTCTAAAATTCACAGTGTATAAAAATCAAAAGTCATTTAGTCCAATTAGGCTGAGGATCAGCACTTTTTGAACATCAAAATTACATAAGACAGTCCCCCAAAACGCCCGCCCTTCACTACTTCCTAGTGCTTTAGCTGAGAAGAAGTGGCGCAAGAAACTCCCCAGCAGCACAGCTGTCTGTCAAGTTAGATAAACTTGATTCTACAAATAGGAAACTTTAAGAGACACAAAATCATTTGCCAAATTTCAGATAGCCAACCCGTAGTATAGTTTTTAAGTTCACTATTCTTTGCTCTTCTACATTCTTCTAACTATATAAGAAAGACAAATGAAGTCGTACATAATATCCCGGTATTTATTCACCGTATAATATGGTTGCATCTTGGTGTCATGGCGCCTCACTGGTCCGACCACTTTGCATTTCCTACAACCTTTCACTTCACTAGTGATAACCGAGATGTATAAATATTATTATATTGCTACTAGACCGGTCTTGCATTTAATAATATCTAGGTTTATATTGAAGCAGTTACTTCGGTAATATGTGGTCACATTGTTTTATTTGCATCTATAAAATTAAATCTTTAAATGTCTGTTTGTAATGTCAAAACAACAGCTTTTTACTAAATGCTTGAAACATCTATACGGTACTTACAATTTTTTTGTAAGTGCTTTTGCCTGTCTGCCTGTTTGTTCATCTAATCTCCGAAACGGCTGGACCAATACGTACTGGACTTTCACTGGCAGATAGCTGACGTTATAAGAAGTATCATAAGCTTATTATATCATATACTTCTTAAATAAAGACATTCGTAAGCCCTGCCTATAATGTTCCCACGGCTAGGATGCAAGACCCTCGAGTGGCCTCTCTGTAAGAGGGAGTCGGCCGTAATCTACCTCGTGAACCCAGAGAGGGTTGGTTGTTAGTGGGTTAGAGCCCTGCCTACATTCTTATTTAATTATACCTACATGTACAAACTACCGTATTTTTCCATAGTAGCTCAGAGATTGGATTTGTGCCGGGTTGACAATATGGCAATGGGCTCGCCACCTACAACATGGGACTTTCTGTTAACTAGGACGCCTCTGTCTAACCCTCCGGGAAATCAAGCCGTGATGACATAGTACTAAAGTACATTATGTTGCAATTTATAAGTTCCATCGACACAGCCATCTAAAGTATCTCTAATTAACTTTCTTACCGCAAGCTATCGGTAAATCGCACGAGTAAGAAGTAAATCTTAGAAATGAGCGGTATCAGGCTGTTTACTACGGTATACGTGAGTTTTTACACGCATTTTGTTGATACCTTGATGCAAGTCGATTATACAGGTGTGGCGTAAGTAGTGGTCCACCGTTCAAGATTCGATGAACCAGATAATTAACTATAACAATTAAAAATTTTAAACATTTTTACCCAAGGGTTCCGAAAATATTTCACTTTTGTCTTTTATTTACGAAATGTCTACTTTTTATTACATATTTGTTTATAGTTTCAACAAAAACCATAATTTTTTCATTTTGATTTATGTTAATTACTGCTGAATACCAGAGCTATCATGATAAATTATGATTTTTTATGTAAATTCAGCTCTTTTGAAGAAAAAGTTGGTTCTTCTCTAATTTTTACCCCAATTTTTAACACACCATCAAG
Source organism: Aporophyla nigra (assembly GCA_947507805.1). Classification (NCBI taxonomy): domain Eukaryota; kingdom Metazoa; phylum Arthropoda; class Insecta; order Lepidoptera; family Noctuidae; genus Aporophyla; species Aporophyla nigra. Next base: position 16,908,056 of record OX382292.1, read on the forward strand.
TTCAAGAGCAATTCTTGTAAAAAAAAACAATTGGGTAAAAATGGTTAAAATGTTTAATTGTTATAGTTAATTATCTGGTTCATCGAATCCTGAACGGTGGACCATTACTTATGCCACACCCTGTATAAGGAACTCGATTAATCGAGTCTTTGGGGACTTGAATTAAACCATTTACTCGTACAGACACTTTTGAACTGTCAAGGGGTCTGTTTGCCAAAAATATGAAGGTAGTTGCCCATTCCAAAGCGTAAAAGATCTATATGAAGAAGAACGGGCAAGAAACTCCACGGAAACACGGAGTTAACACTCGAAAGATTTATCATCCACCTAGCCCATTGCTGAAGCCCGGCTGCAGCGGAATACAGTATTTTTTGCAAATAAAAAATATTTTAATTCACATAAACCTACATGGACACATACGAAGGCAGGTGCACGGTTTCAATTGGTAGTTTGCTATGGAGAAGAACCGGCTTGTAACTCCATGGTTACTGTTCAATTTTGCTGACATCTCTTTGAGGCGCGCGTGGAACACAACGCGCCGTCGACTTGGGCCTGGTCCTTACCGGGCGGCGAGCTACCCTCAGCACCCGCAAGCCCGCGCCTACGGTGGCCAGAAGTTTACAATGGACTCCTGAGGCCCGGGGCGTCTTCTCCTGTGACGTTTAGGGGCGTGAGGGTGCATAGATTGCCACTCCCTCACGCGCTTCGCCGTCTCCTTCGCGAGCATTGCTGCTTCGCAGAAGGAGGTGACGGCTTGAGTACTGACTATCTGACCTTTAGGACCCATGTTACACGAAGAGATGGTCCCCTTGTTAAGACAGGTTGTCAGAAAGACTGTTATGACCAATTTATTGATGTCATAGTCGGCTATGACATCACTGAAGTGAGGACAATAATTTTTTTGAAGGTAAGATACGACGTCAGGCCTTCTCGTGACGTAGAATTGAAATAAACTATTTAAGGATCAAGGAAGTTATTATGACTTTACAAGTTTACATTGAGTTTTTATTTATATCAATTAATTAAATAATTTACAGGCATTTTTATAGTGTCTCAGGAGTCAGTCAGTCAGAAAAATGAAGCTAGTCGCCCGTTCCATAGCGTAGTATGGGAAAGAACGGGCAATAAACTCTATGTTCTCTTTTAAAATATACTGTAACAAAGTTTTCTCGAACTCGAAACGGGCCTCCACAAACAACATCAACATCATCATCTGCCTAGCGTTGTCCCAACTATGTTGGGGTCGGCTTCCAGTCCAACCGGATACAGCTGAATAACACTATGGAGCGAATGCCTATCTGACCTCCACAATCCAGTTCCTAGGTAATACGATACCCCTTGGTAAGACTGGTTGCCAGACTTTTGGGCTTCTGACGACCCGACTGTCAAAGATCCACAAATGACAGCTGGAACCAACGGCTTAACGTGCTTTTCGAGGCACGGAGGGGTAAAGATGGTCACCCATTCAAGAACCAACCGCGGCAAATGTAGCTTAACCTGATAGATCGATCCGTGCGGCTGTTATAACTTAGCCACAAGCCCCTCGAACAACACTTTATGTAATATTTTTGATAACGAAAACTAATATTGCACTGTACATAATAATACTAGAAATAATAATTACCGGTCTACTTAAGTGTATCTTAATCCAAAATAATCCTGAAAAACCCTGTTTATCATTATATTGGAAGTTTTCGGCTATACAGGATGACCAACACAAAAATGCCTGTTGTTTAATTATATATAAAAATTACTAACAAGCCCAACATAGTAACCTAGTTTGGGATCAGATAACGTTGTGTGGGTTGTCCTAAGACATTATTATTATTATTATAAATGTATTTATTTATTGTACAACCAGTATGACATAAAGCCAATTACACTGATTACTATGATGCTTTTAGAAATAGAAAATCAAATAATTCGGTATGTATCTTTCCCTATAATGTTGTATACCACAGATGCTTTTCATTTGGCAATTTCTGGGTTGGTCCCATAATAGAAAATCAAATAATTCGGTATGTATCTTTCCTTATATCGTAGTATACCACAGATGCTTTTCATTTGGCAATTTCAGAGTTGGTCCCATACTAAAAGATTTTATAATAATTCCTGAGTACTTTAACCCTTTGAATGAGTGTCAATGTTTTCAAAGTCAACCTGTAGGTATAATATTTATCATCATCACTATTTCAGCCAAAAGACGTCCACTGCTGGACCTAGGCCTCCCCCAATTTGGGAGGGGTTTCCATAAACGCCACGGCTTGGCAGGCGGGCTGGCGATCTCAGTATGGTGGTAAGATGCATAGGGAACGTTGCTGCCCATTCTCTAGTAAGTCCCTTAGTCGTTTCTTACGACACCTACGGGAAGAAATGGGATGGTGCTATTCTTTACGTTCGACAATATACGGAACCCACGTATATAATATTATGTGTGTGTACTTATGAATTCAAATAAGATATGCAATGTTTACATAACTTATTACAATTCATAAGTACTTTTGAACCGACGAGAAAAACGGAGGAGGTTATCAATTCGACGCGTATATATATATATTTTTTTATGTATGACCACGCATAACTTTTTTACATAGTAGTCCGATTGTGATAATTCTTTTTTATTGGAAAGGGTATACTCCGAAGGTGGTCCCATATAAATTTTGAAAACAAAATCGAACTCTAAGGGTCGGAAAACAGGGGATGATTGATTGTTCACTCACTGATTGTAATGTATAACCACGCATAACTTTATACAGAGTAGTCCGATTTTGATAATTATTTTTTCATTGGATAGGGTATACCTTGCCAAGTATTATTAGTACATTAAAGCCACAAAAAATTATAAAATTAAAATTTTTAACAAAAATTAAAATTAAACCGCCGAAAAAACTGAAAAGCAAAAAATAATAAACCTTAAAATTATGAGTCGGCGCTTTGAGTGTTTTTTCGGCGCATTGATTTTTAAAGCGCTGAAAAATTTTTAAGGTCTATTATTTTTTGCTTTTTAGTTTTTTCGTTGGTTTAATTTTTTGTTAAAAAGTTTTTATAACTCCCGAAAGTTTGCCAATGAATTCAAAAGTCACCCTGTATAGGAATTCAACGCATCATTGAGTCGTATTTATCCGCTATCAGCTGTTAAGCTGTTATCTTGTGATCAATCGTTGGTATCAGACACACTTGTGCGAGAAATAATCCTTGCTATAATTTATCCTCCGATAAAGATAAAGGAGTTCATTTGTTTTTTATTGATTTGGGGACAAAATATACGGTGAATATAATACTGAATTACTGACCCTATATAAACTTACGCAATGATTTCTTCTTATGACAACTTTGCGAGGCCAATGATAACACTGTATTCACCGAATTCAGGTCGAAGCTAATTCCATCATCATCTTTTCAGCCGAAAGACGTCCAACGCTGGACACAGGCCGCCCCCAAAACATGGGGAGGTTTGTCATAATCGCCACGCTTAGCAGGCGGATTGGCGATCGCAGTATGGTGGTAAAATGCTTACAGAACGCTGCTGCCCATTCTCTAGTAATTCCCTTAGTCGCCTCTTACGACACCCACGGGAAGAGTTGGGATGATTTTATTCTTTACGTCCAACACCATACGTAACAGAGCGGTAACGGAAAGCTTATTTAAAACATACAAAATAAAATCATCGATACGACCAAGAAGATTATCATATAAACTCCTTAATATTTAGAAAGCGTTAATTAAGTTACGTATTCAATCAAGAGTGTTTGCTAACAGTCTTCGTTTTCATTTCATTATTTAATCTTCAAGACAGAGTTGGTACTAAACCCAAGATTAGTTCTAAGTCCTTTAATAACGTAAGCAGTCACATTCTTCGGCATTAAACTGGTTCAAACTTGGGACTTTGGCACATTTTCTGAACTATGTACCAATGGCTATTTGTACGGACAAGAAGATATTTAAGACGCCTGTATCGGTATGCAGAAGACCAACTAAGCGTTGAAATTTATTCAATAACAAATGACATCGTGAAAAAAATATCTACACATACAAATACAAATAAATAGAATTAAAGTCTGTTCATGTGAAAATATTAGTAAATGGATATTAACTGTACTTTATTCCTACGCCTCTTTTTTTCCCCGAAACGGCTGGACCGATTTCGACGGAAGTTTCATTGGCAGATAGCTGATTTAGAGGGTTACATAGGCTAGTATTGCATACTTTTGTCCTCGTAACACGTTCGCGTGAGATAATTTACAACATCCACGAGGGGAAGCTGCGGGCACAGCAAGTTTTTAATATAAATGTTACACGCTGAAGAGACCATAGAACCAATGGAAGTGTAGTGTGAAATATGATATAGCTATAAAGGGAATTAATACTGACACGGTGACTGATAGAGATGTATGGAAGAAGACATGCTGTGCCGAGCCCAAATACAATGCGAGTGGACCAGGAGGGAAACCACTAGTAAAAGGTTTTACAATTACCACTGCAATTTACGGTCCGAAGGAACTACAATAGCCTAATGGCCTTCCAGCCATAATCGTGATAAGAATTATAAGTGAGCTGAGAGTCAAACTCAATATTATATCATATCACAAAGTATAAGCAAATGTTTGTCTCGTCACTCGAAATGGATGGAAGGATTTATTGTGAAAAATGAGGTAATTTTGTATTCAAAACTAAATCCTTACATCCTAGGAACAGAGCATTACATAGGCTCACCTACCATTAATTGCATATTCATCATTAGAATCAATACATTGCATAGCCTCATTAATATTTCTGTCCGAATTTTAAATAATCCTAATATAGAATAACTTTAGATCACTAATGCAGAATCAGATTTAAGACTCCTGCAGAAAGGCGCCATGCTCTCTAGTAGATCAATTTCCAAAAAGTATTCATAGATTTTTTTTGCCTTTAAAAGAACTGTAAAGAGGATGTAGTATGATCCTATGGCATGAACAGCAGAAACTTGAAATTTGGAAACTTCTGATAGACTTTCACAACCAACTCCTGACGATTGAAATGCTTTGGGAACTATTCTATGACCGACGGGGTTACGAGCGCACGGGTTTAGGGGTTTCCATGATTACAATTTTATAAGTAGCGAAAAAAACTTTTTCCTATCCCTAATGATTATGTTGTACTAGCCTACGCCATCGGCTTCGCCCGCTTGTATGTCGGAAATCAGCCCATGGGAATGAACTGTAATGTAACTACACGTGTGCCAAATTTCATCCAATTCCGTTCAGCTGTTTTAGCGTGATTGAGAAACAAACAACCAAACTTCTATATTTATAATATTACTAGATTTATAGCTATGTACATAGATTACATAATATACTTTGTTCTATGTACATAGCCCTATGTAAGATCAATGTATATTCGTCACCCATTTCACTGGAGTATTTATTTTAGTTGAGTTGGGTCGGTCCATGCTGGTGACAAGTTCATTATAACGTCTATGTCTCGTGAGGGTGTTGCCTTTAGTCTAGACTGTTGTATAAGATATCAGTGTTTGACCTGTTATTGACTTTACTGTAGTTAGTGACGTAAAGGTCTTTATGTTTTGAAGAGATACCGTGGCCCTGGCATATAGGCAAGAAGGAACACGGGTGGGTATTAGTCAGTAAAAGTCTGACACTACCTCCCGCTCAGCGCAGAGTGGGAGACGTCATTTGATGATTACCATACTACTGTATACCACTCAAAAAAAAACAAGGGTCTTTATGTATTGTCTAACGATAAGTCAAATACACGAGTGGCACGCGGCAACGGCAGAGACAACTGCAAATGTCGACACGCGTCGACAGAGCATCAAATCGCCGATAGTGTATTTAAGTCATCATCTCATCGACATCTGCCTAACCTTCTACCAACTACATTGGGGTCGGCTTCCAGACTAATTGGATTCAGCTGAATACCAGCATTTTACATGGAGCAACTTCTTATCTGATCTCCACAACCCAAGCACTGCATGTGTAACACGATATCTCTGATGATTAAAACTATGCCACAAACATTGCCTGTGCCGCAGGAATTTACTCGCCCGAATCGGGCAAATTAATTTATTAATCACTGAATCCACAGCTCTTTAACAATTTCACTTAGGATAAATAAACTTATCTTACAGCCAATTACGGAATTACAATTTAATAACTACACTTTATGCATCAGAAACAAACAGGATGTCATGCATGCTAGCACCTTCTAAGCATGTCTCAGTGTGCAGTGTGGGTAAATCGATACTTTTAAATCAAATATAAGTTTCTTATGGCGACTCGCACTAAGTTAATTGCGAATCATTCAATAAAGTCGTTTCGCTCGATCTGGGTGAATAAATTAGTGCGAATCCATTAATAAGCCTCCAATCATGTGTGCTTCAAGAGCATTCGTAATATTTGCAACAAATACTGGTATAAATACTGCATCATAATGCCTACCCATTAGGGCATGCAAACCGGATACCCGGATAACCGAAAAAACCGGATAACCGACTGATTTGAAACCCGGTTTTTTTAGGACAACAAAACCGGAGTTTTCGGTTTTTTCTGTTAACATTATAAGTAAGCATTTTTCGACTACTAAACTGACGGCAACTACAACTCTGGAAAACTTAGACTATACAGTACCTAGTAAATGTTTCATGGAACATCAAGGACCAACTCCGACAAGAAATAAAGAAGGCTCTCAAACAACATACCTCTGGTGCAAGCCTATCAGATACAGAACTTGATTGAAACTAAAATCAGGGTGGAAATGGCACTTTACGACGGTGGAGGAAAAATGGGAGAGCACTTAATAAAAATATATAAAGCTTTGGAATCTATACCTCCAACAAGTGTGGAATCAGAGAGAGCCTTTTTATCAGCAGGTCTCATCTATACTAATATTATAAAGCTGAAGAGTTTGTGTGTTTGGTTGAACGCGGTAATCTCAGGAACTACTGGTCCGAATTGAAAAATTATTTTTGTGTTGAGTAGCCTATTTATTGAGAAAGGTTATAGGTTATATAACATCACGCTACGATTAAAAGGAGCGGAGCAGTAACGAAAAATGAACGAAAACTAGCAGGCAATTCGATGCGACGGGAAAGGTCAGGGTAGAAAAAATTGACGCGGATGAAGTCGCGGGCAGAAGCTAGTCTGTTTTATCAATAACAATGACAGATTTATTTTGTTTTAGTTTATTAGGGAATAAGACATCCATTTTATGCGATATTTCAATAATTATTTTGATTTCATTTTACGTACTGTTGATTTTGCCTGTTTGTATTTTATGACAGTTCAATTGTTATTTAATATTCTGTAATTTTAAGCCTTTGTCTACCTACCAAATGTTCCAAATTGTGTATGTTAGGTTTTAAAGAATATGTTATTTTTCTAAATAATAAGCTTTTTGATTATTATTCTATGTTTTGTATAAAGAAAAGAAACTTTTTGTATAGCCTGTTAGTACTTGTAGCTTATTTCAGTCCGTAAAAAAATCATATTTTGATAAGAGTTCAGCATTTTCATTTCTGTACAGACATATTTCTCATTTATTAAAAATCAAATTAAAAAACCCGAAAAAACCGATTTAACCGGTTTCACCGGTTTTTGTTTTTGTAAACAACCCGGTTTTTGCATGCCCTACTACCCATACGCCTTGTGTGCTAGAACTTTGCTAACGAGTATCGAAGCTAATTGCATTAACATGACTGAAGCCACCGCCTTCGTTAGCAGCTTAGAATTAAAACTGATTATTGCAATGTTATTTATACACTTTAATTAACCTGTCCTGCCCTATCATGTATTCTAAATATGGATTTTGAAAGACAGGCAATTAACGATGGCAGTCAAATAAAAAGGTATGATTGTGAAGTTCTTACTACTACTAGACTCAGTTCTAGCGCAAATCAACACTATTACTATTAAACATGATAAAACAAAAAAGACATAAACTGATGCCTTATTTGTGGTGTCATTGGTCGTACTTGAAATATCAATTTTAAAAAAAACTGTTTTATTTTTATGAGGAGTAAGTCTGTCACAGACTGGCGTCCAAGGACTGGAAGACCGGATATCAGTTATCCGTTGTCGAAAACCTGGATGAGGCTGGCATAGGAGGGTGGTGATTTACACATGAAAAGAAAGACCTATTCTAGTGTTGCAAAGGACTTCATTGAGTTCATTTTTCGACTCGAGTCCTTTTTAAGGCTCGAGTCCTTTTTAAAGCTCGAGTCCTTTTTAAGACCCGAGTGGCTGTTTAATGACTCGGGCTCGGCTTGACTCTAGACTTCGAGCCTTTTGAGCACACTGAGTCTTGCATAATTGAGTCGAGTCTTTAAAATGACGACTCGCGGACTCGAGTCCTTTGCAACAGTGAGTGAAGTCGGGCTGTGGATGATGAAACCCAAGTCCCCATCACAGCAATCTTCTTCCGCTATGATCACCAATATTTTGGAAAATACATAATGTAATGCAACTGCTTACCTTGATTTCAAAATTGCAGCTGCCCCTCCTAATGACCGCGATCCACGGCTCCGTGGGCAGGGGGTCGTTAGGCGCGGCTGCTGACAGCAAGGGCCAAGTGCAGCCAGTATGATCCCTGTCTCCGCCGGTGCCTTTCGCTCGCACGTGCACCGCTACCCCCCGCGATGTCCCGATGTAGCCCTCGCCATATTTACCGGACTGGAAAGAAAGAAAATAAAGAGTTGAATTTTGATAAAAAGAAAAGTTTTCTTACAGATGGAAATGGATGGACGGTTATCGTGATATCCATATAATCTTTCTGATAACGCAGCGTGACATATTGAGATATGCAAGTCATACGACGAGATCAGAGGTAGCTCCTATTGGTCGTGGTAATGCGACATTAATGAATTAAAATATAGTTGTGAATGTTTTACAGATCTCTAAAATTGTAATTGTCTGTAGTTTACCGGTCGAAGTGGGGGAGGCCTATTTACAACAGTGGACGTCTTTCGACTGAAATTATGATGATGATAGTTTACACAATGACACGAGAAAACAAATCTTATTTTATAAGGAATTTCTAACAGATTACAACGGATTTATCAAATTCGAAAACAGATTAGAGATGGACGTCTAAACTGAAACAAAGAGTTATCCTCTCGCGACATCGTCATTTTGTCTAGGGTTGCTATTTGTTTCTATACTTCGTTCACAATGATTGATGAGCCTTCTTGAAAGGATTTCTACGATATTTCTTCAACAGCCAAGTTAAGGTAGTGAAGGTACAACACGCGTTTTGTTTTCAGAGCTTGGCTGAAGATAAATTACATTTACACTTCTCCACAACAATATACATATAGGGTGGCAGGGAGTGTTACCATAATACATTACCGGAAACCCCCGTGCGTTAATTTTTATTTTCTCGGTTGAACCAAAAAAATAACTATACCATACATTTTGACCGCGTAGATATTAAACTTTTCTATAAAACAGCTGATGTATTTTTTAAACCATTTTTTTTTCTGCTTTAGGCGGTCTATCCCTGCTATCCTGCAAAGTAATAAATTTTCGTCATCCTCACTTAGACTAAAAAGAATTCCACTTCACTCATCGATTACCTGTATACCACGCACAGTCACTATGACAAGATGGCGTTACACCTAATTGTTATTCACTGCCATTAATTAATACACAACCTCAGCACATTAGGCTGCCTTGAGCCTGCCATCTGGCTGGCATCACGCCAAGTCAGTCTGCCTATATTCACGTAACTAATGAGATCTAAAGGCCTTATGTTTCGCGAATTTGTGTTCGTATGAAGTAACGTGGAATTTGTTTTTGCATTGCACTGTTTGTGCTGTTACTAGATCATCCAGTTGGTACAGATTCATTAATGAACTAAGTATGGGTCAGATTTATGGAAAGACAAAGCAGATGCTATTTCTCAATGTTCGTTTAGGATGGGTTATGTTTATGCGTTTAAACAGGATGGTATTTAGGAAATAAGTATCTACATATTTCATTTTATTTTCGGAGAGATCAGAAAATGTAAATGAAGAATTCATGGAAACTCGAAATTTTTAACTTCTATGAGACAAGTTAAGAAAAAAATCATCATCTGTGTTACTAGGCATTCAATACAAACACTTAAGTACATTAAAAACAGCATTGAGAATCGAGTACAAATCAATCTTTACGTGTAGGTGTGAGATGGATTACCTACTTAGATTTCAAGGATCAGATTATTCCATGTCATTCTGTTAAGTGATCGCTGTAATATTGGCTTGCGAACAAAATCTTGTAGAATATCTGTGTGAAAACACCAATTAAAAATATATCTAACTTATTTTCTAACACTTGTAATCTTTTGAGACATTAATTGTATCCTCCTTGTATATAAATCGAAATGTTTTTAGATCTTTTAAGAAACTTTTTCACGTCAATATTTTAAAACTAGATGATGATGGCATTTCCTAGCTGACTGTTCTCAGAGAAGAATGGTCAGACGGTATCCATGTATGAGTCTCGTGTAGCTCCGCCCTGTGTTAGGGAGTTAAGCAACCCGTTATAGACGGCAGGATATTTGCGTAGGCCATACACAAAATACTCAAAACCGCCAGACAGCTATAAAGTCAGAAAAAACAAAAAAGACAAAAGTCAAAAAAAAAAAAAATAAGGACATAGAACAAAAGGTCAAAGTCAAAATGTCAAAAATAAATATATATATCGTAAGTTAAGTCACGTAAATCAATATAATTGACAATCTTAACTACAGTATAGGATAGATCAGACATCACACACACATCACTTCAGCCGTAAGACGTCCACTGCTGGACTTAGGCCTCCCCCAATTTGGGGGGCTTTGCCATAATCGCCACGCTTGGCAGGCGGGTTGGCGATCGCAGTATGGTGGTAAAATGCATAGAGAACGCTGCTGCCCATTCTCTAGTAAGTCCCTTAGTCGCCTTTTACGACACCCACGGAAAGAAATGGGGTGGTGTTATTCTTTACGTCCGGCACCACACGGTACAAGCCACACTACTCCTACATATACTCCGTAAAATAAACTAGGTAGATCAGACATACCTAGTTTATTTTACGGAGTATATGTAGGAGTAGTGTGGCTGGTAGCAGCTGTATGAGAGTTGCTGAGAATCGAGCCAAATTGCGTGAAATTGGAGAAGACTGGTCCAGCAGTGGACTGTCATAGGCCGATTATGATGTAGGAGTATCGGTATCGGTATCTAATCATGATAACAATAATTATTATACATTCTACGCATGAATTTCGTTTAATCAATACCTTTAGTTCGTTTACAAAACACGCTCAATTTGGCGTCATCAAAATATTTGTTTTTCACGTCGGCCTGGTAATTGCTTTTCATAATATTTTACAAAAAAGAATTGGCTTGTTTGTTTACCCAATGAAGTTGTGGTTCTTGGTAAACAGCTTATCAGATTAATATTACGTTTTTGGTATCGGAAATAATGTCTAGATTAAGATTTTTTTTTTTGGCTGACAGGTCATTACTTAAGCAAGTGAAATATGGATTCATCATTGACCGCAGCGTCGCCATTTTAATAACAAGCTTTTGTCTATCTACATAAATAAATAAAATTTTAATGTCTGTTTGTAACATCACAATAACAGCTTTTTACTTAATGCATATGAAATTATATACTGTACTGGGTAAATTATATACCGCTGCTGGGGAGTTTGTTCCGCCACTTCTTCTTCCCAGCTAAAGCACTAGGAAGTGTCGAAGGGCGGGCGTTTTGGGGGGGCTGTCTTATGTAACTTTGACGTTCAAAAAGTGCTGACTCTCAGCCTAGTTTGAATAAATGACTTTTGATTTTGATTTTGATTCGTACCTAGAACATAAAATTAATTTTCAAAATGTTTGTTTGTCTGTCTGTTTGTTCCGGCTAATCTCCGAAACGGCTAGACCGATTTTGACGGGAGCTTCACTAGCAGATAGCTGATGTTCATAGATTAGTTGGCTACGTGTCTTGGTATCCACGTGGGCGAAGTTACAGCTAGTTTTAACATAAAACATAATTCCTTCCGCATCTTTGTTTAAAAAAATATACATATTACTATATTTTTTTTTTGTGTTATCATTTACTTGCATAACTATAAATTACATTTTTAATATTTAAAGATAAAAATGGATCTTCTTCATCTTAGTTTTTCCAGAAATCCCCGTATAATTAACTTCCTACCATCCATGCTAATTGCAGACTCAACTCAATCAACAAGGACAGCAAATAGAGTCAACCTCAGAACTTAATTACTGAATGCAAATCTTCTGCAGCGCGCATAGATATTCACTAATTAAGTGGCTGATATGGAAACTATCTAATTACTGGTAAGAATGTTTCCAGAATGAGGACGCCACGTAAGGGCACAAATCACAATGGCTTAATAAGTATATCGCACCCCTAGATCTAAAGGGAACTAACTCAAAATTCTTAATTTTTCTGTTATGCACACCTTTGAGTCTGTCATTTCAATACCTATCGACCAATAAACCAGATTCAAAACTATTTCCAATATTTGGAGTCTAATGATATGTAGAATTTAACAGTGAGTTTTGAAGTGAAAACTTCTTTAGGCGCAAATGCGGTTACGCTCGGGTCGGTGTTGCTGAATCGGGTATACTCGGGTACAGTAGATCGGTGACTCCGAATCGCGTACACTGGGCTTCAATCGTAACTTTTCACTTCTATTGTGTAGTTATAAGCACACACGCTCCTTAGGGAATTAATCTACATAGGTTACAGTTTGTTATTTCTTATTCTAACTGAAAACTACTTTATCGTCCATATGGTGTCTACAGAGAAATTCTCATATTTGCAAGTTAGGGTGTCGTTAAATTTAGGATGGTATTGCTTTTCAGAATTCCGCAGAATATTGTCAAATACCGGTAAAAGGATAGATTTTCATGACAGCTTTACTAGTCAATCTGTAACTAAATGCTATTCCCGGCATAAAATCTCGAAAAAGAGACTCCGAAAACGTATCATGTGTTCGAAGCCTCATACATACCATATTAGATTCTCCCAATACCTGTTGATCTTATCAAATAAACATTTCATTCGATATCTTTCCCTCAGCCCATCCTTACTGCGTAGAAGGCTGTTCAATAATTCGTGACGACACCAACAGACGGCATCGTCTCAATCTTATCAATACTGTTCGTCTTCTAGAAAGTACAGACGGAATATAAATAGCTATCTGAAGTACCGATATGTTTTGGCTGTCACTGCCGATATTTTATTACATTCGGATAATATTTACAAGATAACAGAGGAATTTCTGTTGATAAGTAGTGTAATGGAGTTATTGTTAAGAAAGGGAAAACAACATAACATTACACTTGTTTAATGTAAGTAAATGTGGTGTTCCGCGCATAAAGGTACCAGATGTCGGCATTTAGTTCCCGAGTTATTAGCATTTTTGTAAAATCGGGTGAAAATATGGCATTTTGTGATTTTTAACCGACGAAAAAAAAAACGGAGGAGGTTATCAATTCGAGGCGTATATATTTTTTTTTGTTTTTTTTTTATGTATGACCACGCATAACTTTTTACATAGTAGTCCGATTGTGATAATTCTTTTTTTATTGGAAAGGATATACTTCGAGGGTGGTCCCATATAAATTTGGAAACTTGTTTTAGCTTATTTTAAAACTTGTTTGAAAAGGTTTAAAATCATGGCGACGTGATTCGTACATTACGTACGTATCTGCAAACATCAAGTTAAAAAGACTAATTAGGTAATTGAAATCATTCACCATTTGTGTTAACCTATATGAAGTCATATATCACGCTTAATATACTACTTTTAGGATCTGTCTACAGAGTAAAAACAATATATTATACAATATTATAAGCGTATTTATTATTTACCAATAGTTTAAAAGTATATTGTTGTAAGTATCAGAAAAACGAAAAGACGGTTCAAAACCAAATCGTTTCAAACGATAAAATCTATTTAGCATCTGTACATCTGTAATCCCAGATATTTTCCTAAGGCACACCTTCAAACGTTTTATAATGATCCACACTAGACATTCAGGTGTGGATAATTTGATAACACGTGTAAGCAACATACAGGCTTAGCAGATAAACCCGTTTTATCGATGTCTTCGACGGATAATACTAGATACGAAAAATATTTTGAGAGAAACAGATATAAGTTAAGCGTAAGCTCGTTTTCACACGAAAATGAAAAAACTACATTCCATTGAATGACTATTTATTTCATGTATAAGCCATTTAATGGGAATATATGAACTTTGCACTTAATATAAAATTCTTTAGGTATGGTTTAAAGTGTGTAAACCATCGAACTTGTTTTTGAAATTAGAACGTCGCGTCGTAGCAGAAATCAAAATATTTACAGTTCTTTTTACAAAACTGACAACTTAGTTCACTAATAATTTTTGTATTAGAACTTAGCTCCAATAGAAATAAAGTTGGAAATACATTAAAAACTGGCGCAAAGCTTTGGCTAGAACTGTAGTTAGACCACCTTTTGTAATAATACGGAGAAGAATTATAATTCTGTAAAGCCATATTTGTTACAACAGCGAATCATATTTTATTCAACTTACAGCCAGACACTGACCTGCAAATTGCAAAAAACGTAAGAAAATTTAAATGTTACAGGCGGAGGGCCTTAAAGGAGAAAAGTATATGGATAAAAATAAACCCATATAAATATGCGGTATTTATTTACCCGTACCATATAGGTCAAACCTTATCCCACTCAATGTGATTGACAAAAAAGAAACAAAGGTATGTATATTTTATACGTTTTGATACAGCGAGCAATCACCTGAGTGATCTGCGTGGGTCGCTGTTAGGGTACACACGCCAGCACATCAAGCTACTACAATCTGTCAAATTTCTTTAATAGATTTTCAACTTTATCACCAAAGCATTAGGTTCAAGGTTGATTGGCAGAATTTGTCAGTTTCGGGTAGCTTGATGTGCTGGCGTCTGTACGTTGCCGGCTAACGTTTCAGAGCTGACCAAGCGATCGTGTGGGAGTTTATCTGTGTGTATATTCATTACGCCAAAGGTGCAGCAAACCTTAGCGTGATTGGCGGTTTTGTTTGTTAATTGGTTGTGGTTATTCATAGAGCAGGACGAATTGTCACGTTGATGTCAGAATTAATTACAAATTAGATAGCAAAGCCAAAAGTTAAAAACGAATGATGATGTCTAATTGGGTGAGCTCCAAGTCTAAGTTCTCAATAGCTCGAAACTCTATTTCCAGGAGCTCCAAATCTATTTATACCGTTCTCGACAGCTTCATGGGTGATTTCCAGGAGTTTCAAATCGATTGACTTCTATCTTAATAGAACCAAGGATGATTTCCAGGAGCTCCAAATGTATTTATATCTTAAAGTTCTCAACAGTTCCAAGGGTGATTTCCAGGAGCTCCAAATCGAATGATATCTTTCTCAACAGCTGCAATGGTGATTTCCAGGAGCACGAAATCTATTGATATTTTTCTTAACATCTCCAAGGATGATTTCCAAGAGCTCCAAATCTATTTCTAAAGTTCTCGACACCTCCAAATTCTAAGACATGATGATTAAATCAATAAATCAAAAGTAATTTTTTCAAACTAGGCTGAGAGTCAGCACTTTTTGAACGTCAAAGTTATATAAGACAGTCCCCCCAAAACGCCCGCCCTTCGACACTTCCTAGTGCTTTAGCTGGGAAGAAGTGGCGGAAGAAACTCCCCAGCAGCACTGCTGTCTGTTAAGTTAGAAGAACTTGATTCTATACAATATTGTATAAGTTATTAATATAATAAAACAAAACATACATTATTCGCCATATGTCAGCTAGCACACGCCATTATACCAACAAAACATTGAAAACTAAACTCAAGCTGAAATAAATAATGAAACAAAATCGTAAACAGAACTTAAAACCTTACTAAAGCCTCCAGACATAAAGGGCGTGCCCGCTTACATATACGATGCAAATGATACATATACACAATAAATGAAATTAAAAGAAAATAAAAATAAATTAACAAAAGCAGTTAAATAAAAAAAATAAAAAAACAACTATATGAACTACCCATATAAACTGTCAGTGTGTGAGTTACAGTAATTACAGAATGTAAAACAGTGTCATAGAAGAAAAAATAAATATTATCTACACAATTAAATTAGCAACCAGTTTGATAAAATCTAAGACTGTCCTATGGAGCGAGACCAGCATGTTTCCAAGCGTTCTTATCTTGGATGTAGTCCTCTAATGGCAATATATCAGAAGGTCTGGTCGGGAATCTGTCTGACTAACCTAGAATCGATCCAAAAATATCTCCACTTAATTATATTAAATTAATTATCATTAGGGTGGAAGCGCCAAGGTAGCCGTGAAGTTCAAATGTGAATCATATTTTGATCAACATACCTACAACCTGATATTAACCTGCAAATTGCAAATGAAAACTGAATAAAATCTGAAATTCGCGGGCTACTTTAACTCACCCACCGAAGTCACATGCTAAACATTTGGATGAGATAATTAAAACAAACCAGCATCACTATTAAGTATAGTGATTGCATTTAACATTCAAAACAAAAATAACTTGTTTATAAATATCACCACGCTAATCGACTTCTCGGTAACAACTCTAGCTCATTTAATTCCTAACACCGGATACGCTAGTGACGTAACCAATACTCGCGATTATGTCGATAACGATTATTGCAATACCGAATAGAAAATAGTACGCGTACATGTGGCGTATAATCCACTAATTATATGCGTAACCGTAACTCGAGCGACGCAAAAAGGAAGTGTGAAATTAGAAATCTATGAATCACTACAACTACTGCTTGACTGATCAACAATTACTTGAGTTTATACTATCTACACGAATGTTTCTTGAAATTTCTCAGGACCCCAGCATACCTTTATACGAGACGCCGAAGCCAACTCAGAGGCCCGTTAAACGTTTTTTGATTAATTGAGGCGACGATAATCCCTGTTCTCATTATATTTGATATACTAATGTATAAAAGAGGTAAAGTTTATAAGTTTCGATTTACGAGGTAATCTCTGAAACTACTCATCCGATTTCTGCTTCCACGCGGACAGAGTCGCGGGCATAGGCTTGTATGTCTGGCTTCTAATGGAAGTACCTTTGAATTCCTGTATTTTCTTTGATCAAGAATTCAAGATAGAACTTCCTAGCCAACAAAAGCAATGAGCCAAAACATTATTTATAAATGAATGGGCTCCCAACAAATCTAAACCTACTAAGTATCTATTTAATCGCGTGACCTCACCAGTCCTTAGGGACCTCAGACAAGGGTAAAAGGTATCCAGTTCCCTAGAGCCTCGGAAACTTCCTGCTGCGAGCTAAAAACACGTAGTTTTTTACTTACAAAAGAAACAGACAAAGGAAGTAGCTCTATTTATGTCCCTCGCTTGGAAAGTAATAAATGAATTAGGTAAGTAGGAACTTTATTGTTGACGGTGTTTTACGGGCAGGTATAATTTATCTTGGAACGAGCAGTTTGGGATATTCCATTGCCAAAATTGTCTTCTACAGAAGTTATCAAAATAGGATCAGAAAATATTTATTTATAAAGATAAGCATAAACGACAATTTTCACGTTTCTAACTGCAAAAAATTACGAATTTTCATCCCCTATTTAACCACTTTAGAGTAAGTTTTTTCAATGATCCTTTCTTGGTACTTACCTCCGTTATAAACGGTACTCTTATGCAAAAATTACTTCAAGACCCAGCAGTTCTGCTGTGTATTTTTTGTCAGTGAATGAAGAAATGGAAAAAAAATACGTAGAAAGATGGTGAAGGACACCGTGACAAATCATCTAGAACTAAACATTGTCATCCAATAACTGGGCTCGTGTAGTGGGTTTACTGGTCACATCTCACGAAGAGGTCTGAGTGGCTGAGTCCCTGTAGTGGAAACGTTGAGAACGAGACCAATAGACTGACTAAGTTTTGTTTAATAGATTACTAAACTTATTAATATCTACAAATATTATAAATGAAAGTCGCTTCTGGTGTGTTCGTGTGACCGCGTTGTTCGTGTGAAGGGTTTATATTCTGGCTGTGGGGATTCAGATGCGGATCACCATTAAGGTAATGTATCATCCCAGAAGGATAATAATCCGTTAATCTTAATCCGTCAGTTGTTTTTTTTTTTAATCATTTTATCATTATTAATTTTTTAAATTCGTTTTTGCTTATCTACACTAACAAAACTGTTTGTAAAATTGTTTGTAAGCGATAAACTCAAAAACAACTATACCAATTTAAAAAATTCTTTCACCTTTACAAAGCTACATTATTCCGGAGTAACATGAGATGTAAATTACAAGCGGACGAGGTCACAGGCGAAGTCGAAGTATATAAAAACTCAATTTCGATGTTTATTCAAGTCATAAAATCGTACCAAGCAGGAGCAGGATCGCGACGTATGAAATAAAAACAAAAAAAAATAAAAAATACAATGCACCTCGAACAAAATCAGTTATTATGACTGCAAATTTGAACACAGCCACTAACGAATCTAATATACGGCCAACAGATAGTTGAAATCGGTTCCACACTCATTAATCTAATCACCAATTGAAAACCGGTTTATAATCCGATACACGATCAACAATACAGATCAAGGCTATGTTTTTGTGTCAATCATATTATCATTATTGAATCTGTGCTATAACTATTATAATTTTATAATCAGTGTTTGTAACAAAAACTTATTTATATGTTGAATTAATTATTACGTAAAAACATACTGTTGCAGTTTTTAAAAGATAAAGTTTTTAAAAGAACGCTATCTGTCCACATCGTCATAGTTCTGTATGTATTTATATATTTTTTTTGCTATAATTATGTTAGAAGTCTGTATGTATGATTATTTGTATATTGTACTAGCTTCTGCCCCCGACTTTATCCGCGTTAAATTTCTTGTTCCCCCGACCCTTCCCGTCGCGTCGAATCGCCTACCCGTGCGATTTTTCCCGTTTTTGCAACATTTTTCATTACTGCTCCTCTCCTCTTGGTTGTAGCGTAATGTTATATAGCCTACAGCCTTCCTCGATAAATAGGCTACTAATTTTTCAATTCGGACCAGTAGTTCCTGAGATTAGCGCGTTCAATCAAACAAATATACAAACAAACAAACTCTTCAGCTTTATAATATTAGTATAATAGATATGTAAATATATTCTCATATTATTTCTTTATTTTATTAAGTGAATTGTTTTGAATCTATGTCTTTTATTTTCTCTTTTACTACACACGCTGTCTATACCTCTTTATCTGTTCTCCTATCGCAGATGTGCCGGAAGAGATTTCCTTAGAAATAAGCATTACCTCTGCAACTAATATTAGCTTTCCAGCCATATTTCACACCATCTTTCATCCATCCATTGTTACTTTGGTCTCCACAGTCCGTAGGTCCCTGTAGAGGTTATCTGTATGAGACAACCTTACGAATCTATAGCCTGGCTATAATTACTTTATTAAATTCGAACTTTAAAACGAATTTCGAATAAAATATAGTAAAAAGAATAGGGGACAGATCGGGCTGATAAACCGAACAAGGACGTGATAAAAAAAAGATTTGTAGAACAATGTAGAGAAATGAGTATCAAGTATCACAACAAGAGTGTTTTATTAGACCCCGGTCAGACCAAAGGGATCTTTGCGTCCCTACAGTACAGTCAGAGAGATCAATTGTTGATCTAATTGACTCACTACGTTTATTTGCCGTGTTATATCAATTCCATACAAGTGACAAAGAATGATAGTTGTGATATGAATAAACGCCTTTTTAGTCGATTCGCATAATAATTTATTTTAAGTATTTTATTGCAGCATGTACTTGACATTTTTGCATATAAAGGAGATGTTTCATTTTTATATGGGGCTCCGGCCATAACGTGTACAGTTTAGCGAAGCTGGGTAAATTACTCATGAATAGAATAAAGTAACATTTTTTTTATAATATCAAATGGTTTTTATGTACAAAATAAAAATTAAAAATGTTTGACGTTTGTCATAAGAGTTAGCAAGTGGTTATTTTGAATTCGTTTAGAAACACACTTCAAGAATGGAGACTAAAGATTTTTGTAACGATGAAATGGTCACACTTAATTATGTTTACTCAAAAATATTTACAAGAGAATAATAGTAATTTATTTTTAACACTACAAGAATACACACATTTTTTAATTATTTTCTACTTAACATTGATTTGATGAGACATGATTTCAGAACGAATGAAGTCTGCAAGCAAACGAGACACCATGTTGAATAAAACATGGTAATAATTGAAAAACTATTATATTTTGTACACAACAAATCAGGCGCAAATTAACCAGGAAATATTTTTCCCTAATTTGTAGTATTTTTTCCTCTTTTTTGATAAATGTACATCTGATGGCCGAAAATGAAACATCTCCTTTAAAACATTCCAATTGCAGAATACGTATTTCTGGAGTTGTATTACCCAGTAACTGGGTTGTGGAGGGCAGATAAGCAGTCGCTCCATACAAAATACTGGTACTCAGCTGCATCCGGTTAGATTGGAAGCCAACCCCAACATAGTTGAGAAAAGGCTAGGAAGATGACGATGTATTTCTGGAGTTTTAGATTTGCCCATAAATAAATTAACTTCGTGGGAGTCGCCAATGCGAAATCGAATATTATTTAAATTGGTAGTATATTTTTTTATAAACAATTAATTTGCCCGGCTTCACAATGAACGCTTGTGTATTTAATTTATCGAAATGATTAATTGCTGCTTGATTAGTGAAAAACAAGTGTTATCAGGTGCTTGTGTACGGGTAATGTTCCGATAGTGACGCGATTCATTTGCGCGACAAATGTGAAGGAGTCGAATTGAATCACATTTACTACCTAATTATTGCTAATCGCAATTAAAAAGGGCTTTTTCTTAATTGGGAACGTATTACCGCGTATTATAACAATGTACCGTGTGGTGCCGGACGTAAAGAATAGCATCACCCCATTTCTTCCCGTGGGTGTCGTAAGAAGCGACTACGGGACTTACTAGAGAATGGGCAGCAGCGTTCTCTATGCATTTTACCACCATACTACGATCGCCAATCCGCCTTCTTTTAGTTCAACATCATCATCATATCAGCCGTAAGACGTACACTGCTGGACTTACGGCTCCCTCCATTTGAGGGCTTTACCATAATCACCACGCTTGGCGCGTTGGCGATCGCAGTATGGTTGTAAAATGCATGGAGAACGCTGCTGCCCATTCCCTAGTACTTACTAGGTAATGGGCAACAGCGTTCTCTCCCTTAGTCGCCTTTTAC
Source organism: Aporophyla nigra (assembly GCA_947507805.1). Classification (NCBI taxonomy): domain Eukaryota; kingdom Metazoa; phylum Arthropoda; class Insecta; order Lepidoptera; family Noctuidae; genus Aporophyla; species Aporophyla nigra. The sequence continues at coordinate 16,929,375 of OX382292.1, forward strand.
GACACCCACGGGAAGAAATGGGATGATACTATTCTTAACGCTGGCAACATACAGACTAGTTACACTAATGACAGTCACACTTTTAGTAGAATAAGTGAAGTTTAATTTTGGTTGTTACAGTTCGGTGGGAAGTTGTCGTCTACGAAGAAGTTGCTAAATTGTTAATCAAATGAGGACGGGGGAGAAGAGTACCTAGTAAAGTATATATAGACCGGACAGTAGTAGAAAAACGCATGTGTGTAACAAGCATTATAAAGGGGGGCATAGCGCTCGGCGTCTGTTGCCATCTTTGTTCCTTTTGGTGTGAGTCCTGGACTCGGGAAATACACGTTATATCCGCAAACTGCTTTTATTTCAAAACTGTATTTGGACAGCATTTCAAAAACTCTGTATCCTCCCTCCCTTTCCCCCTAAATGCAGTGGGAAACGTGGACTTTTAGTCGCTAGGATTCCAAAATCACCCTTCATTCTTCCCAAACGTAGATTATTCTTAAGCATGAGCAATTCCCATAAGGAATAATTTTCTCAAAATAGAAATATGACAAAAACACCAGCGGCCATTTTGCCCGGTACTGATGCACCAAGCAAAGACCAACTACATTTTTGCCGACCTCGTGAGTAATGTTGATAATGAATTCGATAACCGATCATTGAAGCCACTTCATATTATGTTTTAATTGGTTAATAAACATCATTAAAATAACAATTAAGGATATTACTTCGTCCGTTTGATAACATTTTTATGTATTATTCAATTACGCGTATATGTATGAATAATTCGTCATGATGAGGACTGTAAGTGTGGTTTTAAAGATAGCTGAAAATGTCGCTTTTGCTTGGCCAACATCAAGGTACCCTCGCGGACACTGGCGGTGGGGACCATTCTTCAACGTTATTGCTAAAGGCATAAGGGTGAGAAGTGAACCTAATAAGGTTGAAGAGTGGTCCACCACCAGTGTGGATCTTTAGCTATAGCTAAAGGCATAAGGGTGAAAAGTGATCCACCGCTAGTGTCTGCGGTTGTACGTAGTGGGTTAATTTCTCTTCTAATATTGGGGGCGTCCTCACCCGCCCACACTCTCCAATGAAAGACGAAGGATTACATTCTACGTTATGCTGTTACTGGACTCTTTGACAGTTCAACAACATTCATTGCGTGATTCACGTTGTTTAGCAGACAAATGTTGTTAACACATGAAGCAATGGATTTGCAATATCCGTCAAAATGATTCAGATTGCGATTAATAGTGTGATTAACGTAATTAGGGCGTTGCGATTAACGTAATTAGGGTGTTATCTTGCCTTATCAACCAATCATTTACATAGAGGTCCAAAGCCCCACTGTCCCAGTCTTGGTTGTCATCGTGACAATATGCAAGGACCTAAGGCTTAGATAACCCGCCTTAGATTTTCTGGTTCCTTCATCTTGCATTCGAAACTAACTTTTGTTTAATAATTTATGTTAGATTGAAGTAGCACCCTAATTCCGTGATACACTATTAATCAGAAACCGAATCATTTTGACATATATTGCTATATAGTCCATTGCTTCATATGTTCGAAAAATTTGTCTGCTCAACAGCGTAAATCCCGCAATGAATGTTGTTGAACAGTCAAAATTTAAGCCATTTCTGCTATTAGTGTGTTAGGCAATTACCATTTTTTTGCATATCCTAAATATAAAACAAATAATATAATAATGGTAATATATGACGACGCTAATTATAACCCCAGACATATTTTTTATTCAATTAACTTGCAGATGTAAATTAAATACAGGTTTTTGTTATTCATACAGTTGTCATGTTTTTTTTTTTGATCTGGTGTCAAGGAAGTCTTGGAGGTGGCTATAAATACTAACAATTAAATTTAATGTTTTAATAAATATTGTGTATGTCACAACATTTTTATAGCTTTTTCGCAACTATTTTGCAGTCGGCTTCCAGTCTAACCGGATGTATTAAAATATTTTACATGGAGTGGCTATCCTAGGAGCAGTGGTATACGGCCGACTTCTGAGCTGTAAGTATTAGGTTCGAACACAGACAAGAACTTTTGTATAAATATTTCATCACCACTGTGAAGAAAAATTTTCTTCACCGTTTCTCTTCGTCCTAGAACTACATTTTTAACCGACTTAAAAAAAAAGAGGAGGTTATCAATATTCATTTTTTAATCAATGTTTGTAACAAAAACTTATTTATATGTTGAATTAATTATTACGTAAAAACATACTGTTGCAGTTTTTAAAAGATGAGCGAAAGAACGCTATCTGTCCACATCGTCATAGTTCTGTATGTATTTATAATTTTTATTGCATTACATTTATTATTTTTTTGCTTTAATTATGTTAGAAGTCTGTATGTATGACTAATTGTATATTGAACTAGCTTCTGCCCGCGACTTCGTCCGGGTTAAATTTCTTGTTCCCCCGACCCTTCCCGTCGCGTAGAATCGCCTACCCGTGCGATTTTTCCCGTTTTTGCATCATTTTTCATTACTGCTCCGCTCCTCTTGGTTGTAGCGTGATGTTTTATAGCCTACAGCCTTCCTCGATAAATAGGCAGTCGCTCCATACAAAATTTTATTCACTGTTTCTCTTCACTGTCCTAGAACTACATTTTTAACCGACTTCAAAAAAAAGGAGGAGGTTATCAATATTCATTTTTTATGTTTGTTACACATTTGACTGGGTGATATGAACCGATTTTGATGATTTTTTTTTATTTGAAAGCTAGCGCTTCCTGAAATGTGATCCATGTGAAAACCATATAAGTCTTTTGAAAAAGTTTTTTGAAACATGTGTCATCTACCTACTCGCACTGGATCCGCGTAATCATAGATATCGAGAGATATGCCTTCATTGCGGAATAGTAAGGAGTCCTAGTGTCGCCGTTTATCTCCCACCCAAATATTTACAACATTAACAAATAGTGTACTGACGACACACACTTAAAATTTGAGCACGCACACCAAGAAGAAAGCAGCTACACTAAATCAATTTCTAATAGCACACATACATAGAATGGGCGGGGCATTCACTTGTAAACACTTGCTATTCCAATGCACACGCATGCAATTAGGGAGTCGAACGCGATGGTCGATTATTTTTATCGATATTTAATTTTAGCACATTCTTGTGTTATAATAACTTCGTTTAATTTTCTTTAAATAATTTCTTTTTTTATATACCTATCCGAAAATATAGTTAACTTTTACGTAAATCAAATAAGAATATTAAAAAAAAAATGTGTTATCCATTAAAGGGAACGCTCTCTGTTACATATCATGCTGTATACATAAATAATATATTACTTAATCTTATAAAATATATATATTTTAATCATAAATGCCTACCTACATTCAGGTTTGGTTTAGTTCAGTTAGGCTACTGTTATACTCATATTCAAACTCGATCGCGTTAGCACATATTTCTAATGGAATTAAAATAACGCCATCTAGCAAACTAGTTTCAATTTTAGACAAATAGTAGGTAGTTGATGCTGAAAGGATCGAATTCGGACGACTGTGGTACGGTAATAATGGGTCCGATTGCGTTTCTTCGGCGCACTTTAATAATGCCGAATAATAGACTTAAATTAGTCTAAAATTCGTACTAATATATTGCTAATTGCGTTTGTTAATTAATTATGTCCACAACACTATTTATGTCCAATTCGGACTTAAATTATGTCTGCGCATGACTTTTGCTATTCCGTTTCTGACAATTTGACAGTTCGTTAGCTTTAAATGAACTTATACGTCTAGGAAATGTTATTCTTTAAGTTCGCACCTATTTAGTCCGTACGTAAGCTAAGTTTCGTCAGAAAATAGTGAAAAATGTTTCCTTATGGCTGGGCTATCATTCAAAGAAGACACAATGAGGAACGGCAACGGTATGAGTACGAAATTTATATTTATATTATAGAAACTTTGCTTTTGTATACGGTATAAGCATAACATAACCTAACTTTAATCTACAGTATTTTGACTCGGCCCTATCCTTGAAATAATTACCTACAGCACGCGCAGTACGTAAACACGCCATAGACGCGGTAGGGCTGCCTGCATAAAGTATTTTAACTTCATCTACCTACTTGAGTTTCTTTGATTGTAAATATTATATTATTGTTAAAAAAATCGAATGTTTGGACTGTTTTTTTTATGAAAGTGACAAGGGTGGAATATTTAAATTATGTTATTATGTTATTAATTATGTTATTATGTTATTGTTGTTATTATGTTATTTAAAATGAAAAAACGCTTAGTTATAATACTTTTTTTATTTTATTGTACCTAACACTTTTGAATATAATGAACTATAAATACTTAATTTTCAGTTGCCAATATAAACATTATCGACATGGTCACACTCGAAGACTCTCGAGGCACATCACTAACTGACGACTGCGAGCAGCGGCCGCACCACGTTATTAACGTATTTTGTTAGTTTCGATATATAATATAATAATATAATATCTTAGTACAACCAACACAACGTTATCTGATCCCAAACTAAGCAGAGCCTGTACTATGGCAACCAGACAACTGATATATACTTATATATTTCTAAATACATACATATTATAGATAAATTACACCCAGACACAGAACAAATGATCGTGCTCATCACACAAAGATTTGTCCTGGGTGGGAATCGAACCCACAACCTCAGTCTCAGCAGTCAGGGTCACTAACCACTAGACTAACAGGCCAGTCAAAGATAGATTCATTCAGAAGATATATTCATTATACACTGCGGTGTTAGAGCTCAGCGTTCGAATTTTCGTTAGTACAATGCAAGTATTGTAAACTGGCATAATATAGTATTGCGACTATCATTCTGCCACATAATAAAAAGATGCAAAAGCAACAAATCAATCTAAGTAATAAAGTTTTTGAATTTTTAGTTAGAAAAACATATCATTTTCAATATTTAATGATGGTATATGTTTCCATTTGACTTAAAGTTACTGGTATTGCTTCAATTTTGGCAAATCACTACAGAACAACACGGCATTTTTAAAGATTCCCGGCCGACGGTCAAACTTCAACTAAACGTGCCGCGAGTAATGTGGTCTCTTTTTGCGCATATTGCTGAGACACCGGCCCCGCCCCCTTTTCATATCTCCTTAGTTCTGTGATCTGTGCGCGTAATAGATCTCGGCCCTCTCCCTCTCGCCGAGAGGAGGCCTATGTCCCAGCAGTGAGAACATTTTAGGTATCTGTATGGTAACACAATACCTTTTGGTAAGACTGGTTGTCAGACTTCGGGCTGCTGATTACCCGAAAGCGTAGGGTCCTCCCTACGGTAGGAGCTTTCGGGTAATCAGACTGTCTTTACTCAGCTTCAGTTACAATTTCAGCAGAAATTATGTCATCGGAATGTGGTCGTGAATCTGATACTTATCACAAAACCAACAATACTATGGTACCTGTACTTGATTATGTATACTTTGCATTGAAATCATACATAGTTATCAGCTGATACACTATGTAGTTATGATTTTAAAGTATTTATTCTCTCTTTCTCTGAATGTGTGACTGTTGAATCACCCATGCGTTACCTAATTAGGTCGACGTTCACATGGACGTCATAATATCGCGGCGGTATTTTATCGCGCACTAGATCTTGCATGCTCTCCGCCGAGAGTTGGAAATCGAATTGTCATTTTTTCGACGCGCTAGCATACATTGTGCTGCATATGCAATTCTTACTGCTCGGTTCAATACCGACAGTCGAAATGCCTGTGCGCGATAAAATTGCGCCGCGATATTTTAACGTCCATGTGGACGTTTACTTAGTATTTATTATATTTTGTATCTTATCTTTGTATTATCAGTATAAAGTCGCTGTTTTCGTCTGTATGTTTCTCCGCTTATTTCTTCTAAATCACGCAACGGATTTTGATACGGTTTTCACTCTCATTTCTCCCAGAAGGTTTATACGTATGTATAATTTAATTGCATATTGTACAAGCGGAGAATTTCAAAGATTTTTACCGTGCAAAGCCCCCGGACGCATCGCTATTGATGAATAAATTTTATATTTATTTAATTTATCTTTGTACCCAGAATTTCTTTGCGAATTCCCCGTATGTGTAACTTTCTTTTAAATATTAAAATCTCAAATTGAGAGAAAAAAAAACCCTAATCGACAAATAATTGACGTACATAGTGACTTAGTATTAAATATTATGATTGGATCTACCCATATTATAGCCTTATATTTTAATAGGTAACCTTCATGCAGTCTTCAATCTAGAATCTATTCTTAATTTTTTCGGGTCTTATTAATTATGTCAGTAAGTATTTACTAAGATTAGCCAACATACAGCCCGCTAACATAATTAATTTCCTTTCACGACCAGCAAATATTAACTATTCAATTTATATATAAAGTAATTAGGCTTAATTAATTGAGCCAATTAACATCACCACACTACAGAATCTGATGCTTTGACATTGGCCTCGCAAACCAAATTAAGTACAATTTAATTAATAATTACTGGTCACAGTTAGCGATGCCTTTGATCGTAACGAGAATTAAACAAAACAGGTTTTCTAATGAAATTATAATTAACGGGTATTAGCATGAGGTGGGTTTGATTCCCGGGTGGGGTAGTGTTATTGGGTTTTTCCATCTCGAGTTTCTCAGTAGCAGCTCGGAGTCTAGATTTGTGGTCGTAAGTTCCAAAAGTCGGAATAAGAAGACGTTCGAAGATCTTCGATATCGAAAATCGTATTATGGAAGTCAAATGAAGTAGGGTAGGACACCTGACAAGCCGTAGTGATGACAGGTGGAGTAAGGCAGTGACAGAGTGGCGTCAAAGGATTGGAAGACGAGATGTCGGTCGTCCGGGTAATGTGGGCGGACGACATTGTTGCCATCTCGGGCAAAACCTGCAGATAATTTAAAAATCTAAAAAACACGCTTTCATATTAAATAATGGAAAAAAAAGCGTTTGTGGATTTTTTTGTGTTTTCTATTTTTTACTTCGGCTAGCTACAAAAGCGTGTTTTTTTTTTGTTTTTTTGCTATCCTGGTAACCCTGGCAATAATAATGTCACAAAATGAAATTATTGTATTGACATTGGTCCTGACAAGTCTACAAAGTTTAAATGAAATCTGACCGTTTGAAGTGGATCAAAGTCAAGTCCAAAGGAGTCGGTTACATACAAACATACAGGAAAAGCTAATAAAAGCCTGTTAAAAAGAGTCCTAAGCTCAGCACTCAGCAGCGGGTGATGTCGGGCTGTGGATGATGATGATGATGATGATGACGATGATGGTAAAATGCTCACCCCTTTTAAATTGTGGCGACTTAAACATAACTGTGGAATGTCGGTAAGTATGTGATGATACTTTAGGTACACTTCTACCTAGCACTCCGTGGAATGCAGGCGTTTCGTTTTTGTTATATTAGGTATTTAGCTCTATTCACTAAGAGATAGTGTTAATGAAAGATTCTTTATTCATAATGTCACTTTTATATGATAACGTAATTTATGATCTCATTTCGATTATATTTGAAACAATAACCTCAACTGATGACAAAGACTTCATTTACTGAAGTTGTTCATTAATCTAAGGATTAATTTCTGAGGAATTCTCTGACACATACCAATACCGATTTTCTTCTCAATGCAAAGGTTTTGGTAGGCTGTCAAAGATCTCAATCAAATATCAGTCATACATATTTTTGATACAGATTAAATTAATTTTCTAAAGTGGTTTGTGGATAACTAAAAACAGCCCTTGCCGCGATTGCTAGTAGGCCCCTCTAGTAGGGCTTTGGAAAGTACGTTAAGCCTATGGGCCCGGCGGCCATTCGTGGATCATTGAAGGTCGTTATGGGTCGTCAAAATCCCGAAGGTCTGACAACCAGTCCTACAACAAGGGGTACATTATGCTGTTACCCGATAACTGAGTTGCGGAAATCAGATAGGCAGTCGCTCCAAGTAAAATACTGGTATTCATCTGCATCTAGCGTTACCAGGCGTCCGGATAAAGCCGGACACAGTCAGGCTTTTTGGTTGCGTGTCCGGCCGAATTAGGAAGTGTCCGGCCTGTCCGGCTTTTGTAAGGCTTCCGGTATTTTTTTTTTTTTTTGGATTTTGAATAATTCATCATAATGATGAATGATTCATTTAATTTTATTGTTGTTTCATTCAAATTTAAGAAGACTTATTGCAAATGATAAAAACCTTGTTTTACTTTTTTACTGTCGTGTTATACTAAGAAAAATTAAGACCCTACCTTGAAAATAGATGATAGTTGGATTGTTTCCCCCGCACGCGGGGAGTGGCGGATCTATCTTCAGTGGTCGGCCGACACGTCATCGCCACAAACTTTATTGACTTATTTTACCAATGGCCAAAAGTGGAACAAAGGAATTATCACTGACCGAAATTTAAAAACGTTACTTAGCATGGCCTTTCGCTAAGCATTATTCGTGTCACCGTCGCACAACTGTTAAAGTAGAAGTGTAAGATAAAGACGGCAACATATTGTTACGTAGATCGTAAAGTCTAGAAACATCGTGCTAACTCCATCTCAGAAAGGGACAACATTACGTAGATCGAAAAGTCTAGATATGACACGCTAACGCAATCTGTTATCAAGTAGCAAGTACTACGAACAATTGTACGTAGACGCCACCGCCATCTATTGTTGAGTAGCGGGATTAAACAGTAAATAGATGTCTGTGGAAGGTTCTCGAAGTTTCGAATCTACTTGTAAACTGTGGAAAAGTGTTGAATGTTCGCGAATGTTCTGCTCGGGATATAAATAGCGGATTGTCGGCCCGATAGGCAGTTCGATTTCGGAAGCGAGCGAATACGAATCAAGCGATACATTACAAGCGAAACAAGTGACTCTGTTTGACTATTGCGATATTGTGATTGTTTAATTAAACTGTGGTGTGTTTCGATAATTTTGGCTTAAATTAATTTATCCCGAACCCCAGCTCGTAACATTTGGTGTCAGAAGTGGGATAAATTATGCCAGTTTTACCGAAGGAGGACACGGAAGGTATTCGTACCAGGAGTCAGCGCCAGCAGGAGGTGGATCAGAGGCGATTTGAAGGACCTTCAAGACAGACATCTGGGGGTAATCAGCCGACGACGGAGCCAGTTTCCCAAGCGTCTGGTGTTCCTACAGCATCACCAGCCATGGATCTTTCTGCTCTAATGGCAATGCTGCAGGAACAGAACCGCCAACTGCAAGAACAGCTGCAGCAGGACAAAGAGGAACAGGCCCGCCGACAGGAAGAACAGGCCCGCCGACAAGAAGAACAGGCCCGCCGCCTACAGGAACAGCTGCAGCGGGACAAAGAGGAACAAGCTCGCCGGCAAGAGGAGCAGGTTCTCCTCTTGAAAGATCTACACGCGACATTTGGCAAGGACATCAAAGCCATGAAGGAGACTGTTCAGGTACATGAAAATCGTATCTCCGAGGCCGAAGTCCAGATCGCTGATATAAGAAAAGCGGTTGGAGTTCTGAAAGCTGGAGACCGGACTACGGCTTCGATAGTTGCTGCACCTTCCGTGCGCGGGTTTAAAGTGCCACCCTTCGACGGAACATCTTCCTGGTCGGCATACAAAATTCAATTTGAAGCTGTCATGAATGCAAATGGGTGGACAAAAGAGCAGGCCATGACCGCGCTAACTTTGGCCCTTCGTGATCAGGCCTTAACCGTGTTAGAGGCTCTCAGCAAAAATGTTACCTACGAGCAGCTCGTTGAGGCGTTAGAGGCCAGATACGGTGACGCGCACCTGGAACACGTTTTTCGTGCGCAGTTGAAGGATCGTGTGCAGCGCAGTGGTGAAAACCTGCAGCAGTGGGCCCTGGAAATTGAAAAGTTGGTCCGAAAAGCGTATCGGTCTGCACCTGCACTCATCGAAGGGATTCTGACTCAAGCATTTATAGATGGCATACGGGACCTGGAAGTAAGGGCTGCCGTGAGACTTGGGCACCATGAGAAGTTGAAGGACGCCTTGGCCCACGCGTTGGAGGTGGAGGCAGTGAGGCATGATCATCGAGCCCATCGCTTCAGGGAGGTTGTGGAGTCACCTGTTCGTGACCGTATTAGGCACAGCCCTAAATGTTACACTTGCGGAGAAAAGGGCCACCTCCGGTCGAATTGCCCGAAGCGAGACACTGCCACCGAATATCACACCCAGGTTAGAAGGGTGTCTGATAGCACAGTGCAGCAGCAAGAGAAATTCGTAAGCGATAAGATTACAGGGCGAGTATTGGCTAGTGTGAATAGAACCCCAAGGATTTCGATGTCGCAGGCCAATGACGGCATATCCCACGGTAACGCGGACACTTTATCAAGAAGAACTTCTCCTGAAGAGTACAAACAATGTGTCAGACAGGAAGCTAAGGAAGTAGTTCCTGTCAGGATGCTAAGAACGGACCTTCATGACAAATGGAAGGAAACGCTACGGCATGCCCAGCAGCGTGATACAGATATCAGGCCAATTCTCGAGTGGATTAAAGCTGATGCTCCCAAACCGAAATGGTGTGATGTTGCAGCGATGAGTACCACCACAAAGAATTATTGGGCACAGTGGGAGAGCTTGACGCTCCAGGATGGTGTCTTGTGCCGTAAAAAAGAAAATGGTCGAGGGGATAGCTGTCACCTGCAAATGGTCGTCCCGAAAGCAAAGGTGCCAGATGTTTTACAGCACTACCACAACGGTTGTTCAGGAGGACATAGGAGTGTAAAAAGGACTCTATTGAAGATCAGGGAACGTTTCTACTGGATCCACTGTCGACAGGATGTTGAGGATTGGTGTCGCAAATGCACCAGCTGTGCGGCGGTAAAAGGGTATGCGCACTGCGTCTAGAGTTTTTCATGTGGATGGATTGGCGCGATGTTGCGGGAATGATGATGCTCGGGACGAGCATGTCTAAGGAGGGGGCAGTGTTACGTAGATCGTAAAGTCTAGAAACATCGTGCTAACTCCATCTCAGAAAGGGACAACATTACGTAGATCGAAAAGTCTAGATACGACACGCTAACGCCATCTGTTATCAAGTAGCAAGTACTACGAACAATTGTACGTAGACGCCACCGCCATCTATTGTTGAGTAGCGGGATTAAACAGTAAATAGATGTCTGTGGAAGGTTCTCGAAGTTTCGAATCTACTTGTAAACTGTGGAAAAGTGTTGAATGTTCGCGAATGTTCTGCTCGGGATATAAATAGCGGATTGTCGGCCCGATAGGCAGTTCGATTTCGGAAGCGAGCGAATACGAATCAAGCGATACATTACAAGCGAAACAAGTGACTCTGTTTGACTATTGCGATATTGTGATTGTTTAATTAAACTGTGGTGTGTTTCGATAATTTTGGCTTAAATTAATTTATCCCGAACCCCAGCTCGTAACAATATTTAAGAAAAATGTGCATGCCAAGTGACGTTAATTTGTCTCGGTCTTTGAAATTTTTGCGCATAGTAAACTATGGAGTAGACAACTAATACAAAATATTTAAAAACCTTAAACTTAAATTTTGATTAATGGTATGCATGGGTAAAAAAAATTAAATAAATTCAAATCGAATAATGGTTTGTTACAGAATTTGAATTCCTGATTAACGGAAAAATAAAGAAAAAATTCGACCACGTAAGATTTTGTAACAATCTTCATAAATGCTACCATAGTACAATAATATGATATGATAACAATTATTATTTTCGGAAGGGCTTGTGGCTAAGTTACAACAGCTGCACGGGTCGGTCATTCAGGTTAAGCTACGCTTGCCGCGGTTTGTCCGTGGATGGTTGACCATCTTTACAAACCCTTCCGTGCCTCGGAAAGCACGTTAAGCCGTTGGTCCCCCTGCCAGGGTCGCGAGATTAGTTCGAAAGAGGTACCGTGGTCCTGGCATATGGGCAACTGAAGGAACACGGGTGGGTTTTAGTCATTAAAAGTCTGACACGCCCTTCTGCTCCACCCAGAGCGGGAGACGTCATTTGATGATATACCATCCAAAAAAAAAGCCGTCGGTCCCGGCTGTCTTTCGTAGATCTTAGACAGTCGTTACGGGTCGTCAGAAGCCCAAAAGTCTGACAACCAGTCTTACCAAGGGGTATTGTATTACCCAGTAACCGGGTACTGGAGGTTAGATAGGCAGTCGCTCCATGTAAAATACTGGTACTCAGCTGCATCCGGTGAGACTGGAAGCTGACCTCAAAATAGTTGGGAAAAGGCTAGGCAGATGATGAACAATTATTATTTTCGACTGTCATTTTACTTGCTGGTAGTTATTAAAAATATCTAGTAAATGTGATTGACTGTCGACTGATTGATCTCTCTATCGACAAAACCGAGCCACAGCTATTTGCACAACCAGAATTAAACAACTTGGTGCGTAAATTAGATCTTTCTAAAATTGCAGCAGAACTTTTAGGATCTCGACTCAAAGAAAAAATAAATTTGCTACGGGCACTACTTTTCCATAGTATTCATATAGAGAAACACCGTTTGTCCCAATCTTTGCTCAAGACGGTGATTCAGTTTTACTGTAAAGATATAAACGGGCTAATGAAAATGTTTAATGTCAAATATGACAAAGAAGCTTCAGTGACAAGCGAATAAGGTATTACAAGGATTTATAACAGTTTGTTTTGTGAGTCAGGTGAGTGCTTCTTCTTCTTAGCGTGTCGATAGCAATCTAAATAGAGTTAGCCTAGAATTTGGCTACGAGCTTGGCATTTTCAGTAGCGTCCATCAACTCCTGTGGCGTGCAAACAACAGGACATGCTGGACAAGATATCAAGTGCCTCATCATTTGTGGGACAGCACCACATTTACACTCCAGGGCTGATTCGTCTATGAATCTCCTCCTGTACAGGTTTTCTTTACTCCGGCCTACCCCAGTCCGGAGTCTATTTAAAGAATTCCATGAAAGCCAAGGCAATTCGTGTTCAGTTGCGAGATTTTCAGCGGGTGGAACGAATGGGTTTGGTAGGTAAGCGCCTTGTCGCCACAGATCTAATCAGGTTAGTGCTAATCGTCATGAAAATCTAAATGTGTAAGTAGTAGTTTTATTTGTAATTTCCAAAAAGGTACATTTTGCATACCTTTGTTATTTACGATATGAAATTAAAAATAACGAACTAATCATCTAGAGGTATATAAATAAAAAGGATGTTGGCATATAAGAGATTGATAAACTCCAACTTCGTTTCACCGATCATCATACATTTTCTTGGCAAAATCATTACTCTCCTTTGGGCCACAGTCAGGTATAAAACCTCACCTTTTACACACTTGTAATGCGACTCCATTCCTTCGTTGTGCTCTTGTATTTAAAGTGTCAGTACTTGACATATAGATATATTGTTGACGTACTTCAAACGTAAAAACGAATCACTTATTTTAATTATTTCTAAATGAACGATTATTATAAGTTTTTGGGATAAAACAGACGTTCTTCTCTAGAAAATAGGGTGTTAACTCAATATTACTTTACAAAGTGAGAATAGATTGTTGCTGTAATGCTTTAGTGAAGGTGGTGAATTCCTCTTACTGTTATCATCGTATTACTGGTATTGAATTCCTGCAAAATGAATGTATTAATTGCCCTGTGCAGGTACTTCTAACCTTGAAGGTACTGTTCAATTTTGGTTTATGGTTCTTCCCATTTTCATACATAATTTAGGTCGTCAGTAAATAGTAATAGAAAAAGAATGTTATATTATTCACAGTCACAAAAATAGACACATATATAGTCTAAATATAAAGTTTTTGGAAAGCCAACACTTATTATATTAAATAATTACAGCAAAATACTTCACTGCTACCTTTTTCTGTGGACATAAATATATAAAAAACGTAATTTTGATCGCACCGATTTGTAAAAAAGTGACATAGATCCGTCGTCGATGAGCCCTACTGGGCGACTGATTTATGAACGAACGAGAGTGATGACACTACTTATTATAGGCAAAAAAAGAGATGGCGATAATGTGTATACGCTTGGAATAAAATAACGTATGTGCCAAAACGAATTGCCGTATTTTATGAATGAAAAGTATTATTAAAACGAAAACTGTTTTACAAAAACTTAGATAAGATTATTATCAATGTTTTAAAGTAAACTATGTTTAATAAATCTAACGCATTGCGCCTTGAGGCTAAAAAAATCATAAACATGGATAGAACTTTGCGATTTTTTTGTATCGAGAAAATTTTATCGTATCGTGTATTCCTTTTACAGGATACTAGATCATATAGTCAAAAATCATATACTTAAATATTAAGTTCGGCTATCATATGGTAAGAAAGGTACACTTAAAAGAAAAAGCACGGTTTTCGCAATGTGTCACCTTGTCCGGTCTTTTATCCAAGCGTCCGGCTAAACTGGCTGGTCTGTCCGGCTTTTCGGTTTGAAGACCTGGCAACTCTATCTGCATCTGGTTATACTGGCAGCCGATCCCAACATAGTTGAGAAAAGGCTAGGCAGATGATTAAATTTAATTTTCTATGAATATTATATTAGTACCCAGACGCCAGACGAAGATGGCGGTATGAGCTGACTACTTCAACAAGAACTGGTCCTTAGCAGCTTTAAATAGAGATAAGTGGAAAGAGTTTACGTACATATGCCTAGCCCCACAGTAGGACATCACAGGCTTTAAATAATCATATTTCAATACCAACAGTACTTTTAATTATAACCCAGTAACAAAGACAACAAAAAGTCTCCGTTTACTTCAGTTTCTGACGCAAAGGCCTCAGATGAGGCCTTGGAACTTGATGTATATTCAATAGGCGCGTCGAATGCCCAGCACATCCGCGCTACCATACCAAATTTACAATTACAATTTAGGACGATGCAAGAATTCCTTATGAAAATAGGTATCAATCTTGCTTTGAAATCTTGTAGACAAAGCGACTGGTCACCGTAAAGACCGCTGTAAGTTAGAGTAAATTAATAAAATTCGAGAGAATGATCGCAAATTATTGTCCTTATGGGTTGCGATTAGAGTTATAATGTATCAACAAGATAAGTCGATTTGACCTGAAAGTGAATCGATGTGGAATGTCCTTATACGTCAATATGGTTTATGCTCTGTTTATACAGACAAGGGTAACAATGTACGCAAATGCAAGAGGGGACCTACATATGTAGAGTATATAAGACATCCTACTAATATTTTAAGTATGAACGTGTGTATGTTTGTTAGTCAATCACGCAAAAACGGCCTATTTTTTTCTTGATAGGAATTCATCAAATGACGTATCCTGGTCCGGGCGGAGCGGGAGGGCGTGTCAGACTTTTTCTGACTAAAACCCACCCGAGTTCCTTCAGTTGCCTGAGCCAGGGCCACGGTAACTATTTCGAACAAATCTACGAAACTGGCAGCCATCGCTCCTAGTGGACCCCTTCAATTTTCCTCCGCAAAAACGGCCTAACGTAAGCAAAAATACGATTAAGTAAACGATTTTCCTAGAATATTAACACAATATTTTTATTGCATAATTCCCTTGTAAGTGTACTACTATGCAATTAGGCTGCAGCTTTAACAGACTGTAGAAATTTTTTATTTGTATCCGAACGAAGTCATACAACTCCTAGTCTTTTCACACCTAGTAAAAACGTTGACAATACCTGACGCACTGCATTACGTATTTTATAGTCGTTCGTTCACCGTGATCGCCATGTCAAATAACTACGCAGTATTTCCGCTTCCTTACTGGGTGCAAGCAGTATAACCAAGCTAAACGCGCTAGTTTAAACAACGGTTTAAAGTTGTAAACGTTTCCTTATAAGGTTGCACTGTACCTGGAAACTAGGTTAGTTAAGTTGGGAAAGGTTTATTTTTTATTTTAGTCTAAGTTTTCCCGCTCATTGCTAGGATACGAATCGTTTAAAGAAACTGATCCTTCCCGTCCATCTTATTTTTTATTTAATTACACGCTTTATATTAGCTTCACTTGTATGTTTGTATATTTGTATGTTTGTATATTTGTATGTTTGTTTGTAACCGACTCCTTATAGCGCGATTTTGACCCACTTTAAACGACCAGATTTCATTCAAACTTTGCACACCTGTCAAGGACCGATGACAATACAATAATTTCTTAAATTTGTGCCGTTATCCTTGCACGGGTTACCAGGACAGCAAAAAAACTGTCACAAACTACGCTGACATACGTCTCAAAATCCGAAATACCCTAAAAAATAGAAAATAAATAATAGTTTAAAAAAACTAAAAAACACGCTTCCATTGAAAACCAAACTAAAAAGTACAAAATAATGGAAAAAAAGCGTGGGGTGCCTGATATCATTTAAAAAATACCTTAAAAAGCACCCCACGCTTTTTTTCCATTATTTTGTACTTTTTAGTTTGGTTTTCAATGGAAGCGTGTTTTTTAGTTTTTTTAAACTATTTTTTTTTTAAAGTCTTTAGTTCACCAATTCGTGAAATAAAAATGCTATCTTTGCCGTTGTTCCCGGCTGTCACTCGTGGATCTTTGACAATCTTTACGAGTTATCTGAAGCCCGAAAGTCTGACAAGCAGTCTTACCAAGGGCTATCGTGTTACTTGGTAACTGGGTTGAGGATTTCAGGTAGGCAGTAGCTCTATGTAGCATACTGGTATTCGGCTGCATCCGAAGCGAATGGAAGTAGACCCCAACATACTTAAGAAAAACGCAACATAGTTGGGAAAAAGCTACGCAGATGATGATGCATTATTTTATTATTATGAAACTGTTAACATAAAAACTTCATGGAAATGGTTCTATCAGAATCGCGTTTCACCTGTATACGGAAGGCTTAATATGTGTGTACACAGCCAATCCTTGACAAAAAACAGAGCGCGTAGGTATTTGTGACAAATGCGCATATCAAGAAAAAATGTCCTCGATTGATAAAGGTATTTGATAAAAAATGTTTAGACCGATAATGCAATAACGAAAGTTGGTTGCGTTTATTGGAAAACTGTATTTTTTGCCAATTGGTTTCCAATTAAGTTTTCCTGGCTGATCGACGTGCATTCTTAGGAATGTACGTCGTCGTTGTTTGTTCTTCTCAGCTAAAGACTAGGAAGTGGTGAAGGGCGGGCGTTTTGGGGGACTGTCTTATGTTATTTTGACTTTCGAAAATTGCTGATCTTCAGCCTAATTCGAATAAATGACTTTTTTTGTTGAATTGGCGTTTTGGAAAATCATTTCGCACGCGTCCCAGTAACCGACAAGGTAGTGGAAAATGATTTTATCTTTTTTATTACTTTTACTTCTTTTGGTACACTTGAGAACCAAAAGGTAAAAAAACGTGTTTTCTGAAAGGTTACTGACCCGACACACGTTGTCTTGTAAAAAAATAATATGGTCCTGGGTTCATACAAAAATACCATAGAAAAAAAAAAAACATTTTTAGTTTTCTTCTAATTTTACTTTTTTGGTCTGAAAACCTACGGACTGATACGATAAAAAAAGAATTGCCAAATCAGTGAAGCCTCTTTAAGGCTCGTTCAGACTAGCGCGACGCGACGGTCGCGCGCGAATCGGCGATTTATATCCGTAGAACAATTTCTTTGAAAACGCGCGCGACACTTCACACAGGGGCGACCTGTCGCGCCGCGACACGGTCGCGCCGCTTCGAGTAGCGCGACAGCTTATTAGTACATTTTTTATGACGTCGCGACGATTTCGCGGCGATTTCGCCGCGAATTCGCTGCGACCCGGCGAGGCCATACAAAATGTACTAAAAGCTGTCGCGCCGCTACAAGGACGTCGCGCGCGAATCGCGGGCGATTCGCGCACGAGTGGTCGCGCCAGTGTGAAAGGTGTTGCGTCGCGATATATCGCAGAATCGCCTCCGCGACAGGTCGCGCGACATGTCGCGCCTGTCTGTACGAGCCTTTACTCAAGTTATGCGTTTACCAACGAACAGTATTTGTTTTAAATGTATTATTATTTTATTGATTACTAATAAATATCAGAACCATGGCATTTAAAAACTGGTTTCTGATCAAAGAAACAGATGAACGTTAAATAGTGTTTTTTGTACAAAGCGTGAACTTCAATTTCTTGTTTAAGGACCAGGCACGTGTCGACGGCGCGTAGTGTTCCACGCGCGCCTCAAAGAGATGTCAGCAGTACTGAAGGGGTCTGCTACGACCGATGCCTGCCGGGGTCGCGTGATTGTTCGAAAGAGATACCGTGGCCCCGGCACATGAGCAACTGAAGGAACACGGGTGGGTTTTAGTCAGTAAAAGTCTGACACGCCCTCCCGCTCCGCCCAGAGCGGGAGAAGTCATTTGATGATTTCTCATCCAAAAAAATAAAATAAAATAAAGGGTCCTACAAACCAGCGGCGGCGGAGCGACTAGAGGAGTACGCGGCTCTACTAAAACAATTTCTATGAAAACTTCATGGAAATTGGAGCCTTAAATAGTCAATTCCTTTAACAAAATAAAGAGGATTCCTTGCAATATGTAGTACTGCAGGGTTAATCATAGCATGACTCATGAAGAATAACAGCACCCGATATACGTCTCCCGCAGAAGGACCACAACAAAGCAGACACTCTAAAAAAAGACCAGGCACACTCTTTTTGGTCCTAATTTCCGCGCTATAAGGTATAGTTTCCAATTACATGGGCGGTTGTTATGAAATGCGTGTGCGACGCTTCACAAGGAACAGTCGCGTACGTTTATTATTGTGAACAAAAACAATACCAATGAAAACATTGAGCGATAATTTTCCACCGCTGGTAGAACTCCAAAGAAGTTTAAACTTCAGAGTAGTGTTATTTTGATCATTTCATGTAGGTAATAAACTAATCTGTCTACGTCCGTGTTCGCATGAATGTAAAAATATTTTCATCATCATTATTTGCTTAGCCTTTTCCCAACCATGTTGGAACAGCTTTTATTCAAACCGGTATACAGATGCATGCAAATATACCAGTTTTTTACATGGAGCGACTTCTTATTTGATCTTCACAAGATCTCCTGGATAACGTGATATAGCTTGGTTAGACAGGTTGTCAGACTTTCGGGCTTCAGACGACCCATCATGTCTGTCAAAGATCTATGAATGACACCCGGGACTAACGTAAGCCGTAGCGTGCTTTTCTTCGCGCACTTGATCTTCGACGCACTGCTTAGCACTGAGAGTTTAAAATCGAACAATGTGTTTTTCAACACGATGGGATGCACTGTTGGATTCTCAATGCTCGGTTCAACACCGAGAGCTCAAAATACAGTGCGCGATATTTTTACGCCCGTTCGATTTGGTGTAACTTCTGAACTACCCGTCGAACTCGATAAGAGACATCTTGTTTCTAAGGACTTCCGTGTATTATGAACAGTTTGGCAAACAATCTGTTGCCAAGTGGGCTGTTATGGCAAAATCATAACCAACTATGTTATAACCTAATTGTTGGATATAGCGGTGTTTTCAGAAACCCTTTGTTCACATGACATAACAACATGCCACGTTTCACCAACGTGTTGGGCAGAGGTACATAGTAGACCCATGTTTCTCAGGTTTAATTCCCATGTCCCATGTGTAAGTCTTTGTTCAATGGCTAGATATTATTTATGATTAGGCATTATTATTATATTTTATTTCATAATATACACATATTAATTATGTTTTTAAATATCAGAAAAACAAAAGTAAAAAAAACATTTAAAAATATAAATTAATTTAAAAATATAAATTTATTATATATTATAATATTAGGGTTTAAGCAACAATCAATCAACTCAGAGTCCTTTTAGACAATTTGGAGGGATCTCTTTAAGGGTCCCACAGACAAGCGCGACGCGACGTGCGCCGCGATTCGGGTAGAACAACTTCCATGAAATTTCATAAAAATTGTTCTAATGAAATCACGTCTGTCGCGTCGCACCTGTTTGCGGAAGCCTTATTCATGTCAAAAATCTTGGTCCTTCGGCCCTCTCAATTACCCTCAGGTAACCGTTTTCTATAAATAGAGCAAGACCTTTTATAATTCAATTTAATTGGTGTAAAGTCCTTTACGAAATGAAGATGAATGTAATTGGATTAAACGGGGCTTCGAATAAATTTTAATTAGTGCGTTTAAGTGTAATCTACTGAAGACTTTCAGTGGGTTTTAAGCGGAGAATCGTTTCAGTTTTTCAGAACAGTAAAGTTTGTATGACTTGACAGAATAGATTGTATCTTAGAATGTTTTTTCGAAAAATCCTGCCCAAGTGCTCACTTTCGTTATAATTATAAGTAGGTTTGCCATACGTCCAGATTTAGCCCGGATTGTCTGGATTTGGTAACCACGTCCGGACTAATCGTATTTAAAATTATAAATGCATAATTTATGCAGCATATATGGATAATATTGTAGGTATTTTTTTTTATTTAAATAAATACATCTACACAAATAAATAAAATTGAAGTGTGTTTGTAATGTCAAAATAACAGTTTGCTAAATGCATATGAAAGTATTTACGTTAATTATAACAAAAACAAAAAACGCTTTTTATTCTCTTGTTCGTCGGTCTGTCTGTTTGTTCTCGCTAATCTCCGAAACGGCTGGACTGATTTTGACGGAGCTTTCACTGGCAGATAGCTGGTATTAAGGCTATGAAGCATGCTGATACGGAGTAACGAAGGGTAGGTTTCGCCCCGGTAACTCGTTCCTTTTGGATTCTCGATATGCTCGAATCAACACAGACTAAAAACTCAGTGCATGAAAAATCCCGCTGCGAATTTATTACGTCGATGAATTAAAATATTAACGCGTTTGGATCCCGAATTCCCTTTGGCAAAAGATTGAAGTCAAAGAAAATATATTTACGTCGCAAACCCAAGGCAATTCTATAAAATGATACTTTCGATTGATCCTAAGAATAGTCGACACGGCCCACGCGATAAGTTGCGAACCTTATCCAGGTCAGTCAATCAGGTTGATCCTACCCACGTATTTATTTATAAGTACGTTTTACTCTAAGCTAGGCTTGCGACTATAGTGCCATGAGAGGAAGCGGGAACGAGTAGCGATAATAGATAATGTATTTTTTCAATTTCAGGAATTACTAATTTGTGTTTTAATGATTTAAAGGAGGCGATTAAAAAAAAATCAGATGAGTTTCGTCGGGTTCCGAGATAACGATCAATAATCTCTTAAACCTCTTCCACCAAAATTCTGGATATCACAAAAAAAAAATGCAAACTCAGCGAGATAATCTCAAATTAGAATAAAAGCGAGGACACAGCGTTGTGCCATTGTTACGCAACTTACTATCACTAAGTTATTTTAGTAAATTAACAACCGTTTAATACGTATTAGCGAGTTAACCCACATAGAGCGGTGAACGGCACCGGACAGGACCGGAACGGATCGTGGCGACACGCGTACGGCACCAAATCAATGTTCCGAGTCTTTAAATAAATAATTTAGGCAACCAAGCCAGGGTAACCCGCCTATTTTTTTTAACGTTTTTTGCAATTCGCAGGTCAATATTAAGTTCTATGTTTAACGAAATATTACTTACTAGCTGTTCCCCGTGACTTCGTCAGCAATCTATACTAATAAATATTATAAAGCTGAAGAGTTCCTTTATTTGGTTGAACGCGCTAATCTCAGGAACTATTAGTCCGAATTGAAAATTTTTGTGTTGGGTAGCCTATTTATTAAGGAAGGCTATAGGCTATATAACATCACCCTACGATCAAAAGGAGCGGAGCAGCAACGAAAATGTACTAAAACTGACAGGCAATTCGATGCGAAGGGAAGGGTCAGCGGAGCAAAAATTTGACGCGGCCGAAGTCGCGGGCAGAAGCTAGTGTAGGATAAAAAGTAGCCTATGTGCTTACCCAGTTTATGATCCATCTGTGTGCCAAATTTCATTCCGATCTGGTCATCCGTTTTAGCGTGAAAGCGTACTAAAAATCTAATATTACTTTCGCAGTTATAAAATTAGTTAGGATTCGCCACCGTATCAAATATGTATGTTATGTATAATTTTAATGATTTACAGAATTATAATCATTAAAATGACCAATACAACATGTAACGTAATTAACGCACACCCTCTTAAGGGGTCACTGTACTATACGGTGGAGGTGTGCCCTGCCTGGGCGGAGCACCGCCGTGTCCTCGTGGAGGCGATCGGCGGCGGCGACCTCTCGCGTCCGGCCCTGGTGCGAGCCATGGTACGGAGCGAGAGGGCATGGGAAGCCGTCACCTCCTTCTGCGAAGCAGTAATGCTCGTGAAGGAGGAGGCGGAGCGCGTGAGGGAGTGGCAGTCTCTGCGCCCTCACGTCCCTAGCCGCCGCAGGAGGAGACGCCCCGGGCGTCGGGAGTCGATTGCGGACTCCCGGCCACCGTAGGCGCGAGCTTGCGGGCGGCGAGTAATGGGTAGCTCGCCGCCCGGTAAGGACCAAGCTCGGGTCGACGGCGCGTAGTGTTCCACGCGCGCCTCAAAGAGATGTCAGCAGCAGTGAAGGGGTCTGCTAGGACCGGTGCCTGCCGGGGTCGCGTGATTGTTCAAAAGAGATACCGTGGCCCCGGCACTGGGCAACTGAAGGAACACGGGTGGGTTTTAGTCAGTAAAAGTCTGACACGCCCTCCCGCTCCGCCCAGAGCGGGAGAAGTCATTTGATGATTTCCCATCCAAAAAAAAAAAAAAAAACAAAAGGGGTCACTGTACTCGTCATTATGAACAACTTTTACTATGGGACCAAACCTGAAACCGCGAAAAAAAAATCAGCTGTTTCATGCATTTTGGTCAAGTAGGTATTGAACTTTTGAATGAAACGGCTGATTTTTTTTTCGAGATTTCAGGTTTGGTCTCATACTAAAAGTTGTTCATAATGAGGAGTACAATGACCCCTTAAGAGGGTGTGCGTTAATTACGTTACATGTTGTATAGCTCTCTAAATTAAAATCACACTCTGTTGAAGACTATTTCATGAAAATAATCATGTAATTAGATATTAAAAGACAATTGCATTTAAGATTATGAGATTATTGATTGATTCTGGCTCTTGTGATACAGGAACTCCTAGTACAAGAGCCAGGGCTACAATGATGTCTATAGACAACCTGAAGTGAACAATAAATAAATAACTTAAATAACTTTAAATAACTTAAATTGATGATTTTAATATTATTATTCTTCTGTAAAAACATATTTGTTACAACCGTGAATTTTATTTTGATTGACCAGCAAATTGCAAAAATCTTTAAAAAAGTAAAATGTCGTAGGCTTACTTAATGTATCCCCCTTAATATTCTTTTGATAAGGATGTGTATCGATAAGTAGAAGATGTTTTTACAACTTGACAACTATTTCTTTCCCAAAATCATGCAATTTCTTTTAACAGGCGCGGCGTAGGTACCAAACTGCCTAAGACATTTCCCAACTTCGTTGGGTCGGCTTCCAGTCTGACCGCATGCAGTTGAAAACCAGTATTATTACATGGAGCGACATCCAATATAACCTCCACAACCCATTTATTGGGTAACAAGATACACCTTAGTAATCCTGTTGTAACAGGTGTACTCTATAAACAAATGTCTTTTGTATGATATTATAACATTATCGCCATTGAGTAATACGAAGGTCCAATGACCTGTTACACGTGTCTTTTAACCAGATAGATACTATCTACCATTATACAATCTCAAGCCTTGGCGATACAACAAGGAAAATAAAATATACATTTCCGGGAAGAGAAATATATAATGAGACATCAAAGAAAATGTGTTTAATAGGGCTTTATCAAGTAATTGAAAACACGCGTATGAAGTTATATTCAATAAATTTCGAAAAATTAAAAATAATTGGGTATTTAATGACGAAAATAAATGTGACATCGAATTTTTGTTTACAAAACAATGTTAGGAAAACGATATTTTATCGTCAAGGATGAATCATTAATTGGATTTAACACCAAATCTCAGCACCCTAATTGCGTAACATACTATCAATCACTATGTGAATCATTTTGAAAGTAACTACTTAACCATTGCTTCTTATGTTAGAAAATATTGTCTGAACAACGACGTGAATAACGCAATGAATCAATTTATCAAATACAATTAAATTCTTTACTCTGTGTAGTGTTTAGGTCACCCGCTGACCCGCTGTTAAAATCTAAATTAAGTCTTCTGTTGCTTAGAATCCCATATGGTATGTTACTTGTATTTTTGTAAACCATGTGTAAGTTTAATAAAAGTGAATGTTGTAGAACTGTCAAAGTTAAAGCCATTCCTACTGTTAGTGTGATATGCAATTTCGGTTGTGAACTTGTTGTTTTCCGCTAAGTTTAAAACCTCACGTACGAATATTATCGAACTTATTTAATACTATTATACCTATATTTCAGTTTATTAAACTGTGACATTTTCAACTGCGTCATAATCAATTAACTATATATGTTGTTAGTACTATGTACGCACTTTTCACCGATATGAAAAATTTAATTTTCCTTTAATATTATGATTATGATGCAACTGTAACTTCTTATGACACACTTACAGCACTGCGGGGTAATTGCGTAACACACTAAAGTAGGAATGGTTTTCATTTTGACAGTTCGACAACATTCATTGCGTTATTTACGTTGTTGAGGAGACAATTTTTTCGAACAGACAAAGCAATGGCGACATCCTTCAAAATGATTCAGATTGTGATTGATAGTGTGTTACACAATAACTGTTTTGTTAATAATTATTAATTGTTCTTACGAAACAAAAGACCAGCTGGTCGTTTGTTCCGTGTGACCATATTTTACGGTATTTTGTTTTTATACAAATATTACTTAAGTTTTTACGGCGTACTATAATGGTTATACTGTGTTTATTTATTAATTAGAGCTGCTGAAGACAATAGTCGTTCGTCTCACGTCCTAGCAGCTGGCATGAGCAGTGTGCAGTTCTGCTCTATAAAATTATAAATTCGATTAATAAGCTTAATAAATAATAGTTTAAAAAAACTAAAAAACACGCTTCCATTGAAAACCAAACTAAAAAGTACAAAATAATGGAAAAAAAGCGTGGGGTGCTTTTTAAGGTATTTTTTAAATGATATCAGGCACCCCACGCTTTTTTTCCATTATTTTGTACTTTTTAGTTTGGTTTTCAATGGAAGCGTGTTTTTTAGTTTTTTTTAACTATTATTTATTTTCTATTTTTTAGGGTTTTTCGAATTTTCAGACGTATGTCAGCGTAGTTTGTGACGTATGTCAGCGTAGTTTTCGAAGACAGTTTTTTTTGCTGTCCTGGTAACCCTGGCAAGGATAACGGCACAAATTAGTTTGTGACGTATGTCAGCGTAGTTTTCGAAGACAGTTTTTTTGCTGTCCTGGTAACCCTGGCAAGGATAATGACACAAATTTATGAAATTATTGCATTGTCATCGGTCCTTGACAGGTGTGCAAAGTTTGACTGAAATCTGGTCGTTTAAAGTGGGTCAAAATCGCGCTATAAGGAGTCGGTTACAAACAAACATACAAACATACAAGTGAAGCTAATATAAAGCGTGTAAAAACTGCTGAGTATGAAGTTTTTTTTCACCGAAAAAGGGTGGGATATCATCAAATGACTTCTCCCGCTCTGGACGTAGCGGGCGGACGTGTTAGACTTTGACCAACTAAACCCACCCTTGTTCCTTCAGTTGCCTATGCCAGGGCCACGGTAGCTCTTTCGAACAACTGCGCGATCCTGGCAGGCATCGGTCCTAGCGAACCCCTTCAATTTTACATGAGGTCTTGGATTCCTAATTCAGGCCAAGTTATATTAAGTTATTCTATGAGGAATTTCTCAGTAGAAAGAAAAGAAAGAAAGAAAGAAAAAGTATTTATTGGGACACGCACAGAAACTATACAAAAAACAATACTTAATAAAATAAAAAATCAATTATAAACAAAAGAAACAAATAAAAAACAAAATTTAAAAGAAAAAAAAAAGAAAGTCCTGTGCGAGGCCAAAGGGCCCCTATCTCAGCATGATGCTGCGACATTTAAAAATAAGTATCGCAGCGCTGGTATTCTGATAGGACCCAGTGTGTTGTGATGTCACGAACGAATACAGAAATAAATAAAATTATAATAGGATAACGTATGTGTGTAAAGTAACATAAAATAAAATAAAAATAAAAAATATGTCATCAATGATACATTGAGCGTGCCAGTACCCGACGTAGCATCAAGTTACTTGTCTATACCCTAGCGTGTCAAGATATGTGACACTCTATGGGATCGTTATGACAAGTAAATAGACGCAAGCGCCGACGACGACGCTACCGTAAAACATAAACAAGGGCAAACAAAAGTTAATTGAATGAAAGTGAGTGATAAAGTGTTACGACCGTTTTGAAATACAGTTCTTTTGTGGCAATTGAAGAATTAAAGATAAACGAAGGTTATAAGACTTAACAGAATTACGGTTTTTACAAATGACAAACGACAAGAAACTAGGTACTAGAAACAAACCCAAAATGCTTAACAAATACTGTTGTGCCAATATAATTGCTGCCAGTCACAGGCCACCAATGCCAGCTGCGTGCAGATCAAGGGTAAGTTCAGAGTGTGGTATCTTTTTGAAGCTGTAGTAAGTGCTGTTGAAATTTGATTTTGAAAGAACTAACTGTATTTATAGCACGAAAGGGCGGTGGCAGGTCGTTCCAGCAATGAGAGGCGGCGAATTTGAAACAACCACGGAATGCAGCAGTTCTGTGCGTTGAGGCTAACAAGAGGTACGAAGATGCTCTCGTTTTAATTTTGTTTACATCGCGCGACCAACACAACTTTTTATATAAATAATCTGGTTTCTTTGTGAGAATCGTGCCAAAGAGTAGGGTAGCCAGGTGAAGCTTTCTGCGCGCTGACATTCTCATCAAATTACCCTTATTCAAAAATGGAGTGATGTGGGATCGGGGTGGGACATTGTAGCAGAATCTTGCACAAGCATTCTGCACCCGCTGTATCAGTTTTTCGCTTCTGCTGAGAATGCACGCCCCATACACAGTGTCAGCGTAGTTCAGCTTGGATAGAACCAGTGACTCACACAGCATGACACGCATATCCACACTTATGTAGGGACGGACACGGTACAAGAGCTTGAGTCGGTAGAAGCAGTTTCGCACAGCCTCCATGATGTGCGTTTCGAAGTGGAGCTGCCCGTCAAATACTAACCCAAGATTACGAGCCTCCAGAACCCTTTCCACATCACAACCATCAATCCTGAGGTCCAGATTGCAAGCAAGCATTTTGTTCAGGAAATCCCGAGATCCCATCACAATATACTTGGACTTACTTGGGTTCAGGACTAAGGAGTTTCTTCTGGACCAAGCAGAGATTCTCTCCAAATCCTCATTGATTTTTTTAACAGTTTCAGCAGTATCCCGGGAGCGGAAGGAGAGGTATAACTGCAAATCATCAGCATACAGGTGGAATTTGGTGTTAATCATACAGTTGATAATGACAGCAGTGTAAAGAATGAAGAGAAGCGGACCAAGGATTGATCCCTGGGGTACGCCCCTGTCTACGTGCCTTGATCCAGATGACATGGTATCTCCGCTGCTGTCACATGCCACCTGGACAAACTGTGCTCGATCACTGAGGTAACTTCCAAACCATTTGACCGTTTCAACATCACATCCATAGTACGACAGCTTGGAGAGAAGAAGTGAAGTGTTAATAGAGTCGAAAGCACGTGAGAAATCTAGCAACACTAGCAGGGACCCCAAGCCCTGATCTCTTGCTTCGAGAATGTTTCCAACTACATCCAGGAGAGCTGTCGCTGTGCTGTGTCCCCTGCGAAATCCGGATTGAGCCAGTGGTAAAATACTGTGTTGCTCAAGATATGCTCTAAGCTGGTCTGAGACAACTCTTTCTAAAATCTTAGACAGACAAGGCAGCAGGCTTATTGGACGAAGGTCTTTTAGGCTAGTGGGGTTAGATACTTTTGGGATTGGTCTAACTATTGCCGTTTTCCACAGATCAGGGAAAGAGGAGGTGACTATAGATCTATTGATAATAGCTGTGATGACTGCAAGTGTTCGAGGAAGTGTCAGCATAAGCATCTCCAGAGAAATTTGATCAGAGCCCTGTGCATTGGACTTAAGACCACGCAAGATCCTCAGCACCACATCCTCCTGGACGGGTTCAAGCCGAAAATTACTGTTACTGTATCTATGGTGCTCAAAATATGTTAAATCTGCAGTTGTGACCTTATCATTGCCAGGTACATCCAAAAAGTGTTGGTTGATAGATTCTGGGTTGTTACAGAAATGTGGTAGACTATGCTCTGGTTTTTTGGAAGTGGTTATAGTTGATTTAATATGTTTCCATAGTTTCTTTGGATTCTTGATATTATTATTAATGTATGTTTTAAAATATGCACACTTCTCACTGTCAAAAGCGGCTCTGACGAGGTATTTATATTCTTTATAGGATTTAATGTGATGTTCAGATTTGGTTGTTTTAGACTTCAAATGGCACTTGTCACGCAACCTCATCATTTCCTTAACTGTGTCAGTTATCCAGGGATAAGATTTCTCTTTAATTAAGACTTTTTTAAGAGGAGCATGCAAATCAAATAGTGTCAAAATGTATTGATTAAACATTGCAACCATGGAGTTCACATCTTGAAGACTTATAATATGTTCCCAGTCCATTTTATTTAAGTCCTCATTAAAAAAGTCAGGAAGTATGTCTTTAAGTGGCCTATAGGTAGTCCAGTATGGAGCAGGCTTCTCTAGTTTAAAATTAAATTCGACACAAATAATTGCGTGGTGCCCTAGCTCTGGTATGTGTGATACTGAGACCCCACACACACGAGCGTCAGTGCACACAATATCAATGAGTGTTTCACTATGATCTGTGAAATGGGTTGGCTCGGTAACTACTTGTTTTAGCTTGCAGCAATGTATAAAGTTATTTAGAAGTTTCGATTTGTTGTCAGTTTGATTTATTAAATTAATATTAAAGTCGCCAAGTAAAATAACCTTGTCAGCGTTTGCAAAGGAGGAGAGGGAATCCGTAATCGCATCCAGAAAAACATTGACATCAAGCCAAGGCGGCCTGTAAGCTGTACCGATGATTACTGAATGCGAGTTGACGTTAAGCCGGAGCCACATCTGCTCGACCTGCGGCGCGACTAGTAGCGATCTAGAGTCTGGATTTGTGGCAAGTTTATGGCCATAGGATCGGAGTAAAAAGAATAAATGGTTTAAGAACATTACGAAGCGGTGCCCCATAACAATGCAAAAAAAAAATTGGATACAGTGTCGAAGATGGGAAAAAGACATTATAAGAACAGAATATACTTGGATGAGACAAGCACAGAACTACATACACAGTGGAAGCACTTGGGTAGGCCTATGCTGGAAAGCAAGACTGAAGTCTTCCATTACCAGTGTCAAATAAAATTAAATAGAAACATATTCTTATAAATTAAATAAAATTACTGTCACAATTTAAAAAAAAAAAAACAAGGCTAGCAAAATCACCCTATAATATTCACGGTTTCGGCCAAGGCACAGTAGTACAATTTTTAGTTAATAATAAAGACTGGGGAACTTGGGGAGATAAGGCATCACCTATTGGAATTACTAAATCGATTCCAAAAATTCTTTCACTCATGAGAATCTACATTATCCATGAGTGCCAAAACATATGTTTTATATTAAAACCAGAAACTTCACGCGAACAAAATCGCGAGCAGAAACTAGTCAATAGATTAGTCAAAACTCCATTACGTTATCAACCAGTAACAAGTTGAAACAATACAGTATGATGTAACCAGGCTAGGTGTGGACCGGCTCGAAGGTGGTGGAGGGGAGGGGCTTACAATCAACTAGTGGACATAACAATATACAGTTTATACAATGGGTTACGCCATAACCGCTACTGTTAAAACGCGTGCATGATTGTAATTACTACTACTCGTTAGTGTGATAACTGAAACGGTTATTTGCTGGTTAGAATGGGTTAGGAATGTTAAAAAAAAAGTAAAAATTTTAACCATTCTTGACCAAATTTTTTTTTTTACAAAAATTGCTCTTGAACTGGATGGTGTGTTAAAAATTGGGGTTAAAATTAGAGAAGAACTAACTTTTTCTTCAAAAGAGCTGAATTTACATAAAAAAACATAATTTATCATGATAGCTCTAGTATTCAGCAGTAATTAACAAAAATCAAAATGAAAAAATAATGGTTTTTTTTGAAACTACAAACAAATATGTAATAAAAGGTAGAAATTTCCTAAATAAAAGACAAAAATGAAATATTTTCGGAACCCTTGGGTAAAAATGTTAATTTTTTTTAATTGTTATAGTTAATTATCTGGTTCATCGAATCCTGAACGGTGGACCACTACTTACGGCACACCCTGTATATTGCCAGTCAGCAGTTAGGAAGCGTTGCTGTCTGCATAGGGCGTGCCGGTCAAATGCTTAGTAATTAGCACTCGTGGACGGACGGTCTTTTAAAAAAGCACATTGGTGCTCAAATATGAATGACGTAAAACCATTAGGTACTAAGTCATTGCAACATATAAAAAAATTAGTGTATGCATATGTACGTCATTATTATTCTAATTGAAATAATAATGTTTATTGTTTAAGAATCTATGTTTAGCCGAGAAAAACTGGTGTGAGGCAGGTATGTGTATGTGCATAATCGCCTTGATAAAACAAAATATTTTTAATGACGCACATTTTATTATAATTGTGCAAAAAAACTTAGACCTAACAACAACAAAAAAGGTAAGTATTAACAAGACATCGATATCGATTTTTTCGGTTTTCGTATTGACGCAGTCACTCGTCATTAATGAATCGTGTAATTAAGGCATAAAGGTTTCCGCCGACAGGCACGGCACAAATATACGAAGAACAATTTCTTTAAAAATTTCATGGAAATTGTTCAACCAGAATCGCGTCGCACGGTCGCGTCGCGCGTCTCGTTTGTCTGCAATTACGTGTGACTACGGCTTCCCTTTGGCTTCGCCGTGTAGCCAAGAAAAAATGTTCGTCATCCAGATATAGCTGGTTCATCTTAAGCATTAAGTATCGAAAAATTTGGACTTTATCTATACTAAACAATAATATTATAAAGCTGAAGAGTTCGTTTATTTGTTTGATTGATCGCGCTAATCTCAGGAATTACTGGTCCGAATTCAAAAAATATTTTTGTATTGGGTAGCCTATTTATCGAGGAAGGCTATAGGCTATATAACATCACGCTACAACTAAGAGGAGCGGAGCAGTAATGAAAAATGTTGCAAAAACGGGGGAAATCGGGTAGGCGATTCCACGCGACGGGAAGGGTCGGGGGAACAAGAAATTTATCGCGGACGAAGTCGCGGGCAGAAGCTAGTCAACGTATAAATACAGATTAAAGCCAAACCCCCTCCCACACCCTCGGATGATTTTGTAATGTGCGGTGACCTACTAATGAGTTACGAAGCAGCTCAAATGTGCCCTTTAGAACCAACTGACGACCAAACTTCGCTTTGTGAATTATACATGTATAACTTTCCTTTGAAGCTTAATTAAAATTAATTTACGGTCTATAATTATAAGGATGTTATTTGAAACTTCAGAGAAAACATTTCCATTCAAAAAGGTTTAGGTCGTATCACAATTTCGACCGTTATAAGCAGTAAAAAGTTGCTGAAGATACGATTTCATAAAGAGCCGTTCGTTCTATCATAATAAAATGGCTCTTTTTGAAAAGCTATCATTTTGCATTAGTATTTGACGAGTAGGTGTCAAAATAAGCTCTTTATTTCGTCCACCATAAGACCACGGACGTAAAAATATCGCAGCTCTGTGTTGAACTGAGCATTGATATCAACTGATTGTGAGTGCGTCCGAGCGCGAGCGCGTCGAAAAAACACTGTTCGATTTTCAGTGCGCTAAAATCCCGTCGTGATATTTTGACGTCCGTGCGAACGTGGACTATTTTGTGTGACCTTTCACCGTTTACTTAGGAAACCAAAGCATGAATCTCTGCAAAAACTAATTTCTATAGACAAGTCGGTAAGTACCTCGGTTTTGTAATAGATACCTAATAAAGTTTAATCTCGAATAGTTCATAGTATTTTACGACATATGTATAGTACCTATATAATTACTTTAGCTATAATCAGTAACTTCTGTTGAAAACTATAATTTGAGTCACGTGGTTATTACAGTGGTCTAAGATAGTTAGAAATCAAGTCAAGAAAGTCGTACAGTATGTTGTTTATTGTTAAGCCAAGTTACCTTGCAGTGGTTTTATTTTCACTGTTGCTATAGATTTTTTTGATCGGTAATCGGAAGGTTAAGTTACAATAACTTATTATTCAAATTGAAACAGTGGTGGCCCAGTGGTAACAACCGCGACTTACGAGATGTACATCGTAGATTAGAACCTTTATTTTGCGTAAACTATACGGTTCAGTAAAGCATCACAAGGAAACCGGCATCTCTCAGAACGAAATTCGAAGACATGTGAGATTCACCAATCCGCACTGGGCCCAGGTGGTGGACGGTCCACTCCCTCTTACTAACAAGGAAACATTCCCAGGTGTCCCTCTCCGATTGTGATGCCGCTGAAATATGTTATTCTACGTTGAATTCTAAGAGACACGTATTTTTTTTCATCGGCAAAAAAACATTTGTAGGGGGTAAAATGGACCGTCAAAGTTGACCCTCTCAGGACGAGTTTTTCAGGTTTCATATACTTACTTAAAGTCGATATTTTCGCAAACGACCAAGTGGGTCATAAACTACACGAAAAACTATGAAAAACGTATACAAACGCGATTTCAAATATTAGGGCATGATATACTCATATAATAGGGGTCACTTACAGTTTATGACCCACTTGGTCGTTTGCGAAAATATCGACTTTAAGTATATGAAACCTGAAAAACTCGTCCTGAGAGGGTCAACTTTGACGGTCCATTTTACATTGTCCGTAAAAATGTTTTTTCGCCGACAAAAAAAAATACGTGTCTCTTATAATTCAACGTAGAATAACATATTTCAGCGGCATCAAAATCGGAGAGGCACACCTGGGAATGTTTCCGAAGAGCTCTGTGTGCCAGCAGTGAGAGCATTATGTAGAGATAATTACCTACACTAAATTACGTTACCAAAATATTATTGTTGTTCAGTCATTCAATAAGAAAACATCCTCTAGCCGTCATTGGCCACACGATCAACGTACAATCTTCACACCTTCGATCGTTAATACGGTACTACTAATATTTGATGAGTAAATAAACGTATATCTGCGTATTAACAGATGTCACCTTATGTGTGAGGATGAGGGAGGTCATTACACTTGATGACGTAGCAGTTAAGTCGATGAATGTCGATGGCTATAAGAGTAGAGGGAGACCAAAGAAACGATGCATGGACTGTGTGAATTATGATATGGATAGAAAGGGGGTGACTACTGAGATGACAACTAATAGAGAAGCGTGGAAGAAACAGACATGTTGCGCCGACCCCAAATAAATTGGGATAAAGGCAGGAAAATGATGACGTAGCAGATAAGTAGGTTTCGCAACTTGGCGGCCCACCCATGACTCGCACGGTTCTTGCGACTTGGCATAATTTCGAGATATTTTTATTAACCGACGAAAAAAAACGGAGGAGGTTATCAATTCGACGCGTATATGTTTTTTTTTTGTTTGTTTTTTTTTTGTTTGTTTTTTTTTTTTTCTGTATGACCACGCATAACTTTTTATATAGTAGTCCGATTGTGATAATTCTTTTTTTATTGGAAAGGGTATACTCCGAGGGTGGTCCCATATAAATTTGAAAAACAAAATCAAACCCTAAGGGTCAGAAAACAGGGGATGATTGATTGTTCACTCACCGATTGTTATGTTTAACCACGCATAACTTTATACAGAGTAGTCCGATTTTGATAATTCTTTATTCGTTGTATAGGGTATACCTTGCCAAGTATTATAAGTATATTAAAGCCACAAAAAATTATAAAATAAAAACTTTTTACCAAAAAATTTAACCGCCGAAAAAACTGAAAAGCAAGGCTAAGGTTTATTATTTTTTGCTTTTCAGTTTTTTCGGCGGTTAAATTTTTTGGTAAAAAGTTTTTTTAAGTAACTGTATATACATAAACCATCCGAAATAAGTTCTCTAAACGTTGGTGAAAATCGCATCATAATCCGTTGTGTAGTTTAGAAAACAACGCGGTCTGTGACAGACACGGAAAGTGACTTTTAATCTATACAAACATTATAAAGCTGAAGACTTTGTTTGGTTGGTCGAACGCGGTAATCTCAGGAACTACTGGTCCGAATTGAATTTTTTTTTTAATATAATGACGAAAACTATAGGCTATGTAACATCACGCAACGATCAAAAGGAGCGGAGCAGCAACGAAAAATGTTCGGAGACTAGCAGGCAATTCGAAGCGACGGGAATGGTCAGGGGAGCAAAAATTTGACGCGGACGAAGTCGCGGGCAGAAGCTAGTATTCCATATAGATAACTGTATCCCTTGGGAGCAGTCTCTAACGGTTCAGAGGCCTGCTGGATAATGGCGTAACATACTAACAGTAAGACTAGAATTTTGACAATACAACAACATTCATTGCGTTATTTACGTTGTTGAGCAGACAGATATTTCGAACATATGAAGCAATGCATTAGCAATATACGTCAAAATGATTCAGACTGTGATTCATAGTGTGTTACGCATTTAGGGTGCTGGCACGACTGCGAGAAAATTCTTGATTCGTATATATTTTGGAAATGAAATGACTAAGTATACTTAAGTACAGACGCCAGCACATATAGCTACTACAATCTCGATGTTCAACTTTATCGCTAAACCATTAGGTTCACGATTGATTGGGAAAATTTGACAGTTTCGGGTAGCTTGATGTGCTGGCGTCTGTACATACTACAAGCCATTAGTGCCATTTTTTTGACATTATGGTAGATGTCTCACGTTTATCTTATTTGATCTATCCATCTTGTTTGTTATGAAACCTTCCCTCGTCTTAACCTTACTTCCTTTTCCTTCCTGCATAGATTTTGCTTTACAATTATAATTTTTAATTGGCCTGCAGCATCATCTGCCGGCTGATCGCATGCCATCTCGCACTTACAATAAATAAAATGGATTGCATTCCTCAGGACACGTCGACCGTTGTTTGCACAAATTAAATGATTTCTACAATTGACATATTGAGGCAGGCGCAATTTGGGCGCAATGCAAAAAAACTCCATCGTTTACGTACAAGTAGCAAAGGACGGTACTTTATATGTTTATTTTCATAGCATATTTATGCTTATTCCGTTGTGGCATTCTAGAGACCTTTCCGTGAGTTGTCGGACGTGAAAAATAGTACCAGCCAAGTTCTTTCCACTAAGGGACCTACTAGACAATGGGCTGCAGCTCTCTCGATGCATTTTACCACCATACTGCGAGATCGCCAACCCGCCTGCCAAACATGGCGATTATGACAACCCCCCCCCCCCCCCCCAAATTGGGGGAGGCCTATGTGGACATAGGCAGAGCAGGGCACAGCTGGAGCTGTGAACGTCATTCGGTTGAAATGATGATGGTGGCTCTAGAGAACAAAACGCGTGAGTCGATTTGGTTTAAAACTTTACGTTTCTCTACTTAATTTTCATTTTCAATGGCCATTTAGGATCTATGGCGTTTTAAAGTTGGTTAGCAACTCTTCTTACAACAACATGAATTTTAAAAATAATAATTAATAAGTAACAAAAAAGTGTAAATATGAAAAACGATAAGTCAAAATTATCCAAAATTATCCAAAATATATTATAATATTCTTGTTTGTATCTTTTTAGAGTACACTTTGTTCTGCATAAAAATGCATTGCGATGCGTCTTGTCGTCGCGGCTGTCTAAATGTGCGCTCGGTTTTACAGGTATAGGTATATGCTGTTGCTGTTATTCTGCGTTTGTAGGTCAGAACTGCGCTTTATCAACAGTCTCGCAAGCCGTGTTAGTGCAAATAACTGTTGCTTATCAACTTTTTAATCTTTGGCAGTTAGCGGGTTTGGTTATCGGTTTGGAGTATTTATTTTGCTATTTTAAATTTAAAAATACTCTGATTTCTATTCCATTTTTGAATCTGCTTTATATGACTTTTTGGAAACAAGTTCCTTTTCGCACGTTATACTCTACCAGACCCAAAAAAGGGTTACATTTTAATTATCACTTTCATTACGTAAAAAAAAATTATGATCTTTTCCGGTCTCATTCGCCAAGGGTGCAGGAGCGAAACGAACTTCGTCCCAAGCATTACTTACCCTAATTGCGTAACACACTGTCATTTACATTCTGAATCATCTTGAAGGAAATTGCTAATCCTTCACATGTTCGAAAAATTTGTTTGCAACAACGTATAACACAATAAATGTCGTTGATCTATCAAAATGTAGGCCAATCCTAGCGATAGTGAGATACGCAATTACCCCGCGTAGATCCCACGACCATTTGACTTTTTATTACATAAAAATTGGTTTTTGGGGCCTTGTCTCTAAAAACAACAAAAACGTTAATGTTACAAAAGTTATTTCAGCAGTATCACATAATAAAGATAATGTTGTACCAAATTAATAAAATGTAATTACGACACATTTTCCCTAAACAATCAGATAAGCCACAAAAACACATGGTCGAGATAAACCACAGAATTAATACAAAGTAACCACCAACGTCACAAGCAAACGCTTTTGTGTAAGTAATTATTTAATTAATTACAATAATTGCGATAATAATTAAAACCATCTGCGTTATCAGGAAAAGAAAGGCAAACACAAATGCGTCACCAGCTTATTATAATTTAATTATAGATTAACACAATAGACATGGCTTTCGTAAACCATTCTACGTCATTGAAAATTGTAAGCATTTTTCCAATGAGAGAAGTGCGCAATATCTGTTCCTATCTTTGTAAATCAGTGGACGTGTCAGATAAAAATCGAACGATTTTGGCCTTATGATAAATGACAAGCGAACAGTGAGTACACAGCCCAAAATATCTTAGTAGACAGCAAAATGGGGAGGTAAAGGACACCGGCCAAAATGTAAATGAAATGGCCTATGAACTATTTGAATATGGTTTATGTAAGATTTAGAAGTACACGTATGCAAAATTATTGGTGACATTGTCATGTAAAGCAACGATTGTGTTATATAAAATGGTACGATTTGGGTTTATAATGAATGTGAAGCAAAACATGACTAAGTACACAGCCCAAAATATCTTGGTGGATGGCAAAGTGAGCAAGTAAAAGGCACTTGCATTTATTGCATCAGAAATAGTCTAAGAACTATTTGAATATGGTGCCTATAAAATATGTAAGGACATAATCATGTTAAGTTTATATTTTTTAAATCATCATCAAAATCTAAATGAAGTTCAAGAGATTACTTTTAATAAAGCATATCATTGTATGAAAATTAAGAAAATAGTAAGTATAGTGTGTGCGAAAATTATTACTGTGACCAAGTAGCGTTATTTTTCCGCGATATTGCGACCTATTCTGGACTTCCAGTAAATAATGGAATGAAGTATTAAAGTACTGTTTATTTCTTTACTTATGTTCATCATAGTATATGTGGGATGCTGCCATGCGGGTGTTTAGACGTAACACTAATTAAATTCATAGTTACTAGATAAGGTATCGTAGCGTAAATACCTGCAACTTAGTGCGTACATTTGTTCAAAGTAAGTATTTCGCAACAAAACATGATAAAAGTGGTTTGTTAAGAAAATGTCATAAGAACTTATCTCATTATTTTTTTATCAAGAATTACTTGTTTCCTGAGATAGATATCACGTATCTTATCAAATATAAAATAGTTATACGTATTTAAAAAATATTGAGTAATTTGTTTAAAA
The DNA here is from genome assembly GCA_947507805.1 of Aporophyla nigra. NCBI lineage: Eukaryota > Metazoa > Arthropoda > Insecta > Lepidoptera > Noctuidae > Aporophyla > Aporophyla nigra. Next base: position 16,967,249 of record OX382292.1, read on the forward strand.
GTAAGATGGAATGGCCAGAAAAGGGATGATCGTTATTAGAAGTCTGGAAGAAAAGGGTATGTTGCAGTGACCCCAAATAAATTCGGATAAAGGCCGGATAGTTATGAATTAAGTAAGTACTTATTTTGTTTTATTTACCCAAATGCGAATAAACCATAATCAAAAATGAAGTAAACCGTTTATTTCTGACATCAAAACAACCGAAAGTAATGATTCATAATGTAAGATAATATCAAATAGCTGTTTTTCTTAAAAAAAAAACCTGTTTATGTAGTAAAATAAAACACGATAGGTATAATATGTACATCATTTTTACACATAAGTACACAAGATTATCTAGAAAATAAATTATATTAGAGGCGTGTTTTTAATTTCTAGAATTCCTAGCAGGACTACGTGATAGAAGTCATGACTGTCATGAATCACGCATGATCAAGTTTTTACTTCACTTTACTGAGGGCAGTCTATATATTATTTCCTACCTACTTCCATTTTTTATTTTGATTTCAGAAACCAATGTTTTATGACTTGGGTAAAAACAAATATAATTAATATATTATTTAGATTATTATCATATATGCATTAGGTGAAAAACAGATTTTGAAATTATTATATCCTCTTTTTGACAATAAAGGACCAACTCAACAAAATAAAATTCAAGATAAATGTTTGACTATGAAAAACAAAAAGGAACATTAAAAAAAAGAAAATAAGGTCACTCACCTCAGACGTCTCTGTATACTCCTCTCCATGTTCATCTTTATAAGTGATATTGATGTTGGAGACTGTGTACGTGTCACTGATAAACCGGTCCTCCGTGGGTCCGTACCGCACAGACTCCAGCTCACTCCCAGGAGTGTGGCATCCCACCAGAGACACCACCCACCCCAACGCCGCAAAACGAGACCACAAGCCACGCATTTTTACAACATACACTAAAATAATGTACCACTACACAACGTAGCCCTCACTCGAACCGTAAACGAACACACTTGGCTAACGGTCGATATGTTTTTAAACATTGGCGAGTGAAACGATATCAGGCGAACACCAGCACTATTTTAACACGTCTCGGTAGATCCGCGACCGTCTGCGGTGTGACGCTAAATGAAAACCCGACAAGACTTTATCAGCGCCGCTATCGGTTAACGAAAACAGACGCGAAACGATTTGAGAACGCGATAACGTTATCTTTGCGAACTGACTTTATAGCACAACACTAGCTTCCTGTGGGAACTCTTTGGTACGACTACAGTTCTGTTGCGTTCCACTTTCAAACGTCGACTTTGTTTTTCTTTTAACAGGCAAAGGTCATGATAGCTTCGGCCAGTAGTGCCGCATTATCTTTCGTTAGCTCTGTTCTGTATTGTTATTTTTGAAGTCGATTGCTGCCCCATAACCGGCCAGGAACTTCACAGCAGCGGGCAGCTGAAACAATAGAAACGTGACGTCAGAATTATAGTAAAATAGTAATTCGGTTTATGGTCACGTAGGCAGAATAAGCGGTGATTTCGATTACTTTGCCTTTATAGGCTACGCACACATGATAAGAACCGGTACTATGTTTAAATTATTGTGTAACTGTGTACAATTAAGTTTTACAGTTTGCGAAGTGAATTCAGCCATCCGGCGTAAATGTGGAAAGTCTAGTCGAGAGTTTGTGTCCCTTCGTCCAGCATACTCACCATGGAATCCTGATATTTCATGAATGTCAAAAAACTGTTCTGAAATAGTGCTAAATAGTGCCCAAAGGAAAAAAATAGTGCTCTTGTACTTGCGAAGTTATAGCCATAGTTCGATGAGTATGCTGGACGAAGGTTTCGCCCAGCATACTCACCTCCGTCCGGAGAATCTGTATACGCTTCAAACATAATTCATACTTCAAAAAATAGTTCCCAAATAGTGCCAAACGGTGCCCAAAAAGAAAAAACAGTGCTCGAATAACTTCGGAGTTATAGGCTTCGTTCAGTGAGTATGCTGGGCGTAGGTTCTACGCCCAGCATACTCACCTCAGTGCGCGAATATCGAACGAGCTATAGGTACAATTTACGTCTCAAAAAATTGTGCTTGAAATAGTGCCCAATATCAGTCCAATTTTTGCTTGACTTTTGACCTAGAAAACCATTAAATTTGATTGTAAACTTCTACATACATTACATTGAGTACAGTCGAATACAATATTATTAACTTTCTTTCTAACAATTTTTGTCTTGTGTAAATTATTAATTGTCTATGTAAGGGAGTATTTACTTTAGAATCGCAATATTATTAATTACACATTATTTTAATAATACTTTATAATAATATGATTAAGCCTTCGCGCGTCGCATGGGACCCCGGTAGCTAGGAACAATGATTTTATATATTTTGTCTAGATCACGGCGCTTGAAGGATTAAGATATCAAATGAAGTAAATCATGCATGAAAAATAAAGTTGCTGTTATTAATGCTTACATTACAACTGACAAAATTATTCAAAATAATCATTTTCCGGATCAAGGACGGTACCACAACGTTTACGGAATTGACCTGTATTCCTCATGTGATAAAGTTCAATATAGTGTGGCAGTAATGGATGCACGTACGGTCAATAGGTATGGGGCTTACGACGCGCGGCGCCCGCGACGCAAATGAATATGTTTATGTTTAAATACTAGATGGCGCTGCCCTAACATCTTACGATTATTAGACAAGACTGATCTGTATTTTGAAGGTGATAAGGGTCCATTTTGTGTCACAAAGCGACGCGCGGCGCCCGCGACGCAAATGAATATGTTTATGTTTAAATACTAGATGGCGCTGCCCTAACATCTTACGATTATTAGACAAGACTGATCTGTATTTTGAAGGTGATAAGGGTCCATTTTGTGTCACAAAGCAATCGAAACGAACAAGCGCTTCTCAGTTTCTTTGTTTGTTTACTTCGTCGCACATCATTATAATAACGCCGGCTTTTGAGTTTGACTACATAGTGGGTTGCAAAACCAAACAATGTGTTGGTGATGTCATTATTTACCTATATAAAATTGTGTATCTAGTACGTAATCAATATAGGAGCTGCACCCAAATCAGTAAGTATATTTCAATTTATAATAGTGGCATTTAACTAAATTGATTTTACACTCATTCATTAATTGCACTGTAAAACTAGGTAGCAAGCGAGTTGTTTTTTACAAAAACACGTTCATTTTTTCGTTGAATATGACACTGTACACTTAAAATTAAGGACATGCTTAAGAAGTTTTAAAAATGGGTACCTACTTAGTTACTTTTTTAAAGGTTTGATGTAGGTAGGTACACACATAATAACGTAATGTAACTTGTTTGTTTATCTAATTGGATCTCAAATACCTATTTATATACCTACTTCTGCGGAGGCCTGGTTTTATCCTCCAATTCTACTGGAAATGAACTTTTTTTTTTTTTTTTTTTTTTTTTTTTGCCCTGGCAATACTGGCAGCCGGCCGTCAAAAACTTTGGTGTTAGAATTAAATTGTATAATTAATGTAATTCGCGTTTAAATATTTAAAAACGTGCATAATTTCGATAGATATAGTGATAAATAATAAGGATTTATGTTTGTGAGTTATTTCGCTGCAAAATCAATGAAAAAACAGTAAATCAGTACCAGCTGTCATCGAACGGGCGGATTTGAAATCACCACCTAACCCGGGGAGTATTTCTTTTAATTTAAGCTTATTCAACTAAAATCTTATTAGATTCCGTTGCACCTTTTGCCCTTTAACGTTTATACTACTTGTAACAGTGATCTATGTCGTAAATAACCCTTTATTTCTCCATACTGTGTTTGACTTCAAGTTCAATGCACTATTAGGATAAAATCCCATAAACAACGTTAAAGACCCCATAGAAATCATTGTTGGATATTACTAGACATACTTTTTTATGTTCAATTGCTGAATTAGAACCACTGTAAGAAATTACTGTTAGACACTTAATTTAACAATATAATAGTAGTACCTACCCCCAACCATTTTTATATTTTTTAGTCTTTTCACTTTTTACTGTTATTAATTATTATCTCTTTTTCATTAAATATTGAGATTTCACCCTTTTAATTCTCTTATTTTATCTCTTTACATTTGAACTCCCGTCATTTACTATCCACTTCTCACCCCTCTCTCTTATTCCATTCACACACTTAGCTTTCTCTTCTCTCATTCCAGGGTGCCTCTAGGGTTAGTCTGTCAATATGTTGACCCGTAGAGCTGCATCCTTAGAGGAAAAACTGAGGGCTACATTAAAGGAATTGGAATCTAGTAAAAAGCAGTGCAATCAGCTGATACAGGAAAGGGAAGACAGTGAGGTCGAAATTGAGTTCATTAATAACAAGAACACTGAGCTTAAGAATCAGTTGGCTGAACTACATGTGCAGCATTTGGACATACTTGACCAGCATCAACACCTTCGTCAGCTAGTGTCAAATTTCCAGCATTGTAGTGACACCCATGAACTGGCTTTGAGAAGGATTTCTGAACTCGAACTGGAATTAAGCAGAGCTCACAACTCAATTACCCATCTAGAAACTCTCAAAGCCGGTGAAGAGTCTGCGATCACCTGCAGTCTCTATGATGAGTTGGTTGGTAGCGGATCCAAACCCACATGTGTTGAGCCAATTGTAACGATAGACTTAACTAATGATACAATTACTAAAAACAAATTGTTTACTAGTCACAATAAGTTAAAAAAATACATTAGAATTAATAGACTAATCAGAAAATATCAAAAATCATTGAAATGCCAAAAACTTACTAGATTAAACACAAAACTTAGTCAAATAAATCTAAATTTAAAACAAGAATTAAAGAATTGTTATAGTGATTTACAGTTATGTAATACTATGTATGATACGGACACTCAGCACCTTCGGGATGAATTGTTTGTTAGGGAATATGCTCTAAAGGACATCTTTAGTAAATATGAGGCTACTCAACAAGACCTGAGTAAGCGCATGCACGAAGCCAGTGAGTTGGCAGACTTGGTCAAGTACAATGCGGAGAGGTATGAGTCTCTGACAAATAACTTCTCTAGCTGTGCTTGCTCCCAGACACCCCAGCCTCAACTTGAAACACCCACACCCTCAGCAGCTCACCCAGTAGATAGCTGTTTTGTTGATAATAATAGCATGATAAACACTACTTATATTTTTTCTGACAAATTCGGTCAAGGTTATGGTAGCATATTTAATCAGTGTTCACAACAGTATGTAATTAATAATTGTTCACCCGGTGCCAGTATTAGCCAATTATTAAGTAAAATTAAACTGTCAAAAATAAACCCTGGTTCTACTGTAATATTATTATATGGGGATAGTTTAAATGTTAGAAAAAAAGAAATAATTCAATGTGTCCATTTGATGTTACATCTCAATGAGACCAATCACTGTAAATTTATTTTCTGTGCCTTGCCTTATTCGCAATACTTGTCTGAGGAGCAAAACAGGCACATTTATAATTTAAATATGTTAATTTATAATAGGACTAGTCGTCACAGTGACGCTATTTTATATTTTGATTGTAATCAATTTATTACTGATTACAAACTGACAAATTACACTTTGTATTTGCCACCTAGTTGTAGGAGACAAATTGCTAATCTTTTAGCATACAATTTACACCGTCACACTGGTACCTGTAGTGTACCATCGATTGCTGTTAGTAGTGGTACTAACACCACTTTTGATACACCTGGTAGTTTAAACTGTTAGGTGCGACAACGGGTAAGCTGCATGTGTTGAACGTTGTTCATCAAAATATGCAGGGTTTGTCTGGCAAAGAACTAGAGTTAAGTTTATTTATCGAAAACCATGATGTTCAGGTATTATGTTTGACTGAACACTGGTTGAAAGAACATGAAGTAGTGTTTATGAATGATGATTTTTTTACTGTGCAAAGTGCATTTGTGAGAAAAAGTGCTATACGCGGTGGATCATTAGTTCTTGTTTCAAACAAGTTGAAATGTAAACAACGTTTAGATTTAGTTAATCTTTCCATCGAGCGCACTATTGAGTTGTCTTGTGTTGAACTAGAGCGTTACGTCATAATATGCGTTTATCGTCCTCCCTCTGGGGATTTTATTCGATTCGAGTCAGTCATGGAGGACTCACTCAATAAATTAAAATCAATTAATAAATGTATAATTTTATGTGGAGATTTTAATATTAATATTTTAGATGTTACTCCATTGAGTATTAGACTGCTCAGTCTGTTTAAGTCTTTTAATTTAATAAACTTGTTTTTCGAACCAACTAGGATCACAGCATCGTCTTCGACTTGTCTTGATAATATATTTAGTGATTGTGATGCCAATAATAAGTTAGTGTTAAGTGACTTAACGTCTGACCACTGTGGATTATTAGCCAGCTTCCCTTTGCCATTACTTAAAAAGCCGCATAAAATAGAATGCAGGCCTTATACAGTTAGTCGTTGCAACAAATTTAAAAATAATATTGCTCATAGGATTACACCATCTATAGTAGAACACGAGACCCCTAATGAAATCTATGGAGCCCTTTTTGATATTGTACAAAAAGAATACCAATCTACTTTCAAGACCAAAACTATTGACATTAATAGCACCTCTGTTAGCTTCAACCAATGGGCTACTCCAGGTATTTATAAAAGTAGAGCGAGACTATACGAGTTATATGGTTTAAAAAAATATATATTTGATACTCCTTTTCTAGAGTATGTCAGAAATTATTCAAAGTTATTTAAAAAAATCTGTGCTTTCGCTAAATCTAAATTTTTAAGCGATACCATAAAAAAATCCAGTAATAAAATAAAAACCACTTGGAAAATTATTAACAATGAAACGGGTAAATCGATTAAACAGGAAAAACAACTAGAGATTATGATTGACAACAAATTGGTTAATAAAGCTGCCGACGTAGCTGAGGCATTTAATGAGTTTTTTGCCAACATACCTATAACTACGACTTGCTCCTTAAATTCGTCCCCGTCTAAAGCTGAAAACCTTTTGCATAGTAGTGTGCCCAGATGTAGTCGCTTATTTAGTTTCGAACATGTGACGCCTCGTGACGTGGTTAATATTTTTAACACACTAAAATCAAAAAACACTGGAGATTTCTGGGGCATCTCCGTTAAACTGTTAAGTAATATAATAGACATCGTAGCCCCCTATCTAGCTATAACTTTTAATAAATGTGTTGATTCAGGATCTTTTCCTGACCTCATGAAGAGTAGTAAAGTCATACCATTATTTAAAACAGGTAATAAAAATAACGTTGGCAATTTTAGGCCCATTTCTATCTTACCTGCATTTAGTAAAATATTTGAAAAATTAATACTCAAGCAGTTGCTAAGACATTTTAATTTAAATAGCCTCCTTCATAATGAGCAATATGGCTTTACAAAAGGTCGTTCGACAACAGATGCGGGTGTTGCTCTGCTGAAACACATTTTCAACGCATGGGAGAACTCGCAAAATGCTATCGGGGTTTTCTGTGATCTCTCCAAAGCTTTTGATTGCGTTCACCATGACACACTTTTGCGTAAACTACGTCATTACGGTGTTCAAAACGAAGCTCTCAATGTCATAAGTTCTTATTTGCAAAATAGGCACCAATGTGTAGATGTCAATGGTGTAAAATCTTCCGGGCTACTAGTTCAGTTAGGTGTACCTCAAGGCTCAATACTGGGTCCATTCTTATTCTTAGTGTATATTAACGACTTACCATTCTATTTAAAGAATGTCTGTGACATTGTACTATTTGCTGATGATACCTCACTTATCTTTAAAGTAGACAGGAATAGAAAAGATTTTGATGACGTGAATAGTGCGCTCTCAATGGTTACGGATTGGTTTACCACAAATAACCTAGTTCTTAATGCTAAGAAAACGAAATGTATAAAGTTCGCCTTACCGAATGTTAGGAATCTGGGACCCAATGTCGTTTTAGATAATGAGGTGCTTGAAACTGTACACTCGGCAGTTTTTCTCGGTATAACAGTAGACGCCAAACTTCAGTGGGGATCACATATATCAAGCCTAGCGGGAAGGCTCAGTTCGGCCGCCTACGCCGTAAGGAAAGTTAGACAGTACACGGACGTTGATACAGCTCGATTAGTCTATTTTAGTTATTTTCATAGCATAATGTCCTACGGCATTCTGCTGTGGGGCAAAGCCGCGGATATTCAAAATATTTTTGTTCTTCAAAAACGAGCTGTTCGAGCGATTTACCAACTAGGTGCGAGAGTTTCTCTGAGAGATTTCTTTAAAGATATTGGTATTCTTACGGTGGCATCACAATTCATCTTCGCCAACATCTTATATATTAGGCAAAATATACACCTGTACACTAAAAACAGTGATATTCATAATATTAATACTAGAAGTAGGGATAAACTACGTGCTCCCTTTCACCGGCTTCATAAGGTTCATAATTCTTTTGTTGGTCTTGGTATTACCTTTTATAACAAGCTTCCCTCTACTTTGCTAGATTTGCAGTTTAATGAGTTTAAAGCTAAAGTAAAATCCAACCTTTGTTCAAAGGCATACTATTCTATCAACGACTACTTAAACGATAAGAATAGTTGGTCGCTGTGATCAACTCAAGACAATGTTTATGTTCTTTCAATCCAGAATTAGTCTTCCTACTAAAAGTTTATATGGGTAGTTCATATAATTGTTTTTTTTTTTTTTTGTTTTTATTTAACTGCTTTTGTTAGTTTATTTTTATTTTCTTTTCATTTCATTTATTGTGTATATGTATCATTTGCATCGTATATGTAAGCGGGCACGCCCTTTATGCCTGGAGGCTTTATTAAGGTTTTAAGTTCTGTTTTCGATTTTGTTTTATTATTTATTTCAGCTTGAGTTTAGTTTTCAATGTTTTGTTGGTATATTGGCGTGTGCTAGCTGACATATGGCGAATAATATATGTTTTGTTTTATAATATTAATAACTTACACAATACTGTATAGAATCAAGTTCTTCTAACTTAACAGACAGCTGTGCTGCTGGGGAGTTTGTTCCGCCACTTCTTCTTCCCAGCTAAAGCACTAGGAAGTGTCGAAGGGCGGGCGTTTTGGGGGGACTGTCTCATGTAACTTTGACGTTCAAAAAGTGCTGACTCTCAGCCTAGTTTGAATAAATGACTTTTGATTTTGATTTTGATTTTGAATGAAACACTGTCTTATTTGCTAGGATATAATTTACTTTTCTTCAATTTTTTTATTACAAGCTTGTCCTCGTTACCCGTCAGGATCTGTTCTCGTCTTAAGTTCACGTTAGTTACATTTCAATATCGAAATAGGTAGAATCAGTCAGCGCGAGCGTCGGTAGTAAGTATAAACGTAACTATAGAATTAACACAGATGTATTTTTTAGATAATATGACGTGAAGTGAAGACTATTACCGATTGTCATCCGGCGAATGCACTTAAACTTTTAAGTGTCGTCAACCTATTCATCACATTTTCTATGGGAGTTGTGACTTCGGGAAATCGTCTTCAGCCTCGTGTTTTGCCCCTTCGCTATTTATAATAGAAATCACGCTAAAATAATGGAAAACACGTAAGTGCTTAAGTACCTTTAGAGGAAGGCTGGAGCCTGTCATACCTATATTAAATTATTTAAAAACGTGTTATTTTCAGATTATCTTGAAGACACAATGTTTACCACGTTAGAAGACAACTTTTTCTGACTCGTACTGCGTGAGCGGTGGGGCCCGTTATGTTTTTTATTTCAGAATTCTGATTACTTTGGCCCTTTAAATAGTAATAAATAACGTAAGTAATTAAAAATGTTTTTTATTGCTAAACCTTTCATTGATGAAACTATTGGAAAGAGTTTTAAAAATTTGTATAACTATGTCACAGTACTAGTTTTGACTGGTTATAAGTTTTGCCTGCAACATATATACAAAAAGAAACTGTATAATTTCCTTTTTACAATTTTTCAAGATATTAATTTTATTGGCTGCAAATGACTGTTTTTATTCAGACAAACACACAATGCAATGAAGTAATAGACTTCATTTACGCTTAAAGTTTCATTCATTTATTATTATTTATAAAATATATAATAATGCATTTAATCGAAAGTTTTTGACATGTGAGAAAATACCATAATTATTTCCAATAACATGAAGTCTACAATTAGAAAGTTTAATATTTTTGTCCAAAAACATGTGTCGACGACTGTACCCCATTTTACGTTAGTATGTAGAAGTTTACATTAAAATTTAATGGTTTTCTAAGTCAAAAGTCAAGCAAAAATTGGACTGATATTGGGCACTATTTCAAGCACAATTTTTTGAGACGTAAATTGTACCTATAGCTCGTTCGATATTCGCGCACTGAGGTGAGTATGCTGGGCGTAGAACCTACGCCCAGCATACTCACTGAACGAAGCCTATAACTCCGAAGTTATTCGAGCACTGTTTTTTCTTTTTGGGCACCGTTTGGCACTATTTGGGAACTATTTTTTGAAGTATGAATTATGTTTGAAGCGTATACAGATTCTCCGGACGGAGGTGAGTATGCTGGGCGAAACCTTCGTCCAGCATACTCATCGAACTATGGCTATAACTTCGCAAGTACAAGAGCACTATTTTTTTCCTTTGGGCACTATTTAGCACTATTTCAGAACAGTTTTTTGACATTCATGAAATATCAGGATTCCATGGTGAGTATGCTGGACGAAGGGACACGAGAGTTTTCTTTATAATCTAACGGTAATTTAGAAATCTTTCGATGTTTATTATTGTTTTTGTTACTTGTTTGTGTATGTCCTTATCAATGAAAAAAAAACAACTACATAGAGATAGAGAGAGAACTAGATAATAGTGCTCGGTCATTGCTACTTAAGTTTTCACCATCGTTTTCGAGGTGAAGGCTCACGCGGACAGGCAGGACACGAATATGGTGGAACAAGCTCTATGAAAGCTTCGTGCAAATTGTTCTAGCGATGTCGCGTCGGTCCGTCCAATCGCGCATGTCTGCGGGAGCCTTTATTTTGAAAACTATGGTAAAAACCTAAGTAGGCATGTTAGAGCACTATTATCAAGTTGTTTGATTTTTAGGAGCTAAGGTTTTTCAAATATTTTGACAATTTGAGATTTCTCATGATTTCAAAAAGCAAAACTAAGACAACACTGGTTCATGAATGTGCAGGAAGATAAAAAGTTGTTTATTAATTTAAAAAAAAAAACATAATTTTTAATTAGAGTTCCTAGAGACTAAACAATGATAAAAACAAGTCATAAACTTAAGAAATGTACTTAACTTCTATACTGATAAACTATATCTTCCTTGTTTAAGTCAACAAGTGTTAATTTACACCCAAAGTATCTAGTTCATTATTATAAATAATAGGCTTTATTAGTATCAAAACAAATTGTAGCTGTTTTTTATATATTACTAGCTTTTGCCAGCGGCTTCGCCCGCGTGGAGGTCGGAAATTATCCCGCGGGAACATACTACCGGGATAAAAAGTATTCCCTATGTGTTATTCCAGATTATAAACTATCAGTGTGCCAAATTTCATCTAAATCGGGTCAGTAGTTTTTGCGTGAAAGAGGAACAAACATCCACACATCCATACACCCTTACATACAAACTTTCGCGTTTATAATATTAGTAGGATATATATAAGTAGGATGATGGGTTTGGCTGTGGTTTATTAACCAGAAGAATTTGATACCAATTCTTACATTCAACTTGAGTTTATTATTGTTCGAATTTGAATATCTTTAATTACCTAAATTGACTGGCCTGTTAGTCTAGTGGTTAGTGACCCTGACTGCTAAGACTGAGGTCGTGGGTTCGATTCCCACCCAGGACAAATGTTGTGTGATGAGCACAATCATTTGTTCTGTGTCTGGGTGTAATTTATCTATAATATGTATGTATTTAGAAATATATAAGTAACTTTATCAGTTGTCTGGTTGCCATAGTACAGGCTCTGCCTAGTTTGGGATCAGATAACGTTGTGTTGGTTGTCCTAAGATATTATATATTATAATTACCTACTTTCTCATTCATAGTGCTTATCTCATCATCTGCCTATCCTTTTCCCATCCTATGTTGGGGTTGGCTTCCAGTTTAACCGGATTCAGTTGAATACCAGTATTTTGGAGTGACTGCTTATATGATCTTTATAATCCAGTTATTGGAGAGACCAGTACCAGTACCAGTCTTACTAAGAGGTATCGTATTACGATACCTCTATATAGGTAAGACTGGTTGTCAGATTTTCGGGCTTCTGGCGAAAGATCAACGAATGACAGCCGAAGCAAATGGCTTAACGTGCATTCCGAGGTACGGAGTAAATATGATTACCCACCCACGGACCAACCGCGGCAATTGTAGCTTAGCCAGATCGATCGATCCGTGTGCCTGTTATTACTCAGCCAGCAGCATTGTTATTCATAACATCTTTATTCCATCATATCATCAGTACAGATTTACACAGTTAAACACAGTTTCCTGGACAGCTTTACAGTCCTTTCACATTTATTTTACGTCTGACATCAGCTACCTTATTATAACTATAATAAAGACTAGCTTTTGCCCGCGGCTTCGCCCGCGTGGATGTCGGAAATTAACGCAGGAGGACGTACTACCGCGGTAAGATGTCTAAATTCAGGTTATATAATAGCTGTTACCCGCGACTTCGTCCGCGTGGTGTTTAACAAAAAGTTTTTCATAAAAACTGTCTTTGAAAACCACGCTGACATACGTCACAAACTACGCTGACATACGTCTCAAAATTCTGCGTGTTTTTAGTTTTTTTAAAACTATTTTTTATAAAATAAAAGCTAGTGAAAGTTCCGTCAAAATCGGTCCAGCCATTTCAGAGATTAGCCGGAACAAACTGACAGACAGACAGACGGACAAAAATGGTAAAAAATGTTGTTTTGGTATATGTACCGTGTATACATCCATATACACTTAGTAAAAAGTAGTTATCTTAATATTAAAACAGACACTCCAATTTTATTTATTTGTATAGATGTATAGATTATTGCGATTTTGACAGTGATGCAAAATTTGAACACAAATCATTATGAATGGACTGTACAAGTGTACATGTATAACTGCCCTTATGTCACTTTTATGAACACCACAGAGGCACAGACAATCCTTCTAATTCTTTCACGTTCTTCATTCAAAATATTGTTCGAGACATTCAAAAAGTTTTTGCTCAAGACCTCACAGGCCAACAATAAAACTCAATTTTCCAATAGACCGTTGAAGATAAGTGGGTCAAAAGGACATTTTATTTATTCGTAAAACCAGTGGAACGACTTCTAATATAAAATGCCGTATCAAGTGACAAGTATGGCTGATAAAGGCGTAGTCTAGGTAGATATTTACTATCTACAAAAAAAAATTGTTTTATAAGGTCGATGACATACAATATCCACAAAGTTAAAAGTATCGACAATATATGAATCATTGAAGATTGCATTGTTTACAAGTGCAGTACATACTCACGTAAATCATACATACCAAATAAATAAAGTTAAATGTGTGCTTGTAATGTCGAAAAGCTTTTTACTAAATGCGCATCGGTATGAAAGTATATGATGTACATACTTTTAACATAAAAATAATTAATACAATTTTTTTTCGTCTGTCTGTTTGTTTATTTCGATTCCGACTTATCTCCGAAACAGCTGGACCAATTTTGACGGGACTTTCACTGGCGGATAACTGATGTTTTAAGGAGTAACTTGGGCTAAGTACCTATTGTTTTTTTTAAATAATTAGGGTACCGCGCAGAAAACTTAAGCCCCATGAAATCTTATAAGCACACGAACGAAGTCGCGGGCATCAATAGTAAATAATAAATACAAAAGCCTGGTTGAAGGTAAATATCATTGACCGGAGATGGTTGGCCATGATCTCAGAATTGTAACCTTCTTCATATCTTAAAGTATACTTTTATCTGATAAAAACAATATTTCAGCTTACTCATTCGGTAAAAGAAATGTAAATATCAGTGTCTTGTTGTCTGAGTTGAACTATACGATTTCTGATGCTCCTAATGGACAGTTCCCCTCAAATCTGTGTGGTTCTTTCCTCATAAGACCATTTCAAACGCTAACCTACATAGTCCTCACATGAGCAGCGTTGTAATTGTGTTATATTTATTCTAAGCAGTAGGAATGGTTTTTCTTTTGACAATTCAACAATATTCATTGCATTATTTACGTTGTTGAATAGACAATTGTTTCGAACATAGGAAGCAATAGATTAGCAATATCCTTCAAAAATTTCTAATCTAATTAATTGTTAATCCGTGTGGTGCCGGACGTAAAGAATAACACCACCCCATTTCTTCCCGTGGGTGTCGTAAAAGGCGACCAAGGGACTTACTAGAGAATGGGCAGCAGCGTTCTCTATGCATTTTACCACCATACTGCGATCGCCAACCCGCCTGCCAAGCGTGGCGATTATGGAAAAGCCCCCCAAATTGGGGGAGGCCTAAGTCCAGCAGTGGACGTCTTACGGCTGAAATGATGATGATCCTTCAAAATGATTCTGATTCTGATTGATAGTGTGTTACGCAATTAGGGTGCTAATCCATTTTTTATTTTATTTTTGGATGGGAAATCATCAAATGACTTCTCCCGCTCTTGGAAGGAGCGGAAGGGCGTGTCAGACTTTTACTGACTAAAACCCACCCGTGTTCCTTCAGTTGCCCATAATGTCAAGGCCACGGTAACTCTTTCGAACGAATCTCGCGACCAACAGGGCCGCAAGGGTAAGATAGTAAATGTCGACTCCATCTTGATAAAAAAAAAAATATGACGGGTAACAGTCAAGTCTTAAGGTGAATGCTCCAACCAGCCCGCGAAATTCAAATTTTCTTACGTTTTTTTGCTTCTGGTTGGAGCATTCACCTTAACTGTCTTATTTACAGAATAAACAATTTCATTTCAATTCTTGTTGCTAAAATTATTTCTCCTGAATAATTTATTTGTCAAAATAAGCCCAGTCATTCAAGATTTTTGCTCCAATTTTACGAAAAGCTATTTATTCTTAGATTTCGGTCATTGACTCGCTCATAAGGAATCGTCAAATCGTTCTTGAACTTGTGAAGTGGGAACATGGAACTATGGAAGTTCGTTGCCATCGTCTATAAGGGTAATCAAAATTTATGGGTAAGAGCGTAGGGTGTAATTATAGGGAAAAGCGGCTAAGAGCGAGCGGACTCGCACACGAAGGGTTCCGTGCCACCGTACAATATTTAAGACTAGTACAATTTTTTAAAATATTTAAGTTAAAAAAACGCCGTCTCTGTCTTACGTAAGGGAATAGTGGTCCCCAATACCTGGGATGTTGAGGTCAGATAGGCAGTAGTTCCACGTAAAATACTGGTATTCAGCTGTATCCGGTTAGATTGGAAGCCGACCTCAAAAATAGTTGGGAAAAGGCTAGACGGATGATGAAATAATGAGTTAAAAAACGCCGAAATTAACAGGTTTCTAATAATAAAAACAATAAACACCCAATAATGTTTCTATTCGATGTTATAGCGACAACAGTACACTCTGTGAAAATTTCTAGAAGACCTACTGTAGTATTACATTTCAGAAGATACAGTCCCAGTAACAGACGGACGGGTGGAGTTGGCAGCCTATGGGTACGGAACCCTAATAAAAAGCAGGTAATTGTCTGTCGTATCGGAAATTAATTGTAATTTTCTTTTAGCAATTTGATTGCGGTTGAAATAGATGGCCATTCTGGAACGATTTGTTTCAGCATAAGGCAGCAAAAGCGACGTGACTTTAGTAGAACTATTTCTAGTAGTTTATAGTAAGAATTTATTCTACCAGAAATAATAAAACGGATTTTAATATAGTAATTATAATATTTATTATTATTATAATCCGTAATCCGATGATTTAATCTACAGTAATATTAAGAAGAGGTCAAATTTATTTGTTTACAAGTTTTTAATAAATAGATCTTAGGAAATACCAGTCGCATTTTCTTGTTGCATTTGATAGGCCAAATTTTGAGGCTGTTTATAGGTTACTTAACATAACGCTACGACCTTAAGGAGCCGATTTAAAAAAAAGTCAGACGATCGCTAAGAAATAACAAAGTAACATCACAGCCGGGCGATGCAATGCTATTGGATTTTTTAAATGTTAAAACAAGAAATTTCACGTGGACAAAGTCGCGGGCAGAACCTACGATATAAATAAAATAATTAAAATTCGGAAAATACTCTTTTTTGTTAGAGCAGACGACTACACAAGTATTTTGACATATTTTTTTCGTGTAGGTGCAACTTTTTGTTTGCCATTCCACGGATGTCTCAGATCAAGTTTGTACTGACTGCTTACGTCATAGCAAACAGTAGGACTGAAGGCATCAAAATAAAGCATATTTATTTTGTACTGGCTTACCGTTTGTTTTATGAAATATGTTTCAACTTACGCATAATATGCGTAAATATAGCATGATACCTTGTCAAAAACCGGCTAAGTGCGAGTCGGAATCGTCCCCGAAGAGTTCCGTATCACCATAGTAATTACAATATTTAACACTACATAAAAAAACTGGGATCTGCTTTCAATTTTTCACATTATTTGATTTGTTGATAAAGCGGCAATAGAAATACCCACCGTGTGTATCTATCTACCTATTACAGTTCGTGAGATACAGCTCGCTGACAAACAGGCGGACGTACAGTGAGACTCAGTAATAAATGACAAATGATTTTACAGCTAGTAGTAGCAGCTTTAGCAGCTTTATACAAACACTTTTACACGTTATTCACATTTTTAAAACTGGATGAGGTCGGCATTGTAATGCGTATTAGGGTGCGGTTGGCACTCTTTCGGTACGGAACCCTAAAATTGGTCTAATCATGATGATGAACTAAATCTTAATGTAATGATGACCCATAATTTTAATGATTAATAACTAAATTTCAATGTAATGATTACCCATAATTTCAAAACCATATTTGTACGCCGGAAACGGCAGAATATTTTGAACGTAATAATCCACATAACAACTTTGTACAATATTCTGACAAATAAATGCTTTCTTTCTTAGTACATCATAAATAATATACTTGTCTCCCTTTAATCCGTCTAAAGGTTGTCTGTAAAATACCGCTTTTGAACGATAACACTGCTCATTGTCTCATCCTTTGTAAAAGGTCTACGTTTATAATCTGTCATTTATATGGTGTACTGTAAATAATGAAGACTTACTCCACTATCAATCTACAGCCCTATTCTGTAAACAAACGTTCAGACTCACTTTTGTATGTCAATGTCAATGCTAATGTCTAAATTTTATTTTTACGATACCTATGTTGTGAAAGAGAATGTCGTCTGTGTACAAAAGTTTGGCACAAAATATGGTTACCTAAAAAGACAATGGTTTTAGTGCCAAATGTTATAAAATGGAAGTATCATCAATTCCTTGCGATTTTTCTCGCGTTAAAAGTGTCGATAATTGGTGTGTTACTCGCAAACATGGCTACGATATCGTTCGCATAAAATACAAGTGTACTTGTAATAAAGCAGAAATAATGAGAGCATTCACATTATCGATAACGATAACCCCGATACGAATGATATTTAGTTCCGAAGAGAATCGCATTTGTACGATAACAGATCGAATCGAAACGTCATTCGAATTTGGAAATGTCACCGTTGCTGGGAAATAGACTAGCACAGGTCACAAATAAAAACTTCTTTCATTGTGGACTCAACTCAATATGCCTAACCTTTTAATTAAATTGGGATCGGATTTCAGGGTTTTCAGTCTAACCGGATGCATCTGAATACCAATATTTTACAAGGAGCGACTGCCTATCTGACCTCCACATGGGTAACACGATACCCTTCGTAAGATTGGTTGTCAGTCTTTTAGACTATTAACTAACAAAGATCTACAAATAACAGTCGAGACTTACGGCTTATCGTTCTTTTCGAGGCAAAGAGCGGTGTTGAAGTTGATATGTAATGTTTGGTCACCCGTCCCCGAACCGACCGCGGCAAGCGTATTTTAACCTTCGATCGGCCCAGGCTGCTTCTGTTATCATTTACCCATGAGAGACTTTTGACTGAAAGCAAATATTTATTTGTTACATATTTTGGCCTTAGAAAAAATGTCATGGAACCGAGTGGCCTCTGAAAAATGAAGAAGTTTTAAGCAAAGTGCTCGTGAAAATGCTATAAATGGTAGAACACACAGCCGGTGACTGACAGAAATTGGGGATGTGCGTCGTAAAAGAAAATGACATTGTATACCTGCCTTTAATAATGGCGTCATTTGACCGTTTCCTGTTATGTGTACGTTCTTAAAATAAAGTAGCTATATTTTTTTTATGTTATGTAATCAGTCTTCATTGTAGTTTTATCCCCAAAGGATGTATCTTGGTCATCTCGTGCAGGAAATCTCCTATTACGCTTTATTATAAATAAGTTCGAATATTGATCATTAATTTACATAATGTACAAGGTGACGAACAAAAACATACGGCACAGCAATTATTTTTAGTACTGGTTTGGTAACAGGTTACGCATTGATGTCCCTGTCATCCTCATCATCATTTCAGACGAAAGATGGCCACTACTGGACATAGGCTTCCCCCCAAGCTCCGCCACGTCGACTGGTTCTGTGCTTCCCACATCCAGCGGATTCCTGGGTCCTTCACAAGGTTCACCTTGGAAGGCCTTTCAATTCTACGTCTTCCGGTACGCGGTCTGTTCTTTAAGCTATATCCCTGCACACTGCCACTTAAATTTAGCAATTCTTTGGGCTATGTCGGTTACCTTCGTCCTACTGCAAATCTCTTCATTTCTGATTCAATACGTAGAGAAACTCCAAGCATAGCCTCTCAATTGCTTTTTGGGTGAATTACTAGTTTATTTCGTTCTGATACGGACCGATTAGAGATGGAGGATATTTCTTGTTTTCATAAAGAATACAAGTCTTTGTATAATTTACTTCTTGAAGAATTTGTTAACTAGGATGCAACATTATTCATAAGCAGCTAAAACTTATCAAAAAGCAAATTTATCTTTTCTCAACGAAAACCTTCCCGTTTAAGTGAATTTTCTTCCTCATCAAATATAAAATTTACCCCTTTATAAGCCGAAAATCATTTCTGGCAATTAAAATATTAAATTAATACATTCACAATGTCAAAGTAACACTTCCTGGTAAAAGATTACGTAAGATGTTACATTAATTATCTCAGTTTCTTTTATTTGTAAAAGATTATAATAATAATGACATGTTACGTGAAATGATAAAAGAGGCTTAGGTGGAATTGACTGTATGAAACGTTATCTTTTTGGAGTTCATTAGAGAAGTCCAGGCCCAGTGGTAACGGCCTCTACTTACTACTTTGTATAATTATTTCATCACCAATGCTCTCAAATCGTTGATGAAAAACATAGTGAGTAAACCGGTACATCTTAGAACCAAACATCTGCGAAACTGCACAGGGCCCACGTGGTGGAATAAAGCCCACTCCCTCTCACCGAGAAGCTTGTGTCCCATGTATAGTGGGAATGTTATAGGCTGATGATGATGATCCAATACAGGACCCTAATATTATTACTAAGGCTCTGTTGTCCATCTGTCACAGGGCTGTATCTTTTGAACCGTTATAGGTAGAAACTTGAAATTTTTCAGTGTCTACTTCTATGGTTGCCATAACAGCAAATAGTGAAAAAGTAAATAAATTCCGTAAAAAATATAAGGGGATGGTCCCCATACAAGGAACGTGTTTTATTTTACGGAACCCTACGTGTGCGAATCCGACTCGCACTTGGCCTCTTCTTTCTTTACTTGTACAAAAAGAAACAAAAACACGACTAGTTGATTGTTTTATTATTCATTAATATACTTATCAAAGACTACCGCATTGTTTTATTTGTCTTAGGTCCAGTCATCTCAAGTTGAGTAATCGGTAGCCTGTTTTCCTCAAGATAAATAAAACCGTAAGTAATTAGTTTTTTATGAGGAAATCCGTTTGATCGGTTAACGGTTTTCGCAAAGGATGATCGGTTCACAGTTTTAATGTGCTTTTAACGACATCAATCATCTTTATGTTTGTCTTAATTAATACAAAAAATTGGTGTACGATCATAGTAATGTTCCGAGTATTAACATCCCATTTCTTTCCGTAGTTGTCGTAAGAGGCGACTAAGGGACCTACTAGAGAATGGGCAGCAGCGTTCTCTATGCATTTTACCACCATACTGCAATCGCCAACCCGCCTGCCAAGCGTGGCGATTATGGCAAACCCCCCAAATTAGGGGAGGGCTATGTCCAGCAGTGGACGTCTTTCGCCTGAAATGATGAATAACTATTTCATGTAAAAGTCATTCGCTGAAATTATGTACTTAGAAGGTTGTATGGGTGATTTAAATGATTATAATTATGTAAAGACATATTTGTTACGGGATAAACATATTTTGTTCAACATTTATTTAGCTGACCACTACCGACCTGCAAATTGCCTACCCTTTTCACCTTAAGGCGAGGTTGCACTACTTTTTAACTTTTTTAAACCTCTGTAAATCTAGCAAAATGACTAGTTTCCGTAAACAAAATATAATTTAGGAAAATTGAACATACTGTTAAGCGCTGTGTGAAGATAGAAACGTGAATTAAAACAATTGGCTCGATAAAAAAGAATCATAAAGATGACACTAAATTGCTATTTAAAACGTGTACCTTGAAGAGATTTCATCATTAAACCATGTAAAACTTATACCAAAAGATAGGTTTTATTGTTTTTTAGGGCATGCTGAGAAAATATTTTATGATTTCCTTATCATTTTCTTTTTCCACGAAACAATTATACACAAAATCTAGCAGCTCAAGCGCTCGCAACGATCAGCCAGTGTTCGCCGAAACGTCTTCAACTACAAGAGGGCCTTAACGTCACTTCGTCCTGGTTAATTAAATACATAGAATACTTCGAAATCTTAAGTAGGCAGGTATTCCAACTTTTACATTTCATGTTTTTAACGTAACCACAAAGAATTTATCATTTATGTGGAAATGATAAAGGCTCGTTCAGACTAGCGCGACGCGACGGTCGCGCGCGAATCGGCGATTTATATCCGTAGAACAATTTCTATGAAAACGTGCGCGACATTTCACACAGGGGCGACCTGTCGCGCCGCGAAACGGTCGCGCCGCGTCGAGTAGCGCGACAGCTTATTAGTACATTTTGTATGGCGTCGCGGCGACGCCATACAAAATGTACTAAAAGCTGTCCCGCCTCTACAAGGAGTGGTCGCGCCAGTGTGAAAGTGCGTCGCGATATATCGCAGAATCGCCTCCGCGACAGGTCGCGCGACATGTCGCGCCTGTCTGTACGAGCCTTAAAATTCTTCTCTTTGAACAAATTCTGTTGATGTTGCGCAGAGAATTACAAAACAATCGACGCTCGCAGCCCTTCGTTCGTTGAAAATGTTCAATTAATATTAAATGAATTTAATTAAGATCCGCTGAAATTGAAGTAACAATTTCTCCCTTTTGTGTACATTGCGCGTATCTCGGGGTGAAAGAAAAACATAAGAATCAATTGCTTGTTATCATTTAATGGGGTAAGAAGTGGAAGCTTCGATACATGAACAGAATATAGGTAATATCTCGTGTTTGTTAACTTTAAGTATAACCTAGTGGCGTGCTTTCTTTGATTTACTTTTACAAAATTGTTTATTTTAATACCGAATTATAATATCCACTGTAGCAACACTGGGAAAGTATAAATTGTATATTTTAACTAATTATTCAATGTATTTTCATCATGGAAACTGAATGTTTCATTCATTTTATTATACTTTGGCAACACTTAGAAATAATGGTTGAAATAATTGTTATTTCTGGGTGGGTCATTTAAAATGGTAAAATTTTGTGCAGTCAGTCGTTGGTGGATTGTGAAAGACTACAGTTGTGCGATTGAAAAGTTCTTAGATAAGTGTGTTTTCTTCATATAAGTTGTGTGCCTAAGTAAATTTAATACTTGCTACGCCCTACCGGGGTCATGTACTCTTAAGTTATAGCATAGTAATAGAAGGTAGCCTCTTGATTGCATATTATTTAACTTTTATATAATAGTTTTATGTGAAAATGTTTTCATTAGTTTTTCAGTGTGCAAAAAAGCTGATTTTCAGAAGTCTTTACTGATTGGAATAGTCCCCTAAGAAAATTATGCCTAGCTAAGGGACTATTTTAAATATTTTTAGTTCGCCATGATTAATTACGATGTTATCTAATCTGGCTATAAAACATTAATGTGGAATCAAAAGTGTGTCACGTATGTTTTAATTATTATCTTGTTATTATTAGGTGAACGACTCCGCGGCAGTGCGAATGACCTCTCACGTTTACCACGACACAAGTAGAACAGAAGGATGATTTGGTACAGACTGCAACAAGAGCTTCAAGATCGTGCAAATCTAACCTCAAACATGACACAAGTTATCAACAGCTTAATAAGTATGTCTTTGAGTGCGCGGACTAAAAATATCGCAGCGAGATTTTATTCTTCTCTTCGTGTCGATGGTACTCGTACACTTTATACTATGTCTTCGAGCCTAGTCGGTGGCCACGTTTATTGCGGCATCAGTGGCATTTTTAAGATCACCTGAGGAGCAGGTGAACGGGCACTTGGGACACTCCAGCAAGTGGGGCATGGTCTGAACAGACGTAACGCACTCGCACTGGGTGTTGGGTGAGATTTTATTGCGCACTGGATTTTTAAATCTAAGTGTTGAACCGAAAATTGAGAATCCAAGAATACCAGCAGCGCGTTGAAAAACACAGTGTTCGATTTTGAACTCTCGGTGTTTAGCAGTGCATTGAAGATCCAGTGCACCAAAAAATCTCGCTGCGTGATTTTTACGGACGTGCGAATGTGGACGAATACTTTTGATGTGGTAGGATTGCCGCAAGTCACAAGTGTTTTCCGTCATGATATCACTGCAAATACAAAAAGTTACAGAATAACTCAGACTGTTTAAACAGTATAATTATGATCGTGCGTATCATCTAGTGTATCGCGAACCAAGACGAGTATTAGTAATTATTAGTAGGCGAGTCCAACAACCAAGTACCGTGTGGTGCCGGACGTAAAGAATAACACCACCCCCTTTCTTCCCGTGGGTGTCGTAAAAGGCGACTAAGGGACTTACTAGAGAATGGGCAGCAGCGTTCTCTATGCATTTTACAACCATACTGCGATCGCCAACCCGCCTGCCAAGCGTGGCGATTATGGCAAAGCCCCCCAAATTGGGGGAGGCCTAAGTCCAGCAGTGGACGTCTTACGGCTGAAATGATGATGATGATGATGAGTCCAACAAAGATGATAATGCCGTTCCAACTACCACTAGACTACCTAAAGGAATACCTAAATACAAATGCGCTGTTTTGAGTGTTCGGGTAAGACCCTGAAGTGGAAAATTCTGCATTGCGCTTACTAGCCGTACAAATGTGATATGTTAGTCCACACTTTATACCACATACAATATTTCCTTCCTTTTGTATTATTCGTCGAATAGACGAGCTCCTTAAGTTCTGAGTTCAGCTGCATGATCAGTAAAAAATGCGTGCACTGATTGGACAAGTCTACTCATTCTGTGTGGTTCGACCATTTCAGACACCAATAAACATGGTATTCACATGATCTGACCAAGATTATGTCTGGACTTTAAAAGGGACTGTGACCTCTGAGTTTGTTCCGGTCTTTCTGCTCAGTGTAGTCAGATAGGTCCTTCAGACCGTATTTTGTCCATGGCGGCCAATCTCAACAGACACTTGCAGTCCGTAGTTCAGAGATCAGGCTCTGTAGTACTTCGTATGCAACTGCAAAATGGAGCTTTAAATATACCGTAGCAACCATAGATATCTAGAGATATGCCTTCATTGCGGAATAGTAAGGAATCCTAGTGTCGCCGCTTATCTCCCACCCAAAAATTTACAACATTAACAAATAGTGTACTGACGATACACACTTAAAATTTAAACACGCACACCAAAAAGAAAGCAGCCACACTAAATCAATTTCTAATAGCACACATACATAGAATGGGCGGGGCATTCACTTGTAAACACTTGCTACTTGCGAACATCCAATGCACACGCATGCAATTAGGGAGTCGAAAGCGATGGTCGATTATTTTTATCGATATTTAATTTTAGCACATTATTGTATTATAATAACTTCGTTTAATTTTATTTAAATATTTTTTTATATATCTATCAAAATATAGTTTACTTTTACTAAAATAAAATGGGAATATGTTTTTAAAATTTTGTATTATCGGTTAAAGGGAACGCTCTCTGTTACATATCATGCCGTATAAATAAATAATATATTACTTAATCTTAAAAAAAAATAAAAAAATACTAAGAATATTTTAATATAATACGTTATGTTATATCTATGTGGGCTAAGTTTGTTACTACGTCTGAGGCCGGATTGGAGCCGAGAGCGTAATAATACAATGTTCACGCAAGTTATACGACATTTTTAACACATTTGTATAGAAATAAAATAAAATGTGAAACCCTCAGTATTATAGACAAAGATTTGACAAAATAGCGACGGACCGCGAATTTTCCAATTTAAACTTCGAACCTTAGATCGTCGGCCTCATGATTGACTAAGATGGGCTTGCGATTTAGTGATCAATACAAATAATGTTGCGGAAAATATATTTCTATTTTCAACAATATTTTACCATCGCAATCTTCAATATTTATTATTATTTTTCAGAGCAGTGGTGGCCCAGTGGTATCAACCTCGACTTACAAGTTGTAGATCGTGGGTTCGAACTCAGGCAGGTGCTTTACTTTCTTTAAATAATTTCATTACCACTGCTATCAATAACGGTGAAGGAAAACATCGTGAGGAAGCCGGCATGTCTTAGAACCAAAAATTCGAAGACATGTGACATCTGCCAACCCGCACTGGACCCTCGTGGTGGATCATGGCCCACTTCCTCTCACCGAGAGGAGGCCTGTGTCCCAGCATTGGGAACAATATAGGCTGATGAGGATGATCTTCAATACTTAATCTTACTCGGTCAATAATATTGCGCAATATTATTAATAGTTTTTAATTCGCTATTTGGTGGTTTCGTAAGGTGGGCCACCTTACGAAACCACCAAATAGCAAATTTAAAAAAAAATTGAATATTTTTGTATTTCGGAAACAAATTATTGTAATTTTTTTTACCAAATATAAATCATTGGATGAAATATAATATTTATTTATCATATTACTTATCATATTGTAAAATAAATTAAAAACTGTTAATTTGTGAAAATCTTTAGGCATAATATTACTTTAAGTAACACACACACTTAACTGTATTGGAATTATAATGTTTTAATTTGGTTCAAACAACATTAAATTAATAAGTAATTTAACTGTTTTACTATACAAGTAATACGAGGATATCCATTGAGTTCTGTAAAAAATATTCAACTGCAATAATACGCATATCGATAAAATCAGCCGCACGCAAACGATTGCACCTCTAAGTCGAAAACGTTCGTTTCGTTCGGGAAGATTCGGGCTAGTTCGGGTTAGTTCGTGTCGCTCCGCACGTAAGTTAATAAATCATTTAAAAATTGATTTAAAATATAAAACAGTGACTTAATTGTTTATTTACCGGTGGTAGGACATGCCATTTGTCTTCAGGTTGATGGTATTTGGTCTATTTTTACAAATAATTACTGCACAACTCGGCATTTTGGCTTTTTACGTATCAATAGTGAACTGTACGCAGTTGCAAAGCGACTGAATGAAGCGTATAGCCGCCGTTCGACAATACTATCAAATTGATAGTACCGAGGCGGCACGTGCCACGCCCCCAAGGCATATCCCTCGATATCCGTGGTAGCAACACTAGCCACTGTTTTCCTACTACATATTCATGTTTTATGGATTCACCATTCCGCTGTTGGGAGGCTGTTATCAAAACGCCGTCTGTTATTAATACAATATTTACCAAACTGTATGTAGTAGTGAATAGTGAATAATGTTTGCATTAGCACACGGTTGGACTAGGTGCGCCTACGTCGAACTTTACTGTTGGCAGCTGAACAAACGAAACCGCGGATTTTTACGAGCTGCAAGCAACAATTTCGAGGTAGAAATTCTACTAATATTATATTTGTGAAACTTTGTATGTTTGTATGTCTGTAAAACAATGACGCTAAAACGGCAAAACGGAATTGGATGAAATGGCTCTCAGATATAAAAGAAATTGAGAATAAATCAGTTACTTGGTCCAGACAGAAAGTTGAACGAACCATTTCTTAAACAGCAATATAAGTAGTTGAATAAAACCTAATAAAGGTCGATAACATCGCACGAAGGTAAACAGTTTTCGGAAAAGCGTCCGCAATTTTCTCCATTTCATTACAAAGCCGAAATTACAATTGTACGTAAACGAAACTTTGCGAAGAAAAACAGAAATATTAAAAAACTTTTACGAATGAAAAGCAAACTAAAACGTTTATTATTTTATGTCAAACAATGAGAAAGGAGTCAACAATTTTGTTGAAACAATACCATCTTGGAAGCCTGTTGTCCTTATGCCCATTACCAATAGGACCAAAAGAATTTCTTTAAATTATACGTGTTCCTAAAGTTTTTATAATCAGCCTATATTGTTCCCACTTCTGGGACACAGGCCCCTCGGTGAGAGGGGGTGGGCCATAATCTAGCACGTAGGCCCAGTGCGGGTTGGTAGATGTCACGTCTTTGAATTTTCGGTTCTAGTAGAAGCCGGTTTCTTCACGATGTTTTCCTTCACCGTTTTAAGAGTAGTGGTGATGAAATTATTTACACAAAGTTAAGCACCTGCCTGGGTTTTCGGACCCACGACCTCCAACTCGTGAGTCGGAGCCGATACCGTTAGGGTACCAGTGCCCACGTCTCGTCCTGTTCTTATCGTCTGCCGAGACCGTAAAACCGATTATAAAAGTTTCTCAATTAAAATCTTCACAATAATAATGAGATTTTAAGACCCATCCCATGACGGCTACCGTGTTAAAATCAAAACACAGCCTTTGGTGTCACCCTGGACGTTTATAAAGACGGAAGTTCCTAATGGCGTGTTGTTTCGGCAAGGTTGTGAGGCGGCCATGACAGCGACTGTCCTTCAGGAGGCACTCTCAAGGGTATTGGTGTCTTTATCGAGTCTATAGGTAGACACTATATTCAAGGATTGTTTACTAGCAGGACCCATGTCAGCTTTCAAATTTTCCATGACGGGAAGTTTTTCATGACCGTATATACAAGTTCTACTTCCAGCATATAACGTTCCCACTGCTGAGACGTAGGCTGGATTCTGTATGAGGTAGAAATCTACCACGCGGGCCCAGTGGAGGTTGGTAGATGTCACACGTCTTCGATTTTTGGTTCTTACATGCCAGATTCCTCAAGATGGTTTTCCTTCACTGTTTTAAGAGCAGTGGCGATGAATAATTGACACAAAGTAAAGTGCTTGTCTGCGATTTAACCCACGACCTGTTCTCCGGCAAGTTCGACTCTCACTAGTAATTAATTATCTAAAGCGATTCGGTAGAATAGCAGAGAAAACTTGGCAAACAGTCAAAAGAAACTTTCCCCTAGTATCTGCTTCTAGTAGTAGATGAGGCGTGAAATTATTGTTTACTTCTTCGTTAGTTTGACTTACATTACTTAGAGAGCAGTGGTGGGCTGGTGGCCTTGTGGTACCGGCCCCGACTTCGACGAATAGTATGCCGTGGGTTCGAATCCCAGCAGACACTTGGTGTAAATTATTATTGCTCTAAGACGGTGAAGGAAAACATCGTGAATAAACTGGCATGTCCTAGAACCATAAATTCGAATACATGTGACTTCCATCAATCCGCACTAGACCTGCATGGTTGATTATAGCCCACTCCCTCTCACAGATGCCTGTATCCCAACAGTGGGATCATTATAGGCTGATTATGATCGACTTAAATTATTTTGTGCCTTCAAGAATTATAAAATTATTAAAATATAAAAATATTTATACTTTTCGACAGGAGACACAAATCAAAAAGAAAATATTTGGGTTTACTAATATTATAAATGCAAAAGTAACTCCATCTTTATGTTTTGACACCTAAATCAGTGAACCGATAATTTTGAAATTTATAGATATGTACCCTGGGGCCTGGAATTTAACAATGATTTAATAAAACGCAGACGAAATCACGAGCAACACATAACCAGCACTAACAAAATTACAAGACTCCCCTGCTTTATTGACGTCCGAAAAAGGGTGAAAAAGAACACGGAAGCTCATAACGCCATGATATAACAAGGTTGAATGGCGGCCGTGACTTCAACCCTGTCCTTGGTAGACCCACAGGGGTAATGGTGCTATGATGGGGAGGTATCTTTGTTTGTTTACCTTCAAATGTATTGACTTTTAGCTACGGATCCACGCTTGTTTTCGAAGTTAACTTTGAAATATGCGTTGTAAGTTTGAACATCCGTGGCATGATCTATTCGCGTGAAGAAAGCAATAATCAAACAGCCAATTTTGTCATCAATCAAGCTTTTAATTCGACTTGTATTTCTGCTTAACTAATTAAAGAATCGAATACTTTATTAGTGTATTAACTTATTAGCATCAAAATTATAGAAAAAAAAAACATGATAATGATGTTGGTTGGCCTTGTCTGTGCCTAAAATAAACACGTCACATTACCTAAGCAAAAAATTTCGTATCCAAAATCTAATCTAAGACTACATGTGCACGGACGTAAAAATATCGCGGGGGGGAGGGGTTTTATCACTCTCGGTGTTGATTTGAGTATTGAGGATCCAACAACTCTGTTGACAGTCTGTTTTTTTTTTTTGACACGCTGAGAGGCACTCGCCTTTCAGCAAAAAAAAAAACAGACTGTTCGATTTACAAATTTCGGCGCTAAGCAGTGCGTTGAAGATCCAAAACGTGTCCTGCTCTTCTCTTTATCCCAATTTGTTTGTAGAGTTTGCAGCATGTCTTTTTTTCAAAAGGAATATCTCTATTAGCCTTTACCTCAGCATTCCTCTCTATTGGCATATCGTCTTACAGACGGTCCATCCAAACTCAAAACATTCCTCACAACACGTCCCTCAATCCTCCACATCACATTCCAAGCCATCAAAAAATTACTGACTATAAACAAACCGGTCGATAGATCCCAGCCCCTTACTAGCAAGGGTCGTTCCATCGCGTGACTCTATTCGATCATGAACTTCATACCAAGGTTCCCCTGAACTTGTGTGGCTAATGGGCTGGCTGACATTGGCCCGCCCTGGGCCACCCTACGGCCATGGTCTATGGGAGTATTATGCCCCAGCTATTGAGTGAGTGTTTAGGTGTCGCGGTTTTTACTACTGCACGTTTTACGAGTTCGGGTCATGCGACTGTTTTAGAATTTGCACGTGGAATTTGAAAGCTAGATTTACTGCCTGTAATAATGTTATGGCTTCCAATAAGTAATGGTGAGCAATAACATAGTCAGTCCTCGTTCGGAAGGACGTAAAAATATCGCAGCGGGATTTTTTCGCGCACTGGAAGACGAGAGTTAAAAATCGGATAGTGTGTTTTTCGCCGTGTCATTGTTGATGAAAAGTATTTAAAAACGTAAGTTTAAGTGTTTGAAAGAAACGTAAGTTTAAGTGTTTGAAAGTATTTAAAATACAATCCGCACACACAGCGGGGCTAGGACGGCCTTCTGTGATAGGCTTGAGTCACACATTTTTATCACAGTTTGGGAGCATACACCGTGATAAAATGCGTGACACAAGCCTATGACACAGGCCGTGCTCGACCCGCAGGAGGTACCAACATTAAATTAATTACAAACTCAGTCGTCAGTCACGTCATCTTATACAAAACATGTAACAACTTCATTATTTTAATTATCTTCAAAACAAACCTACGAAAAAATCACGCATATGATGGGTAAAACAAGAGTTAAGATCAAATTAACGCGAAAACATTATAATAAATCTTGAATAGTTACAAACAATGAGATAGGTATTTTAATATTTCAAGTCTCGAGAACATTTAAAACTGTAGTAATTATGTGTCATAAAAATTCAACATTTAAAGAAATCCGAAGAATCTTCGTGAAAAAAAAGATGGCGGTTTCGCTACCGCCAAATTGATACTAAAACTTTATTTACCGGTAAATAGCGCGGGTAATGTGGAAAGTGATGCTATAAACACGCGCGAACATTCTTTTATCTTTGGTCTACGTGTATAGGTTTCATGTGAGATCGTTAATATTTACTGTAAAGTATATTCTGAATCTAGTTTTATTTATTTATTCAATACTTTAAGCAAACAAATGTACAGACCGAGGCGGACTAAATACCTTAGGCATTTTTTCGTTTCACTCTTTTATTTGTATTTTTTTCTTTTAGTTGTCAGAGCATAAACAGTTCAGTGTGAGGAATTCTCAGAGTAAAAGGTCAAAAATCAAGTAAGCCCCAGAGATAAAGCTTGAGTTCAAATAACAAGTTTATCATTTCGTACTTCCCAATTCTAATAAATAATAAATATTATGGTTTTATTTTCTGGTATCTTGTATTGTTTACTTACATCAACGGAAAATTGCGAATAGGTAATTAGGAAGGTACTGTATCTTTTATACAGTATGTTCTGGATATGTCTATTGTACACGGGTACATTATCAAGCTATACATTTCCACTTTCAGCTGACCTCGCATTGTATAGGCTTTTCGTACAACGAGAACTCGGCTTGTACTGCAAATGTATTCAATTATAAATGTGTTGCTTGATTTGTCATCGTGCGAACATATCAAGCTATACATTTCCACTTTCAGCTGACCTCGTATTGTATAGGCTTTTCGTACAACGATAAGCCAGCTTATGCTGGAAATGTATTGAATTATAAATGTGTAGCTTGATTTGTCGCCGTGCGTACGTAATTGGTCTCACCATACCAATTACATTTTTTATTTTATTAAGAAACATTCATGAAGTCATGCTTGGTACCGGTCATCGGATTTCCCATCAATTTGTGCCATCAGTCGTCAACCGTAGTTCACTTCCTCATGGCATCTTTTTGCCCCAGCGCCAGCCAATCACATCGAGAAATGGAGCGAAAACTCATAATTGACCATTTTTTTTCTGTAGCGGCCTGTAGCAACGCATCAATGAGTTCCGTATTCTGAAGAAAAATATTGTGCCTCTGTTACCACAGTGATGGGAATACACTAAATTCATTATTTTAATGTTCGATCATGGAATCAGTCAGTAAGTAATATATTCAATACATTAAATTAATAGTTGTGAAGGGCGCAGCTTCTATTTCAGTAATCAGCCGTTTGTTTTCGTTTTATTTATGAGTCAACTACTTGATAAATACATGTAAATAAGATGTACATAAAGTAATTGAATTCAAGTTACCTTTGAGTTGTTAGTGTGAATAATAGAAAATAAATTTGTTTTCAGTAAATTATTCAGGAATCGAATAGGCATTCCGAAGTAAAAATGTCCTTGATCAGTGTTTTTTTTTTAATAGGTTAGATTTTGTCAGGAGAATTAAGTCGTTGCCAGTACGCTAGTAATATAGTTCAATGGTTGCCAGCAACATTAATCTGCAGATTTTTTTTCACGTCTCTATTTCTGAATTTTACCATGTTCATCATCGAGCAGTCGTGGCCTAATGGTTACAGAAGCGAGTTACTCCGATCGTGGGTGAAATCAGGCGCTATACTTGGTGCAATTTCATCACCACTGCTCTCAACAACGGTGAAGGCAAACATTTTGAGGAAACCGGCATGACCAAGAACCAGGAACTCGAAGACATGTGACATCTATCATCCCGTACTGGGCCCACTCCCTCACGAAGAGAAGGGGCCTTTGTCCCAGCAGTGGGAACATTATAGGCTGATTATGCATCATTACGATGACCGTTGAGGGTTATTTTGAATATGGCGCATGTCCACATGTTAATTATCTGATTAAATCATCAAAAATCGCTCCAAATCCTACGAGTACGTGACATTGAGCTCATACATGATGTTGGTAACAGAACAACACTGCGTCTACCCTCATTATCAACGAATGCGCAACCGCAAGCGCCTCTTGCAATATAAAAGTGTTAAATGCTGGTAATTTTATTAGAATAATTAGGAGTTAGAAACGACCTCGTGTGCCAACCAGTTGTTGTCTCCGTTAGGTCAGGGTTCCCTGGGTCACGAGTACGACTATCGGTCTTCACAATTCTATTGTTTGAAAATGTAGTACTGTCTTCTAAATAGGTACTGTTGTTTCGGTAGAGCGTTCTGCTGACGCATTTATTTGGATAAGAAGTTCAGTTGGTTGAATGGCCGTATTGTATTTAAATGGCAACTCCATTTTAATTAAACGATAATGGTGATGAATCAGTCAGTTGAATATTAACAAAATCAATTAATTTTAAGTTGCTGTCGTGTTCGGTCTCAGTTTCTTACGCAAAATGCAATGAGAGACATTCAAAATATTGGATAATATTTCTAAAACCCAATTTCGTGTTAAGTTAGAACATATCAAAACATAATATGTTTGCACTATGTGTGATTCGACACCATATTAACTGAACAGAGAGAAGGATATTTTCGCCGTACATTTATCAGTTTATAAAATATTCTTATCATCAAAAGAAAACTAATTTATAGGGATCATCAGCATCTGCGTAGCCTTTTCCCAACTATTTTAGGGTTGCCTTCCAATGGTTTCCATTCTAACAAGATACAGCTGCATACCAGTATATTATGTGAAGCAACCGCCTATTCGATCCCCACAATCTAGTCAGTGGATATAACACTGGACTGGTTGTCAGACTTTCAGGGTCTAGACAACCCATAACGACTGTTAAAGATCCACGAGTGACAGCCGCGACCAACAGCTTAACCTGCACCCTAATTGCGAAACGCACTATTTATCAGAATCTGAATGGGATTAAAGATTATTTCTAAACCATTGCGTCATTTGTTGGAATAAATTGTCGGCTCAGCAACGTAAATAACGCAATGAATGTTGTTTAACTATCAATATGAAACCAATTCCTACCGATAAAAAGTTACGCAATTACCCCTCTGTTTTCCGAGGCACGTAAAGACGGTCTCGGCATGTAAAGATGAAATTAACGTGCGTTTTTCCTATGGCAGTTGCTTGTCGGTAGCGATTGTCTTTGTTAGAAAAATAGAGATAAATAATATAATTGTAGTTAGTACGTTGGCATAGTGGGAATCTATCGGTGGATCAGACCAATTAATACTTGGAACAATAGCAGTTACGCCTTTTGCGCACGAGTTGCGTGGCCTACGGTATCGCAACGTTGCGATGGCTTAAGAAAATGTTCATCGCGTTTCGTATCGGCTTCAGTTTTAATTAACAAGCGCCCTCACCCTTCTTCGCCAGTTTTTAAACGTAGAAAAAAAGGAATCGACGTTTCTTTATATTATGATGAAAACCGCATCAAGATCTGTTGCGAAGCAACGTGATCACATAGCACGTCAGAATTACAGTCGGGGAGCGGAAATGTTGGTAACAATAAGAACTGACAAGAGCTGTGAGTAAAATGGAATTTGTTTGAATTTAAAAACTGCTTGTCTATGGAGTCGACGTGCCTCTTTTGTTTTTAAATTAAATGAGTACGATGTAGAACCATTTTGTTTATGCTACAGGCTGATTGAATAATAGACCAGCTGTTGGTATTTCACACTGAGTTGCTATGAGGAACATATTCAACACATGGAAGCCTCCAATAACATTTCCCATCTATAAAATCCTGTACACCCTATATTGAAGCTGATTATCTATACAAATAAATAAAATTGGAGTGTCTGTTTTTAATATTAAGATAACCACTTTTTACTAAGTGTATATGGATGTATGCACGGTACATATACCAAAACAACATTTTTAACAATTTTTGTCTGTCTGTTTGTTCCGGCTAATCTCTGAAGTGGCTGGACAGATTTTGACGGAACTTTCACTGGGAGATAGCTGATGTAACAAGGAGTAACTTAGGCTACTTTTATTTTAGAAAAAATAAATAATAGTTTAAAAAAACTAAAAACACGCTGAATTTTGAGACGTATGTCAACGTAGTTTTCAAAGACTTTTTATGAATAACTTTTTGTTAAATACCACACGTGCGAAGTCGCGGGTAACAGCTATTACCTATAATATAACCTGAATTAACACATCTTACCGTGGTAGTAGGTCCTCCTGCGTTAATTTCCGACATCCACGCGGGCGAAGCCGCGGGCAAAAGCTAGTAAATAAATAAAAATAAATAAATATCTTAGGACAACCAACACAACGTTATCTGATCCCAAACTAGGCAGAGCCTGTATTATGGCAACCAGACAACTGATAAACATACTTATATATTTCTAAATACATACATATTATAGATAAATTACACCCAGACACAGACAAATGATTGTGCTCATCACACAAACATTTGTTCTGGGTGGGAATCGAACCCACGACCTCAGTCTTTGCAGTCAGGGTAGACTGCAAAGACTGGCTTATGATTCCAATTCAGCCCGACCCGCCCCCAGCGGAGATCCGTTCCCTAAGCGTTCTAGTCTCTTAGTTATTAGGCCTTGGCTCGAGGTCTTAATTAATTGAGGCAACCATGAACAAGCCCGGTTAAGCAACCGATAATCTCCTATGGTCACCTGCATGATGCCATTCACAAAAAATAATTATATATTCTAGGTCATTCCTGCATCAAGTATCTCACTTTTTCCCGCCATACGTGGAGAAGTGGCAGTTGACATTAGTGACAGCTACCTCACTACTCATGTGTATGAGATAGTGTTAACTTGTCTATTAAATACATACACTACAACATCCCAAAAAGGTTTTTTTTTTCCTTCGCCGTAATGACGACTAGTCAATTAGTCACCTGCCAAATCGAATATCGACGGAAAATAGTGAATGTGTTTATTTTTTTTAATTTTGATTAAACCAGTAATCCAAATGTCAAACCAATCCAGAACATGTTCATCAAGTTTTGTGCCTATAACCATTAATCTAGCTATCAACAAATATCGGTTGAAAACTAATAATTGCTTGAATACATAATTATGTCTGTAAATAAACAATAGTATAAGCGATTGCCGCCGCTGGCCCTCAGATGAATACATATTTAACAGCACAATGCCTTTTTTTTTTGTATGGGCAATCATCAAATGACTTCTCCCGCTCTGGGCGGAGCGGGAGGGCGTGTCAGACTTTTACTGACTAAAACCCACCCGTGTTCCTTCAGTTGCCCATGTGCCAGGGTCACGGTATCTCTTTCGAACAATCACGCGACCCCGGCAGGCATCGGTCCTAGCAGACCCCTTCAGTGTTGCTGACATCTCTTTGAGGCGCGCGTGGAACACTACGCGCCGTCGACCCGAGCTTGGTCCTTACCGGGCGGCGAGCTACCCATTACTCGCCACCCGCAAGCTCGCGCCTACGGTGGCCGGGAGTCCGCAATCGACTCCCAGCACAATGCCTTGAAGGCAAACGTAAAGTATGATGTCCATTAAAAGTGTAATCTTCCCACTTTTGGGACACAGGCCTTCTCTCAGTGAGAGAGAGTGGATCTCCATGCAGACCTAGTGCGGGTTGGTAGATTTCACGTGTCTTCGAAGTTTTGGTTCAAGGACATGCCGGTTTCCTCACGATGTTTTCCTTCACCGTTTTGAGAGCAGTGCTGATGAAATCATTTACACGTCGCTGTCGTTACCACTGGGTTTCCACCGCTCTTATTAAGTAAGTACAACGATTTATTTTAATTAAAGCTTTGTTAAATTTATATTGTCCACCACAAAACCACTTAAACAAAAACCACAATGTTAAAATTAACATAAATAAACTTAACACAGTATTACATAACTGTGACCTGTGTTCTATAATCTATAACCCGCTTGCGATATAATAATAGACACAATTTATGATATCTCTAGGAGAGTGAAGATTTAATTGGATGGTTATGCAATATTTGTTGCCACTCGAAATATTGACGAAGATTTCTATTAGGCGCCATCCTATTTATGTATGTAAATCTAGACTATTATTTAATATTTGGGTGGCAGAGGTCACGTTGCAGTCGCTTCATGTATTGGTTTAGTTTAGTTGAGAAAAGGCTATGCTGATTATGACGTCTTTTGGACCAGTCTTGCCAAGGGATATCGTGTTATTCAGTAACTTGGTTGTGGAGGTCAGATAGCAGTCACTCCATGTAAAATAAAAGATGATGATGAATGAGGTGTTAGCGGGACTGCCCAGTCTGTGCCAGACGAAGATCTGCGACGGAAGACAACTTCTTCCTCGGAATAGGAAAATAGTACGTGCTGCACGCGTAGTATGACACCGTAGAAATGGGTTTTGTCTATTCTTGGTAGAATAGAGATAGAATTGTCATGCTACGCCCGCATAAAACGGTACAAATCTTTCTACAATCTTTAATCTGTCTTTAATCTTTCTACAGTCTGTAATTTTGTCTATTCTTCCGTCGACAAAACCCGTTTCTACGGTGGTCATGCTACGCGTGCTGAAAGCATTTTGTCAAGAATAGCACAATCCTATTTGTTCCCGTGGTTGTAAAAGGCGACTAAGAGACTTACTAGAGAATGGGCGGCAGCGTTCTTTATGCATTTTACCACCATACTGATTATGGCAAAACTCCCTTTTTGGGGGAGCCCTATGTTCAGCAGTGGATGTCTGTTTTCGGCTGAAATGATGATCATAAAATTAGCATCCTATTAGTCATAATCATATTAAGTACAAACATGCGTTGAAATTAGAGGTTACTTCGTGATGGTCTTTATGGATTGTCTTTTCATGAGAAGTCTAATTTGCGATCGGCAATTTTGCTTCACATTTTAAATCACGCTCTATATGCATTCTCTAAGCGCTGTTTATACCGATACCATATTCTACCTCGTTAGATACTTGTTGTACAACCTCATTACGTGTCAGTTGAGTAATCTCTCAGGTATCATATAAATGAAGGCTTACTTATACTTAGCCTATAAAGTAAACAGCCAAGGTTCAAGCTATCAACTCATGAGATAATTGCCTCATTGTGTGTGTATTGCGTCGATTCCTACTATAATTGCGTACTTGCAGATGCCAGCACATCGAGCTAACAGAAACTGTCAAATTTTGCCAGTCAATCTTGAACCTAATACTTTAGCGATAAAGTTGAAAATCTATTAAAGAAATTTTACAGAATGTAGTAGCTTTATGTGCTGGCGTCTGTACACGGCTTATATCGACACTTGGACATGTATCAGCTCCCACGCTGACTTGGAAAGACATTTATGAGAAATAAGATATAAGGTTTTATATTGAAGATGGTAATATATGAACTGGAAGTATGACTGAAGTGTTATTGAAGTAGAACGTACTAGCATTATTGGCAAATCGAAAACTAGTCATGTATGGTAAGAGATTTTTATTTATTTATTTACATTATAGACTAATGGGCTTTAAAGGAATTGTTGGCGAAACTGTCGAGTCCATACTGTTTTGTAAGAATTCTTTTAAAGCCATCTATGCAGGGTCTAATTAAATTAACTCGCATTATTTTACCCACCCGTTGGGTGGTATCGATGTCGAAAACAAATGGAACTAAAAAACACAAAAAATAAAATGTTTTTGTTTTCGTCATTCTAAGGGCGAAGGTGTTCGATCAGTTGTTTTTGTAATTTTCCGTGGAATATAGATATTTTTTACCAATTTTCAAAAACTAAAGTATACCCATCAGTCGTTTGGTTAACAAAGTTAGACAGCTGTTTTTTTTTAAATTGCTTTATTTTAAGTCAAAAACCGTTTGAAGTCAGTGGACTCAAAATTGTTTCGGTAACAATTCTTTTAACGCCATCTATCTATCTGTATTTCTTTTCACATTCTTGTTTATCCACTTTTGTTTTGGTTTATCTTTCGACTAGCTTTTGTCCACGGGTTCGTTCGCGTGAAATTTCATCTTTCCCCGTCCCTCCATCGCCTCGCCTGCCTGCGCTATTACGTCCACCATTGTTCTTTTTGAATTTTTTTAGGGTTTCCTTTGCCAAATGGCAAAAAATGGAACCCTTATAGATTCGTCATGTCTGTCTGTCCATCTGACTATCTGTCCGGGTATGTCACAGCCACTTTTTTCCGAAACTATAAGAGCTATGCTGTTGAAACTTGGTAAGTAGATGTATTCTGGGAACCGCATTAAGATTTTCACACAAAAATAGAAAAAAAAAACAATAATATTTGGGGTTCCCCATACATAGAACTGAAACTCGAAAAATTTTTTTTGATCAATCCCATACGTATCTATGGATAGGTCTTCAAAAATGATATTGAGGTTTCTAATATCATTTTTTTCTAAACTGAATAGTTTGCGCGAGAGACACTTCCAAAGTGGTAAAATGTGTCCCCCCCCCCGTAACTTCTAAAATAAGGGAATGATAAAACTAAAAAAATATATGATGTACATTACCATGTAAACTTCCAACGAAAATTGGTTTGAACGAGATCTAGTAAGTAGTTTTTCTTTAATACGTCATAAATCGTAAACCACAATTTACCTTTCATTCAGTCAACTCAAATAAAAAAATTAAAAAAAAACATTTAATTTCATAAACATAAACCTTATGCATAAACCGTGAATACCTGCAGGTTTGTACGGAACCCTCGGTGCGCGAGTCCTACTCGAACTTGGCCGGTTGTTTTTGTTTCTGTCAGCTCCAAAGGCTCCTAGTGTGATGTTAGGTAGCCTATAGCTTACCTCAAGCCTGCCTGCCTGCAGAGGTGTTTATTTAGTCTACTAATTACCTATATTAACTCTGTCTAGTCAGCCAAGATTCCATGAATTAAATTTAAATTAATACAGAATAGGCAAGTATCAAAACAGAAAAATAAAGTTATTATTCACTTCATATTTCAGTTATGTATGAGGCCAACAGTGAAAAATACGGAACTTGAAAGTTGAATCGTTTTATATTCAGCGTTGCATAATGTTTTTCACAAGGTGAAGAACAATATCTTTAAGTGCAAGGTTGCACCGGCCATTTTGATTCTTAACAATGAGCTATGGAGGGCTATACTTAGTTTGATTGGCCTATTTCTTGCCTATTTCTTGTCGATAAGTCAATATATTGGGGAAAAACGAATTGGCCGAGTGGTATGGCCCCCGACACTCAAGTTGTGGGTCGAACCCAGGAAAGAACACGTGCCCTTGCCAACTTTATGCGTTTGATTTCATCACCACTGCTCTCAAAACGGTGAACGAAAACATCGTGAGGAAACCGGCATGTTAATTTGAAGACTCGTGACATCCATCAACCCAAACCAGGCTTTCGTAGTGGATTATTTCCTTCCCCAGCTGTGATTATGAATTATTTTAACACATCGGCGAATTTTCAAATACTGGGAGAGTCTTGTGGTCACGCGGCCGTAGGGGCCGTTCGATGGTTAAACTACGGTTGCTGAGGTTTCTCTGTGGCTCTGAAAGCACATTAAACCGTAGTTCCCGAAGTTAGTTACTTGTTAGTCCGAAGCCCGAAAGTCTGACAACAAGTCTCTTGATAAAGGGAATTGTAGTATCGAGATCTTAACTGGGTTGTGAAGATCAGAAAGGCAGACCCCGAAATAGTTGCGAAAAAGACTAGGCAAATGGAGGCGGATTATCAATTTATTTGACCAGGAAGTTTTAAACAATATTTTTTTATTCTTTACAAATAAGTCGTCTCATAAATCTGTTGACCGGTTTATTGTCAATAACTTATTTAGGATATGAAGATACTTCCTTGTTCATTCCGAACTGTGTGATCCCGGAAGAAAACAGCTAATGTAGGTTGTTTAAATGTCAATAACCTGAATCGGCCATGGCAAAATAAGACATAGGTCACGGATTTGGTCACATGTCTATTAGGTCATTAGACGATCCTGTTATGATTTATGCCTTACTAGCTTTTGCCAGCCGCTTTGCCCTTGTGGAGATCGAAAAGTATCCCGCGGGAACAATCGACCGGGATAAAAAAAACTTTTTACAAAAAAAAAAACAACCGACTTCCTTAAAAAAACACTACAAAGTCAAAAATAACTTTAATTTCGGAATTCGGTGTCTTAGGATCTGTATTTAAGGTTTTTGCCACCGACTTCCGAAATTAAAGTTATTTTTCACTTTGTAGTGTTTTTTTTAGGAAGTCGGTTGTTTTTTTTGTAAAAAGTTTTTATTTTTAACTTTTTAGTTATGGTAGATACCCCGCACTAATCTAATCGCGTTATTCGTTCATTTGTCGCGCAAATACTTAATGCAAATTTAAGACTTATATGGTTTTCACATGGACCCAATTGTCCGAATGGAACCAAATTAAAATGGGACCAATCGGGAAGCACCAGCTTTCAAATAAAAAAAATCATTGAAATCGGTTCACGCAGTCAAAAGTTATGAGCTAACAAACATACAAAAAAAAAATATTAAAAAAAAATACAGACGAATTGATAAACTCCTCCTTTTTTGAAGTCGGTTAAAAAGTACCCTATGTTTTCATTTAGGATATAAACTATGCGTTTATCAAATTTCATCCGAATCCGTACATGAAAGAGTAACAGACATCCACCCATTCATGTTCATAAACTTTCACATTAGTAATATTAGTTAGTAGATTAACGCTGAATATTCATTACTTTGATTAATTGGTCTTCATCAGCAACCTTATTGCAAAAAACACATTTAATTGCAATCTAAAGCATTTTGAAGGATATATTACCCTATTGATCAGTTCCTATGATCGAAAAATGTGTCTGTTCAACAAAATAACGCAATGAATAGTATTGAAATGTCAAAACGAAAGCCATTCCAACTGTTAGTCATCATCATCATCAGCCTATATTGTTCCCACTGCTGGGACACAGGCCTCCTCTCGATGAGAGGCAGTGGGCCGTAATCTACTAGATGTCACATGTCTTAGAATGATTGGTTCTAGAACATGTCGGTTTCCTCACGATGTTTTCTTTCACCGTTTTGAGAGCAGTGGTGGTGAAATTATTTACACAAAGTAAACCGTCGTAAGTTGAGGTCGATACCACTGGGCCACCACTGCTATCACTGTTAGTGTGTTACAAAATTACCTCGCTGATTGAACTGACGCCAATGTTATCATTTACAGACGTGACACAAATCTTATCGACTATTTCAATCACAAACTCACACCCCAAGTTTCCCTTAAACAAGACATTGAGTTTCCATCCTACCGCCCCTAGACACTAAGGTTGGCACCCCACTAAGATACGGATGCAGATATCACCAATCTTATCACTGATGATACATTCTGTGGCATAATCATAACTGTATTTATTTAGCTGTTATATTACAAAACACTTTAATTTGTTCCGATTTAGATCTGGTGGGCTGAGTAGACTATACTTCATTACATTTAACAGTGGAATAAAGTATTTTTTATAGGTAATTCCACCACAAATTTGACAGGGCACTAGTCACTGTATATTAGGAATTCACAGTGACTAATGTCCTGTCAAATGCCATGCACAAATTAGTGAATCGAATTAAATCATCGGTTGTTAGCGATTTGCTAGATAGCAAATAAAATTTATCTATTGTCTGCTGTTGTCCCGTCTGATGCCAAACGTAAAGAATATCACCATCCCATCTCTTCCCGTGGGTGTCGTAAAAGGCGACTAAGGGACTTACTAGAGAATGGGCAGCAGCGTTCTCTATGCATTTTACCATCATACTGCGATCGCCAACCCGCCTGCCAGGCGTGGCAAATATGCCAAACCCTTCTCTTTGGCATCGAATGATCATCCTCATTAGCAGGCAACCCCACAAAACCCGTTTGCTTGTCTAATCAGCTGTGTTCATATAGGTACTTCATTACTGTATGCCATAACACTACTGTCTGCTAAGCGTTTTACAGAATAACAGAAGTCCAATACAAATGTAGGTAGAAGTTATCTGAATTATCAGTTATCACAGACTGTTTCTAAGCCTACTTAATGATGAACAAATATTAAATAATTGTATCTTTCATTTGTTTTGATATTTAGCACAGTGCTGTGAAAACGCCGCAAAATACTAACATGGTAGATGTTAAACAACTGAATACCTATTTCTTACGGTTTTGGAGACAATGAGTGCTAATTTCACCAATTAAACTGAACGCGATCAGCACATTTAAACTGCGTTCGAGAGCTGTAAGCGTAATTTTTGACACTGATAGTTCTTGAATCGTTCTTGTTCAGTTTCTTTGCTGAAATCCATCCTAAATAATTTTAAAAAAATATGTAATCGACCTTTTTGCTCGTGTTCTCAAGAATATAGGGTGAAAACACACGTTTTAAACACGTTTCAAATACAGGGTACACCCCTGTATTTAATCAAATAAAGAAATGTAGGTATCGCGAACAGGGATTTAAATTAGAGCCCCTTAAGCAGAGTTAAACCTATATCAACACGAAATTTGAGGTGCTATATCTCATAAAACATTATCATTTTAACCATTCACTCCAGACACTACCCATATACAGTAAAATGAGAATATTATGAACAGTAAGGAAAGCTCAGTAATCCGACACCTCCATTGTCTGCCGTCAGTTTCCCTTCGTCCTTAACAATGTGCATAATGGAAGAAACAGAATCCCATGCTTTCTAAGCAAAGCTACTGTAACTTAATACGATATGATATGGGTATGGGTACAGTCACTAGAATGAAACATGATATGCTTTTGCAAAAATGGACAAATAAAATACCCTGTATAATTTCTTAGAAAAAGGTTTTTTTTTTACATCTTTACTAATATTGCTAATGTTGGATTTAGGTGGCCCTAAAAAAGGATGTCTCTCCCAGATTCGGGGGCAGCCTTTGCTTACTGGGATAGTGCAATATAATAAAAAATAAAAAAACACGCGGATCAAGTCGCGGGCAGAAGTTAGTTTGATAGAAAAGCAATTTTCTCTTGAACTAACGATTGAAATTTTTATAAAAGACCTATTTTATAAAAACTTTTTTACAAAAAAAAAAAACAACCGACTTCCTTAAAAACACTACAAAGTGAAAAATAACTTTAATTTCGGAAGTCGGTGTCTTAGGATCTGTATTTAAGGTTTTTTTGCCACCGACTTCCCAAATTAAAGTTATTTTTCACTTTGTAAAAATGACAGCAAATCAACCGCGATTTCTGCTATCGCATAAATATGCATTGTTTGTTTGGAATTAGTGCGGGGTGGATACCACAACTAAAAAATTAAAAATAAAAACTTTACAAAAAAAAAACAACCGACTTCCTTAACAACACGTTAAGGAAGTCGGTTGTTTTTTTTTTGTAAAGTTTTTATTTTTAATTTTTTAGTTGTGGTATCCACCCCGCACTAATTCCAAACAAACAATGCATATTTATGCGATAGCAGAAATCGCGGTTGATTTGCTGTCATTTTTTAAAGAGTTCCGGTGTCTATCTCTGAAACTCATCATCAGATCGGATTTCGGAATAACCCCCTTTCGAACAAAAAAGAATTTTGTAAATCCGTCTATATATGACGGAGTTATGGCCGAAAATACATTTAAAAAAAATATATATAAACATCCGAATTGAGAACCTTCTTCTTTTTGAAGTTGGTTAAAAATAGTATCGGTTCGTTGTTAATAAATGCAATGTAACATCTTATCATCTAATTATAAATTGTAGGACAATACCGCTTTTAATTTTGCTAAGTGCACACATATGTATGTCCGTGACTGTACCTGCAGAGTATGCATGTTCTCACGGGGGCAAAGGCCTCTCAATGTTGAGTAGACACTTTAATATCTGGCCTTGCATATTTTATCTGTGGCGATAAAGCATTGTCGAGTAAGAGGTACTACTATGTAATGTACATAGTAGTTCCATGGACGTATTTACTTTATGTATCGGCCACAAAGAATTTCTCTTTATGATAAGGATAACCCTTAGCCTGTCCTAGGGTTCGCACTCACGTAAGACATATTTA
Organism: Aporophyla nigra; assembly: GCA_947507805.1. NCBI lineage: Eukaryota > Metazoa > Arthropoda > Insecta > Lepidoptera > Noctuidae > Aporophyla > Aporophyla nigra. The sequence continues at coordinate 17,011,288 of OX382292.1, forward strand.
TAGTTGTTACTTGTCAAATCTTGGGATTGTGGCTAAATTTTAAAATAGCTACACGAGACTATCGATCAGAGGGGTAATTGCGGAACTTTTTATCGGTAGGAATTGGTTTAATATTCATAGTTAAACAACATTATTTGCGTTATTTACGTTGCTGAGCCACAATTTTTTCGAACAAATGACGCAATGGTTTAGAAATAATCGTCAATCCCATTTAGATTCTGATAAATTGTGCGTTTCGCAATTAGGGTGCAGGTTAAGCTTCACTTGCTACGGTGAGTCCGGGAATGTGTGACCATCTTTATATACCGAGATTGCTCCGTGCTTCCGAAAGCTGTTGTTCCCGGCTATCACTCGTGGATCATTGATAGTCGTTTCAGGGCGTCAGAAGCCTGAAAGACAACCAGTCTTACCAAAGGGTTTCGTGTTACCGAGTAACTGGGTTGTGGAGGTCAGATTGGCAGTCGCTTAAAGTACTGGTATTCAGCTGCATCCGACCCCAACATAGTTAGTTGGCTAGGAGAAAAGGCTAAGCAGATGATGTTACATGCGAGCAGCTCTACGCACGTCCACTTTTTTTTATCGCTGTTAATCGCAAAATGTGATAATTTGCGGGATTTCTTAACAACTAATTCTAGACATTTAAACCCATCCTCGAATGAGTTGTTAAAAATTAAGAAAACAAGTTTACTAAAAACTTTACTTTTGGCGTGATGACCCTGCAGTGTTTCGAGTTATTTATAAAAGCGAGACGTGATTAACGTAGTTTTAATCAGACGCATTGGCGTCATAAAAATTTTTCAATAATTTATTAAAGCAATAAAATATAGGTACTTAACAATCAAACTGACATTTATTACCTTCAACAATAACAATTAAAGATAAACTTCTATGCAATAATAAAAACATTCATCGTAGGCTTACCATTTTACTTAATAAGGAAATATCAATGTTATTTATTTATACTGCTAATTATAACGCAGTTATGAATCAGCAAAGTCAACAGTTTCTTGATCATTCAACATAATCATGAAGTACCTACTTACCAGTAAGTAATAAGTACATGAATGCACATAGTTATTCTAAATGAGTTAGAGCTACTCAAGGTCCAATAATATAATGCCGTTTGCCAGTAGCCCTAGTGTGAATTCCTTTTAAGGGGATTACCTCGCTCAAATCCTGCAAATACGGTGTGTTTAAAGAAGTTTGTAGATGAATCCTTTTGTGCGTTTTCAATATAAAAAATATATGTTAAACTAAAGGTCATCACAAATACATTGTATTGTTTAAAATTTTAATAAACTTACTCAAATTTTATCAAAAAATCGTAACAATTAGGTCCTTTTTCAACCTAAATTGAAAATTTTCTCTATAACGGCTCAATAACTCGGCATGAATTTTATACCAAAAAATACGTAATGACGTATTTAACAATTTGTATTGATTTTTTTCTCTTATTTCTTTTAATATTTTCAAATATTTTATAAAAACCCGAAATTTCGCGTAAAGCACTATGTCACTCCCGCACTCGTCCCTCTCTCTCTCGTCGTTTCGTCGTAAGTTAGTACGGGGCAGCATGCTCAAGGTCATTGGGCAATGTAATGCCCTTAACCATCTCGAGTTGAGCATCGACCGCTTTGCGCGCTCCGATTGGCCCTTCATAAATCCACGGCCAATCGGAACGCCGAACGCGGTCGATGAGTTAAGTCGACATGGTTTAAAAATGAATCTCACACTAGTGCGGTCCTCTGAACGCAAAAATTGGAACGAAATGTGAATATGTACAGAATTTGGCGAACAGTTGACAATTTTTATTAGCAAGCAGCGCCAATGTGGAATATCAAGATATTCTAGTCACCCTACAGTTACGTTTCCATAATTTTAATACATTAACATTATACTAGTTCACCCAATAAATAAAACATTAAATTTTATAAATATTCCGATGAGTTTAGAAACTAACGCGTTGGTTATACGCAAACTATTTACACAGTACGAGTAAAAAACAACATTACAAATACAAACATTACTTTGTATATTGGCAAGTTTTTTATACCTACAACATGTCCAGGAATTAATGCACACTACCAAACACCCCAGTTCGAATTTTATATTTTAATCATGTTACATACACTGAATTTTAATTATGATGTATAAAACATTGTTTATTTATTAAATTAGTTATACTGATTGTGGGAGAAAATTATGGTCACATTACAAATCTACGCACGCACACTGTCACACACATATAAGATAGCGTAGCGTAGGTAATCTAGCGAGTAGGTATGTACTTCGTTCATTTTGACCTGTTTTGAGTTATGACTTGTTTTAAATTTTGAATGTACAGAGGAAGTGCAACTGTAATTTGGGTATGTAGCTGTGGCGGCTACACCGCCACTTGCGAACTACGCATCACACTGACGTCACCGAAAATCCTGCGCCGCGCAACTAGCATATTACATACAGAATGTTTGGCGCATGGACCGAGAATTTTTTTGGGGGATTAAGTGGGTCATGCGCTATCTTTCAACCATAGACCCCACGTCATTAGTATATTTTCTGGGGGATTGGGATCCCCCAAAAAATGTTGTCGGTTCATGCGCCAAACATGCTGTATATACAACTTTCCGACATCAATCGTCGGGAAGTTGACCACCAAACACGTCACCCGCCTGATCAGAGGATCCTCCTTTTTCTATGGAGGTTGAGTGAACTTTACACCCCGTTCCTCCGACCTCCAAATACTTGGGATCATAAATACTACATTAAAAATCCAAACTAGAAAATAATGGAAAAAAGCGTGGGGTACATTTTGAGGTACCTACATATTTTTTAATGAGATCCCACGCTTTTTTCCATTATTTTCTAATTTTTAGTTTGGTTTTCTATGGAAGCGTGTTTTTAGTTTTTTTTAAACTATAATATTATTTATAGCTTCTGCTCGCGACTTCGTCCGCGTTAAATTTCTTGTTCCCCCGAACCTTCCCGTAGCGTCGAATCACCTACCCGTGCGATTTTCCCCGTTTTTGCAACATCTTACATTACTGCTCCGCTCCTCTTGGTTGTAGCGTGATGTTATATAGCCTTCCTCGATAAATAGGCTACCCAACACGAAAAAGAATTTTCAATTCGGACTAGTAGTTCCTGAGATTAGCGCGTTCAATCAAACAAAGAAACAAACTCTTCAGCTTTATAATATTAGTAGGTATAGATTATCTATTTTTTCAGGGAGTTTTGAATTTTGTGACGATTTCAGCGTAATTTTCGAAGACAGTAGATTTCGAAGACATTGTTTTTTGGCTATCCTGGTAACCCCGGCATGGATATTGGCACAAATGTATAAAATTATTGTATTGTCATCGGTCCTTGACAAGAATACCAAATTTCGAGTTAATCCGACGTTCCGAAGGGGGTCAAAATCATGTTCAAAGTTTCAGTTACAAAGGTACATACTAACATACCTACGTATGACGGTTTGAAGCATTAATCCATTAGCTTTAATCCATTTTTAACACGCTTTTATTAAAAAGCGTGTTAAAAATGACAGAAATTGATTCAGAATGAAAAAACTACTTTTATAATGTGTATTTATTCAGTTCGATTTCGCAATTGGATTATTTGCATTAGCTAAATCTATCAGCAGGCTGACCTTCTACGTCAAACACCACAAAGATACAAATTCTCGAACTCAATACATTTTGCTCATTCCAACACAGGAATACACATAAACAAATCACATGAATCTCATGCATACATTTGTAAGCCACACACACGATGTTTCAGAATGTCAGTATGGAATCTAAATTATACCTGTTTTATAGAAAATGCAAAACAATTTGCCGTGAGGTCTGCGAGGATAGACCACCCTGGCTTTTCTAGGTGCGACCCTTATTTTTAAATGTCGCAACATCATGCTGAGATATGCGTTTTGGCGCAGTAACAAGATAATACCCCTTGGTAAGACTGGGTGTCAGACATTTGGGGTTTTGACTACCCGTAACGACTGTCAAAGATCTACAAATGACGGCCGGGAAATAGAAAATAAAATAAGCCTATAACGCTCCCACGGCTGGGAAACAGGCCTACCCTATGTGAGCCCCTTTACAGAGAGGAGGCTGTAGTTCTACTACGCGGGCCCAAGGCGGGTTGGTAAATGCCACATGTCTTCGAATTTTTCGGTACTAGGACATGCCGGTTTCTTCAAGATATTTTCCTTATCAGCTTTGAGAGCAGTGGTTATGTGCCTGCCTGGGCTCGAACTCACGCCTTTCTAAGCCACGCTTCTCTAATATTCAGGAATCGATTACTAATGACATAAGTCCGAACAAACAACACAGAAACAAACACAATGAGATTACAACACCTGCCATAACAAAACGATCAGCTAGCAACAGTTGTTCTAGTGATTAACATCGATGAACATAATGAACAATGTATTAGCATATGTTTAGCCTTTGTTCAACAAAACTGACGTGACTCATATACTCAAATGCCGTTAAATTATGTGGGTACGCTTTATTCCCCCTGTTGTTTACGCTGTTGCAAATATCGTGGTTTATGAATCGGGGACTATAGTATCTATCTATACTATACGACTATTATAAAGCTGAAGATTTTGTTTGGTTCAACGCGCTAATCTCAGGAACTACTGCTTCGAAATGAAAAAATAATTTTGGGTTGAGTTGCTCATCATCATCAGCAACCTATAAATGTTCCCACTGCCCACTGAGGGAGTGAGCCATAATCCACCACGCGAGCCCAGTGCGAGTTGGTAGATGTCACATATCTTAGAATTTTTGGTTCTAAGACATGCCGGTTTCCTCACGATGTTTTCCTTCACCGTTTTGAGAGCAGTGGTGATGAAATAATTTACACAAAGTAAAGTGCCTGCTTGGGTTCGAACTCACGACCTACCACTCGTAAGTCACGGCCGTTACCACTGGGCCCCCACTGCTCTTCTCAAATGACATGAGACATGAGTTGCTCATTTATCGAGAAAGCCTATATGCTGTGGGACACCACGCTAGGACCTTTAGGAGCCGAACAAAAAGAAAAAAAGTCACGAATAATGTACTCGCACGGGAAGGCGATACGATGCGAGGAAGAGCAAGAAATTTGACGCTTACGAAGTTGCGGGCAGAAGCTAGCAAGACATGCCATTTTCCTCACAATATTTTCCTTCACCGTTTTCGAGGGGAGTGGTGATGAAATTATTTACAATAAGTAAAGCACCATAATGTCAAGCAGTACTGACACAAACAACAGTCAACCTAATCTTTCTACGTCATAACCTGATATTCCTTTGTTTTCTGAATCCCATAACTTTACGGAAACAAAACAATGTTGGACGTGAATTCGAAAACAAAATAAATCAAACCTTAACTTGGTAACAACAAACAAACAGATTATATTGTATTTTTTATACGTACCAGTCGAATAACCAATTTGAATTATTTCAAGGTCACTAAGTATCTCATGATAGAGACGTTTGACGTATTGTTATCTTTTTGTTCGAATTGTGAACGAAAACTTTCGAGGTCCTTTGTAGAGGGGAAAAAATAAACAACGCCATTTTACATTATTCAGCCAAATTTATGTTGTTATATCGCGAAAAGCAGACTTTTAACAAAGAGACTACGACGTACGAAGCAGATTAACTCTTGGTCATTCTTCTACATGTGAAACTACAGTTTGGAACGAGCAATAAGCTTCAACTTTTTGACTCTTCGAATACTTTTCCAAGGTACCAAGAAATCAGTCATAATAAATATCTTAGGACAACCAACACAACGTTATTTGATCCCAAACTAGGCAGAGCCTGTGCTATGGCAACCAGACAACTGATAAACATACTTATATATTTCTAAATACATACATATTATAGATAAATTACACCCAGACACAGAACAAATGATTGTACTAATCACATAAAGATATGTCCTGGGTGGGAATCGAACCCACGACCTCAGTCTTAGCAGTCAGGGTCACTAACCACTAGACTAACAGACCAGCCAAAATAAAATAGCCAAATCAGCATAAAATGACAGCACTCCTCTGTGAGAGGGAGAGGGCTATAAACCACCATGCGGGTCCCCCAGCTCAGTGCAGATTGGTGGACGTCACATGTCTGTGAATTTTGGCTTTTTATGACATGCTGATTTCCTGAGCAGGGGTGATGAAATTAAATACACAGAGTAAAGTGCCTTCCTAGGTTCTGAGTCACGACTTACATGCTCTCAAGTCTATCTACCCAAATATTATAAAAGTGAAAGTTTGGATATTTGTTACTCAGTCACGCAAAACGGCTGAACAAATGAAACTGGCACACAGATAGTTTATAGCCTGAATTAACACATACTTAGGATAATCTTTATCTCACTAGTACGTTTCAGAAGATATCTTTCAACCGAGCAAAGCGCTAGCAAAACCTAGTTGAAAATAAATGCTTTGGCTGCTTGAAGAAGTAATATCGTCACTCATTATTTTATAACCCTCTGCATAATATATGCAAGCATAGTTAATCCTCTACGACGCTAACATATTCTATAATTTCAGTTTTCAGTTTTATTATGACAAAGACATGGCGTTTTATTAATTATTAGCAAAAGCATAACCAGTCATTCCTTCATGTTAATAAGTTAAGCGGTTTTACACAAAGTGAAACTTCTCCCCCCTCCCCCTCTTCTTCAACCCTTAGGGTTGACAAGTAGTGGGGCTTGTGGCTAAGTAATAACAGCCGAAGGGTTGATCGATCAGGTTCAGATACGCTTACCGTATTTGATCCGTGGATGAGTGAGCATCTTTACATACCAAGACCTCAGAAAGCCTGTCAGGGTCGCGAGATTGTTCGAAAGAGATACCGTAACCCTGGCACCTGGGCAACTAAAGGAACACGGGTGGGTTTTAGTCAGTAAAAGTCTGACACGCCCTCCCGCTCCGCCCAGAGCGGGAGAAGTCATTTGATGATTTCCCATCCAAAAAAAAAGACCTCAGAAAGCACGATAAGCAGTTAGTCCCGGTTGTCATTCGTGAATCTATGACACTCTTTACGGGACGTCAGAAGCACGAAAGTCTACAAGCAGTCTTACGAAGCGGTATCGTGTTACCTAGCAAATGGGTTGTGGACGTCAGGTATGCAGACGGTCCATGTTACGTATTGGTATTCAGCTTTAGTATTACACTTGTAACGGAAAAGAAACGAAGTTATCCGGAAAAGAACTGGAGTTACCGGCATAGCTTGCTGAGTAAGCAGGCTGAAGTGGCAGCGGGCTGGCCATGTTTGTCGAAGGACCGATGGCCGATGGAGCAGACGAGTCCTGGAGTGGAGACCGCGTATCGGCAAGCGTAGTTTGGGACGCCCCCCAGCTAGATGAACCGACGACCTCAATAAGGTGGCTGGGACAGACTGGATGCGGAAGGCGGAGGGTAGGGTGTTGTGGCGCAACATGAGAGAGGCCTATGTCCAGCAGTGGACTGCGATGGGCTGATTTGATTACACTTGTAACGACACTAGTAACGCTTTGGTATTACACTTATACTACACAATTTGAATACACTGGGAGCCAACCCTAACATAGTTGAGAAAAAGCCCGGCAGACGATGGGGATTGGTAAGTACTCTTGATTTGTATCGATAACTTATGTGCATATTTTTTTCACGAAGTAACTGCACGGCATATAACAATTATAATAAGGTATTTATTTATAGTTTCAGTAGGTGTCGTAAAATGGACCAAATTAGATCTCCATTAACAGCATTAGCAGTTGTTATTCATAGCACCTATGAAATTTATTTATAGACTGAAAATATGCAGTCTTAAAATACATTTTAATTATGTACAGGTTTTACTATCTATGACTTCACTTCGGTAGTTTCCATCAGCTTGCGGAACAAACAATGTTAACTCGGAAAATAGACGCTATTAAATAACTTAAGAAGTTATGAACCCATGTACATCTATGGTGTAGTACATAATTGCAGGCCACTAGAAAGATCCTTGAAGTCAGAAGGAAGTAAGTATAAGTGGTTTCGACATAAACACACGACACATTCTGCATCTATTTGATGCACACAAGTTCATACATTTTTTATTCAAGCTAATACAAGTCGTCAGCGAAGACCTTAGGGACGACTTTCCAATGTTTTGTCCTAAGTTTAATTTATGTACAGCGCGTACGAACATAAAACTCCGATATGGCTGCCGCATATGTGCGCGACGCGACTCTTGTTGAACTATGGAAATTGTTCTACGATTAACGTTTCGCCCGTCTACGGCAACCTTGATACAAAAGTGAGAACTGATCGTTTATATGCAAATTATGTATACGGAAAAGTGAATATTAAATATTCCGATTTCACATATGTTTTAAAATTTTCTCATGGAATTTGATCTAAGATGGCGCAACATTGGTCGTCCAAGCGTGCATTAAGCTCTCTACAGACCATTCAGTTGCAAGAAGCAGAACATTTTGTAAGTCCAAAAAGCGCGCTCGTATTAGGTCAAGCGTGTGAAGAGCTTTTCGTAAGCTTGTGGTCTAAACCTCTTTGACTCGGCCTTTTTGTTGGTAAACTGTTTTATCGTTTTATTGCGCAGTTTATTCCACGTGGTTAGCCTGAGAATTTAGTAGCTAGACATTTTTGGACGGTTACTGAGGCAACTTGTATACACGGTAGCAGGCACATGGATGCGCAACAATTCTGAACCCATTGCAAGCGTTGAAATTATTCGCCAGTTATTAAAAAAATATTTGTAGTTACATTACATACATCTTGACCGCGTAGGCGGTGGAGGTGCACTTTTGTATCAACAGCAGATTTTTTTAAATGATAATCGACAAAAATATTATACACTTGGGCGTCTAGAATTATATGCTGAATTTATGGTTACAGTATGCGCGTCGATATCCCTACCACCATGTACCTATAATAAGTTATCTGCTGGAAATCTGTCTGGTATTTAGTTTTAAATCAGCTTATTAATTTGAGAAAACAATTGTCTTCAAACACCTTATCACAATAGAGGTAAACATTCAAACAAAAAATGTAATTTCTTATACAAACCATGGGAACCAACTTAACATAAATCAAGACAAGTTATTTTAAGCTTCATAACAAATTGCTACCGACATGTTGTCAATTAAAGTTACTTAATACATGATCACCTATTCACTAAACGATTTGATACACATCGAAGGTTCAAAGCCATTCGGTCGAAAGCAAGAGGCGAGCTAAAGCAAGACCGGTTTGATAGTTCAATTGCACGCCCGTACCGAAGCGAATGGGGGAATTCAAAAGATCCAACATCTTATAAGTAATGGATGTTGGGAGAAACGTTATTTTAATCTTGGAAGAATACCACAGTATTGAGTAATATTTCCTATGATCTAACAGAAGAAAAAACATCTATTGCATAAAGTAACCTGAATCATTTTGAAGGATGCTGTTGATTCATTGATTCATATGCTCGAAAAATGTGTGTATTCAACAGTGTGAATATCGCAATGAATGTTGTTGAAATGTCAAAATGGATGACTACTGTTCGTTTTTTACGTTATTACCCTGCTGGACGTATTTATGGTTAACTATCTGACCCGACAGACGTTGTCCAGTGCAAAGTAGTTTATACACAAATCTCGAATTTGAACATATTCCGGGAAAATTTATAAATGTTTCTTTCCTAACAAACTTTATTCGAACTACAACCATTTTTTTAATTGCCAAATCGGTTCAACCGTTCTTAAGAGAAGATTTTTATCTAGAAGAAAACTATTAGTACTTATTTGCAGGTATCAACTGTAAATCTTAAATCGCCAACCCGATTTGAGCAAGCGTGATGATCCTTGCTCGTGCCTTCAGTGTATGAAAAGAGGCCTTTGCCCTGCAGTGGGGCAATAATGCCTTGTATTATTTATAATATAACATTATACTTGGAGTCGTTACGGGTCGTCAGAAGCCCGAAATTCTGACAACCAATCTTACAAAAGGTATCGTATACCTAATAACTGCTGGGTTGTGGTGGTAAAATAGGCAATTGCTCCATGTAAAAATAATATTGGTATATTCATCTGCATCCGCCAACCCCAACACAGTTAGGAAAAAGGCCAGGTAGATACCAGTATTTTCCAATATAAGTGCCGGAAGGACACCACCATTCGCAGGTAATGTTTAATTCCAAGTGGGAGAGTATTGCCATTAACCGAGCACAAACACACTCCGGCTACAATCTGTTAAGAAAATTACTCTTACTAACATAAAAACATAGGTGCATAGTGTGTACGTATAGAAATTCAATTTCTATTACTATGTTTCTTACAATACTTAGAAAACATTTATGACTCAGTCGCACTCAGAAACGCGGCAATCATTTGTTCTAGACGTCTTTATACCCACATCAAAATGTCTGCTGTGAGCTTTTATTGTCACATCAAATACCCTATTCAGATTAATCATTACGAATGTATGACGGTGACTTTTACTATAAGATACTTAATTGGTAAGTCTCTTTCAGAATTGTCATGAGAATAACCTATACTACAGTAAAAAACTATAGAGGTTTCAAGGGACACCCGGATGGAACGAAGTTCCTTTCCAGGATTCATAATAGTTATAATTTTTTAATTATTTATTATGTAACAAAAACCTGTAAACACTCAACAAAAATATTCTCTCTCTCTCCCTATCTCCTTCTCTCTCCCTCTCTACCTCTCTCTCTCTCCCCCTCCCCCCTCTCTCCCTCTCTACTCACAACAAAAAAACAACAACATACAAAATATATACGGTCAAATTGAGAAACCTCGTCCTTTTTTTGAAGTCGGTTAAAGCATGTCGTGACTACTTTTCGTAAGATTTTTTTCCGTCTAGCCCCCTTTCACAACGCGCGATAAGGAACTTCGTTCCAATAACACCTGTGTTTACATCCAAGAGGACGTCGTGGCTAAGCTACGCTTGCCGCGGTCAGTTCACCACCATCCATACCACCAGCCACCATCCACCATCCACCATCCATTACATATCGAGACCACTCCTTGCCTTGGAAAGCAGGATACGCCGTGGGTCCCGGCTGCCATTCGTAGATCTTTGATAGTCATCATGGGTAGTCAGAACCATCTGAGGTTGAAATTGTTTATATTTATTTTATTTATCTACATCTCAGCTGTTTTGAATTTCAATACTAGCGGTAGGGCCGCGACTTACTCTGCGAGGATTTGAGAATTGGGTCCACATAGTCCTAAGCGTTAATCCAGGTGAAAACTATGTGACAAACATCCAAATCCATTCAGCCGTTTTGGTGTGATTGCGTTACAAACATCCTAACAAACTTTCACATAAAAAATATTAGTAGGGAGTTCGTGTAATGGTAGTGTCTGCGACGTGTCGTAGTCGTTGCGGTCTCAAAGAAATTAAACCTGTCTTAAAAACCACAAAGCCTCTTCATCTGTTCAAAGAAAAACATTATTAATTATGAAAAGTAAAGTACGTCGTGGTTTTACGTCAAATACCTTTCTATAAAAATAATTAAATTAATCACACTGAATCCACAGACAATTAAAATTAAAAAATAAAACTTTTCAAAACTATACAAATATTTTTAATTTGTCTGGCTAAGCGAAGTTTCATATTTTGGAACAGGTGTAGAAAATAAACGAAAACGTATAAACGCATTTTCTTTTCTTTCTAAAATCACGAAGAAAAAATTCAAAGGTCTTGTCCCAAAGTGCGTCAACGGATGTTGTCGATCTCAATAAAATGAATTATTTCTTGAGATGAAATAGTCATTTTAAGGGGTCCGTTTTCTATCTGGAATTTCTCAGTAACAGTCCGGATTCCGGATTTTTACACGGTTGATAGATATAGGCTCGCCTCCTATTACACTGGCCAGATGTCAGTGTACTGCACTATAGGTATATCTCTGTCGAGCCGTGATGCTATGTCGTATGTTTGTAAATATATATATAAAACCAATAACCATAAAATATGTAATAAGGTTTAATGTTTTAAAAGTACGTTCGTGTTTTCCGTGCGGCATTTAATTACACTCACGTAACGAACATTCGTTCGAAATGTTACACATATTAAATTGTTGGCTCATGAAAATGTAATAAAAATGCTTTTAATGTGCGTGCTAACAGCTAACGGCAAACAAATACGTGGGTTAGAAATGATATATCATCTGCATTATGCCCTTGGCTAATACCATTAAAGTTGACCAATGAAGAAGAATGCATATACAATACCACGCGACCACAAAAAACCCATAACACCACCTTGACCGAATTAAAAGAACTTTCACTGGAAGCGACATTAATTAAAATTAAATTAAAGGTCGCAACGTGCGTGCTTCGGAAGCAGTAAAGTATAAAGGGAGGTGTGAATTTCTCAAAATTAAATTTTATGTGTGTCAGCACGTCTTAAGCCGACTTTAAACGCTCAAAGGGCACGAAAGTTGGTGATAATTTAGAATATATAATATATATACACAGGAGAAATTAAGTCTTGACTGTGACTTAATAAAATTGATTGACTGTAATGTTCCACGAAATATTTAGTGAAGAGAATTTCTGTATTTGGAAATGTTAAGTTCACTATCCGTAGAGCACTTTCTCATAGACAACTAAGAAGGAAAAGCCGATATTGATACTAGAAATCCCTCTTACAAATAGAAAGCTATTGTTAAAGTAACAACAGAACTGTAGCACCAATTAAAATTGCTTGAAATCAAGCCGTAACAAGAGGAAGGAGATTATTCAACAGCCGAAGGAAATGTTACTCGAATACATACATACGCATCCCTTTCGAAACTTGTTTACAGTGAAGACTGATTTACATTGATCCAGTATTTCAATCCAACGTTTGAGCCAACTGGCCAGTTGGATCATCCACCGGCCAAAGAATTAGCTGAAGTTTTTTTCTGGGTTTACAAACTTTCGGTTAACTTACCTTCTTTGTATCACCCAGCGCTGAATTTTGGATGGTGGATTGGATTAAAAAGTGGTTTACTGGTCAAATATTGTTACCAAGATAGTATGGACATCAGACTAGGAAGCTAGTGCTTAATTATTCCTAGTCACTTTTTAGTGATGAGTACATTAAACGATGATGAATAAAGAGGAAGAGGAACAAAGAAAAGAAATGGATGGATTATGTGTTGGATGATATGATACAAAAGGGAGTAAAATAACAGCGTGACGGTTAATATAAGGGATTGGAGGAAGAAGCGCTAATCCCAAGAAACACGGAACAAGGGCAGAAAGATAATGATTAGTAAATATCGATCTAGAGACACTGGATACCAGTAGGTATTGCCTCCATCTAAATCTGTATTCACTAGCAACGGACATACTAGATACAAGATACCGTGCTTCGTATCAATAAAGTACATTGAGTTATTACTTGTGTTGAGGAAACTAGATCGAAACTCAGTTGTTGCTATTTTTATGCCTTACAACTGTGCTAAGATCTAGTTGGTGGGAAATTGTTACAGTACTGTTTTTTAGGGTTAGATGGATTCTAGTTTGTTTATAGTAGTAGAATCTGAGATGTATTGCCTATCTAGCCAGCCAGGGAAATGAGAAAAAAATTGTTGAACGATGGAATCTAGGTTTGCTAGGTTAACTTGTACCTAGAATTTAAGCATAAAAACTGGGACACGGAAGAGGCCTTAAATACTCATTTCTCGGTTCATGTTTCACATAAGGTTTATAATAATACTATAAGAGCGGAAAGTAAGTTAGTTTGTTACGCTTTAACGGCAGAACGGATTTGGATGAAATGTGGCACACAGATAGACCGTCATCTAGGTAAGGACATAGGCTACTTTTCTGGATGGCAGACAAACTTGCGGTTAACAGTTATGTAAATATTTCGAACACCTATCCCGGTTTTAGAGGTCTGATAAACTGTCCATAACTATTGATAAAAAAATATTTTTAGTGAATTTCGTTTTATGTACTGTGTTCAGAAAGGCCATTTTCAAGATATCGAACCAATGTCAGCACTATTGAGTAGCTAATCATCGAAAGAAGCCATAAAAATAAAGAAAACATCTATTTATACCGAACTGCGTCACTTTTTCAGCCCGGATATGTAAATAAAGGTTACAAACTCTTTGTTCGCCCAACCTTCATGGAGGTTGAAACCTTTAACATGCCTTCATAAGTTTATACCAGTCGAAGTCACTCCCTGTCAAGTTCAGAAACTAATAGAGTACGCGAAGTCGTGCGAGGTCGTTGGAGGTCGATATTATAAAGGTGGACGGAATCACGTACCTACTAGGTACCTACTCTGATAACTGCAAAACAATGCTTAGGGCTGTGCAAATTCCGAACATGATTTTTGATGATTTTTTTGTCATATTATTATTTAAATTACACAATGCGAAGATTTTATCTTTTTTTTTAGGGTACCTCAAAAGGAAAAAAATCGGACCCCTTATATGTACACTTCGTTGTACGCCCAGAACACGTCGAGGTATCATGTTGAAATTAATATCAAGTACGTAGGTCTGCGGACCCATGGATGTCTACAACCTGCAGCACTAGGAAGTGGTGAAGGGCGGGCGTTTTGGGTAACTGTCTTATGAAATTTTGAGGTTCAAAAAGTGCTGACTCTGAGCTGCCTGATCTAAATAAATGACTTTTGATTTTTATTTACAACCTACAGTGTACCTACTTCCCGTTGACCTAGAATCGAAATTTGGCAAGAAGCAAGGTCACACATTACAAGAAAAGGAAAACTCCGAAAGTCAATAATTTGTAGTTTTATCACAAAATATTTATTTTAGCGAGTACATACATTTGGAGAAGCGACTGACTTATCGACAGCGAAGTGCCAAAATACCTCTTATCTTACATTTTGAGAAATTGTCTTTATTATGTCCGTGACTTTATGGTCAATCTATGCATATTTTGTTGAAGTCACTTCATCTGTATTTTTAACAAAAACTGGAAAAAAAATGTTTAAATTAAAACCAGCACCTCCTATCTTACATTTAATTAAGCGTGTAAAGCCTATTTAACCAAATACATACTAAACTATTGTAAAACTTAAAAATCTTATCAAAACTTCCGCTTTCATTATTTGTATATTCTTTTTTTATGCTAATTCTTTCATTTTATTTTTTTAGGAAATTTTGCATTTTGTCACTTTGTGTTAAATTTAGTCTGTGTTAGTTAGAAGGTATTGGCACTTCGTCGTCGTTATATCGATGTATGGTAAAACAAATTTTTCAACCACAAAGTTAAGTTTGTTACTGGCATAAATTCATCCCAACTACGGAACCCTTCACCGTACGTGGTGCGACACGCAATTGGCTGGTCTTTTTTAATTAAGGTATTTATTCAAAATCTTCTCGTCGTTTCAAGGTCTTGTATAGATATTATGAATTTATGATATTTGAAGTTCATTTACCTATTGAAGGTATTTACATCCTTAACGAGGTTATTCAAGTGAATCATACAAACATAAACCCACGAAAACCCAAGACAATTACCGAAAATCAATAAAATAAATAGTCTTGTACGCAATTTCGACGTCTGTTCAGAATGGAATCGCATTTTCGAGTTGAACATTTAAACGGTCAATTAAATCCGGTTAAGTAATTCCGGACAACCCTGCTGTGTAAATTTACCATTGTTACGTAATGTAACGTTTCAGTGAAACACTAGGAAGTAATGTAACACGATCGCGCAATCACGTAGCGTTTGATAATTGATACATAATACAGCAATGTCACGAATGGGGGGCTCGTGGCTAAGTCTACGTCAACACGGACTTTATCAAATCGCGGTGGGATTTTTTCGCACCCTAGACGTTTAAGGCACTGCTTAACGTCGAGAGTTGAAAATCAAATTGAGTACAATTTAGCGCGTCGAAAATACATACTGTTTTGAGTTTTCTCGGCGTTAAGCAGTGTGCGAAAAATCCCGCCACGATTTTATTACGTCCGTGGGCTAAGTAAAATCAGGCGCACGGATCGAAGCTACTTTTGCCGCGGTCGGTCTGTGGAAGGGTGACCATCTTCATCTTTACTTACCGAGACACTTTCGTGCCTCGGGACACTTTCGTGCCTCGGAAAGTAAGTTAAACCGTTGGTACTGGTTGTCATCCGTAGATCTTTGACAGTCATAAAAGCCCGAAATCTGACTACCAGACTTTGTAAGAACCAAGGTGGTATCTATTACCCAATCACTGAGCAAAAGCACGTAAAGCAGTTGGTCCCGCCTGTCTTTCGTGGATCTTTAACAGTTGTTAGGGGTTTAAGAAGCCCTAAAGTCTGACAACCAGTCTTACCAAGGGGCAAGGGGTATAGTATTAGCCAGTAACTGGGCAGTGGAGATCAGATAGGCAGTCTATCCATGTAAGATAGTGGTATTCAGTTACATCCACTTACACTGGAAGCCGACCCTAACTAATTGGGAAAAGGCTAGGCAGATGACGACAGTAATGTCAGAAATATGACTAACAGACTTTATAACGAAGAACGCCTATAAATACACCCTGTATAAACACTGGGGTCAAGAACCTCGTGAAAAAAGGCGTGCTATAAATTCGTCGCTCGTTCATGTGGTTATTTCAGACAGAGTGTCGCAAATAAACGCGAATAATTTATTAGTTCCTTTGCAGAAAAGGTGTCCAATTATGCAAAAATTACGGGACTTGATGATGTTACTTCAGAAGGGATTTAGTATATGACTCAACAAGAGACTCGTGTCACGCTTGTAATGCACATTTCGTCGGTTATGTTTAAGTCCCACGTAATAAGAGGCGAGCCAAATGCTATCAACGGAAAAACCAAGAACACTTTGATCGACCAGGAAGTGGCACCTCTTGCTGAGCAGTAGTAGCTCTTGAGACCACTACCAACGAGACAGTAACTACTTAATCAGACTTGAATCAAAATAAAGCCTCCCGCATAAAGGCGCCACGCGACTCTTGTAGTAGAAGAGTTCCTATGAAAACTTCATGGAAATTGTCGCGTCGAGCCTGTCTGCAGGAGCTTTAGAAGTGACGTCACAATGAGCATGAACTCCGAGATGAGTCTTTCACTACTCTCACACACACGTATACTTTCCGTAGTATGACTAATCGAGAAAATCAGCATTGAAAGAGAAACTGTATGCTTGCTACTTGCATCCCAAATAGGTACATTACTCAGCACAGTTATCTTATTACTAAGCCAAATAGTGTATTCATCAGATGCTACCAGGAAATACGAGTATTTGTCATGAACGTCAGTTAGGAAAAACTTTATCATTAACTCGGCAGAATTATCATCTGACCCTACAGTAAAAGCGTGCTCTGAATCATAAAATGTAGTAAGTTGTAGGAGATACTTATGAATAAAAAAGCCGTCAGTCCCGGCTAGGGCTTCCAATACCGAGATCCTGGTATTAGATTTTTCTTATACGGTATTTATACGGATAGTGAAAAAATCCGGTTAAACCCTAGTTCCAGCTGTCTTTCGTGCACCCTCGAAGCCGAAGTCATGATAATGTTACCAAGTAACTGCGTTATGGAATAAAGTACTAGTCAGCTGCATTCGGTTAGCCTAGAAGCCAACCAAACATAGTTGGGAAAAAGGCTATTCAGATGATGATCATGTTGATGATGGCGATCATTAGGCCCTGTGATCCTTGGCAGAGGATCACCAAATCCCTGTTTTCACCGTGACACCACCAAATGCAGCAGCATTCATATTGTGTTACAAATAAATAAACATCAACAATTCGATTAGCAAACAAGACGATTTTAATTAAATTTCAATTTCCCCTTTCACGTTTCCTAAAAGCAGTTTCTAAGAAGCACATAATCCAGTCTAGAAGTGGCTGTTTAGAGCTGACAAAATGTAAATTATTTCTTTGTAGAGAGGTGGTGGATTACTGGTCACGGCCGCGACTTATTAAACTATTATTTATTTTTTATTTTTTAGGGTGTTTCGAATTTTGAGACGTATGCCAGCGTAGTTTTCGAAGACAGTTTTTTTGCTGTCCTGGTAACCCTGGCAAGGACAATGGCACAAATTTATGAAATTATAGTACTGTCATCGGTCCTCGATAACTCTAAAGAGTTTGAGTGATGGTCGTTTAAAGTGGGTCAAAATCGCGCTATAAGGAGTCGGTTACAAACAAACATACAAGTGAAGCTAATATAAAGGGTGTAAAAAACAAACCGTTGTAGGTTTATAGCCACGAGGCCTGAGCCTCAGCAGTGAGAACATTCTAGGCTGCATCATCATCATCATCAGCCCAAAGAACCCTCCTGCACCGCCACTTTGACCGATACATTTATTGGGGCTGGTTTGTTATAACCGTCATGCTTAGCAGGCAGGTTGGCGATCGCAGTATGGTGATAAAATGCATAGAGAACGGTGCTCCCCATTCTCTAGTAAGTCCCTTAGTCGTCTTTCGCGACACCCACGGGATGAAATGGGATGGTGCTATTGTTTACGTCCGGCACCACACTGAACATGGCATGGCGGATTATGTATTCCTTTGTAAACATGAGTTTTCTTTGAAGAAATTGCATTTAAAGTTTCAAAGAACTTCTCAATAGGTGTCATAATCATTTGTCTCTGTTACTTCCTCAACTATCTCAGTTTATTTATATATTAGTTATTTCTTCTAATTAAGAGATATAAATATATCCTTCACAAGTGGAAAAAGGTTGATGTCTAGCCGTTTTATTCGTCAATGTCTACTTATAAATAGTTCTATTGCCTTCGTTTTATCGAATGCTAATAAATCTATTTAAGTTCCTTAATGTCAAATGTTCATGCAATGCATCCTTAATAAAGATGGATGACGATTTGAATGACGTTGGGTCTAGAAGGTTTAGCGCCTTCCTGTAGATGCCATTATTTCTTTGTATTGCGATTCGTGTGTATTCCGGTTTAATTCTAAATAACACTATACTGGGAGATCTGTTCCGCCACATCTTCATTTCAGTTAAAGCGCTAGAAAGTGGTGAAGGGCATGCGTGCTTTAGTTTCACAAATAAATAAATGTGCAGTATCTCTTAGTAATGTCAAAATAACAGCTGTTACCAAATGCATAAGAAGACATGTTTTTTTTTTTTTTTGTTTAATTTTTTGGGTGACTTTCAGGTTTGTTCTGGCTTATCTCCTAAACGCCTGGACCGATTTAGACGGGACTTTCACGGGCAGAGAGCTGATGTCATAAGCAGTAACTGCTTCATTTTGACCCGGTAGCACGTTCCCGTGGGATAAATTCCAACAACCACGCGGCACAGTTTCAATCAATAAGTGCTGATTCTTAACCCAATTTGAATAAATTACTTTTGTTTTTACACGCTTTATATTAGCTTCACTTGTATGTTTGTATGTTTGTTTGTAACCGACTCCTAATAGCGCGATTTTGACCCACTTTAAACTACCAGATTTCATTCAAACTTTGCACACCTGTCAAGGACCGATTACAATGCAATAATTTCATAAATTTGTGCCATTATCCTTGCCAGGGTTACCAGGACAGCAAAAAAACTGTCTTCGAAAACTACGCTGACATACGTTACAAACTACGCTGCCATACGCCACAAACTACGCTGACATACGTCTCAAAATTCGAAATAGTAAAAATAGAAAATAAATAATAGTTTAAAAAACTAAAAAACACGCTTCCATTGAAAACCAAACTAAAAAGTACAAAATAATGGAAAAAAGCGTGGGGTGCCTGATATCAATAAAAAAATACCTTAAAAAGCACCCCACGCTTTTTTTGCATTATTTTGTACTTTTTAATTTGGTTTTCAATGGAAGCGTGTTTTTTAGTTTTTTTAAACTATTATTTTAATATGGAAACCTTCCGCCAAAGCGGGCTCCAAACTGCCTTGGTATAAAATAATCAATTTTCGAACACAAACAGCATACCAAAACAATTAATTTGGACACTTATACCACAAAAGAATAACACTCGAGATTTTCAACGAATTATTTGTGACACAAGTCTATTTTCGAACACACTAACTCCATGTCTCTAGATGCTTTACGGCCATTTTTACAACCAAACAATAATAATAAACAAAGGCTGTGATGTGTATAGACAGTTTGAAATGCTTTTGCGCAAGCGTTCGATCAACGATCTATAGTTTATTGGCCTGTGATCTGCGTGGTCGAGGCTGACCCACAGTGCATTGTGCTTTGTCAGAAACTATATAAACAAGGAAATCTTAAATCCACGTATTTATATATCGTCGTATAAAAGTACTTAAAGATGTGAAGAGACTTTCGACGTAGCTTTTAGCAACAGTGCTATCGAAAATTGATCTTTAAAGTCTTTATGCGGAAGAAGATTGGAGCGTATGGAGGTGAATCGAAAGCAGTGCCAAGACAATGTTTCTATAAGATATATTGGTAGCAAACGATTTCCTCAATAGTTAAATGAAGGACAGTTTCCTATGTCCTGAATGACTTGCTTCCGATAAATGTAGGTATCATAGTATGTATGTTAATGCAAAACTGGGTATACAAATAGAATTTTAATGGCTATCAAAAGGTTAGCAGCTATTACAGATAATAATAGTTGTTGCCAGTAGGTACGAATGGGACATTTTTCTTAGCTTTACAAACAGAAAGTTATGGCCAAACAATCACACCATACAACATTGCCATACAACGTGGCAATATTGCCAGACTTTGGGCACTTTTCCTGTTCACAACGATGCGGAAGAATTATTTGTTGCCCTACGACTCTTAGCCCACGTTTTTTAGAGTTCATACCCAAAGGCTAACCAACGGGGCCCTATTACTTAGCCTCCACTCTCTGTCCGTCCGTCCGTCTGTCTGTCAGCAGGCTGTATCTCATGATCCGTAATGGGCAGACGGTTGAACTTTTCACAGAATTTGTATTATACTGTTGCCGCTATTACCACAAATCATAAAAACAAAAACAAAGTTAAAAATTAAAGGGGTCTCCATATCCATTCACGAAACGTGTTTTTCCGGCATTTGTTGCCTTATGGTACGTAACCCTTCCTGTGGGAGCAGACTATCACCTGGCCGGTTTTAACTAACGTGTACTTACATATTATTTTTTTAAGACAGTTAGCTTTTTAAATTATGTAAGTAAATATTATCCTGGAAATTAAATAGATATGACAGAGAAACAAAAAAAAAATTAGGTAATATTATGATGTACGTAAGATAGGAATATAAAAAACTGCAAATTAAAGGTATGCAAAAGGTAGCTACTGCATGCAATGTGTTAATAAACATGCCGATAAATAACGGCAAATATAGTAGGTAAATATCTGTATTACCCAAAATATATAATTAACTTTGCCAATACTCAGTCGTGCAATTTGTAAGTTATAACATCGTTTGGCACCTATTTCGCGTACTTTAATGCATTTCAACGCAATGCACCAATATGTACTGTTATCAGTTTTGTGTCAATAACGTTTAGCTAATCAAATATATTTGCGACAATACCAAGCCCAACATCGGTGCGTATTTCCATTCTGTACAAGGCCAAAACGCAACCATAGGAATCTGCTCGCGTATATTTTGTAATGCATTTTTTAAACTTGTGATTACAATGTATACACGAATTTTGCGTACTACTTGTTAGTTTGTAACGTAGACGCGCACGTGCATCTTTCCAATTTATACAAGGCCAGAATGCCACCATAGGACTTCTGATTGCCGGGCTTCGATTTAAGGGGTGTTACGGGAGGAGGGGGGAGGTGTATAGCCTCTCCTGTGAAGGAAAAGTTTCGAACCCCCCCCCACATTTTTGAGAAATTTGTAAATATTCTAACCTAACTTTTGAATTTTCGTGTAGAGGTGTGGGGTTGACGAATAAAATGAAGGGGAAGTAGCAACGCTCGACAGGACACTTCGCTGACAGGGCTCGCCAACAGAATCAAGGCGTTTCCATAGGAGGTCACAGTTTTAACTTAACCTAACCTCCCCAAACCATGTCGTTTCTGGCAGTCGCCGGCCGCTACCGCGGCACCGCTCGCTTCGCTCGCTCGGCTCGTGCGTAGGAGGTCCAGGGCTTTGAATAACGTTAAAAATTTGGTATCGTTACTTTCATCGGACGAAGATAACGTTATTAGTAGAGGTCACGTTATGCTTGGTAACGATACTTGGCATACGTTTTACCGGTAACTGAGTAACGTTAAATTTTTATTTATTTTCTTTCATCTCTTTCTTTCGTCTACATTAATGAAGTTGCATTTGCATCATTTGATTGGCGATGTAGCCGTAGAGCGCCGGCGCCCATGGTGTGCCGCTTAGGTTGCGCGGGTTGACAACAACGCATGAAGTAACGATAAAAGTATCGATACTAGTAACGATAATGGTAACGTTATTTTATGGATTCGATACCAAAGTATCGTTACTAGGGCATGCAAAACCGGTTTTCCGGTTTTGCGCAAAACCGGAAATCGGCCAAAATTTAACGATTTTTGAAAACCGGTTTTGAGAGCCAAAACCGGAGCTCAGCTCCGGTTTTCCCATTATTGAGTAACAATTAGCATTTTGATTTTTATCAACATTTTTTCGAACACTCAAAAAATAATTAATTTTGAGGCATCAAATGTATCCGAACCGAACACAGCCTGCATCCACCCACTTACACGCCTCCCTCCACTACCCCCGCACCCCGCACCCGTAACCCGCCAGCCTGCGCCTGCGTTGTTGCAGTAATACCCTTACCGGGAGTGCAAGTGCGTGTCCGCCGCCCTCGCCTGCGACGCTAGGACAAAATGTGAGTATTTACTTAGTTATTAATTTATTATATTTTGTGTCTTTTAATGTACATTTATGTTGAGCTCGTGGATGAAACGACACGAAGGGCGCAATTACATCCAGTAGTTGCTGCGTTAGCCTTAATTATATTACATTATGGTTCACCACTTGTGACAGCAAGCAAGATTTAATTAAAACGTGTTTTATTATTCGTGTTATATAGATAATTTTATAACTGACAAAAGTCTTTGATTCGGTTCTGTTCTGAGCCGTTTGGATTGTCGTTCCTATCCTATCGAATCCCGTTCAAAGAATACGTGAATACCTATTTTGGGTAGGACTTATAGGACGACCGAACGACAATTAAACGTCAACGATATTTGTCTTGTTTGATTTACGTGAATCAAGGTACAGGTGTAATTGCGCCATAACGTAACAGTAGAATTCTTGTGCCAATTTTTCCAAGTCTTAGAGAAAATGATTTTTACAGATTTAATATATATAAAAATCAATTTCTCAAAATCTTAATTTGTTAATGTTTACGTTATTACTATTAATAATAATGTTTACGTTATTATAATATTTCCTTTATTAGTAATAAAGTAAAAACATTAACCAAAGTGACAGAAGATATTTTTTAACCATAGACTAGTCTAGTCACCTCTAGTGTTAACGCACCGAAATGCGCGGAATTTTAGCTAGAACCACACTATTAAAATCCGACGGCACGACGACGACAGCGACACGCGTTTTCATTGGTTAGCGTTTAAAAAGACATAACTAGATGAACTGACGCCAATCAGCATGCCTTAAGCCAGAGCCACTTGGCCGACACACGATGCGACGACACGCGTCAACACGTCAAATGATGCATGCACCATTAGGCTACAGTTCTCCTAGTAGTGTAATTTTAAAACGTTTAACCAATGAAAACGCGTGTTGTCGCGTCGGGTGGCGTTTTAATGGTGTGGTTCTAGCTTTATTTGACGTGTTGACGTGACGTGGCATCGTGGTCAGTGCGGTACTGGCTTTAAAAATGTCTAAACTGAATGCGTGGAAAAAAATGTACTACCTAATAACACACCAAAATGCACGGAATTTAAAAACATCCTAAACTAAATAAACTTCGCCCGATTCTAATTTTTTTTTTTTTCTTTTAGGTCAACTGATCACATCCAGAATTGTACAGGGAAACAATCACAAAATTTCGCAAACTGGTCAAATCTATACGAAAATCCCCTCTAAAAGCTGACGCATTACGGGTCTATGTCTTGGAGGAACACAAAAAAGACATACAATTGCAACTAGATTGCCGCACACGATGGTCAAGTATGTCAAATATGATCGAAGTGTTTAAAAAAATTAAAAACTCAGTCCTCAAAGCCCTGATAGATTGGAAGACTGAGATATCTTTTTCCGAAGAAGAAATTCGAACTCTGTCTGAAATTTACAACAGCTTGAACGTTGTCAAACTTGCTGTTCTGTCCTTGTGCCGACGTGATGCTACGCTGCACACAGCTGACACAACATTAAAATTTATGTTTAAGAAGCTTGACGAACAAAACAGCGTTTTGAGTCTCAAGTTAACGACTAATTTGAGAAGTCGCATAAAGCAAAGACGTCTCCTTCTAGCAGGTGTTTTACACTATTTACATGATTGGGAAGACTTCTCCGCCCAAGATGATGATGACACATTTCCCAAACCCAATGGTGCTGAAATAACTGTAAACTATTATCAACTTGTTGCAGCAGCTAAAATATAAACCCGAGGACACAGACACCATCACTGCAGTTCTCACCGAGCAGTCCATACCTTCGCAATCGTCATCATCTGACGCTGAAGAGCTAACTCTTCAAGAGCAGCTAGAGAAGGAATTACACAAATGCAAGAGAAAGAGAACCCCCAAAAATCGGTCAGATTTCGACCTGGCTGAAAGCGGAGGGCATCGGGGTGTGTATCTCACCGAAGCATATAATTATTTATTATGATGTGTTCTACCAACAAGTGTTGAGAGTGAAAGGGTGTTTTCGAGTACTGGGTATTTCTGTAACAAAATAAGAAGTTCGCTGTCTGATCGAATGTTGGATGCACTTATATTCTTGAGATCACATTATCAAGAACAGCGATCTCTTGAAAACAAGTGATTTATGCTTTATTTAAATTAGTATACATAGTTGATTATTGATCTCTTTATTAGTGCAATATGAATCATATTATAATAATGTTATTTTGTAGTTCGTCTTCAAAGTTACAAAAATGTTGATTTTTTTGGTAATTGTGGGTGGCTGTGTTTAATATTTGAAGATGCTGATTGTGTTTTCTATGTTTAAAATATATTATTTTTGATAGCAGACTTAATAGGTACCAAAGATACCAAAAACTTGTTGTTGATTTGATCTCAGTTAATTAATCTTTATACTATTATAAGTTCATTGTTATCTGTAAAATTATTATGGTTTGGATTAAAAAGAAATGTATCATACAATTTGTTTTATTTGTAGACTTAGTAGGTATTTAAAAAAAAATGGTGTTTCTTTTTAAATTATACTACATTCGATTTTTTTTTGCTAAAACCGGACCTAGCTCCGGTTTTCGGTTTTGGTCCCAAAAAAACGATGTTCAAAACCGGTTTTGATGACTTTCCGGTTTTGCATGCCCTAATCGTTACCCGTGTTACCGTTAAAAAATTAACTTTATGAAAATAACGTTACTTAACGATACTTATAGTGTGAATTTGGTAACGTTACCAAGCCCTAAGGAGGTCGCAGTTTTAACCTAACCTAACCTAAACTCCCCAAACCATGTCGTTTCTGACACTCGCCGGCCGCTCGTCTATACCTACAAGTTTAGTTTGCATGCGGAGTAGCACTGTATATTATGGAACAATTTAGTTACTTTGGCCACTACAAAGTATACACGAGTATTTGCGTACTACCTTGTATAGATTGGAAGACCTTGATTAAAAAGTGATTTCCAATCTATACGCGACTAGTTTCACACCCTTGCGTTCTAGCCTTGTACAGATTGGAAATACGCAACATCGGTACTTAACTGATTTATTTTCGACATCAAGCGAATGTTGAAAAAACACATATTTTTTTAACTCTCGACCTAAATTCTGTAGAATTCGCAGCAAATACTGAACCTACCTAGAACAGTTTAATGATTTCCAAACAGTTACAAAAAGCTAATATCGAATCCCACCTAGTTAAGTATGTAATCCGCAATGCACTTACAAGATTGAATGTAGCACGTTGGTGTACACTCGATTATAAACCTAATTCAAACAGCTTTAGGTCTGAAATAGGGCATCCGACAGGAGATAAGATCGACCTAAAATAAACGAACGCATTTGTATTGCATCACACGTCATGTTAGTATGTAACTGGTGTATGTACATACATAGTACTTAACTTGTTAATTCAAGGATTTCAGTTCGAGTGGTACCCATTAGGCTATGAATTAGCTTTTGTGTGTACACGCACTTTATTGAAGCACAGATAATAATAGGAGTAGAGTAGGGTTTTTATTTTTAAACGCAGTTGGTGGTAATATTTCTGCCAGCATGTGGAAAAATAAATGAGAATTTGTTGTGTTCTTTAATAACTGTTCGCTGACATCTATCTATACAAATAAATAAAACTGAAGTGTCTGTTCGTAATTTCGAATTAACAGTTTTTAACTAAATGCGTATGAAAGTATATACGGTACTTACATCAAAAAATCATTATTTTTTAATTTTGTCTGTCTGTCAGTCTGTTTGTTCCGGCTAATCTCTGAAACGGTTGGACCGATTATGACGGGATTCACTGGCAGATAGCTGATGTTATAACGAGTAACATAGGCTACTTTTTGTTTGAGTAGCACGTCCCTATGTGATAATTTCTGAACACCACACGGGTGAACCCGCGGGCACAGCTAGTATAAATTAATAAATTCCTTCGTAATTTCTTACTGAAACTTACTCTTCGAGAAATCATGCCAGCATCAGTTTTCTAAGTATCCGCTTATAACCCGTTTGTTCTTACACCAAAAAAAAGGAAAAAGGGAAAAAGTTTCTTCGCATTTTTTAAGAAAATTCAAAACATTTTTTAATAAAGTTTATTTACATTTAACTAAAGTATGTAGGTACCATTTTGTTCGATAACTTTTTGCCATCTTGTAGGTAGGGACATGATCCCATTGCTATAGAAATTTTGGGACTTCTGGTCAAAATACCGCGACAAGTGGTTTTGGCAGTCCTCTCGTGATGTTAACCTGACACTGCCTAAGGCCCTAGACAGACGGACTGCATTTCAACTGCAATCCAACCGCAAATTGCAGTTCAAGTGCAGTTTGAATGCAGTTGACACGACTGCAATAGAACTGCAAACCAACGGTGCAGTTCAATTGCAGTCGGTGTGCAGTTCACACGATTGCACGCCGACTGCAATCGGACTGCACGTTTGTTACACGCTAAGTTTATTCGTGCAGTCCGATTGCAGTCGGCGTGCAAACGTGTGAACTGCACACCGACTGCAATCGAACTGCACGGTTGGTTTGCAGTTCTATTGCAGTCGTGTCAACTGCATTCAAACTGCACTTGAACTTCAATTTGCGGTTGGATTGCAGTTGAAATGCGGTCCGTCTGTCTAGAGCCTATGTTTATTCGTGCAGTCCGATTGCAGTCGGCGTGCAATCGTGTGAACTGCACACCGATTGCAATCGAACTGCACGGTTGGTTTGCAGTTCTATTGCAGTCGTGTCAACTGCATTCAAACTGCACTTGAACTTCAATTTGCGGTTGGATTGCAGTTGAAATGCGGTCCGTCTGTCTAGAGCCTAAAGAATTCTGAAGAGACCGAAACAGGTGGAAATCTGAAGGTGCAAGGTCAGGACTATACGGCGGATGCATTAACACCTCCCAGCTAAACTCTCTTAATTTTTGTTGGGTGGCTAAAGATGTGTGAGGTCTAGCGTTATCATGATGAAAAACCACACCCCTTCTGTTGATTAATTCCGGCCGCTTTCTCTCAACTTCTTGCTTTAATCTCATCAGTTGTTCGCAGTAGAGTTCAGAATCGATGGTCCTGCCTGGTGGTAACAGCTCATAATGAATAATGCCCTTCCAATCCCACCACACACACAGCATCACCTTGTTGCGAGTTAACCCGGGTTTCGCCACAGTCTGTGAAGCCTGAACGGCCTTTGACCACGACCTTTTTCGCACGTTCTTGTCATACGTGATCCACTTTTCATCACCAGTTATCAGCTTCTTCAAAAATGGTTCGGTTTCATTACGTCGTAATAAAGAATCACAAATGAGTACACGGTTCATTAGGTTTCTTTCAGTGAGCCCGTGAGGTACCCAAATGTCGAGCTTTTTTGTGTACCCAGTTTTTTTCAAATGCGCCAAAACTGTTTTGTGGTCAATTTCCAGTTCTTCAGCTACATCGTAACTACTGGTATGCCGTTCTTGCTCCACTTTTTCAAAAATGGCATCCATTTTATCCGTAATAGGGCGACCAGAGCGACGTGCATCTTTGACATCAAAATTTCCGGATTGAAAACGCTTAAACCAAATTTGTGCTACTCTCACAGATACTACACTAGGTCCATAAACATCGCAAAATTTTTTCGCAGCTTGCGTTGCATTTTTACCTTTTTTAACCGACGAAAACAAATGGAGGAGGTTATCAATTCGACGCGTATATTTTTTTTTTGTTTGTTTTTTTTTTTATGTATGACCACGCATAACTTTTTACATACTTAGTCCGATTGTGATAATTCTTTTTTTATTGGAAAGGGTATACTCCGAGGGTGGTCCCATATAAATTTGGAAAACAAAATCAAACCCTAAGGGTCAGAAACCAGGGGATGATTGATTGTTCACTCAGTGATTGTAATGTATTACCACGCTTAACTTTATACAGAGTAGTCCGATTTTGATCATTCTTTTTTCATTGGATAGGGTATACCTTGCCAAGTATTATTAGTACATTAAAACCACAAAAAATTGTGAAATAAAAACTTTTTAACAAAAAATTCAACCGCCGAAAAAACTGAAAAGCAAAAAATAATTAACCTTAAAATGTTGAGTCGGCGCTGATAAATCAATGAACAAAGATCACTCAAAGCGCCGACTGATAATTTTAAGGTTAATTATTTTTTGCTTTTCAGTTTTTTCGGCGGTTGAATTTTTTGTTAAAAAGTTTTTTTGTAGTAAAATTTTAAAATGTATCGAATTTCTTCATTAGATTCACTCATCTTGACGGTACGAAAAACAAATGAAAATCACACATTTTCCTAATTTGAATTTGGAATTATGTTCTTTAAAATTTAAACTTTCAATGATACCAAAACCAGCCAGATACAAATAGTATAGCCAAAGAGATTTTATTACAAGTTCATACATACTATAATGCGAAAAGACTTTTTCCCCAACCTGAGATTTTATTACAAGTTCATACATACTATAATGCGAAAAGACTTTCCCCAACCTAATAGATCATAAGTTCAACCTCTGTATGAGTATTTCCGTCTATTTGCAACTGAATCTATACAAATAAATAACATTTGGGTGTCTGTTTGTAACGTCAAAACAACAACCTTTTTACTAAATGAATAAAAAAGTATACATGTATACTTTTTATCGACATAAATCAAAAATCTATTTTCTACATTTTTGTGCATTTGTCTCTTTGTTCCGGCTATTCTTCGAAACGGCTGGACCGATTTAGGAGTAACATAGTCTACTTTAGTCTAATCCTACCGAAAATTCAAATATCGAACGGTAATTTCCAGTACAATGTTGAAAGTTTATACTACCTAGTGACCATTGAAATACATACTCTACGTTCAAAAACAAAAAAAAAAAAAACACCGAAAGAGTAGTTACATAAAGAAGATGGCTAACATGCAAATGCAACAAACGTGTTCGACATGCTAATTTCACGAATAAGTCAGAAAACGCACTAGGTAGTCAGACAACGTCCACCTGATGGGCTGACATCGCTGGCAGTGCAGCCTGGCTGTCTATTGCAATATTGACGAGAGAATGACGTTTAGCAACCGTGAATTATGACCATGGTACTGATGTATTAAGTAGGTACCGTAACTTATAGCTTAGAGCGACCGAAAAGACCGACCGAACCTTTATAGATGACGAGAAGATGAGTGCGGTTTAAAAGAAGATGTAGTGACAAAAATGATTATGCTTAGATGGTTTGGTCATGTTGAGAGGATGAATGGAGGATGGCTTATAAAAGGCATAAGGTGAGTGGAAACGCCGGGAGGGGACGCCCTAGAAAGACATATAGTGACTTTATTGGTGATGTTCTTCAGAAAGGTATCATAAAGAAAGGTAAGGTTTACTCGCAACCGGCGTGCGTGTATGACCAGATGTATGAACCTTAATGAGGCAAAAAGAGTATGTAAGGATCGTAACAGGTGGCGTTCCGTAGTTTCTGCCTATCCCCATTGGCAGAGAAAAGCGAAATACGTTAAATTTTATTTACAAATGTCCAGATCTTTACGTTACCTGTAAGGAAACAATTTCTTCATGGTGGAATCAACATGATGTTTTATAATATTGACATTTCGTATGAGAACATTACTCAAGAAGTCACAAGTTTTCATGGTCAGCAAGCCATGGTCGGTCGACTACGTATTGATGCAATCAATAAACGACATACTGCAGAGGATCAGTTTCCCAACGAAAGTTATATCACTAGCCAGACAAATGCACCAGAACTTATTAATGAAGAGGCCTACATTTATTCATCAAAATATTGACATAATTAAAGAACTAACGGTCCTAAACCTATATATAATAAAAAAGAACAGAATCCATCGAAAAAATCGTCCGTAGTGTTGTCAACGGAAAAAGTGCCAAAAACGCTGGATTCTTTTGGCAAAAATAGGCCCTTCGGTCAAGTGAAGATTCGACCAACCGCTTCGCAATATTTCGGTAAATGAAGTCAGCACTCGGACCCCATGGCCCTAGAGTTTCAACCCCAAACGGCTCGAACATATAAGTTCCAACAAGATTGGCATATGTGCGCTATTTGAGGTTTTCTGCCACTGCAGCAGAAGAGACTAATCACTTACGACGTCTTGAAAATAGCAATCGGACAATATTAAGTGACGTGCCTACTTTAAATGCTTTAGGAATCTTATTAGATACAAGGCTAGGCTACTGTAGCAAACATCAAGAATGCTGTGTCATTCACGTCTATTTAGAAACAGCATAATATTACACGGTTGCTTTACCGAATTATGCAGGTTAGCCCATCTTAAAGTAGATGTCGCAAATGTCTATGGAAGGGTTATATCAGAGGCAGGTAGCAAGGATATAACAGTAAATATAGCCTATGGCATGACCGCTGCCAAAAAAACCGATAACTAAAGTAAAAAAACTCTATGGACAGAAAGGTTAAAGACTGTGTTAGGTATGTCCAGGTGATTAACCTTTGTGTTGATGCACTAAAGCATCATCATCATTTCAGCCGAAAGACATCCACTGCTGGACAATGCCACCCACAAACTCCACCATTTCGACCGGTTCTATGCTGCCCGCATCCAGCGGCCTTCACAGAGTTATCGGTCTATCATATGGAATGCCATTCAACTCTACGTCTTCTGGTACGCGGTAGCCACTCCAGAAACTTTCGGCTCCATCGGCCATCTGTTCTGCGAACAATGTGCCCTGCCCACTGCCACTTAAGTTTGGCAATTCTTCACCAAAGCATGCATGGAAAGTAACTAGGCGTGAAAATATGAAAACTCGACACCTTATGGATGCCCCTAATGAGCGCACGGCCACTAGGCCAGCTCTTTTAAGCGAAACAGGCCGAGGCATTAAGCTCAGAAACGCTGCGCATAACAACAAGACCTTATTACGTGCCCTGTTTACACCCTCAAATACAAAGTGAATAGATATAACAAGCCAGTTAATAGTCTATCCAACGTAGGATTGTGTAAGCCGCGCATTCTACCTGTCATGTCGATCCTTTAATCTTTGCTAATACTACCCAGCACGCTTGTAAGATACATTTGAAGCTGTCCTATATATGTAGTTCACAAGAGGATTGTTGGAAGCTATTTGATCCATGATATACGGAGGACTGGTTTTCATCGCGGTTTCGCCCGCATTTATGTCGGAAAATATTCCACGGGATTGTACTACCTACCAAGATTAAAAATACCCAATGAGTTAATCGGCATTATAATCTGTGTGACCATTTTCATCCAAATTCGTTCTGTCGTTTTTGTGTCAATCCGGAACATCCAGACAAATAGGAAAACGGACAAAAATTCTTCGTTCCTATTTCAATATTATGTATAGACATCTGAGATACATTTGAAGTTGTTCTAGTTAACTAGAAGATTGTTGGAAACCATTTGATCAATGATATATGGAGGATATGTGTCGGGTTGAGCTTTGGTAAGGCTAACATTTGATTATGTTTATTAGTCTCTAAGCCTATGTAATTAGAAGTTGGAATTTGAGTATAAAGGACAGCGATAGCTTCAAAAAGTCTAATTGAAAGCCTGAAAATGAATGGATGTTGTAATGAAACTAAGAGATTATGCTAGGAGAGAGGGAAGCCGTACATCCGTTTCTGCTAATGTTGGTGGTTCTAATCAAGCGATCGGTGATTAAGTGATATAATCATCAGTAACAGATGAAAGCAAATAAATTATGGGATATTTACAAGTTGATACCACAAGGATGGAAACGAGCCTTCAAAATAAATTCAGTCATCCGTTAGATTTGAATGCAGTGCCATAATGGTGGTGACAGGCAGAGCAGTGATGGCCCAGTGGTAACGGCCGCGACTTACGAGTTGTATGTAGGTCGTGAGTTCGAACTCAGACTGTCGCTTTACGTTGTGTAAAACGGCGAAGGATAATATCGTGAAGAAACTAGCATGTCCTAGAAACAAAAAAATCGTAGACATGTGACACTTACCACCGCGTAGGGCCCACGTGGTGGATCACGGCCCCGGTGTTCCAGCACTGGGAACATTATAGACTGGTCATGTGCTCCTACCATGTTGTTAGACAATTCCAAAGATGTTGTCAGTTCACAGGCAGGCTAGTAGCCATTCCAGTGTTAATATTCCTTGTACAGTAATCTGAGAATATTAAGTGACGGCATTGTTTGGCACTTGAACTCGAGTCTGCCTTGCCAACACGCGAGCTGGCGCCCCTAGCGTCGCGGTCTCGCGGACAAATAACTAGACAGCATAATGTATTAGCTTCAACTGCAGACTAGAGGTAATGACCTACCTCCTTCTGCGAAGCAGTAATGCTCGCGAAGGAGGAGGCGGGGCGCGTGAGGGAGTGGCAGTCTCTGCACCCTCACGTCCCTAGCCGCCGCAGGAGGAGACGCCCCGGGCGTCGGGAGTCGATAGCGGACTCCCGGCCACCGTAGGCGCGAGCTTGCGGGTGGCGAGCAATGGGTAGCTCGCCGCCCGGTAAGGATCAGGCTCGGGTCGACGGCGCGTAGTGTTCCACGCGCGCCTCAAAGAGATGTCAGCAGCAATGTAGGGGTCTGCTAGGACCGACGCCTGCCAGGGTCACGAGATTGTTCGAAAGAGATACCGTGACTCTGGCACATGGGCAACTGAAGGAACACGGGTGGGTTTTAGTCAGTAAAAGTCTGACACGCCCTCCCACTCCGCCCAGAGCGGGAGAAGTCATTTGATGATTTCCCATCCAAAAAAAAAAAAAAAAAAGAGGTAATGACCTGCTCAATGTAATTACTTTGGACTGCATGTGTATTAATTACCGATGCTTTTGTGCAAGAGTATAAAGGCTTCTTCAGATAGACGCGACACAACTCTTATAGAACAATTTCCAAGCAGTTTTCATAGATTTTTTCTACGCTATTCGCGTCGCGCCTGTTTTCAGTAGCCGTAAATGGACCCGCGACCTGGTGAAGGTAGAAAAGAGGAATTCCGAATCTCAGCCTTTGACTATTTTTTTCAGTTGACCACCAGCATTCTAATTTCTAACTTTTTCAACTGACGTCGTACATATTTGAACATAATTTTTATCGCGCGTAGTACTTTTAACTGGCGTGCGTGTACGATAAATTATTTTATTTCTGTAAGTAGGTTTGTACAAACACTTATACCCGTCAGTCATATTTTTAAAACTGGATGAGGTCAGCCTTTCTCTCAGATTACACTGAGAAGAAAGACGGAACAAACTTAGAAGTCAGTCTCTTTTAAATTCCAGATATTATCTTGGTCAGATCATGTGACCACATATTATGACCAGTGAACGTAAACGAAGCAAAAAGGAGTATGTCAGGTTCCATGGGGAGAATGCCTAGGTTTATGTATATGTTGTGTGTATGTTGTTTTCATAAAAACACATGATTACTGCACCTTAATTGCGAAACGCACTATTTATCAGAATCTGAATGGGATTGAAGATTATTTATAAACCATTGCGTCATTTGTTCGAATTAATTGTCGGCTCAGCAACGTAAATAACGCAATGAATGTTTAACTATCAATATGAAACCAATTCCTACTGATAGCAAGTTAAGCAATTACGCTTTTGGTCGAAACGATTTTTTTGTCCGTTTTTATGTCAGCTATGTAAAGAAAAGATCCACTACCCGTTATTGAAAGAATAACCAAGAAGATGAGATCGTTCCAGGCTTTACTCGTTTAAACAAATGGCATACAGTTAAGAGGTAAATTGATTGCAACTAGCCAATAGTCACCATCGCTTTGTAAACACAGGCAAAATGAGAAAAGACAACGGCACTGGAAATATATATTGTTACACCGTTTTATTGTATTTAATACCACCATTATTATGGAAACAGAGGAAACTGTATGTATTGTATGTGCTCAGTACTCTATTACTTCTATTTAGATACCAATTTCATTACAAAGAAGAGAAACATCTGAATGTATTTTAAAGGATAATAAGGCTTCTTTAGACTTTAGAATTCAATCGTTACGCGTCGTCAGAAGCCTGAAAATCACAATAAAAAAAACACGATAAATCAAAATCAGTCTTACCAAGGGGTATCGTATTACCCAGTAACTGGATTGTGGAGGTCTGATTGGCAGTCGCTCCATGTAAAGTACTGGTACTTAGCTGCATGCGGTTAGACTGGAAGCCGACACCAACATATTTGGGAAAAGGCTAGGCAGATGATGAAGGCTTCTCCAGACTGGCGCGACGCGACAGCGTGACGCGATTGTTGTAGAACAATTTCCATGAAGTTTACATAGAAATTGTACTACGAATGCCGCGTCGCGCCTGTTTGTATGAGCCTTGAAGTCACGAAGCCTATCGATACCGACAAAAAAAATAATTACTCAATAGACTACCCATTTGATATTCTGTATAGTGTATTATACTCAAAATTACTCGACAATTATCGTCAATATTATAATTAGCGCCGTGAAGCATGAAGTCACGCATCACGCGTCTAATTACAGAATTAGGGCTGTTCTTGAACTAATTTAACAGACACATTTTGTGCCAACTGGTACTACCAAGGGACCGTCAAACATATGTATGGTTTATATGGGTTAGTACAACCGCACCCAGTTTATTGCGTCTCCGGGAGATACGCTGGAAAATACCCCACGCTGGGCTCGCAATGATGTTTCATCTGTTTATCATAAAATTATGACACTTACTTTTATTTTTTATGAGTGAGTGAAAGGTCATTCACGTTCAGCGTCTATCAGCCGGTCTATTCTGTAACATTTTGACCTTGAAACCTTGGGTGAAGTGAGTTTGAAGTGAGCTGCCAAAAGTTTATTGAAACTATTGACACTTCACTTCACCAAGTGTATACAGTGACATTTTACGGCATAGGTTGGCAGAATTTGATAGGATTAAAAGTTTGGACCATGGACCAAATATAGAAACATTTTAATAAACATACATTTCTAAGTAACTGGTCTTAAGGTTGGTAAAGATCGTATATCGCACAAAGATGACTCAAGGATAAGCAAATACCAAAAAAGTTACTATAGCAACAAGTGATCTTTATAATAAAGAGATGTAAGCAGCTGCTCCTCTCTCATTCAGCGATGAAAATAAAACAAGATGGTACCCTTTATAAGAAAGATGTTTACGAAAAGATAATGATGAAGAGGAAGAAGAGTATTAAACAACCCTCGTTTTGATTCTCAATACAATAACCCTTATAAAGGGGATGAGACAGGGCCGGTCCTACAAGGTTCAACAATTTGCAAATATACCGTTACCGTACATGAAAGCATTGGACCAAGCCATTGCGTCTCGTGTGGGCAAATATCCTTTCAAATTAATGAAACAGTAACTTTATTCGTATCAAACAGTTGCATTGTGGAAGTTTGGATGTAGACGAAGTAATTAGTTCCTGAAATAACATTAGCGCAGACCGTTATGCTGTTATGCTCATATTTCGTTTCAAATAGGGCTGAACTTGTGTGAGAGAGTGAAATAAGTGCTGCGTTCATAAAGGGATCACGTATGGTAGAATTTTGAATGCGTGAGCTCTAATGCAAATTAGATTTTTGGTTTAGAATATGTTAACATTTATTTGGTACGAGAATAGATAAATGGTTAAATTGATATCCTGCTTAAGTACACAATAAACAAAAACGGAAAACTCCATCACCACGACCCATTTACAGAGATAAAGATACAACATGTCAAAAATGTTTTGTAAATTCAATTAGCAACAACGAAGATTGATGAAGCATCACGAATGCAACAATCGATGCAAATTAAAATGTAGATTGAAAGCTCTGTACCGTATCTGTTGGCAGAAGTCAGCCGTGTGTCATGCCAAATGGTTCATTTAGACTTTTGATTGGTGCCTTGCAGAAGGTAGCCATGTGGTGGCTAAATGGCTGTGTGCTGACCTATTTCTGAAATGTCCTCATTTCGACATATTTGTACTCGCTTGTGTGTGTCTATTGCCTGTTTTCTGAAACGAATACCTTCATAAAAGCGAGCTTCTGGATTTTCAACTTACGGCGTTGAGTCAAGCGTTGGAAGTCTAAGACTACGTTCGTACGAACGTTAAAATATCGCGTCGGTAATATTATACTCACGGTGTTCTACCGAGCATTGAATATCCAACGTACGTCGGAACTGATAAAATTGTTATTGGGAGTTTCTATTAAGTCCCAGTAGCGGCATAAAGTCTGTATTTGTGTCTGGTTGATGGTATTAGGCTCGCCCCTTATTAAATAGATCTGAAACATTACTTGCCGAATGTGGTCGAACTAACATGATGTTATTTCGCAAAATTTTGGAGTTGTTTTCGGTCATTTTGCAATTCTCAGTCTTAACTTAGGATTGGAAATGTGCCACGAATACGTAAGACTGTCGCATTTGGAACTACTTTTTTTCAAGGTTGTGTCATTTCGGAACAATTCGCTCACCTTCTATTATCATTCGTGGAATTCGGGAGCATTGTCTTGAATGACAAACATGACAGTGCATTTTTGCATCTAAATTTATTTTCATTCGGGTTTTCATTGGGTTATTCAATTACGTATTTCTGAGTTGATTTCTGGAATTGTGTCCGATTGATGGCATTAGGCTCGCCCCCTATTGCGCGTGGTTGATTACTACCCAATCCCTCTCAAAGAAAGGAGGCTTGTATCCCATCAGTGGGAATATTACAGGCACCTATTCTACGTGCTGTTATTATTACAATATTTTCTGTTTGATAACAGACGGGAGAAACACAATTTTTCTAGTGCATTCGTACTCTTTTGAAGTACCTACGTACAATAATAACGTGTCAGTTTTAATTTATTTAATCACAAGCCAATTAAGAAGGTTGAGACTTAACCCGTGTTCTTATCTAGTATCTGCCGCTACTTTGTGGGAATATAGTTCAAAGCAATTACTTATTTTATCTTCATTTTGTTGTAAGCATGAAACTATCATCAGCTGGTTATTTTATTTTGACATATTATTGTTTTTTATCTTAGGTTACCAAGGGTGAAAATTAACCGTTATTGGTGTAAATTCTTTTATCCAATTAAACACCAAAGAATCCGTGTGTCCTCTCAAGAAGTTCAAGGTGTAAATGACGTAGGTATGGCTTACGAGTTTCCAAGCATGATTTTAATGCCACTTGAATCAGACAAACACTTAAAACCAATATTTATTTCAGATAGCGGGCAACCACTCAATATTCCATTTAAGTATCGTCACCGAGGTCATGGTGCTTCCGTGCCGCCATATTAGTTTATAAATAGTCCTCCATCGCAGGAAGTCAACTCAAAAACCGTTTCTTAATCTTATGCCATGCGCGACCAAACGGAACTTGCCAACGCTTCCTATTGTTAAACTGTGATTTTAAATTAGCTCATTCGATTTTCAAACAATCGCTTTGTTTTTTTTTTTCGGTTACGTAGTTTCAATAGTAGAATGATAGTAGAATATTGAATTTGACGGCTTCGAGGCGATTGTTTTTTAGGCAGGCTAGGTGTTGAACAAAAAGTTGAATAACAAATGACTAAGTGACTGAGCCGAGTCACGAATGTCACTGGCTAGTAAATAATACTGGTCAATGGAGTTTTGAATACTAAGAAAATTGAAGTAGCAATTTTATTGAAAATAAAAGGGGAATACATAAGTTATTAAAATTCAATGATATTGGCTACAGCGAGTGCAGTGCGCTCGGTTCTCTTTTATTTTGTTTGAACACTCTCTCTAGAGTCTCGAAACACCGCTCTCACAACAGTTTGTAACTGAAATTAAAAGTTGAAATTTTAATGAGACATTCACTTAAAATTCACTGAAGAGTGCACAGTTAAATCACGGTATGAATCATTTTCATTACTGTGCAAGGCCGGATGTGTATTTATTTGAATTATACATTTCTAGAATTGCAAATAGGTCAGGCAGTTACAATTTGAACTTATGTTTACATACATTTTGTGAATAAAATGTGAGCTTCCCGCGCATTTTGTTTATGTTTATGGTATCGAATATCGAACATATTTCGGTCAACCGTTTTAGATCATTGCGGTGTCGTTCAACCCGATCGGATACACTGAAACCATTGACCTGTATAAGATAAAGCTTAAAACTGGGCTCGAGCCAGTTTTATTGCGACATAATCGGAAATCGACCAACTGCCGCAGCTTCCATGCAGTTATCAATAAAGGCTTCCACAAACAGGCGCGACGCAACTCTCGTAGAACAATTTCTACAAAAACACCATAGAAAATTGTTCTATATAATAATAATAATAATAAACATTTTATTTTCAGGTTACTGTGACCCATAGACATATACCTTACAAACTAACATAAATATAAGTATTATACAAAACTTGTGTTAATAATAGTACCTTAAACTATGTTAGTAGCACTTCACTTTGTTAGCTTGTCCGTGAGCTGTCCTGTGGCACTTGTCCGCGGAAGCGACGGAACACCACGTCCTGTGGCCAAAAGTCTTCGTCCAAGACGACGGGCAGGTAACAATTCGGTACACGCACCACAAACGCCTTGAAGTTGACGTTGCGGTGTGACTCCAGTAACTGCACCCTCGGCATGTACTTCGTCTTTTGGCGTACGTACTCCACAATATCTTCCGCCTTAGTGGTGTAGTGTAGGCGGGAAATGTACACCGGAGTATTCGGTTTAGCAGCGCGTAAGCTGACTTCGGGCTTCGCAGTAGCTTTTCCGCAGCGGTTCTTGTTGGTTTGCGAACGGTGCTTCCTCCTTTGCACCATCACGAAACCCTCATCATCAGGCTTAGGTTTAATTGAAGCGCCTAGGGCACTCGCAGTGATGCTAGCGAAATCCATCGTCTATAACAGTCGCGTCGCGCCTGTCTGAAGTAGCCTTAAAACATCAGGAAATTGAACGGCCATTAATCTAGGTAGCGTCCGAACTGTGTACCTACGATAAACACAATTAAAAATGTTGTTTTAAAGTTTAATTAAGGACGAGACTGAGTGGGTATTAAACATGGGTAACAGATGGTGTTTGTGGCGTGTCAGTGTCGGTAATAAAATTGCAGGAAGATGGCAAACTTCACAACTCAACTTCCGGAAGAGAAATGAAATGTATTCAGAACTAGATTTAACCGCAAATATATCTTCAAGTTAAATGATTAAAAGCAATAAACGAATAATTACAAAATAACAAATTCTCTTCAGTTAAAACATAAAGCCTTTCGATCGAAAGCCGAAATTACTCATCATGCCGGCTGCTCAATAAGCTTTTCCAATCTTAATAGAATTAATTGGAAAGCTCGGTGAACAGGTCCTTTCTGATAACCTCTCATTGGGTCCTTGTAGACGAACTGGAACAAGGAAGTTCTGTGACAGAATATTGATTGCTTATCGAAACGGCTTCAAGTAACCTTAAGAATATTTTTAAGAATATCTCCAGCGGCCCTTTTATTGAAACCAGACGAATGCGTAAAATTTGTTGATTTAAAATAAAAATACAAGCGACGCTGATGTTCGATTTTGAATCAGAAATAAGCAATTTATAGAAAGAAACTTGTATGATATTCTTGATCAATATCATGACTTTAATAACAGTTAACAACGGCCACCGCCATTTGCAATTTGCCGAGCCATTTTTTTCCATTGTTAAAATCAGCACCACAATTCGTATTCTCAAAATAACATTCAGTTAGATCACAATACAAATCTTCCAAGTAATCTGATATTGTGGCTTCAGTCAATATTGAAGAACACAATCTTATTAATAACGATACAAATCACTCAGTTGACCCCATTAGTGTAGTTATTATACCTATATAGCTTGCACAAGGAAGAAGAAAATTATCTAAAGTATACAAATTAAACTGAATGTCATATTTCAATTCAAGTAATTGTAATGGGTTGACTTGTCACTATTTCTATTCTGAGATCAAAACGTTAGAGAATTGACTTGTCAAAGCTAAATAAGCTAATGCACTATTTCTATTCTGAGATCAAAACGTTAGAGAATTGACTTGTCAAAGCTAAATAAGCTAATGCACTATTTCTATTCTGAGATCAAAACGTTAGAGAATTGACTTGTCAAAGCTAAATAAGCTAATGCACTATTTCTATTCTGAGATCAAAACGTTAGAGAATTGACTTGTCAAAGCTAAATAAGCTAATGCACTATTTCTATTCTGAGATCAAAACGTTAGGGAAGTCGTTTCAAGTACTAAGGACAATGCGGTTGTTACTACAGATAATTCTTAAGGATGAGAAAGTACGACAATTTGCAGGAGTCTGTTTCCCGACAGCTATAACCAAGGAGTATTTCAAGTCTTGGGGGAGTAAGTTGCTTTTAGACAGGCGTGCATCATTGTTGACCCTATTATCGCTTAGCATCAAGTTTAAAGATAATCAAAAGACAATCATTCAAATCAAACTTAGGGAAGAGAATGTTTGAGCAGCCTGTATGGGCTCACCTTCACAAATGCCAAAACAAATCTCAACTTAGTTATTCCATCAACGACCCAATTATTTGCAAAGCATGCATCACGTACATGGCATTAATCAAATCAGAGCACGACGAATCCCGAGCAATGCTCACATGTCACACGATACATAAATCTCATTACAATACATATAAAAGCTTTTCTCACGACTGTTCTACAATATGTTTTGATTTTCTTTGGCATTAAAAGAGTTTACACAGATTCTCTTGCCATGGACAATCATACAGTCACTAAACCTTCTTACTGGCAGTTTGAATTATTTTAATAGAATTCGTACTGGACCTTGACTTAATTCTATAATTTCCAGTGGTCATTTGAATTTTAAGCAGGACAATAAATAACCACGAAAGTATTCAGCTGTTAACTGGAAACGAAGACGCAGCCAATTTAAAGAAAAAGCATATAAACACAACATAATACACACGCACATAACAATGTAGTGACAACAACGGATGCATTAATTACTCTATTAATATTTAATGACGAAACGCATTGTCTTCAAGACTGCATCCTTAGATAATAAAGAGTCCAGTGATCCACGCGTGCGCATGATTCACAAATATAGCGGCTGCAATATGGCCGCCGGTAGCGGGGATTGCGTTGGGATTGCATTATCCATATTTGATAGGAGGTGTGCCGTTTACGTGACCGGCAACGTGTTTTTAATCACGATACTTTGATTGCTAATGTCTCTAGATCTTAGG
Source organism: Aporophyla nigra (assembly GCA_947507805.1). Taxonomy (NCBI): domain Eukaryota; kingdom Metazoa; phylum Arthropoda; class Insecta; order Lepidoptera; family Noctuidae; genus Aporophyla; species Aporophyla nigra. The sequence goes on from OX382292.1 coordinate 17,053,124, forward strand.
AAAGTCTAACACACGCATGCCTATAAATGATTACTTAGAACTGTATCTTGGAAGGTCGGAGTCGTGACGAAAACTTAGAGATACAATGAAATATAACAATATTTGTGTGCGTATGCGTCTATTTGACAGTAAGCCCGGCTTAAATCAGCTAGACGGCCACCTTAATCCAATTTAACAAAACATGTGCTACAATGTGATAATCTAGGTGACAACTGCGACTAGTCACGCTTCAGGGCTCAATGCAAAGTAAATATGGCTTGACTTGAAAATGGAATAAAAGAACGAAAAAAAAATTAATAGATGATACCACAGAATACATAATAGTTGATGATACCAGAACCTTTGAGATCTTGGTGTGGTTGGTGATGCTATGGAACCAAACTTGGATTTCCTATGAATGTTCATAAATAGAGATAATTATAAAATGACATTTTAGACTTTAGAGCCTAGTTCATTCGCGGATAAAATACTCTTCTGGCAAAAGTCTAACCTAAGAAAGCCGCATCAAAAAAGTCTTTACGAGCTCAATGAACCTCAACGATCGATTAATATTGGCACACTGAGCTGGAACACAGAACTTTTCTAATAAATTATCGTTGAATAAACATCTGCGTGTGGTCGGCTCGTATTTTTAATCCAATAAAAATATATTTGCGATCCGCTTGTAGGTCGGGCAACGCACTAGTAATGATACTATTTATTAGTAAGCGAATCTTCTATCATCTTGTTATTTCGTCACCTCATATTTCATTCATTACGATTTTTTATATCGAATTTATCGTTAACTTTATTTCGTAGACTTCAGCAACAGACTCATGACGGTCAGAGATATCAATGAAATGAAAATAAAGACGAAGTATTTTCCCCATATTACTATTATTAACACGCTTTGTTCCAAAGAGGTTAAAACGAATACAGTAAGAATGAGTCATTCTACGCCTTGAAAGATATGCAGTTTTAACCGACATTGGCAGCAGTAAAGGCCACCTTTTGTAGTTTCACTTCAAAAGACGGTAATCGAGCCGTAATTGCTTTCTAGTGGCTACTGCACCGTAGTTATGTACCTCATTTCTATCGATTTTCTAACTTCCGCGACATGGGTAAACATTTTATTTATTTATCGAGCCAGTTTATACCACAAAGTTAAAAGGTCGAAAGTCTTCCGTTCATAACGTTTCTCTCTTTAAATATAGATCTGCACCCCAATTGCATAACACACTATTAATCAGAACCTGCACTTTTTCGAAGGTAATTGTTAATCCATTCTTTCATTTGTTCGACAAAATTGTCTGCTTAGCAACGTAAACAACGCCATGAATGTTGTGAAACTGTCAAAATGAAGCGATTCCTACTGATAGGGTACCCCTCTGGCCAATATCAATACAAAAGATTTTCAAACAAATGAAATTAACAGAAAATAAGTAATAGTAAATTCCCACCATATTCGATCTTTCAAAGAGAACGACGATTAACTGGAACTCGCACTCTATTGCTCGCCTTAATTCTGTTAAAACAATCAGGCATCACTAACACAATTTGATGGACGTCACCATCCGGGAGCTCCCATCGATACTACAAATTAATGATGACTTTACAGGAACTGAACTTCAATTATGTAGCTGGCTCAATGCAATGTAAATACGGCATGACTTGAAAATAGAATACTATTCCGAGAAATAGAGGAAACAAAGAACCACTGAGATGCTGGTGATTCTATTAAAACCAAACAAATTAAACATTAAATATTATATAGTAGATAATACAAAAAACATTTTAAACTTTAGAGCCTAGTTCATTTCTGGATATAAATAAACCTTCAGGCGAAAGTTCAACGTAAGGAAGCCTGCATGCATAAAAAAGTGAACGACCTCACTATCTCTAGAGATCAAGTGACAATCAGGCATCGGAACTAACACAATTTGATGAACCTCACCATCCGGGAGATCCCATCGAAACCACTAATTAATGACCTTATACTATCCAAACTTCAATTATCGTAGTTAGTGACAAAAAATTGATTGAATAGACCCAGAAAAAGTTCGCGGAAGAACCGTGGAAACTACCGCTTGATGATAGAACAGGTGTAACTAACTGCTAACTCGATTCAAAGAAGACAGAATAATGAATCGATTATGATGAATCGACTAATAGAAACGATTATGAACCCGTATCGTCTAATAGACTTAACAGATATTTAATTCAATTTGATGATGACGAAGAATATTGTACAGACTCCAGCACATCAAGGTACCCGAAACTGTAAAATGTTCCCAATCAATCTTGCAGTGTAATACTTTAGCGTTAAAGATGAAAACCTATTAGAGAAATTTGACAGATTGTAGTAGCTTCAAGTGCTGGCGTCTGTACTAAATGCACTGATGTGATGTTCATTAATTTTATCGTTGACAATTGAATGTCTCATGAGTTCGTGACATGCATTGATCTATTGTTTTCTGTACTATCATATGCCAAGAACAGTGTCAATTACGGTGCTGTTCCGATAACCTATTTTACTTTTTCTTGTATTTAATAAGCATGGGTCATTATGACTGCATGGGTCGTAGCAATACTCTATCGTTAATATCGTTTAGATAGCGAGTAAATATTGATTAACTAATAAACTTCAATACAAAGTGTAGTCAGCCTGGAACTCTCGAGGGGTAATTGCGTAACTCACTAATAGTAGGAATGGAAGACATTCTGACGGTGCAACAAAATTCATTGCGTTATTTACGTTGTTGAGTAGACAGTTTCTGAATATTATAAAGCAATGAATTAGCAATATCTTCAAAATGATTCAGATTCTGATTCATCGTGTGTTACGCAAGGGTGCAGGTCTCCTCCCTGTGAGAGGGAGCGGCCGGTAATCACCCATGCGGGTAGATAGATGTCACGCCGTAGAATTTGTTATTTCCGATCAATTACGGGCTCGCCATTTTTTCAAATATATTGTTTAAAAATCTCTGAGTGACCAAAATCTTAGCCTAGTTGACACTTGTAATTTTAGTCCTATGATTTCGACTAGTTAAGTGACACAAGTCGACTCGAACTTATTAGCACTACTTGCACGCATTCCAAAATAGACTAATTGGGTTATCTAGCCAGTTATTAGCTTAGATATTAGTATTTGACTTTGAAGCCGTTAGTCATCCAATTACGAATGGATTAAACCATATTGGAACAACGGAACAGTACAAGGATTTGTAGCTCTCATTTTGTCGCTTTGCGTCAATGTTTGCGTAAAAAAATTGGGCTCCATAAAAACATCTGGATAATCCACCTTAATCTCTAACATGTGGTGACCCCAACGGATTTGTAAATAGACTCACCATGTTAACGATTTGTTTGTGAACCACACGGGAAGTCAGATTACCGTTTAAAAATACGATCCATTTTATGGCCAACGTTTTCTAGATCACTAGCTATTTGGTAAAACGTAAAAAAACTACTACGTAGATATTATTGTTATGTGACGCTATTCAATAAGAATAGACTGGCCTTTGGTTTTATAAACCGAGTTTTACCTGTTTAATTTCTTAGCAGATTTGCTAACTTTTTTTTTTCATTTACCTTCAATATTTTATTCGATAAGCCACGCAAAATAGGTAGTTGAGCCGGTAATCGATTTTATTTGGATTATTTCTATTCGAATATAATACAATTTGAAAATGGAATTCGTTTGCCCTGTCGAGTCGATTTTTGTCTGTAGGTAGGTACGTATTACCGGCAATGGGCGTAGACTGGTGGTCGACGTAGAAACTGTCAAATAACTTCGTAATTTTCAGTTTTCTGAGATGATTGATATCTTTTTTGCAGTTTCTGTTGGTGATTGGAATGACACTGATGGTTACAAAGTGTCATAAACCTATGATTAATTATAAGATTTTTCTTTTCTTTTGTTGTAATGCTTCGGTGGAATGGCTTAATTATTTTTATCTCAGGCTCAGAAATAACACTACCAGTGTTTCTGGTGGTCTTGAATGCCCTTAGGTACTTACGTGGCTGCTTAAGTTTATATACTATACTATAACTTACTAATTAATTATAAAGTCGCTTTTCGTGGCTGTCTTGCGTGAACCGCTTGTTTTTCTAAACTGTGCATCCGATTTTGATGCGCTTTACACCATCTTTTAGAGAATTTATTCCCGAAAGTTATGTGTGTGTTAAATATTATACTTACATTTAATTAATAATATCGTGCATTGACACGAGAACCAAATGTGAGTGCCAAATTCGAGCCCGATAGCTTCAGTCGAACTGGGTGAGATGGTGAGATATTGTTTGCAAAATTCCAAGACATACAAGAGAAGTTCAATAAAAGCTTTTTTTTTTTAAAAAAAAAGACGCGCTATTCAAAGGCAGGTCGCTGTCATACAATGAATCATGAGTTAGTATTTCAATCGTATGTATTAAAGTGGACCACAATTAGTTACTTACAAATCCGAAATCTGATCTATCACCCTTAACCCATTAGAGGTCACTGTACTTGATTGAGTACAGCCATATCCCTAAGTGCAAATTACAAATCTCGTAAAGTTAATTAAGGAATTTTTGTTATTTTACTTCATCATAACACTGTTCAAGTATAATGATAAAGAATACGCGGGTAGTGTAACTTTTTTTGATAAAAAGTGTCAGTTGAAGTTTTGTTACCGAAACACTGTGGAGGTAAGTGAATGATTTTTGATTTTATAAAATAATTGTTGCTTAGAAGTTGTTCTTTACATTTTGTTTGTATAAAATACATGTCAGAGTAAGTTATAAAGAACAATATAATTGATTTATTTATTACTAAAATAAAACGAAGGTTATTTAAATGTTACTGTACTCGGTTGAGTACAGTGACAACACACGTAAGTAAAATAACTGTTTTTTTCTTTCAGATTCCTTGCAATGAAGAAGCAGCAATTTACATCGCAAACGAGCTATAAGGGGCTTGAAGAACTATTGAAGCCGTTTTACAAGATGGCAATGATGATGAATGTGACTTTGATATCATACTACCAGATCTAAGTGCATTGACTGATGAAGAAGAAGGTGCCAATGAGGATATGGCAGCCTGTTTCTTACCACAAGACGTACCTGGTACAATTGAGGTATTTATGAATCGAGAGGACAGTGGTAGCGAAGATAATGAGTACGACGACAGTGATAATGAACTCCTGAAGTCAAAAAGAAGGCGACTAGGTTCTACCCGCCAATTCACTTCAGATTCGAGCCTAATCTTACGAAAATGTACTCCATCATATTCTTCAGCTTTTCAGAGTACTTTCGAAGTCTGCGACAGGAAAAGTGCTATTTGTGAAGAACTGAATGGCCTCAACTCTGTAAAAATATTTGTAAAATTGTTTGATAATGATATTGTTGATACGATTATAACCAACAGCAAACTGTACGCTAATCAACACAATTGACATGAGTTTCAACTGGATTCCTCTGATTTGAAAAAGTTTTTAGGGGTGTTCATATTATCTGCCACATATGACTACAGGTTTGACAAGAAATTAGTACTTTTACTGGTAAGGTAGAAAGATAATAGTGTCTGTACTATTGCAACAAACTATGATACCGTTGAGCCGTTGGGGACGGTCAAACGATGGTGTAGATGAACTCGACCAGTCTGTCTCACTATATAGAATTGCTGTTCACGGTAAAAAGTGGTGGTGGGTGCTATTTACTTACATGGTAGACATGGCTGTTGCTAATTCCTGGCGTTTACATGTAATGAGCAATAATAATCCTATGGATCAACTCATGTTCCGCCGTCATATCGCGCGATATTATTTACGCCAAGGTGAACAAAGAAAATCGCGTCAGGCTGCATCAATAGTCGAAGGCCTGCCTCAAGATGGAGTTGGACATTATCCTATAAAAATAATAGTTTAAAAAACTAAAAAACACGCTTCCATTGAAAACCAAACTAAAAAGTACAAAATAATGGAAAAAAAGCGTGGGGTGCTTTTTAAGGTATTTTTTTATTGATATCAGGGACCCCACGCTTTTTTTCCATTATTTTGTACTTTTTAGTTTGGTTTTCAATGGAAGCGTGTTTTTTAGTTTTTTTAAACTATTATTTATTTTCTATTTTTTAGGGTATTTTGAATTTTAAGACGTATGTCAGCGTAGTTTGTGACGTATGTCAGCGTAGTTTGTGACGTATGTCAGCGAAGTTTGTGACGTATGTCAGCGTAGTTTGTGACGTATGTCAGCGTACTTTGTGTCGTATATCAGCATAGTTTGTGACGTATGTCAGCATAGTTTTCGAAGACAGTTTTTTTGCTGTCCCGGTAACCCTGGCAAGGATAATGGCACAAATTTATGAAATTATTGCATTGTCATCGATCCTTGACAGGTGTGCAAAGTTTGAATGAAATCTGGTCGTTTAAAGTGGGTCAAAATCGCGCTATAAGGAGTCGGTTACAAACAAACATACAAACATACAAATATACAAACATACAAACATACAAACATACAAGTGAAGCTAATATAAAACGTGTAAAAATTGAAAAACAGCTGCGATGTGTTCTTTGTCATTCAAGAATGCGCCGGCAATGTAAAAAATGCCTAAAATCACTTTGTGTCGAAAAAGCTTGTTTTGAAAATTTTCATACTTAGGCGGTCAGTGTACTCAATTAAGTACACCCCTGTAACTTCATGAAAACTGTAATTTTGATTTTTTTTTCTTGTATTTTGTGTTTTTTATTCTTATTTCAATATGATAATAAAGAACATTTATAAAATATTTTGATACTTTTTGTTTGACCTCTAATGGGTTAACTGAATTACAAAATTGTATAAAGGTAGGTACATCTCGGTTGTCTTGTTAGATCGTATTACGATAAGTTGGTGCTTATCAATGTCTACTATCGATATGATGAAGGTGATAAGGGTTAGTGTATCTTGTTGCAATAAATAATGGAATAAGAGTGGATACAGACGCTAGCACACTAAGTTACTGTCAAACTTCGTTAATATATTTTCAACTTTATCTTCAAAGTATTAGGTTCCAGAATGATTGGGAAAATTTGTCAGTTTCGGGTAGCTTGATGTACTGGCGTCTGTACCTAAGAATACCTAATAGACTATGCTAAAGATCCCCGAATCGATCGATTGTAAATTTGCAATTCTCAATGTTTTTGTGTTTATTGTCAATTGCTTCATTGCATTTGGTTGAATATCAATTTGGACATCGTGTATTAGTCGCGTAAAAATTGACAATTTCACTCCTTTTCAGGGCTAAAGGACATCTGTCCTTTAAGGGTCCCATTCAGCGACCATATAACCAAGGGTTATATGGTCGCTGGTCCCATTAGTCGTCAAGGAGAAGGTACCTATCAATTCATTGACGGCTCCTATAGGTAGGAAAGTGTGCGTTGTATTTTTGCTACTGGAGAATGTTGGCATCAGCCAAAACGATATTCGTTTTGAATAACTTTTTGAAGCAAGTATTTTTTTATGAAAATGTCTCGTTATCAGTTATGAGAAGACAAAAAATTACTCCAGTAGTTTGAGAAACATTATCTAAACAGGATGACATTATAATAATATGCGTTATGTAGGTAAGTACCTACATTATATTGCATTACGCGGCAAGTTTTTTGAGAGATCGATTTATTTAATGATCCCGTATATGTACTTGAGAATAGTCTCAAAAGTTATAAAACAAGTAAATTATAATGTTCGTTCGGTCGTTCATGTTACAGAGATTACTATTTTAATTTTTTAAATCAGGTTAGATTACTTAAATAAGTAACTATTTATACTTAGCTTGAAGCAAGTTATAAAATGGAAAACCTCCGATACAGTTAGAGTTTAATTTAATTGCTTAGGTATTGCTAACATCGCCCAATGTTTACTAATTTTGCCTTCAACGTTTCAAAAACAAAGAACGCCAACGTAACTCAAGAAACTGGTATAATAACGTTTAAGCCGAACGTATCGCTTCAATTAACGAGTAAATGATTTACATAGACATATTATTATGTTCAGAAAAGCTTAACATACTCACAATATGAAGCATACTATGCACAGACAGCTGTTGAATTCCCTTCTCTCTCCGATATCGCCCCAACGCCGAACGAAAACACAACACTCTTGTTTATTTAGTCTATTTAAAACAAGCTCTAACGCTCCATTTAATTACTTCATTTACATAATCAACGTTTCAACGCACAAATAGCTGTAATTAAATCAAAACAATTACATTCAGCGGTACTATTTATTTTTGTCGACTGTAGGAACTGCGAACGCACAGTTGTCACGATAACGACGTGACGCACGTCTCATTCGCTAATGTTCTCAGAACGAACTATTTTATTTTGTTGAAAATTCTTGGTGTACAAGAGTGAAGGAAATCAACAAAAGAACGAATGATTAAGGCAAAATAGAATGGTTGAATGAATGGTGTGAATCATTTCATACGAGGTTGCCAGACAAATTTTTTTGTTTTTGTTTTAATAAATCTTGTCTATGATTGCTACATAAAATGAGATTTTAATTTTTACTTTAATTTTATGAAAGACACGTTGAAATTTGCTTTAATCAAAGTTACATTAATTGTTTTTCTTCAATTTGGTTTGGGTTCTGTAAAGTGTATTTGTCGTAAATAGCATCAGTTTCTTTTATTTTCTTTTTATTACACAGCGTTGAAAATAACACGAATGTGTCTATCATTTTAATAACGACGTGCACGTTACATTAAATCAATTTAGATTCAATCACAAATGAGTCAGTATCTTACCAAACCTTTGTTTTAATTTTGACAGTTATGGTTTTATGTAAAATTAATCTCTGGCAACATTATTCTTCCGTCCATTTTCATTTCGCAAACTTAAAAAAACGACGACGAAAAAGAAAAGGCATTTCTTTTTGTCGGTTAAAATATTGCTTGTTGCTAGATAATGTGAGCTAACTATCGTTTATGTTGTTTAGTTTTAATAAATTTAGTTTTATCAAGAGGACACAGCAGAAACAGCTTGTTAACGGTAAGTTTCCTGACATTTGATTGGATTTGTTTGTAAAGTGAGAAAGTGACCGTTTGTCGGGCGTTCTCAGTCGGCTGAGATGCGATCTAATTTCACATCTCGGTGTCGAACGGGCACGGCTATAAATGAACCAGCTCGTAATTAACTATTTGTTCCGCAATATTGGCTAGGTAGCCATTATTATATTCGAAAGCAGGTGTCGTTGTATCGGTTGAATCACCGTTTCTTATGTATTAACGTATTTGTAATACATTCAATTGATCGTAGTTGTTGAAGTTGTACGCCTACGCGTTAAGAAAGTTGATACACAATAGTATTATATTTACTAATTAGTGCACAGTGCAAGTTGTGTGAGTCAGTTAATATTCATTGATATTTTAATTCAACAGTAGATATTACATGAGTATTGTTTACCATAGAACTGTTCCACGAATAACGATAAGTCAGTGTTTTATCAGAGGATTTACATACAATCGTCATTCTACCCTTATTTAGTAAGAAACATGCACACATGACCTTGTAAGGGAACTGCAATCTTGCACTAAAAGGTCAAACACAAACTGTAAGTTATGAACATGTAATTGTATTCAGGGCTAACATGAATCCGTTTAGGGAAACATGTTTAAAATGGTCACTTACCCACATACAGTCTTTGTTATTTGTACCCTCATGATGGCACAAATGGATGACCCATTTGTGCCATCATGAGGTTATCAAAGTTGTTGACCGGCCATCGTTCATTCGATTTGAGCAAAGCATTGTTGTATAAAAGGAATCAAACAGAAAACGTAACCCTCTAATAAAAAAGAAAAACAGATTAAATGTTTAAACGGTTCAGAATCTGCATATATTGAGTGAATAGGTATGAAAAAATATTATCATAACTGTAGCTAAATCCCCATTGTATTCGATCTTGGAACCAGTATTCATCACATAAATGAATGAGTTCTTACTTAAAAACTTGTAAATCACATTCTAGAAATATTTTCCAAAATAAAGTATTTAGTTACTATGTACTGAAGACGTAAATAAGTATCCCAATAGATCTAGATAATCAATTAAGAAATGCATTTCCTTTAGGCCATAGGTTATTGTTTGACAGGACCTTACGAAAAGAAAACAGACCCAAATTGTCATTGACACCTAATTATTTTTAGTAATTAATTCGTTATTCTTGATAATTAAACCCTTATTTTGTCTCTAGTTTAGGATCAAAACTTGACTAGACACACAAACCCAAAATGGAGGATGAGAATGAATATAAGAAATTACCGACAGAAGAGAAGTGTGTTCACAAGTTATGGAAGGCTAGGGTAGCAGGCTATGAGGAGGCTATCAAGCTATTCAACCAGATTGATGATGAGAAGTCGCCGGAGTGGAGTAAATACTTGGGACTGATCAAGAAGTTTGTCACTGACAGCAATGCTGTGGCTCAGGAGAAAGGTATGTGCTATATTTTTTTTTATTTATTTATTTTGTTTCATGTACATGAAGGTATGTGCTTTTATCCTGTTAATGTGTACTACCTCTGTGTTCGGTCTTGGCTGTGCCATCTATCCCTAAACACCTACTGTATGGAGCTGGGCAACACCCTGCGGTCACTAAAGATGAGACACGGGCACCGCAAGGGTTAAGATGAGATGGCTTGCTAAACGAATGCCTGGACGGATTTGTGGAGGCCTTTGCTCAGCAGTAGAACACTGTAGGTCAATGTATAATAAATTGTTTACGGCTGTACATGCCTAAAACTTGTTGGATAGCAATTGCTTTATCTTGCATCCAAACTTTGACCCTCACTCGTTACAAGACACTCTTCATCTGTTTAGCCAGCCTAGTGTTTTTCCAACTATGTTGGGGTTGACTTCCAGTCTAAACAGTTGGAGCTGGATACTTTACATGGAGTGAATGTCTATATGACCTCCACAACTCAGTTACCGGGTTATATATATTCAGTTAGATATTGCGGTACTGGAATGAGAGCTGATATTGTTTCTGAAAGTGACTGCATGGGGTATAGGGCATTATAATGTTGGAAAAAATAAATACTCATCAATATTCTTCAGTGCTAATTAAAATTGAATGCTTTAGTTGTATAGGTATTGCTGTTTCTGTTTACAGTCTCTTACTGCTAAATATTACTTTATTAGGAACCATCTGAACCGCATTTGTCACTGACCTCACTATTATATGTAAATAAATGATATCTGCATTTTTGCAGTTAAACGCACACATATTTATATCCTTAGGTGTTATGACTACTGACTGTATGAGCTCTTTTTCCTGAAATTGTGTGTATCAACATTAATAATTTATACTGATAACATTATTCTGTTAGTGAGTCATGTAATTTAGTCGTCAAAATTCTTTGTATTTATTTAATCTTTTTTTTTTTTTTTGTAAATTAATGTTTACAAGCTGACAGCTGTGCTAATATTTATGTCAAGTCACATTTGTAAACTAAAGGTTTGGTTATGTTAACATTGCATATTTTCCTCAACAGAAAGTATTTTATAAGGAGCTAGTGGCCGGAACTATATTTCCAAGAGCAAACCAGTATTAAATCAAAAAAAAAAAAAATTAACTTATCCTCTAAAAACTTATTGACCTTCTAAGGATGTACGCTTAAATTAACAAACATCTCAAATCCTCTTATGCTGCTAATGATGCACACTTTTTTTCATAAATAAGCCTCTTTCATTGATTGCAGTTACTACCAAAATAATAATTATTTGAGATTCACAAAAAGAGGCACAGTAAATAATATTTAGGAAAACAAAACTGGAGTTACTTGAGGTTCTATTAATAAAAAAGCCTTAGGTAAATGAATATTATTTAAATTTGAAATGTATTAAACAATATGATATGCACTACAATACTATTTTTTTGGCTTTGGTCCTAAATAAAGCTGATGAGAAGCAGAATGAATTGTGTTCTATGCAAACAAAAGACATTTAGCTTTGGCAACAACTGCCAAAACATTTACTATTTTTGTGATATAAAAACTTGTTTATTTTGTTCTTATAGAAATTAATTCTTTTAACATTTTTCAAGTTCATTAATTTTACGTCTTAGTTAGTTAACACACAGGTATTTTATCTTTATTTAGTTGTTCTAGAATTTGCCAGGGTAAATAGAGGTAACAATTGATTATTATGATAGAATAGAATTACATAACATAAAAAATGTACCCCGAAAATTTAAACACATATCTTCCTAGCCTTTACCCAGCTATGTTGTGGTTGGCTTTTAGTCTAAACAGATGCAGTGAAATACTAGTATTTTACATAGAGCAACTATCTATCTGATCTGCACAACCGAGTTACTGGGTTACACGATATCTGTTAGTAAGACTGGTTGTCAATTTTATTTTGGGTTTCTGACTATCAATAACCACTGTCAGAAATCTATGAATGACATTTGGCTCCAGTGGCTTAACATGCTTTCTTAGGCACTGAGGGGTGTAGATATACAGGATTTTTTTTAACCAGTGCGCAAATTTTTTTTGGTGTTTCAGTATCAGTAATAGAACCAACTATTTTTTCAATACTTTTTTTAAATTTTTATCCGACCTTAAATCAGTAAACTGTGGACACCCTACACATTTCGTAATATGATATCACATTAGGAATAGGTCAGTAACCGCGCGCCGGCGTAGGTACTTCGAACTTCTTAGTATTTTGACCGATCGAACTGGTAGGTACTTGTAGTTACGCTTGGTCGTTCACCTTCGCCGCCGCCCCGGCGCCGCTCGCAAGTTACCATAAAAACCAGTTTCAAAATAAATATCATTCGTTAACGATAACTTAATATTTTTGTATTAAGACATATCTCTCTCTTTGCCTAGCCTTATCCCATTTAATTTGAGGTCGGCTCTCCTCGTCATTCTTCGCCAGTTGTTTCGGTTCTGGGTCGTCGAGTCATTCACTTCATTTCGTACTAAGACATATAAAAATAAAAATTTAATTTGTTAAAATTTGCGCACTGGTTAAAAACTTATACTGTATAATATGTACCGCGTATACTTATATGTACCGTGTGGTGCCGGACGTAAAGAATAACACCACCCCATTTCTTCCCATGGGTGTCGTAAAAGGCGACTTAGGGACTTACTAGAGAATGGGCAGCAGCGTTCTCTATGCATTTTACCACCATACTGCGATCGCCAACCCGCCTGCCAAGCGTGGCGATTATGGCAAAGCCCCCCAAATTGGGGGAGGCCTAAGTCCAGCAGTGGACGTCTTACGGCTGAAATGATGATGATGATGACTGTATAATAAATGGTCACCCATCCATGAACCGACTACAACTTCAGTTTTAATCAAACCGTGTGGCCTGTATCATTTAGCTACGAGCCCCTCCAGAAACATCTGACTAAGAATTGATTAAGTAGGTTGAATTCTCTGCACAAGGAACTATTTTAAGACCAACAGACAGTTATTAATTGTTCCTAGTCTAAGGTATGTGCAAGTGAGCTGTCTGTATGTAACTGCACCAACAATACAAAATCGTTTAAAATGTAGGTTAGTTTGATCATTAATTCTGGATCATAAAGTGGGAATCCTTTGGGAAGTTTTACGACTAACAAGTAACTGTTCCTTTCACAGACGAGTTTACATGTTATTCTTGGTCATGCGCCAGGTTATTCACGAATTAGGTGGAGTTGTGCAGAGAGAAGTACATGTACGCATAGTCACAATTTTCTTGTCAAGTTATTGTAGAATTCTTATATTTATATCTATACAAATATGTATGTCTGATTGTATTTTCAAATTAACAGCTTTTCAAATGCATATGAATGTATACACGCAGGCGAATCCGCGGGCACAGCTAGTTAATAATAAGTATTAATAATCAAGTTGAAGAATTTGTTTGAACGCGCTGATATTTGAAACTGCCAGTCTCCCCGTATCTCCCAGTATATTTTAGCTTTCTAAACCATATGTTTACCTGAGTTTTCATGGAGTCTTGTCATCTTTCTCTATCATGGTTAGTCTGAGCTCGTCGTTCTTACAGTAAAGACACCCAAAATGAGAAAAGCGCGCGAAATTAGCAGTGAAACTCGTTCTACAATAATTGTTTTACGCAACGAAAGCAAATCTGAACGTGCGATTGCCTCTCAAATGAAGTTGTCGAAGACTTTTGTGCATAACACAATAAAACTACACAAGGGAAGCAGTTATCTAGGTCGAGAACGAATCCCGATCCAATCCTGTGTCATTGACTACAGTAAAATGACGATTGAGGGATGCTACGTTATTTGGTCGCGTCGTTGTTGGAAAACCACTACTAAGGGTACAAAACAAAAAGAAACTGATGCAGTTGGCCCTTACCGATCGATACTGGACTGAAGAAGACTTTAAAAAACGGACGGATTGAAATTTGAAATATTTGGATTAAAACAACGATTTTGGTTCGACGTATTGCCGAGGTCAAGCTGATGCCAGCAGTCAAGCATGATGGTGGTTCCATCAAGGTCTGGGGAGGCTTTTCGGGCCATGGAACCAGAGATTTGGTACGAGTCGAAGGAATCATGAATAAGGAGCAGTATATATGAATGCTGCAGCAAAATGCTGTTCCGTCTGGTTTAAGATTAATCGGAAATGGTTTTGTTGATGAAAAATCTATTTAAAATATCAACAGCATTTTTAATGTAATGGTTGATATATTTTTTTTTTTTTGTTTCTTTCTTGATGTCAGTGTATTAGTAAAGAAATATTTTAATTAAAGTATTTTGAGTTTTATTTCATTTTACTTCTTAGATGTACGTCCGTGCACTCCGTACCGTAGGTTTTTTCTCAAAGTTTCAATTATACAAAATTATACTTGAAATTTTTGAAGTGTGTAAGGTATTTGTGTTCGTATCTGTCCGTATACTAAGTATTGTAATACTTAGTTATCTCTAGCTTGGCTTTATGGTATTGTATCATGTTCATTTCCCTAGCCTTTTTCCGGGTATGTTGGGGTCAGCTTCCACTCTAACCGGATGCAGCTTGGAGCGACTGAAATCCACAATCCAGGTACTGGGTAATACTATGCTTCCTGGTAAGACTGGTTGTCAGACTTTCGGGCGTCTGACGACCTGTAAAGCCTGTTAAAGATACACGAATGACAGCCGGGACCAACTACTAAACGCGCTTACCCGCGGACCAACCGTGGTAGTCAGCTTTTTTTTTTTTTGGATGGGAAATCATCAAATGACTTCTCCCGCTCTGGGCGGAGCGGGTGGGCATGTCAGACTTTTACTGACTAAAACCCACCCGTGTTCCTTCAGTTGCCCATGTGCCAGGGTCACGGTATCTCTTTCGAACAATTTCGCGACCCCGGCAGGCATCGGTCCTAGCAAACCCCTTCAATTTGCTGACATCTCTTTGAGGCGCGCGTGGAACACTACGCGCCGTCGACACGAGCTTGGTCCTTACCGGGCGGCGAGCTACCCATTGCTCACCGCCCGCAAGCTCGCGCCTACGGTGGCCGGGAGTCGGCTATCGACTCCCGACGCCCGGGGCGTCTCCTCCTGCGGCGGCTAGGGACGCGAGGGCGCAGAGACTGCCACTCCCTCACGCGCCCCGCCTCCTCCTTCGCGAGCATTACTGCTTCGCAGAAGGAGGTGACGGCTTCCCATGCCCTCTCGCTCCGTACCATGGTGCGAGCCATGGTATGGAGCGAGAGGTCGCCGCCGCCGATCGCCTCCACGAGGACACGGCGGTGCTCCGCCCATGCAGGGCACACCTCCACCGTATGCTCCACCGTGTCCTCTAGACGATCCTCGCAATGGAAACACCCGGGCGTTTCCTCCCGCTTTATCCTGAACAGGAACCCACCGAAGCACCCATGCCCGGTGAGAACCTGCGTCAGGCGGAGTGGTAGTCAGCTTTACCTGATTACTAAGCCATTATACATACAGGATGTCCCAAAAATCAACGTCAAGCCGAAAACGGTTGATAGGCCAGGTGGTGACAGTTATTAGAAAAATAATAATAAAAATCTAAGTTAAGCATTTTTTTTTCAGTACAGTCAGTTAAAGTTGGGCGATGTAATAATTTTTAGTACATGGTGGAGCAAAAAAGTGATGTTTTCTTTAAAACTGAGGTCAACTACCTCAGTTTTAATTTTGGACTGTAGTTTACCGAAAGGTTATTCAGGATGACATCACTCACAAAAAAAAAATGAAAAGTAATGTCAATAATTTGAAAAGTACTTAACTTACATTTTTTAAATTATCTTTCTGATAACTGTCACCACCTGGCCTATCAATCGTTTTCGGCTTGACGTTGATTTTTGGGACACCCTGTATAATATAAAAAACAAGATTCTAATAGAGCCAGTCTGCTGCATAATTTACAACTAATTAGTCGGTTATAGTCAATTGAGGGTGTCTGGCTTAAGAATTATTGCTTCCTGAAGCTGTTAGTGAAGTACTTTATCTTGGGTTTAGAAGTCTACCTTGAATACTACCTGGTCTGAGGTAATTTATGGGAATTTTATTGAACTGTTTGCTTCTTTTTGCCATGATGAGGTGGTCTTTTTCTTCGTATCGCTCGCACGACAGTTATATTTTTTTTGACCCAAACCTTCGCCAGTTCCATGGCGTTATCGGTGGCAGCGCACAGGTTACCTTAGGTGCATGTTTTGGGGCACGGAGGCCAAAATAGCAGGTCGAGCATCGTTTGTGACACGGCTCCACATCCACACCCTGCTACCGTACTCTCGAGGTGGCCTCATTTTACAAGGTTCGACTTACACCTTCCCATTTGGGGACGGTGACGGTTCTGAGACTTCCAGGTGGACCACAGAAGGTTACACCAGGAATATGCTTGTTTAGTGGTAGATAGTGGGTAGGGGTAAGGTATCTGCCATGCGCTGGTTACACGCTGATATTCATACACTAGAACTGTTTATAAATGCGAAGATATTAGAAATCATCATTTATCTCTGACAAAATAACCATCATCCTATCATCATATCATCATCATAGCACATTTTCATTAGAGAAATGTATTTTTTATTACTTCGTAGAAATAATTTAAATCGATGCTTTGACATTTATGTGAAGTTCAAGGTTACGGGGAAAAATAACTGTACCCCTACTGGAAATTTATTGATTTCATTCTACATGATGTCCAATGTATCTTTTCGTATAGATACCGTTTAGAATCGTGCTCGCATTCTGTAGCGCGTGGATTGGATGATTCACAACTGTTGTTGGTAGGTACAAAGACCTTCTTGAAGAGACGTAAGGTACATACTTTAACAGCTTCACGCGTATATTCTCGCAGTATACCCACGTTTCGCTAGATATCGGCAAAAGTCAGCTGTGCAGATATCTAGCCTCTGAGCGACAGGGGTTTTTGGGCGCGAGCCGCAGTCACACTATATGGCTGTTATAGCAACAATGACTGGACTGGTCCATTGAAATCTGTGGTTCTTTCCTGAAAAAACCTACACTGGCTTCACTTCATTTAGTCTCAGGAGTAGTCAGATAGGAAATGTCGACTCCATATAGCTTTTTTTAATATAACTTGTTAAAGTGATAAGGATTCTATACTATTTACAGAATAAACAATTTCATTTCAATGTACTCGTAAGATAACATAACATAAAGGGTCATGGGGCGGGTTCTGATATAACCGGATGCAGCTGAATACCAGTACTTCACATGGAGAGACTGCCTATCTGACCTCCACAACACAGTTATTGGGTTATAGGATTCTTAGACTGGTAAGACTGGTTGTCAGACTTTCGGGATTCTAACTACCCGTAAAGACTATCAAAGATCCACGAATGTCAGCCGGCTTGGCTCACGTTCTTTCCGAGGCCACCCATCCACGGTCAAACCGCAGCAAGCGCTGTTGTTGGCGCAGTAGCTTAACTTGATCAATCGAACTGTGCGGCTGTTATTAATAAGCCACAGGCGCCTAGATCTTACATGGTATTGGATATAAAGATCGAAATGGTCCATCCACTGTCCAATCGAATGTTACTTTCTAATAATGAAACCTCTTCTAATATTGCACTTTACGCAAGTCACTGCTAGAATTCAAGACATAAATTGTCTTCTTAAAATGTACGATTCCACTTTCTACTTGTCTGACCGAAAAGGTCATTATCCTACCGTCATCAACTACTTTAATTCGTTATGTCTAGAACGAATGACTGAGTCATTTAAAACGCAGTTGTTATACTTATAATCCAATTGTAGTGTCTCAATGTTCGGAACGTTTTTAGTAATTATGGTTGCAAGGTTTCTTCGGTCACATGTCGGATCACATGGCTTTGACCAGGTCTCATTGTATGGTATCGCACGTGATGTCCAAATGTCGAGTAAATATTGGTGAATGGAGTTTAATACGTGATCCAGTTATGTGTATACGTATTGCCTTTCATGATTTGGCCTCGACCGTCAAAAATATGGTTGAGATTTGTGTATGCTTGACTATCTTGCTAGCGGCTTCGCTCGCTTGGAAATCGGAGGTAAATCCACTGGAATAATTTTTCGGGATAAACAGTAGTATATGTCTTAATCCTAACTCTGGCTAAATTTCATCTAAATCAGCTCTGCCACAGCCGCGGGCATAGCTAGTATACATTAATAGTAAAGATTTTTCTTGCTTGGATGCAAAGTGTGTATTACACATTGAAAGATATGTAATGTCCTTAAAAGACATTGTATCCTGTGACGATCGTGACTCTTAAGAGGTCAGGCGCAGCGTGGGTAGAACCCCATGCAAGGTGGACCGAAACCTAATGAAGGTTGCAGGAAACCAGGATATAGTTCCGGTCGTTATTTGGATGATTGGTGGAGTCTTATTTCCAGTATTGAACGTTTTCCAACTAGAAGATGATGAGAGACATTATAATATTATCTGAAAATGCAATGAGAATGCTAAAGTAACAGTAAAACAAGCTTAATGGATGACGGTTAACTGTGCAGAGTGCAGTTATGATGATCGCAGTCGAAGCGCATGCTTATTTAATTGTCTGTCGGCAGCGGCAGTCCGCTTTCAGATATAATGACTAAACGGATTCTGCTGAAATATCAGATATATTATGTTTTTTTTTTTTAATAAACATCGAGAAATTAGTCCACGTTCCCGACGAAATTTTTTCGAGATATTGAAAGACAGTTGAAAATTCAGTGCGCGATAAAATACTGTCGCGATATTTTTACGTGCATACAAACATGGTCTCTTAACTGAACGAATCATTAGGAGTTATGAGGAATTCAAAACAAACGTTGATCAAACTTGTTCTCATTTGATAACATCAACGAAAAATGCCGATCGATGTTAATTTTCTCATTGTTTGTGCGTCGCCGGCTGACTCGTTACAACTAAAGGGCATCGACCGATAAATATTTTCACGGAAAACCCTTCGCAGTCACGCTATCGAACTTACTATTTCCAAAGGGCTAAGGTTTGACAAATGGTTATTACTGAGACGTATCAATATTATTTATTTTGTTATAGATTTATTTTGAATCTTCGACGAATATCACGCCTATGTTCCCCAAAGAGAAGGCAGAGGTTTACCAAGTAGATTTGTCACATTTCGCCATTTAGAGCCAGTCCACACGGCGCGTTGCGTCAGCGTTGCGTCGACGCAGCGCTGCCGTTGCGTTGTTTTACATACAAATAACCAAGTTGTTCACACGGCGCGCTGCGTCGTCGCAACGCACACATGACGGACAGCAGCCCCCGAGACGAAGCGGGAGGGGGTGTACTCATTGCGGCGACGGAGAGGCAGCGCTCAGTTGCTTGTGCGTTGATAGGGAGGATACACGCAAGCTCATTTCATTTTTTACCTACGTACTTTTACACTCATTCTAAAAAAAATATAAAACTTCTTTTCGTCTAATAGCAACTCCCGATATTCTAAAAAAAAAAACTGTCCATCACGATTTCTTAATGAAATGAAAGGACTGATCCAGTACCGTCTTGTGATCTTGCGTCGATTTCGGCGGTGACGTAGTAATAGGAGCAATGCTAGACGTCTTTTCCGATCCATGATTTGCTATAGACTGACTGCGAAATTTTTTCAAAATGCTTGCCGCAACTGTGCGTCGCCGCTGCGCCGACGGAACGTTAAGACTGCGTCATAGTAACGCTGCGATGGCGCAGCGCCCGTGTGGCCGGCTATGCGTCAAAATATTTGCGTTGCGACGACGCAACGCAACGCAACGCGCCGTGTGGACTGGCACTTATGGTTCAAGCACTCATGTAAAACTTCGGCGATAGTCTAAGATTAAATGACATAGATTAAAACTGCTTAATCTATGCGTAGGATTAGGTAAATCCTTTAAAGGGAAGTTACTTTAATTAATCGATTAGTAGCTGGCTAAACACATAAATGCTGACTTATTGCTGCTACTACGGTTCAGAGAATTTGAGACTTGTGCTTCTTCCCTTGTGGTTCATGTTGGTTTATCGGCATAAAATCTATTATAACTTATACACATTACGACTTCAGGTAGGTAGTACCTTGGCATTTATTGTCCTGTTTAACCGGTCAGC
Source organism: Aporophyla nigra (assembly GCA_947507805.1). Classification (NCBI taxonomy): domain Eukaryota; kingdom Metazoa; phylum Arthropoda; class Insecta; order Lepidoptera; family Noctuidae; genus Aporophyla; species Aporophyla nigra. The sequence continues at coordinate 17,073,618 of OX382292.1, forward strand.
TATTACAAGCGCCATTTTTTTATGTTTATTGTTAGCCTTTGTTGTTCCACTACAGAGCAAAGGCCTCCCATTCTCCTTTCCACTCTCTGTCATGATCTAGGATGGACCAATATTGTAGGCGTCAAGCTCGTGACGCCGGAAGTTTTCTAGAACGTACATGGTGGTAAATTTGGCCCATGACTCGTTCCACATGCGGCAAACATCTTCGGCCAGTCCCACTTAAGCTTGGCTGGTTTTTGGGTGAAGTCGACGATTTGTGTTTTACTTCCTGCATGCATTTCTTTTTAATTAACTGTATGTACTTGCGTTCCGCCAATTTTCTATTGGGTGGCACAATCGGTATCGTAAAAGGCGAATATATTTAGTTAAAAGCATAGGACACAGCCTTCAGAGTCCTAAAACCAACATACTGCGGTAGAAGGTCGACAAGACCTCCATTTTGGTCTATGTTCTGCAGTAGATAATTTTTACTGATTGATTTACCCCATCGAATCTCTTGATACTCTTTGTTGGTTCATATCACTTGCGCACTTCCTGTGACTCTTAGTATCATTGATATAAAGTTTAAATTAAATGATACGACCATCCTAAGTTCTAATTATTACGTTGCAGGTTTGGAAGCTGCGCTGGTGTTCGTTGAGAATTGCGGGCATGCCGGCAAAACGACCGGTGAGGTGATGTCTGGCATCGTCGCCAAGTGCATCGCCGCGCCCAGGACCAAGACTAAGGACATCGCGCTACAGGTCAGTTCAGACAGAGGGATCTGTCAGACTAGTATTGTCTAAAGACTTCACCCACACGGTTATGCTCCAACTACCTCGGTCTGAGACGGCGTTTGGGGAATCGCTCGCCCATTCATCCACACCAGGATCACGGGGCCCGCCTTATCAGCTACAGGACTCCTCCTGTAGGTGTTAATGCGGGCCTCGAGATCCTGACATTTCGTTATTCTGTCAATGTCGCGTTAACCTGGCTTAGTATCTTAACGTAAATAACTGTTTTAGTGAAAGTCAATAAAGATACATTTCTAATAAATTTTAGACCGTTACTCATGCGTACTAGAGGAAATCAGAGTAGGTTCAATGTCTGACCACAATTCCAAATTCATTCATTCAATTTCTTACGAACTAAAATATTTATACTGTGGTTTACTTGGCCTGGTTTAATCTGAACAATTTGTAACCGGGCCATTCTTCATTGAATTATTACAAGTCATTGCCCTGTCTCTTAATAATTACAAACCGCTTTCAAAGGATAAAAAAGGTTTTAATGTACTACTTAAGAGACTGTACTTACATGTAATTGCACATAATAAAAATAAAAACAGTACTTTTAGAAATAATAATTCCCATGTGTGTTGTAAGCAAGCATCTTGTACAGAAACAATAAAATATTTTGTATTTTAAAACTTTGTTTATCTGAGAATTGAGGTTCCAGAAAATAATTCGTAATTCAAAATAATAAAACTACAAAGGAAATATAACATCAAAATTTTCTGGTAAATGATTTTATTTCTGTAAATAGTTTTGTACAAACAACTTTACACGTCAATCATATTTTTAAAACTGAGGTTCGCGTTTTCTATCCGACAAGTTTGAGAAGAAAGGCCGAACAAACTCATAGGTCAGTCTCTTTTAATGTTCCGGCATTATCTTGGTCAGAACAATTGAAGACCTTGGAAATTGATGTCTGACATGATGTTTTTGAAGAAAGTACCATACAGATTGTTTGGCACTGTGCAGTCAGCGCTCGCAAGTCAGTAACCGCACAGTTCAAAGCATAAATTGTAAAAATCATTCATTTCTCTCGCAGATAACCCTAATGTACATAGAAATAGAGAAACACGAGATAGTAGAAGAGGAACTAATCAAAGGCATGGAGCAGAAGAATCCCAAAGTTGTAGCAGCCTGTGTATCCGCGTTGAACACGTCACTGAAACAGTTCGGTAACAAAGTGATAGCTATCAAGCCGATGGTGAAGAAGATTCCTATACTGCTGTCCGACAGAGATAAGGGGGTTCGAGATGAGATGAAGGCTCTAGTTGTTGAGATGCACAGGTAATTTTAAGTTACATTATTCTTCTCCTTAGCGTGTAGATGGCCTTCTAAAATGAGTTGCTCCAGAATTTAGCTATGAGTTTGGCATCTTTGTTAGCGTAAGAATTACTGTAACGTGCAGAAAATAGGACACGCTGCACACAATATTAAGTATCCCGTCGTTTGTGGAATGGCAGCACATTCGATTAACCATCAAGACCCTTATTCAACTGATCAAAATTTTTCAGCAGGCACAAACAACCAAATAGACAAAGAAAAAAAGAAGACAAATAGTAAAATGTGTCAGTTAGGTTGGTAGTTCACCGTAGATTTGTGTTTTAAACTTGATTTACAAAAGTTATCTACATGACACAAATAGATGAACTAAAATCGACACTTCTGAACATTACCAATAGTCAGGAAGATGTTGCCAGAATCGCCAAAGGTTTATGAACTCAATTTACAGTCATTTGGAAACAAGTATAATAAACTACTGCTCGTTTCCTTCACATACAAAGCCATGTTTTACGAAGCTGCGTATCTAAAACATGCATCAATATTAGTATGAGCTTTGTGCTACATTTCCTTATATGATTGACCTAGTTCATCTTATATAGATGTACGAGCAAATATTTATAACAGTGCCTTTTTTGGTACTGCGATAACGCAGCTGCTTTAATATGACGAATTCGGACGTATGATTTATAATACGTCATTTCATTTAGTATTGAGTTCAAAATTTTTCTTTAAAATACAAAAGTAATGGGTATTTTAGCCCTCTTAGGCTAACCAAAAGCGATCGTCGCGAGAATACACGATCGTCATGTTCATCAGTTTTTGTTTGGTGAATAGGAAAACGTGCGGACACAAGTTACCTTCAGTTTTCAGCCCCTCCTGGTTTATACGTTAGACACTGAATTTTTATTTCACGAAGAGCCGCGCACTTTTCTTGTGGTTGCTAAGTGTACAAACACCTTGTGAATGTGTGTGTAACCCCAGGACCTCTCGGTACCGTCCGAGACGTGTGTGTTTTCACGCACATTCAGAGCGTTTTTGTACACTAGGTTACCACATGTTAAACGCGTGTTGCTTCGTGAGATACAAATACTATCCAAATGGCAATAATCACAATTACCTTTCTACTTAGTTGTGTCGTGAACTGAAGAAAGATAGCTGATGTTACAAAACATAGTCGCTTCCCGTGTCTGTACGCTTAGGTCTTTTAAACTATGCAACGAATTTGAACGCGGTTTTCATCAAAAGACAGAGTGATTCAAGCCTTCTGTTTATATGTATAATTCGCGGGCGAAGCTGCTGGCAAAAGCTAGTCCATTTATAAAGTAACCTTATTTCACAGATGGATAGGCGCAGCCATAGAGCCTCACATAGCGTCCCTCCAAGCCGTGATACAACAGGAACTAAGAGAAGCGTTCAGTACTGGTGGCGGAGTCGCCAAACCGACACGCTACCTCAGGTCACAGCAGAACAGAGTGAGGGATACACCGGCTGCTGACTGTGCTGATGGTGAGTATTTTTGAGATAAACGGAAGTAAAAAAACCGTCCTCCTTTTTTTATCAAGGAAATGTAAGATACTACATCTTTGTCTGAAACCATTATAAGATTTATCAATTACAGTCAAAATTATTTATAGTCAGAACGATAAAGATCTTTAACAAAAATTCTCACGTTTTTCACCAAATGTCAAATTTTAAACAGCCTTATAAAGCCTTGATCAGTAATTTACTGGCAACACATTAATTGAATGGAGAAACCAGAAGTGCCTAACCTCATTATTTATTCATACTGTTCTTATAAAACTGTCTCAATTAAATAATAATACTTAATTATTATTATTTTCAGGTGCAACAGAAGACGACGACGCCGAAACAGGCGGTGGAGATTCAGGCGAAATGGACCCTTACGACCTACTGGACCCAGTGGAGATCATATCCAAAATCCCAAAAGACTTCTACGATAAACTGGAAGCGAAGAAGTGGCAAGAAAGGAAGGAGGCTCTCGATGCCTTAGATAACTTGCTGAAGACTGCACCTAGACTGGAACCGGGAGACTATGCGGATCTGGTCAGGGCGTTGAAAAAGGTATTGTGTAATTTTCGGATTAATTTCGATTCGATCTAGGGTCATCATTCATTTGCCTACCCTTTTCCAAATATGTTGGGGTTCAGCTTCCAGTCTTAGTTACCGGATGTATCTGAATACCAGTATTTTACATGGAGCGACTGCCTATCTTACCTCCACAATCCAGTAACTGGGTAATACGTATCCCTTGGTAAGACTGGTTGTCATTCTTTCGGGCTTCTGACGACCCGTAACTATTGTCAAAGATCTACAAATGACAGCCGGCACCAACAGGTTAGCGTGCTTTCCGAAGCACAGAACGATCTTGGTATGTAAAGCTCCACCCATCTACGAACCAACCGTGGCAACCGTAGATTAACTGAGCAATCGATTTTCAGTTCGATCTAGGGTATCCCTCTAAAAAGGTGTTTGAGATACGAACAGGCTTAACAGCATCTGTCTTAGCGAGAGCATTGAGGATCTTTTATGTATTCTATATTCATGCTGCTTTAGCCAAAGATTATGTCAATGTTATTTAGGTTTATTTTCGCTAAAAGAGTTCGCTAGGGGTATATTGGGGGACTCATTGGTCTCGTGGTCGCAAGCGCGACTGCTGAGCGTGGGGTCCTGGGTAAGATTCCCAGGTCGGGGAAAGTGTTATTGGGTTTTTTATTAGGAATTTCTTAGTAACAGCCCGGAGTTTGGAAGTAGACGGTGTGATACCCCTGTGCTTCGGAAAGCACGTTAAGTAAGTTATTAGTCCTGGGCCTGATCTGTCTCCGGTCGTGTCGGATTGCCTTCCCTAATGACTATGAGAGTGAAAGCCCTTGCGTCTGTATGTTCATTATAACCACTCACGCGTCCGAGTGGCGGACCTACATTCCGGTTGACCGTCCACCCCCGCGCAAGTGAAATAAATAATTATTTCACTCGCTATTTACGAGAACGGTCATACCATCTGTAATTTTTCTATTGCACTAGAATGTATTGATCAACTTGGTGTATAGAGATTTGTGAATTTATACCGCATTCCAACGCAGTTTGGCTTTTTTTTGAAGTAGTGTCTCTGGAGAGCATACTACCCGGGACGCTTAACAGCCCCTCTATCTTGGAGAGCATAGTAACCACGGACGGGTGAGTGGATAATATTTCCTGCCCCGATGGCTAGTCTCCGTTGAGATTGGCCGCCATGGCCGAAATACGATCTGGAGGACAATATTTTGCGCTACTTTTAAGTGCTAAGCTCAGTGCTGTGCTTGTGCGTATGGCGAATATTGATTCCTGATTCTTTGTGTCTAACAATAAACTATTTAACACTTTGAAATTTCTTACGTACATCTACTACAACTAACATTCTTATTCCAGGTGATATCAAAAGACTCAAACGTGATGCTAGTCGCATTAAGCATTCGCCTCCTCGGGCAGATCGCTACCGGCCTTCGTAACAAGTTCTCTCCGTACGCATGTGCGTGTGTGCAAGCTATTCTAGAGAAGTTTAAAGAGAAGAAGTCTAATGTTGTGACGGCGTTGAGAGAAGCTATCGATGCTATTTATCCTTGTGTGAGTATGTTTATATTGATGGAGACAATAACTCTTTTCTTTAACAGCAGCAACCTAAAAGCAACATTATATCACCGGTAGTAGGGATCACTTTGACTTTTACGGGCTTGTCAGTGGCGGCAACCCAACTTGCAACCTTATTGTACTGAAAATAAAATCGTTGTCATTTTAATAGTGATGCTAAATGATAGGTAAAATAAATAGGAAAGGACTATAGTTGCTTTAGAAATTTTTGTTTCTAAAGTCTGTATAACTCTATCAGTTTTTTTTAAAGATTGTGTACTAGTTTGGCGCCTATGTAATAAATGAGTGATTCACAGGCGAAACCTGATTAATAAGTTAGGGCTAGGAAAAAAAGGAGCTACATCTGCCAACCACCTGCTTTGCAGTTTGGCAGAGGTAATATTTTTTGTAAAAAAGTCTATACCATTGTGAATAAACAAAATTTTTTTTTATGAGTCCGAACTTAATAAAGTCATGAATACCGAAATTATGATTATGAGTAAACAATCGCTAACGTGACTTTTTAGCACCTAAGTTGATAAAAAAATTAGTATTCCAAGATATAAACAACCAGCTGCGCCTCGCGATTTCACCCGCATAGTTGTCGATCCCAGTTAACCAATGTTCTAATCCAAGTCCGGGTGTACCCACATTTTAAACATACAACCCGACACTGGTCTGCAAACAGAAAAAATAAAACAGAAGAAAAATCTGAATTTCGCGGGCTACCCTGGCGCATCAGCTTTTTAAAGCACGCATAAACACGAACGTAATAAAAGTGCGGCAGAATTTTTTCGTGCACTGTATTTTCAACTCTCGGTGTTTGTCACCAATTATCAAATGACTTCTCCTGCTCTTGGCGGAGCGGGAGGGCATGTCAGACTTTTACTGACTAAAACCCACCCGTGTTCCTTCAGTTGCCCCTGTGCCAGGGTCACGGTATCTCTTTCGAACAATTTCGCGACCCTGGCAGACTCTCGGTGTTTAACCGAGTATTGAGATTCCAACAGAGTGCAGCGCGAGTGTTTCTTATCATTTCGTCATCATCATCATTTCAGCCGAAAGACATCCACTGCTGGACATGCACAGAGAACGCTGCTGCCCATTCTCTAGTAGTCCCTTAGTCGCCTCTTACGACACCCACGGGAAGAAATAGGGAGTGAGTCTCAGCTCGTCAAAAAAACAGTGTTCTATTTTCGACTCTCGGCATTTTTATTACGTCCGTGTTTATGTCGACTTAGTGTTTTGTGGGCCTAACATTCTTTCACATCACAATGACAAACAATTTCATATTCCACCAGACAAACCTCGAAGCGATAATGGAAGACATGCTGGCTGCCTTCGACAATAAGAACCCTTCAATAAAAGCGGAGAGCTCACTGTTCTTGGCCAGAGCTCTGTGCCACACGCAACCCGCTGCCTTTGGCAAGAAACTTGTGAAGGCTTATGTGGCTGGGTTGTTGAAGCTACTGGAAAGTGCTGGTAAGTGTTATAGTGGTAATCTAGTTGACGTATTTATATAAATATATAGGTATTACAGAATATACCATATTTCTATTAGGAAATATAGTTCAGTTCAACAAAAAATATTTTCTGTGAAAGATTTTTTTTTGATAAGAGATATCGGGGAAACTAGAGCATAAATAATCAAACAACTAAGAATTTCCCTAAAAAAAGTGTTACCAATCAGTGCAGTGTACCATGTGATATTTATGTGGATGAGTTTCTGTTACAAATAAAAAAAAAAATCTTCTAATCAGTCTATCTTATTTTTGTTTTAATTAAAACATTAATTCTTTTTAAATCATATACTTTATGGGGAATTTCAACATTGCTCATCAGCACCCTAATTGCGTAACGCACTTTTATTAACAATCTGAATCATTTTGAAGATTATTTCTAATTCATTACTTCATATGTTCGAACAATTTAGCAACGTAAAAAATGCAAAAATAACGTAGTGAATGTTGTTGAAAAGTCATACTGAAAGCGATTCCTACTGATAGTTAGTTACGCAATTCCCCCTCTGATTTCATATTGTACTAGTTTCTGGAATTCTTGTTTTAACATAAAATATATCGCCCGCGATATCACTTAGCTACAAACAAATTGTACAGACGCTAGCACATCAAGCTACCCGAAACTGTCAAATTTTCCTAATCAATCTTGAACTTAATACTTTGGCGATAAAGTTGAAATTCTATTAAAGAAATTTGACAGAATGTGCTTGCTTTGTGTTTGCTTTAAGTGCTGACATCACTGCCACTTTATAATATTAGTATAGATTAATCTTCACCATATTTCAGATCCTACCGTACGAGACGCCGCAGCAGAAGCTCTAGGTACCGCTACCAAACTAGTAGGCGAGAAAAACATCGCCCCACACATCGGCAAACTAGACAACTTGAAAGAGCAGAAGATCAAAGAGTTTGCGGACAAGGTATGGATCGCGCCGGTTAGTGAATGTGCAATGATGAGGTTGTAGTACTAGACACGTAGTATAGTACCCCTCTCATTGCGGCGGAAGGTAAAGGTCGTTCACCCCCGAATGGTCATTCGTCTGCACTAGCACATCAGAAGGCCGATTCCCGTATTTAAAGTCTGGTGCAGCCAGCTCCATCGAATTATAAGACGTTGTCACGTCAAAAATGTATGAAAATGATAGTATTTTTGTCAAATTGAAAAAAATAAAGAAAATACAGTCTATTTGGACACAGTTTGTGAAAGTATTGTTTTTAACAACAATAGTGTTTGACGGCTGCACGAAAATAGTAGGTAATGGGTAGAACGGGCTGGTGGCAAAGCAGGAAACAGATGCTTTCAAAATATGGAACTCGTTCGTGATATTAACTTATTGATGGATGTTCCCTGTATCATATTGGTAATAAAATGAAATCACAAGAAGGGTCACAGCAAATTCTTTTCTTAGACATATTAGAATGTGAATGTTTTTAAAAATACGGGAATTGCCCATCTGCTGTCGTATAGTGAGTTTTTTAGATTGTTCAAGATGTGCTGGATGGGACATACATTAATATGTACTTGTAGAGGCTGATTTAAGAGAACATCACCTACTACGGTGTACTTACCTGTCCTATCTCCTATCTACATAGGTTACATATGCAACCAGTAGATTTTAAAAATAAAATTGAAATAAGATTTATATAAATTGATTTAAAAAACCGGGGCTATGTCATATAGTCTAATTTTGTATTTCTGGCAAAAGACTGAACTATTTCTGTATTGAAGTAATCTCTACACTATTTATGTCATCATCATCATCATCATTTCAGCCGAAAGACGTCCACTGCTGGACATAGGCCTCCTCCAAGCACCGCCACTTGGACCTGTTCTGTGCTTCGCATCCAACGTATTCCTGTATTATTATGTACAAGGAAGTGCCCCTCAGATATCGCGCGCGTGTCAACATTAAGCGCAGATGCGCAGCATTTAGCTTATTAGCCGTCAGATACTTGTCGCGATTGGTTGTCGCAGAAATACGCGAAATATTACAAATTATGCCTTGTTGTGCGGTTTTGACCTGCAAAACGAAAGCAGAAAAAAAATGTATCTTGTGGAGGTGTATCCTATCATCAGTAACTACTAAACTTTGTTAATTTTTAATATAATTGATTTTAATTGCAATACCACATGTTATGACTTCAATGCAAACTATAAACAACCTTATTTTCACTGACACAAAGTCTTAATGCACTTAGTCGTCATCGGGAAAATCATAACCAAAATTCTAGTAACTTCGACGCTACTCGATTAGGGATGGGACACATCCGTAATGTAGGTCGGTATCGATAATTTTGTCTGGTTTTAGTAAGGATTCAATAGCTCACATAGCTGGTTATATAATAAGACAGTTGATTAAAAAAATTAAGTGTGATATTTGCGTTAGTGCTTAGTAACAGAAAAAAAAAACAATCATTACATAGATTTATTATAGCTAAAGATAGAGGGGGATTATTATACCCATCAGAATCTGTGATTTAAGATATGTCAGATGTCCGAAATATTTTTAAAAGACGGTTACATATTCAATAAAGATTATATCATGGCTAAAATAATGCGCCAATTTATTGGGTCATCGATATTCCAAAACATAAGCTATCATCAATTAGGGGAATTTCTTACGTCTAATCATATTACTGACTTAATGAAAGCTATCACAGCAAAATATATTAATATACGATTTCATCACCTATTAAAATTAAACATAAAACTATAAAAACGGCAAGTAATTAAATAAATATGTGTTATTTCAGGGTTAGTAAATATTTTTAGTACTATCTGTTATCGTTTCATTTATCGTTAGCTTCTATCAGCGGTTTCGCCCGCGTACCTGATTTTATGAAAATAACATTACCCCCCTACATACAAACATACAAATACCTCTTTAACATTGATATTTTAACGATAATCAACCTTTTCCGTTATTAAGCATTTGTATGATGTTAACAAATTATTACATTGCTCACCCGAATAAATTACGTAACATCAATATTAAAATATCGATATATGTCTACATCTCTTACTTTTGTTTTGCTACTCACCAACAGAGATTACAAGTGCATGTGAATATGACATCTATTTCAAAGGAGCTAGCGTTCTGAATAGAATGAATTGGTTACAGCGCCATCTAGCATTGAGTTGCTGAACTCGTTGTAAATTTGTCTATCTAAAGTTTTTTTGTCTTTATTGTGTGTGTCATGTCAAATAATAACAACTTTCATGCGTTGTAATACGACTTAATTTTTGAAAGCAATACGAAGATGATTTGTAAAAGTTGCGTGTGTAATTTGTAGCCAATCATATCACTGTTTTTTATGTGTGTAATGGACAATTTGCTACGCAAATGTTTGAGTTTGGCGACACTGGTTCCCGTGCTTAACCAGTGTAAGGGCACTTCTCTGTATTCTTTGTTCTGTGATTATGTAAAAATACAATATTTCGAAACTCTTCAATTTCAGGCTGTAATACAAGTGAAGGTCGCAGCTCCTAAGAAAGAGACTAAAGCTAAGGCGGCGGCGTCACAGTCTGGTAAAGGTGATGCTAAGCCCACAGCCGGCTCATCTAACCCGAAACCCGTCAGAAGACCTAATACTGGTAAGTAAATTCTCTTTATTTTTATTAGGCTGCTAAGATTTTGGCGCTTCGCCACTTTAAGGTAATGAAGGTAAGGTTCATAATGGAATGTCAGATATAATGTTTATGTAGAACTAAACCCTCCAGTTCTGTGCTGTTCCGTGTGGTGCTGGACGTAAAGAATGGCACCATCTCATTTCTTCCCGTGGGTCTTACTAGCGATTGGTTAGCAGCGTTCTTTATGCATTTTACGCCTGCCACGTGTGGCGATAATGGCAAACCCCTCCAAATTGGCGGAGGCCTATATCTAACAGTGGATTTCTTTCGGCTGAAATGATAACCCAACAGATCATAAATGCACTACTAACAATAAAGTTCTGTAACTTGTGTAAATAATGTAAGGTTATCCTTGAATTTACAGCAAAGGTGCCAGCTAAGAAAGCGCCGGCGTCTCGCGCGCAGCCCAGCCCGCCGCGGGAACTGGAGCTGTCGCAGGAGGAAGTCGACGCCAAGGCTGAAATGCTGTTCCCTGGAGATATTGTTACAGGTAAATGTATAGGTTTTACCTGCCGCTTCTCTCCCGTGGTCTAACTCACAGCAACCTTGCAATTTTCGGGAAAAAAAAGTAGCCTATTCACTCTCAGGTCCATAAACTATCTTTACACCACGTTCGCATGGACGTAAAAACGGGAACAACATAAATCGGGATTTTATCGCGCTCTGGATTTTCAACTCTCGGTGTTGCTCGGTGTTTCAATGCTCGGTGCATTGACAATGTCGACTTTTTTCGACACTGAATGCAGTGTGTTGGATTGAAGTATGTTCGACGTCCATTGACGTGCTGGCATTCCAGCGCGTCGAAAAAGGTTTCAGTGCTACGCAGTGCGTTGAAGACCAGGTGTGCGAATAAATCCCGCCGCGATATTTTAGCGTCCCTGCCACGTAGACTTACATTAAAAAAAAAACAGGTCCATCTGTTGCTCCTTTGTGTGTCAGGAGGGACAACCAACAAGAACACTTTGATTTGTTATAATAATAGAATGATTTGTGTGTTTTTATAAGCTTTGTGAGGATCACTGGGTAGAAAATTACTAGCTAAGCATTGGCTGAAAATGCTGTAGGTTAATGTTGGTTGTAAAGATTGGTCATACATATGTCGTCAATTAAATTCTACAACATTCATTAGAAAAACTTTATTATCTGGTTTTAGGTATATTTAAACATCAATCATGTTTTTAAATAAGAACCTAACAGTAACCGAAATACACTTAGTTTTTACAAATCCATTAGTTTTTACAAAAATAACAACTTAGCACCGGACTATGTTAAACATAGTCCGGTGCTAAGTTGTTATTTTTGTATTAATTGAAAAAGGTATGCTTAGATCAGCGACCATATAACCCTTAGATGCCTAATGCTTGATCTAATGCACCAAAACAATTCTGTCACCTAGTTGAGGTATGAGGAAGCGGGGTACTGCATTCTGATTGGCCCTACCAAGGTCATTACGTATCACTAGAGATGGGACAGGTTTAAATAAAACACGAAGGTATCGATGCTTGTGTTAAAATTGTATTGTAAATAGTACGTTTATTAATACCTATATTGAATTGGCTTTCTAACTTCCTATTTCTTAATATTATTTTTTTATATTTCTTAACATATTACACTATGTGTTGATGGGAACCAGTTCTCTCGCTTGGTTGCAATAACCCATTTATTTTTTACATCAGGATCTTGTGGGTACCTAAAATCAATCATAGTTTCACAATTAATTTAATGTCTAATGGCCGTGTAAGTGCCGGACGTAAAGAATAGCATCACCCCATTTCTTCCCGTGGGTGTCGTAAGAGCCGACTAAGGGATATACTAGAGAATGGGCAGCAGCGTTCTCTATGCATTGCAGACTATGATACTGCGATCGCCAACCCGCCTGCCAAGCGTGGCGATTATGGCAAACCCCCCCCCCCCTAAAATGACAAGCACCAAAAATAAATGGCCCCTAGTGCCCGGCGGCCCACCTAACCTTGGCTACGGTAGCGGTCAAGGCCACGGTGAGGCAAGGGGTGCAAAGAATCCTCGGAGGAGATCCGGCTACCACAAACACCGACAATTGGACCTGGCAACATATAACACGCGTACACTTCGGACCGACGAGAAGATCGCCGAACTGGAGGAAGAATTGAGCAGGTTACGATGGGATATAGTAGGGTTATTTGAAGTCCGAAGAGAGGGGGAGGACTCGATAATCCTCAAATCCGGAAACCTGCTCTATTTCCGGGAGGGCGACCAGCAGTCCCAAGGTGGCGTCGGGTTTATCGTCCATAGAGTGTGTCGACCAGGGTAGCGTACCTTATACTCAGAATATCCGCAAGGTATTCGTTGAAGGTCATACAGGTTTACGCTCCGACCTCGTCACACCCCGACGATGCGGTGGAGACCATGTATGAGGATATTTCCAGAGCCATGCATGGTTCCAAAACTCACTTCACCGTTGTCATGGGGGACTTCAACGCGAAACTGGCCAAGCGAGGCGATGATGAGTTGAGAGTGGGGCAATTTGGAGTTGGACGTCGCAACCACCGGGATCACCAACTGGCTAGTTTTATGGAGAAGGAAGGCCTCTTTATGATGAATTCCTTCTTCAGAAAACGTGAGCACAGGAAGTGGACCTGGCAGAGTCCTGATGGTGCAACAAAAAACGAGATTGACTTCATTATGTCGACGAAGAGGCAAATATTCAATGATGTCTCTGTGATCAACGCGGTGACAACCGGGAGCGATCACCGCATGGTAAGAGGCACATTGAATATCAATATCAAGCTGGAAAGATGTCGGCTGATGAAGTCAACGCTCCGTCCAGCACCGATCCAACTTCAAAACCCCGAGAGCTTTCAGCTCGAACTCCAGAATCGTTTTGAGTGCCTCGGGAGCTCCGTGGACGATTTTAACGATGGGTTCGTGGAAACTGTCCATACGGTCGGGTCTAAGTTCTTCAAGACCCGCCGTACTAATAGGAAAAAGAAACTCTCAGATCCTACATTACAGCTCATGGAACAGAGGCGCGGAATGATCCTGCAGTCTTCAGAAGCTGCGCTCGAGCACCGGCAGCTCAATAGACAGATCTCTAAGTCCTTGAAAAGCGACCTTCGCCGCTATAACACAGAGCGGATCAAGGACGCGATAGAGCGGAATAAGGGCTCCAAGGTATTAACTAGGGATCTGTCTATTGGGCAGAGCCAGCTTACGAAACTGAAGACCGATGATGGCAGAGTCGTATCCGCCAAACCTGAACTGTTTAAGGAGATTGACAGGTTCTATGGACAGTTATACATGTCAACAAGTAAATCCGTTAAAAATCTGGCAAATGACCCAAGAGCTAGGTTGACCCGACATTACACCGAAGACATCCCGGACGTCAGCTTGTACGGGATTCGGATGGCTCTGAAGCAGCTTAAAAACGACAAGGCGCCGGGTGATGACGGAATTACGGCTGAACTCCTGAAGGCTGGCGGGAAACCCGTTCTCAAGGCCCTTCAGAAGCTGTTTGATTCCGTCTTCCGCGAGGGCAAAACGCCACAGGCATGGAACAGAGGTGTGGTGGTACTTTTCTTTAAGAAGGGTGACAATGCCCTACTTAAGAATTATAGGCCCATCTCACTTCTGAGCCATGTCTACAAGCTGTTTTCAAGAGTCATCACGAACCGTCTAGCGCGCAGTTTTGACGACTTCCAGCCTCCCGAACAAGCCGGATTCCGTAAAGGCTTTAGCACCGTGGACCACATACATACGCTGCGGCAGGTTATACAGAAGACCGAAGAGTATAACCTGCCTCTTTGTTTAGCGTTTGTGGACTACGAAAAAGCCTTCGATTCGGTCGAAACCTGGGCTGTACTGCAGTCTCTTCAACGATGCCAGATCGACTATCGGTACATCGAGGTGCTGAAGTGTCTGTACGAAAACGCCACTATGTCAGTCCGACTTCAGGACCAGACCTCGAAACCTATCCTTCTGCAGCGAGGGGTGAGACAGGGAGACGTTATTTCTCCGAAACTGTTCACCGCTGCACTGGAGGATGTCTTCAAGGTTCTGGACTGGAAAGGGGCTGGCATAAACATCAGTGGCGAGTACATCACTCACCTTCGGTTTGCCGATGATATAGTTGTCATGGCTGAGTTGTCAATGCTCGATGACCTCAGTAGAGCTTCCGAAAGAGTGGGTCTCAGGATGAACATGGACAAGACAAAGGTCATGTCCAATGCTCGTGTGATACCCACTCCAGTGAAGATCGGAGGCGCTACACTCGAAGTTGTGGACGAATATGTGTACCTGAATAAGTCTGTCCGACTGTCCAGTTAGGTAGGTCCAACTTCGAGAAAGAGGTCAATCGTTGAATCTGACTCGGCTGGGCAGCGTTTGGGAAGCTACGCAATATCTTCTCGTCCCACATACCGCAGTGTCTCAAGACGAAAGTCTTTGACCAGTGTGTGTTGCCAGTGATGACATATGGAATCGAAACGTGGTTTCTCACAATGGGCCTTATTAGAAGGCTGAAAGTTACCCAAAGGGCGATGGAGAGGGCTATGCTTGGAGTTTCCCTACGTGATCGAATCAGAAATGAAGAGATCCGTAGGAGAACCAAGGTAACCGACATAGCCCGAAGAATTGCTAAACTGAAGTGGCAGTGGGCAGGGCACATTGCTCGCAGAACAGATGGCCGATGGGGCCGAAAGGTTCTGGAGTGGCGACCGCGTACCGGAAGACGTAGAGTTGGAAGGCCTCCAACAAGGTGGACCGATGACCTTGTGAAGGCCGCAGGAACCCGCTGGATGCGGGAAGCACAAAACCGGTCGAAGTGGCGGTGCTTGGGGGAGGCCTATGTCCAGCAGTGGACGTCTTTCGGCTGAAATGATGATGATGATGATGTAATTAGTGATTCAAAAGATCTTCGTATAAATAGTATGTATAGGATTTTGCTTTATCGAACAATTTTATTTGTGTCATAAGATTTGGTGCATCACTAGTTATGTCTACCAAATAATAGAGGAAAAGAGATAGCTAAAAAATTACATTCAGAAGAAAGAGACGCAACCATAAAAGACATCAACGAGAGTCCTTGTACCTTTTTTCACCTACAAGTTTGACCAGTATAAGATGAACTCCGATAAATAATAGGAAAAAAATTATTGTAATTATGATTATGTAACTATTGACTTACAGATGAAATGTTATGCCATCCTTACGGAAACTCGAAGTTTGGCTATTGTTACCACACCAACGTATTGTGCAAGGGGCCATTATAATATTTATTTTCACCAATTTTAATTTACTAACGCGGAAGTGTTTAAGGCTCACAGAAGTGGTCAATACTGAAACGAAATTGTGGAGTGGTATCCTGTATCAGATCTATAAGTCTGATGTGTTGACAGACATCGGTCGCCTGTTATTAGGCGTCTATGGGTTATATGGCCGCTGGCTTAGATGGTTTGGCCATGTTGAGAGGATGAATGAAGGACGGCTCACAAAAGGTATCTACAAGACAGATGTGAGTGGAAACACCGGGAGGGGACGCCCTAGGAGGACATATAGTGACCTTATTGGTGATGTTCTTCAGAAAGGTCAGGTGCGTAGTACTCGCAACCGGCGTGTGTGTATGACCAATTGTATGAACCTAAACGAGGCAAAAGGAGTGTGTAGAGATCGTAGTAGGTGGCGTTCCGTGGTTTCTGCCTACCCCCATTGGAAAAAGGCGTGATTGTATGTGTATGTAAGGTCGCGAATGATATTTGAATTAACATACAACCTGACACAGATCAGTAAATAAAAAACGAAAGAAAATTGAATTTTGCTGTCTACCCTGGATCTTTCACCTAAAGAACTTTAGACTTAGGATAGAGTTGGAAATGCAAAAAACTAGCTCAGAGCCTTAGGCTAGAACAAAAGTGAGATCGCGACGGTAATGTTTTTGACAATGTTTCTCATTCCACAGCCCTCGGCGACAGTAACTGGAAGAACCGCCTAACCTCAGTCCAGAGCTTCCACTCGACGGTACAAGGCCTATCGACTAGCGACGCGACCTCACAAGTATTATACCGCACTTTGAACAGAAAGCCCGGCCTGAAAGACACTAATGTGCAAGTTCTGAAGGCTCGGCTTGAGGCCTGCAAGTATATTACTGAGAACTTCCCGGTTTCTACGTAAGTTTTGTTTAATTTATCTATTTATTGTGATTGATCAAACTAGTATGGATGTTTGGGCCATGTCGAACGGAAAATAAGATATTTTTTGAGTGATGTAGATATGAGTAATAGGGAATTGACGGTTTCTGTGCTGGCGTCTGTACATTCTTTCAATTTCAAGTTTTTCTATCGTAATTTCTTAGTGTCATTTTAAGAAATTTCACAGATCTCGGTCTTAATGTGTAAAAATTACCGAATTTCCTTAAATGATTAACAAGTTTTTGACATATGATTGTCGCCGAGATGAGACTGCGACTAGATTTTGAACGTTTTTAATTACGAGAATTGACCTTCAGATTTTGTCTCAAAAATCCTAAAACTTTGCGACAATTTCACATTTTCCACTGAGATTCTACGCAATACAATAACCTGTTAGCAAAACTGGTCCTTATTCTTTAAAGAGCTAGGTCGAATATAATGAGGTATTGTCATTATTTTAATGATAATAATTTCTTCTACAGGACAGCCGCAGACTTCGTTCTCCAAGACGTAGTAACGAAACTAGGTGAAGCGTCTTGCGCTGGCATATGTGCGGACTGCCTTACGTCGTTAGCCGAGGCCTGTGGCCTCGAACATGTCCTCAACGAAGGACTTACCTTCGCTATGGACTCACAGAAGAACCCTAAAGTACAGTCTGAGATGTTCAACTGGATGACCAACGCGATAAAGGAGTTTGGTTTCAAGTAAGTTTGTATTTATAACTAGCTTCTACCCGCAGATTCGCCCACTTGTATGTTGAAAATCATCCCACGGGAACATGCTACCTGGAAAAAAAGTTGCCTACGGTTTATAAGGAGTACCTTATAACATCAGCTATTTGTCAGTCGTAAAGTCCCGTCATAATCGGTACAGCCGTTCCGGACATTTCACGGAATTAACAGACTTTAAAAATTAAATTGTTTTTTGTTTTAAGTACTTACCGTAAATACCATAGATATCCAGAGATATGCCTTCATTGCGGAATAGTAAGGAATCCTAGTGTCGCCGCTTATCTCCCACCCAAAAAATTACAACATTAACAAATAGTGTACTGACGACACACACTTAAAATTTAAACACGCACACCAAAAAGAAAGCAGACACACTAAATCAATTTCTAATAGCACACATACATAGAATGGCCGGGGCATTCACTTGTAAACACTTGCTATTTGCGAACATCCAATGCACACGCATGCAATTAGGGAGTCGAAAGCGATGGTCGATTATTTTTATCGATATTTAATTTTAGCACATTATTGTATTATAATAACTTCGTTTAATTTTATTTAAATATTTTTTTTTTATATATCTATCAAAATATAGTTTACTTTTACTAAAATAAAATGGGAATATGTTTTTAAAATTTTGTATTATCGGTTAAAGGGAACGCTCTCTGTTACATATCATGCCGTATAAATGAATAATATATTACTTAATCTTAAAAAAAAATATTATTACTAAGAATATTTTAATATAATACGTTATGTCATATCTATCTGGGCTAAGTTTGTTACTACGTCTGAGGCCGGATTGGAGCCGAGAGCGTAATAATACGATGTTCACGCAAGTTATACGACATTTTTAACACATTTGTATATAAATAAAATAAAATGTGAAACCCTCAGTATTATAGACAAAGATTTGACAAAATAGCGACGGACTAGTAATAGCGACGGAATATTACTTTAAGTAACACACACACTTAACTGTATTGGAATTATAAATAATAGTTTAAAAAAACTAAAAAACACGCTTCCATGGAAAACCAAACTAAAAAGTACAAAATAATGGAAAAAAAAGCGTGGGGTGCTTTTAAGGTATTTTTTTATTGATATCAGGCACCCCACGCTTTTTTCCATTATTTTGTACTTTTTAGTTTGGTTTTCCATGGAAGCGTGTTTTTTAGTTTTTTTTAAACTATTATTTATTTTCTATTTTTTAGGGTATTTCGAATTTTGAGACGTATGTCAGCGTAGTTTTTGACAGTTTTTTTGCTGTCCTGGTAACCCTGGCAAGGATAATGGCACAAATTTATGAAATTATTGCATTGTCATCAGTCCTTGACAGGTGTGCAAAGTTTGAATGAAATCTGGTCGTTTAAAGTGGGTCAAAATCGCACTATAAGGAGTCGGTTACAAACAAACATACAAATATACAAACATACAAATATACAAACATACAAGTGAAGCTAATATAAAGCGTGTAATAATGTTTTAATTTGGTTCCAACAACATTAAATTAATAAGTAATTTAACTGTTTTACTATACTAGTAATACGAGGATATCCATTGAGTTCTGTAAAAAATATTCAACTGCAATAATACGCATATCGATAAAATCAGCCGCACGCAAACGATTGCACCTCTCTAAGTCGAAAACGTTCGTTTCGTTCGGGAAGATTCGGGCTAGTTCGGGTTAATTCGTTTCGCTCCGCAAGTAAGTTAGTAAATCATTTAAAAATTGAGTTAAAATGTAAAACAGTGACTTAATTGTTTATTTACCGGTGGTAGGACATGCCATTTGTCTTCAGGTTGATGGTATTTGGTCTATTTTTACGAATAATTACTGCACAACCCGGCATTTTAGCTTTTTACGCATCACTAGTGCACTGTACGCACGCTGTTCGCAAAGCGACTGAATAAAGCGTACAGCCGCCGTTCGACAATACTATCAAATTGATAGTATCGAGGCGGCACGTGCCACGCCCCCAAGGCATATCCCTCGATATCAAAAAAGCTGTTATTTTGACATTTAAAAAGATACCTCAATTTTGTGTATTTGAATACATAAGATTGATTTCAAAATCAGAGGACTTTTTTTTCTCTAAAGAAAACCTAGTATAATATTTTAATTATTGTTCCAGCATGAACATAAAATCTATAATCGCTCATTGCAAGAAAGCCCTGACAGCGACAAACCCAAACGTCCGGACCTCTGCAGTGAACTTCCTAGGCTTTCTGTCTCTCTACGTAGGACCTTCGCTTATCAATCACTTTGACACTGAGAAGCCGGCAACGAGACAACTTATCAGCTTGGAACTTGATAAGCACGCCAATAGCTCGCCTCCCACGCCTACGAGGCAGCTTGGTACTGTTAGTAAGGTAAGATAAACTTGTGTAAAAACCTGTAGCTTTATCAGTTTTTTAAACCGACTATAGGAGGTTCTCAATTCGACTTAAAGAGTAACCATGGAGTCTTTGCCGGCTCTTTTCCATAGGAATCAACAATTTGGAACCGTGCACCTAGCTTTTGATGTTTCATAAGTGCCCATATAGGTTTTTGTGAAATAAAAACATTTTGATTTTGGTTCATTGATGAATTCAACAGGTTTTTTAACCGACTTCAAAAAGGAGGAGGTTCTCAATTCGGATGTATATATTTTTTTTTTTCATGTATTTTCGGCCATAACTCCGTCATATATAGACGGATTTCCAAAATTCTTTTTTTTGTTCGAAAGGGTTTTATTCCGAAATGGTCCCATATAATTTTCATATTGATCTGATGATGAGCTCGGGAGACAGACACCGGAACTCTTTATAAAATGACAGCAAATCAACCGCGGTTTCTGCTATCGCATAAATATGCATTGTTTGTTTGGAATTAGTGCAGGATGAATACCACAACTAAAAATTTAAAAATAAAAACTTTTTTACAAACAAAAACAACCGACTTCCTTAAAAACACTCAAAAGTGAAAAATAACTTTAATTTCCGAAGTCGGTGGCAAAAAAACCATAAATACAGATCCTAAGACACCGACTTCCGAAATTAAAGTTATTTTTCGCTTTGGAGTGTTTTTAAGGAAGTCGGTTGTTTTTTTTTGTAAAAAAGTTTTTATTTCGTGTGAATATTCAGCTTCATTTCGATCAGTGTTGGACATATCGGCATTATTGATGAAATTAACCGATTTAGCGCGGCTGTGAGGAACATGATTCTATATTTGAATTTTAAATAAGTTTTAAATTTTTATTGTTGTTTTTATGTGCCAAATAAATGTTTTTCTTTCAAAGTGTTTACTGAAATGGGCCTGAGCCTTATGACTTGAAGAATCTCGGGAGAGGCCAATGTCCAGTAGTGTCCTGAGCTGAAAGTTTGAGCTAACAGAACTCGCTTTCATGAATTTCGCCTTTACACTTTATCACTCACTAAATATTTTGTTGTCACAGTCTGCAAGTAAAGCTTCAGTAGGTGACGAGATAGAGGAACCCTTCGAAGACGCCGCCGAAGACGAACCGGTGGTCGTAGAAGACAATAGACCACGCACCGACCTCGCGCCACTCATCACCGACGCACTCATTGCCGAGATCAACGACAAGAACTGGAAGGTAAATCTCCTTTTTCATTAGAGTATGCTGTTTCCAAAATAGGGTGATATTTGGAAAATATAGCTAAAGGAGCAAGAAAAAGGAGTATTTAAAGATCGCGTTCTGTACTTTCTGCCTACCCCCATGGGAAATAGGTGTGAGTTTGTGTAACGTGTGTAGTTAAATATCTTTAACTGACATGTCTGAAATCCAAAGTCAAATAGCGTAAAGTATCAAAACTTTCCGAATTATGGGATGGGCTATCCAATTTCTCTGGCTAAAGAATATTTTAGTGAGTGACATCCCAACTGATCCTAACTGTCAAATAAACATGTGACACTGACTTTGCCCTCTAAAAGGAACTAATGAACAGAAACCTTATTGACGGACAAACTATAATAATTTGAGCTAATTTAATATTAACATTATATAGAAAACTAACATTTTATGAGGGTGATTTAGGAACATTCTCATGTATAACTGAGCTTGAGTTTCTGGCCTCGATTCCCAGGTTGGACAGTGTTATTGAGTATTCTATGTGAAATTTCGCAGTAGCAGCCCTATGACAATAGGCACGCCCCCTTACAACATACCACTTATTACATGAGATTTAAATATAACAAGCGAAATGTGGGTGTATTATAAGTACACCTCTGCCCAGCCCTTCGGGGTATCAAGGCGTGATGTTATGTACAGCTAATTTTCAGTAAGTCTTTTCTTCTCTGCAGGTCCGTAACGAAGCTCTAGACAAAGTGAAGGCTATAATTATCAGCTCTGCACCGATCAAGTCGTCCTTAGGAGAGTTACCGGCTGCGTTATCAGCGCGCCTACTTGACTCCAACTCGAAACTGGCGCAGAGTGCGTTACAAATATGTGAGGCATTGGCCACAGCAATGAATACGAAGAGTAAAGCGCATGTAAGGACGTTCTTCCCGGCTTTCTTTCAAGGTAAAATATATTTAAAAGTAGACTCGAAACTGAAGAATAACCGTTAGTTTTGATTTGTCTATTTATATGTAGAATTTAATTCAATTTTTTTAACAATTAGTCTACACTGTGTCGCTTCTGAGCAAAGGCCTCCCATAAATCCCTCCAGGCATCCTTATTCAGAGCCAACCATTGCAATAATTTGATCAACTAAAATATAGCTTAATGCAGTAAATATTAAGATGATTTTTTAAAATCTCGTTTCAATGGTCAACTAAAAATGTGGAGGTACCTTTACCATCAAACTCTAAAGTCAATATGGATCGCTGTGATATTTGCCACCACATAATTATGATATGATGGCTCAATATGTAACAATATAATTGATTGTCTGCAATCACCCCTTCACCTCTTCTTTGACTAACATTCTATAGAATCTGCCACAAAGTTCCTTCCCACGAACTCCCCGATATAATAATAATAACGTGTTTGTCCCCAGCGTTCGGCGACAGCAAGCAGTGGATCCGCACGGCCGCGGTGTCGTGTGTAGAGACGTGGTGCCGCGAGGCGGGCCCGCACGCGCCGCTGGAGGGCGAGATGTTGTTCGACGCGCTCAAGTCGGGCAGTCCTCTGCTCCGGGCCACGCTACTGCAGTGGCTAGCTGAGCATCTGCCTAATGGTATGTTAGCACTTGATAACACACGTCAGACCAAGGATGTTAGACGGCCACCCAGAAATCCTTGTACCGAGCTGGCTATAAGCTGGTATTGAAAACGAAAAACTAGAACCCCTGTGCTCCGCTTCGGCGCTGCCAATACTGATATATAAATTGTGTCGGAGATCGTATCCTAGGGGAAAAATTTTATATTTTAATTTCGTGTACCGTTAATAGAGGGCAGTAATTATCGAACGAAAATCGAATAAAATCAAATATCAATAAAATCAAATATCAAATAAAATAGAATTAAAATCTGATTTCTGATTGGATTTTTTTTTCCGTATGCATATCTAAACTTGGTCGGTTATTCTGTATTGTCAGTGTATTTTGTTGGTCAACGGCCAATCTTGGTATTTTTGCATAAAAGGACTGAGTAGTCTTGGTACATGTTACGTGACACTGAAAACTAGTATGTTTACCAACAAGTTGGCACGTCTGACATCCCTGCGTCAGACTCATAATGACACAAGATAATTATGTGCCTGATGGGATTTCCTATTGGTAAAACAGACGAAGTTCCATACAAACGTTTAGTCCCTATAAATAGAATCTTGTAAAGTGGCGCTATCTCAAAATGCTTAATTAAACGCATTGCTAACAGTAAGATGGTCAGTCAACAACTCAATGCGGAATGTGGAGGCAGCGTGTTGTTTTAAAAAGGAAATGTTGCGCAAAGGCAAATCAGCACTATTAAATAAATTCAAGGTGATGTTGCAGTGTCAATTAGATTAAGGGCTGCAGGTCAAGTTAGCATTTTGTTCCCTAATGTATTCGCGGCCTTAATCTTGCTTTTGTTAACAGTGCCTCCTAAAACGTTCCCTCGTGAAGAGCTGACAGTTTGCCTGCCAATCATATACGCGTGCCTGGAGGACCGTGCCGTCGATGTGCGGAAAGTGACGGGCGACTGCGTGTTACCATTCATGTTGCATCTCGGATACGATGTTATGCACAAACAGCTTGACAAGTTGAAGGTAAGCTGTGTTGAGTATTATTATTGAAAGGAACTTATAGATGTATTGGATCATGAAAATCATGTCTTGATGGCTTCGATCAAAAATGTACTAGATTACCGATGAGCGCTTCAAAAACGGCCCGAAAAATAAGAGCACAAATATTTTTGTGGTCTTATTTCAAATTAGTATGGTCCAATCATAGCCAACAATAAGACGTCAAAATGCCGCAGTGCGCGTTCAAAAATTGTGTAAATAACCACCGTAACACCAAGTTTTTGGAAGGAATATCTTTTATTCGGTAAGTTTATATTATCTTTAAGTGTTTTTCATAAAATAAAAACAATTAAATAGTAAATATAAATAATTTAGCAAATATTATGATTGTTTGACCAATGTTTGCGATAACGCGCCAACCATCGCCAACTATTGTAACAAACATTGACTGTTCTGGAACAAAGAATGCTTAGAGTAGTATTGTAATTTTATATTTTATTTTTGTTTGTAGATTTCCTAGCGACCCATTTCGCTGTGCAGAATGGGTACCTATTGTAGCGAAAGAAAGAGGAGAAGAAATATACGAACCTTATAAAAATTCGACAATACGTTCAATTCATTTTGATAGATTGGACATAACTGGAAACACGCAAAGGCGTAGATTACTAAAAACAGCAATTCCTAAATTGCAGGAAATTATCATAAAATAATTGTTGTAAGATTTTGTTTTGATACAATAGAAAAGAAATCATAATCAACTTACTATAAGTTGATTATGATTTCTTTTCTTTTTTTTTTGTAGATTTCCGGGCCAATAAAAGTGCAATCAGCTATAAGTTCAGAATTGGCAAATGATTTATGAAATCAGGTAAAATAAAAATAAAAATTATCCGAAGAAAACTATTCCTGTAGGTATTTTCATAAAATACTTTAAAACTGTTTTCAATAAACCGCGTATGTTTCTTTTCAAGCCACATCTTCAACAACTTTAACGTTTGAAGATATCACAGGAATACGTGATTTGCCTCGGGCTGAAGTAGTTTCTTTTAAATCTCCTGATGTATCACTATCCGATTTATCATCTTTATGTGATACTCCTAGAAAAGGGTATTTAAAAAAGAAATTGACGACATCTCGCAGAGTTATAGATAGTAAATCTAAGAAATTCTGCAACTCTACGTCTTTCAATACGTACTGTGTTCTGAGCATTGAAATGTAACACCAAGAATTACGTCTAGTTCCAAAATAGAGTAAGCACGAAATTGTCAACATAATGTTTTTAACCTTATTGTTTGGACTTTAAGTTTCAGTTTAGAATAAATAATTTTGTACTTATATAAAAATGACTTTTAATTTTCAAGCAACATTTTAAAACCTTTCTCCGATGACAGAAGGACTTAAATATGAATGTTTTGCAATCGTAATTAAACTTTATGGTTGAGTATTAAGGATTATAATAAACTGAAGTTGCTTATATTATGAAACGTTTTTCTATATTTCGTAGTAAGAAATATGAATGTGTAAGTGTGTGCAAACGTGGCCACTTGAGCGCCTTATTTTTGTTCCTGATCCTTAATCTAGTGGTATTATTGATCGAAGCTTGATGGGAAAGAAATGTCGCACTAGTTGACTAATGTATGTTTTTGTTAGTTCAGACCACAATCTATACATGATAAATATGAACATAAAATGTCAGCAAAATTAACACATTTACAGCCGCTGCCACCATTTTTTAAAAATCTGGTATTGGATATGGAATTTGCATAATATTATGAGATTTATTTTTGTTTATAGTAATTGTAATCGTTTACCTTTTTTTTCTACAAGTGAACACCCTCTAAAAACATTTTAAAAGTTTCGATTTTTTTCCGTTTTTTGTATTTCTTACTACTTCACAATAAAAAAAAAAAATAAACAGTTACGTTCTTAACTTAGACTTGACCATAATGGGTTAATTCCGGTTCTCTCTAATTTTTATTGGTCTACAACTCTACGCAACGTAACTGTGTGGTGACTGGGTACTTGTGTCTAACCGTGCTACAAACATGCTTCCATTCTTAGGGTAAAAATGCCCATAGGCATTAATTTCGCATCTGTGATTTTTTTTTTCTTGTCTATAAATATACCTTTCTTTTGCTAAACTAACTTTTTCCACTAGCCCGGCTCAAAAACCGTCGTTCAAACAGCCTTAGAGAAGGCTCGTCCCAGCTTACCAGTGCAACCACTACCCCCATCAAAGAGCAAAAAGGAAGAACCGCGCGGCGTCAAGTCAGCCGGCGCTCTGAAGAAGGAAGCTGAGAAGAAAGGCGCTGTTGTTAAGGGCAAGGTAAGTTGGAGAATTGAATGAGGATGAAACTGAACGATAAAAATAACCAATTATAGATGTCTTAAGAATTGAATGAGGATGAAACTGAACGATAAAAATAATCAATTATTATAGATGTCCTATTTAAAAGTGATCGTGGCGTCCATATGTCAATTTTTGTTCGGTGGATCTGAACGCGTGGTCGCGCCGAGATTTACTGTTTTCGGTACAAAAAGTCACAACGATCGTGTATCACACGAAGATCGGTTTTACTACGGCTACTCACGATCGCGATTCGATGAATTTCGAACACTACACTATAAGTACTTGTCTCAGTCACTCCCGATCGATCATTGCAGTCAATTAGCGAACGGAGTGTTTGTGGGATCAGTTTTAGAGCAGTCCTTCATATTGAATTTCAACTTTACCATTAAACACATTCAGCTGGTTTTTGTATAACTTGCAGTTACCCCGTTTGAGTCTGCTCGTGGTTGCTTAAGGTCTGTGCTTAATTGTGACTGAATGGTTTTAAGCAACCTCGCTGTTTTGGTAGGGCCCCCTCTCACCGAGAGGAGGTCTGTGTCCCAGCAGTGTGCCATTATAGGCTGTTGATGAGCTGTTCTGTGTACAGAATGTTATTCAATTCTCACCTCTCCTGCAGGGACCAGTAAAATCCGCCTCAGCATCAAACCGTGGCAAGAAAGACGACGAGGATTGCTCCCCGCTACTACCAAACAACAACGCTAAGAACCAACGAATCATTGACGATCAGAAACTTAAAGGTTAGCTCTTTCTAGAACAATATAACTCTTTTAGTTGCCCTTCATTATGTATGGTTTAATTTTCTTCAAATCGAAATACGTTTTTGCTGCGTGTGTCGCGAGGATTGGTGAATGATCTACTTACATACCGCTTGTAAGATTAATATAAAGGTATTCCGTTAAGTAATCATTTTAATTGTTTGTCGTGTATGTTTAGGTTGTGGTTGGTATGTAAGTGGTAGATTAGAATTAATTTAGTTAGGGAATTATTTATTTTATAATTACGAACACAGAGTAAAACTAAAAGTAACTTGGGGGTGTTGTGGGTAAGTAATGACGACGGTTAGTCCGTGCATGAGTGACCATCTTTACATACAACGACCCCAGTCCTTGCCTCGGATAGCACGTTAAGCCGTTGGTGCCGGCTGTTATTTGTGAGATTTGTACCTGTGAATGCATTTCAGAAGAGTTCTTACTATGAAGTAAACTTTATGGGCATGATAAAAAGAAGAATAACTGTGTATTGTGTTTAAAAATGACCTCTAAACATGTTTTATATCTGTATCAGTGCTGAAATGGAACTTTACAACCCCTCGCGAGGAATTCTTCGAGCTTCTAAAGGAGCAGATGACGACCGCGGGAATGAACAAGCAACTCATCGGCAACATGTTCCATAGTGACTTCAGGTATGTGGTTAGAATGTTATTTAGTAACTTATTTGCCAGTACTAGTTTGTCTTAGGTTTTTTTCAAACAATCGTCGCCTGATTTAGCTAAAATCGAAGTAGTTTTTAGCTGTGTGTTCTTAACATGGAGGGAGTCGCGTCTACATTAAGGACAGGCGGAGTGAATGACAGTGTACAATGTGAAAAAGGTGTCTATGGAGTTTCTTGCCCATTCTTCTCCATATGTACCTCCACTGTGGAATGGGCACTTAGCTTCATTTTTCTGACTCACCACCACTTGACAATTCAAAAGTGCCGGTTTATTTGAAATGAGTGCTTTGAGTTTGACAGTCCTGGCAGAAATGAAGTATAAAAATAAAACTAGGGAAATCACAAGCTGAGAGACAAGCAGATTGTTGATAGCACTGGCAAAGCTATGGAAAAACAGACTTTATGGATTAGTCTTTAAATTCCATATTAGAACAAGCTGACCTCGCCACGCCTGTCGGAGCTTTTCCTCCGAGCTATAAGTAAAGACCTTCTGTTACTAATTGGGACCTTTTCCCCACAGATACCACCTAAAAGCCATAGAAGCACTATCAGAAGACTTACATGAAAACGGCCAAGCATTAATGGCGAACTTAGACCTGGTCCTCAAATGGTTAACGCTGAAGTTCTTTGACACCAACCCTTCAGTCATCCTCAAGGGTCTGGAGTATTTGTCAGTTGTGTTTACCCATCTGATGGACAGTGATTATACTATGCCGGAATATGAAGCTAACTGTTTTATACCTTATCTGGTGCTTAAGGTAAGTTGAATTTTAGAATTATTATCATGTGTGCGTACTGCGTAGAGGTAGAATAGCATACTATCGAATGCTACGCTTCCTGTACATAACGTCGGAACCGAACCGGTGCCGGACAGTTGTTTGTATATACGAATTAACATTGTGCTCACGCCGCACCGGCATTGCAACGAGTCCGCGTGTAAACCGCATTGGTTAAATAGTAAAGTAACCATCACAGTTCAGTAAAGCATTGCCAACGCAACTGTTCAAGCGTCTGGTTTTCATTTTAATATTGAAACCATATGTTGATAACTTTAACCAAAAAAAAAAACCTTGTGTTACTTCTGTCGTAATTTATAAACAGAGACAGAAACAAATTCATAGACATAAGAGCCAATTTTGTGTACATCCTGTTTTAGCCTGCAGTGAAGAAAAAGGTGAATTTTATGTGCTTTTTGAAAATACAAGAGATTTTAAACCAACAATATTACAATATCTCAGAAAGAGTGTAAAAGCTTATGTAAAGTCTTTAAGGTTTCGTTGGCAATACTTTATTGGACTGTAATCGTTGCTTTACTATTTTAAACTCAGCATCAATGCGGTGTATACGCGGTTCCCGCGTTCGTGCGATATTAATTCGAATACACAATCATACGATTCGGCGGCGGCGCAGCTCACTGACAACAGCGGTGGATAACTTTTCACCGTTATGCCTTAAGCAATAAGGTTGAAAAGTGCTCAACCACCAGTGTTCATGATGGTACATGAAACCTTACAATCATTAGTAGACGTGGCCTTGAGAGACAAATGTCTAGCTCGCCTGATATTTCTATCAGTTGTTTCCTCTGCAGACAGTCAGTTACGACTTAGGCCTCTTCGATTATTGTATCTAGCTTGAAAAAACGACTAACTACATAACTGTTACATGATTAAATCATGAAACTCACAATGACTAGAAAGATAAGTATATCTGATAATAGTGCTAGATACTGTTTCATAATCTATAATAAGAATTACCAATGATATGTTTATATTTTGCATAAATTGTAATGATTACCAACTGATAATTTCAGTTAAGTATTCCTTGAGCTCAAGTTTAGAATATATTATTACTGTCGTACCCCATTAAACTAATTTTTTCGTACTTTCATTGCCATACATTTTGAAGCCATTTTTTGTGCAAATCGACCGTATTTCTATGGTTAAAAATTCTGTCTTGTTTGGTAACAGGTTGGTGATCCTAAGGATACAGTTCGCAACGGTGTGAAAGCTCTGTTCAAACAAATATGTGTGGTCTACTCTGTAACCAAGCTGTTCGGGTACTTGATGGAAGGACTGAAATCTAAGAATGCAAGACAAAGAGCTGGTAAGCCAAATATTTTGTTATTGAAGAATTTCTTTAAATAACATTCTATAAATATATCTCTCTATGAAAAGTATCTTTACAAGTGTCCTGAGCTAAAAGTAACTGTTTATTTGTAGTCGTCTAAGTACTAATTGAATACTTGATAATAAGTACAGATAATTTTGTGTCTTGTTAACTTAACAATTTTAAGGCAGTTTAAATATTTAATACTCATTATTTTATGGTGTACCACTAATCACTAAATGGATTTTAACGCTAAACGTATCATTCTGTCTCTGTCTTCTCCACACAATTGACATAAATAGAAATAATAATAATAATATCTTAGGACAACCAACACACTGTTATCTGATCCCAAACTAGGCAGAGCCTGAACTATGGTAACCAGACAACTGATAAATATACTTAAATATTTCTAAATACATACATATTATAGATAAATTACACCCAGACACAAAACAAATGATTGAAGCTCATCACACAAACATTTGTCCTGGGTGGGAAACGAACCCACGACCTCAGTCTTAGCAGTCAGGGTCACTAATCACTAGGACTAACAGGCCATATTTCCTTATTAGTTGAAATTGTTCAAACATTTGGAATTCAGATCTAAATTCAAACCTAAAAAAGTTACGGACGTTTACTACTCCATCACCTACGGAACTTAAAGATTACTTCGAGGCCCGAACTAAGAATGAATGATACCGATGTGTTTTTGCCCGTTCGAAAAAGGTGGTTAATTGGAACTAGGGTTCATTCTGAAGTATCGAACTACCTTCGAACGGACCCGTATCGCCGTTGACGGGCTTAAAGAGTAGGTCTCTGATTAACTCTATCAAAATGTTGCCCGCAGAATGTCTAGAGTGCATCGGCCACTTGCTAGAAACCTACGGCTCGACGGTAATGGGCAGTGGTGGCGGCGGAGCCCTAAAAGAACTCGCGCGACACATTGGAGACCGGGACAACGCCGTGCGGTCCGCTGCGCTCAACTGTGTCGCTTCGGCTTACTTCTTAGAGGGCGAGAAGGTCTACAAGATGATTGGACAGGTACTTATATTTGTACAAGGATAATGCTGTAACTTTCTGAGGGATCGAATCGAGGTAATCCAGCAGAGAACCATAGTTGTCGACATAACTCACGGAATAAGCAAGCTGAGGCAATGGGCCGGCCAAATTCGCTGGAAAAGTGATGACCGGAAAACGTGAAGTAGGACGCCCTCAGACTTGGTAGAGTGACGGACCTATGCAGGGTGACTGGCTAGCACATGGGTTAGAGTTGCCGAGATCCAAGTTGAATGGCGTGCTATTGGAAAGACCTATGTCCGACAGTAGACTACTGTAGGCTGGTTAGGTTAGGGTAGGTAAGTTAAAATTAAGAGAGAAAGTTCATCACGTGGTTTTACCCATTGGAATCCGACGTTTTATATCCGTCTACTCTTATTTGTGTTATCCATTAGGTTTTTCACGAGAAAACTGGGAACAGTTTAACCAAAGCTTACTGTTTGCACTGTCACTTTTTCCGGTATCGAGCTCAATCGCTCAAAACCCAACCCAACCAACGACGGAAAAGAGAAGGTTCTCTGTTTCTTAAGAGCCGACTCAAAAATAGCTACATTCATTTAGGAGCATAGTTAGTCCATCTTCGCATGGACGTAAAAATATTGTGCAGGATTCTTTTTTACTAAAAAGTTTATTTTTTACAGACTCTTGATTCAACAGTATTATTTTTTGTTGAAAGTGTTTTTATAACACCTTTTGAAACTTGCCCAAATCATTGCTTCGAATCCAGATTTCGGACAAGGATCTGTCGTTGCTGGAGGAGCGTATCAAGCGCGCTAGCAAGTCACGCAGCGTTGAGTCGAGGCGGTCTATGCTCGTGCCACTTTCAGCGTCCGGCCGGCCTGTGCAGATACAACACGAGGTTAGTTTCACTATTGTCACTCAATCAAGTAATGTTAAATTTTGTTAGATAACACCATCAATTTAAATTTTTGAATATCTATACCCCGAAATAAATGTAAGTATAAAAATATGTTAACCTACCTTCCTTAAACCGTGTTAGCAGAAATATTCTATCACATAATTATTTTTTCTACTGTCGAAAAATTTTTTTCCACCTAGTAACTTACGTGTTGAACTTGTGACTTCAGTGGTAATATTCATTTATTCGATTCAAACGACAATTATCTTTCTTGTTTCAAATTGATTCAAAAGACCCATTGTAGATTGGTCAAAAAGTACACGTCGAGGATTTTGGTATGAAATCACGTCAGGGGATCACTGTTGGACCATTATAAGAGAAAGGGACTGAAACTGACTTATTAAATTTTTAGGAGAACTACCACAAATCTAATAGTTTTACTCATGTCAGTATGTATTATTTATATTGCTCTTAATTATTAAAACTGTATCATTATTTCATGCCAATAGGAGCCTGAACCACCACCCAGACGTGTGATATCAGTGGACACGACTCCGGCTGACTACGAAGAGGAAGAGGAGGAGGACCTACCTCCACCGGTCGCGCCGATGCCCGTGTGAGTACGACTTCTCATTGTACGAAAAAACTATACAAAGCGAGCTCAGCTAAAACTGGCAAAAAAATGTACAGCTAGATATGTAGCCGTGTGTACAAACACTTTTACTCGTCAAAATATGGGTATACTCTAAGTCTAAACAGTGATCCTAATAATTGTCTTCCACAGTATACCACCAGAGCCTCGTCTCATAACGGGTCCGTTCGGTCTCGACCCGGAACTGATAGCGCAACTGGACGCGGCAGTGCCCGTGCTGAGACAGCCGGACGTCGCTGAAATAGACCTGAAGTTCCTCGACGAGCCCATACCTACGGGCGGGGTTAGACCGCAGATGTCGCATACTCAGCCGCCTATTCGCTCCAGGTGAGATATTATTTAATCTGTAATTTATTTTTGGACTACTATAAAAGTTCTTCGGAGCAGAGAGCAGTGGTGGCCTAGTGGTATCGGCTCCGACTTACGAGTTGTAGGAAATAATTTTATCACCTCTGCTCTCAAAACGGTGAAGAATAACATCGTGAGGAAATCAGCATGTTCTAGAAACAAAACTTTTAAGACATGTGACATCTACCAACCTCCACTGGGCCCGCGTTGTAGATTGTAGCCCATTCCCTCTCGAAGTGAAGAGATCTGTGTCCTAGCAGTGGGAACATTTCATAATTCATACAATATAAAGCATGGGCTGATTATGCATGTTAAGGAAAAGTTCTTCACCAAAAATTCTCTTGGTATGATTGGATGAGACTCAGGCTAAGACAGGTGAGTCATGCTTTTAGACCATAATTTCAGGTATTAGTATAATGTCAAAAAAATTAACCCCACGAGAACGTACTATTGGAATAAAAGTATCCTATGTGTTAATCCAGGATATAACCTGGTTGTCTGCCAAAGGAGATGTTTCATTTTCGGCCATCAGATGTACAGTTATCAAAAAAGAGGAAAAAATACCACAAATTAGGGAAAAATATTCTCTGGTTAATTGGCGCCTGATTTGTTGTGTACAAAAAATAATAGTTATTAAATTATTGCCATGTTTTTTTTATTCAACATGGCGTCTCGTTTCCTTGCAGACTTCATTCGTTCTGAAATCATGTCTCATCAAATCAATGTCAAGTAGAAAATAATTAAAAAATGTGTGTATTCTGGTAGTGTTAAAATAAATTACTATTATTCTGTTATAAATATTTTGGAGTAAACATAATTAAGTTTGACCATTTCATCGTTACAAAAATCTTTAGTCTCCATTCTTGAAGTGTGTTTCTAAACGAATTCAAAATAACCACTTGGTAACTCTTAGGACAAACGTCAAACAGTTTTAATTTTTATTTTGTACATAAAAACCATTTGATATTATGAAAAAAAAGTTACTTTATTCTATTCATGAGTAATTTACCCAGCTTCGCTAAACGGTACACGTTATGGCCGGAGCCCCATATCCCTTTACACCCGACGGTATACGATAGTGCGACTAACTTTAAAAAAATCTCAAGACCGCGCGGATTCATTTTTGCGAACGCAACCGACGACGATCGATCGTGAGAGATGTGTACTTACGCGTAGAGGCGCCCGAGTCGTGGAATGGGTTGTTAGTTGGTCTCAATCGGAGGTTAAAGATGGCCGCGTATTTTGATCCGGCCGGCGGCACGTGTAAGTATTGTCTTTTATTGTTTATTGTTATATTTTGAGTATTGTTTTGCTTTTATTTTGCAATATAAACATTTATCAAATGAAATACAAACTATTTTTGCTATTTTATTTTGTAAGTAAGAAATAATTTGTACCTAAACTTCAAGTAGCACGGTCGTGGCCCTTCGGTCGTAGCCCTATAAATTGATTTCAACGAAGTTTTTTATTTATTGATGAAAAGCTGGTATTGTGGGTAAGTAGCTGTTTCTTTTTCTGTTTTAGTGCTTCCTATATCTGATGACCGTATCTTCGAACTCCTTGGCGATGGAACCGAGTCAGACATTGAAGAATTCCACGACGAAGAAGATTCAGAAACAGAACCGCGTGTTCTCGCTGAACTCGTAGGCGAGGACGAGAATTCTGAAGATTCGGGCGATGGAATAGAACCTGAACCTCTAAGTCAGGTAACGACCCCAATTAGGGGACGCTCTTGTAGTATTACTTTGCGGGAAATTGGAAGCAGAGGGAGTTCTCGTGGTACTACTTCGCAGCGAGCGCAATCACGCAGAGGACGTTCTCGTACTACGGCGACTCGGCGAAATCTGCAGCAACATAGTCCTGGAAACACCTGGAAGAATATTCCTTTTACTGATAAGCCACATGACTATACTGTAACTGTACCAAAAAACCCAGTTCGTACACCATCCGAATATCTTCATGATTATTTTGATGAAGGTTTCTATGAGGATACTGCTCGGTGTACAAACTTATATCACATGCGAAAGACTGGTCAAGAACTCAAAACTACAAAAGCGGAAATAGCTAAAGTGTTTGGTGTGCATATTCTCATGGGATGCCTTCCATACCCACGAATGCCGATGTACTGGCGAGCCAATATGAGGATTGGACTGATTGCCGACAAAATAGTTCGCGACCGATTTATAACTTTACGCAATGCTCTTCATGTAGTTGATCACGATCAGCCAACTGAAACTGAGACTAACAATCCACTTTGGAAGGTACAACCAATAATCAAACGGATTCAGGAGACCTGCAACAAACTGGAAAGAGTTCCATCCTATTATTCCATAGATGAGCAGATGATACCTTTCACTGGCCGATGTTCATTGCGTCAGGTCGTTAAAAATAAACCACGACCAGTAGGTTTGAAAAATTTTGTTCTAACTACTAGCGAAGGTTTGATGCTCGATTTCGAGATTTATAGAGGTGCTAATACAATGTTTGCTGATACGTCTTTGGGCCTGGGACCTTCTGTCATACTCCATTTGACCAGAAGTGTCCCTCCAGGAAGTTGTGTGTATCATGATCGTTTTTTCACTACGGTACCTTTAGTCGAAGAAATG
Source organism: Aporophyla nigra (assembly GCA_947507805.1). Taxonomy (NCBI): domain Eukaryota; kingdom Metazoa; phylum Arthropoda; class Insecta; order Lepidoptera; family Noctuidae; genus Aporophyla; species Aporophyla nigra. The sequence goes on from OX382292.1 coordinate 17,108,917, forward strand.
TATCGGAGAAATATACACAGCACTGGCACAATCATGTTTAATCGTATCCCAGACCGAGCCGCTTGCAAATTCAAACAAGATTCGGCTATGGTTCGTGGCGAAAGTCAGCATTACACCAGGGATTCGACTGTCATCGTCAAATGGAGGGACAACAAGTCCGTGATCATGGCATCTAACTGTACGGGATCTTCGTCAGGTACTATAGTCAAACGGTGGGATAAAAAACAAAGAGGTTACATTGATGTAGCTGCTCCTAAAATTATCCAACAGTACAATCAACACATGGGGGGCGTTGACATTCTCGACCAACAAATGGAGTATTATCGTACCTTCATCAAGACAAAAAAATGGTCTTTGAAAGTTATCATCCACTTTTTGGATTTGGCGTTAGTAAATTCTTGGCGACTATACAAAAATGATTGCGTAGCAAATGATTACCCGAGAAAGGACGTTCTGACACTACTGGATTTTCGTTTCAGTGTTGCTGATACTTTAACCAATTTTCCCGAAAAAGACCGCCGCGACGACGTAAACGTCGATTCTATAAACGAGCCGCCTATCAATAGGCAATACAGACCAATACGCCCATCACAGGGCAAAAGATATGATGGATATGATCACCTGGCTGTGTTTGATGACATAAAGGCACCAAGATCTTGCATGATGGAGGGATGCCACAGCCGATCAAAGATCAAATGTTCCAAGTGTGGTGTTTACCTGTGTCTTTCTCGAAACCAAAACTGTTTCCAATTTTATCACCTCAAACCATAACATTTAGTTAAGTTTTTACAAACTATGTTAATTTATGATATTCTAACGACATTAAAAAAAAAAGATCTCTTTTTTGTTCCTAAAAGTTAAAAGAATTGTTAGTCTATAATTTTAAATTTGTCAGAGGATGACTTTGTTTATTTTGAGAATTTCAGTGTTTGTTGTTGGAGAATTAGTTAGAAAAAGATTTAATTTTGTTGTTAATTGATAAAGACTGATTATATTTAAGAGGTTATCCAAATAAATAAAAAGTGATTTGTACTTAATTCGTTGTTTTTTTAAAGAAAAATTACATTAAGAAGATAAAACTCACTATTGTGAGACTTGTAGATTATACCTAAGTGTCACGATCGTGAGGGCACCTTTTCAGGAAAACTGAAAATTTCGGATTTTTTTCTGCATTTTTCCTAGCTTCCTTATACTCTTCGAAATCCCCTCAGTTAATTTTTTCATGAATATTAGCAACTTTTTTTCTCGGGTGTAAAGGGATATAAAAATGAAACATCTCCTTTCATTCAAATCCGTTCGCCCGTTTTTTCGTGATTGATTAAGAGCCCGTGCACATAATTCACTCGCTCGAGTTTAGGTAAATTCCTGCTATGCTATGTTTGTGTGCACCGTTTACGCACACATGCCTAAAGATCGAGCGTAGTGATCGCTTAAAAAGTTTTGATACTATAGTGGTTTTATTTTTTAAGTAATACAGGTATTGTTAAGAAATAAAAGTCTGGAATGTTTGTGTACATTTTAATAGTATATTTATCACAATAAGCATAAAAATGGTACATGTAGGTACAATTAAATAGATAGATTAGATAATGTTGAGGTAAGTGTTTTACATAAATACGAGTAGTTTCCATAATTTTGTAATTAAATATATTCTTCATTCAAAAAAAAATCAATTGAATAGGCGAATTGGAATTGGATTGGGATAAAAGATAAAGTTTTAGAAAATACAAAACAATTAAATTTGAACATAAGGGCTTTACCTACTTTGAGGAGTGGATAGAGAGGCGCCACGGCGTCCTCACCTTCCGCCTGACGCAGGTTCTCACCGGGCATGGGTGCTTCGGTGGGTTCCTGTTCAGGATAAAGCGGGAGGAAACGCCCGGGTGTTTCCATTGTGAGGATCGTCTAGAGGACACGGTGGAGCACACGGTGGAAGTGTGCCCTGCCTGGGCGGAGCAACGCCGTGTCCTCGTGGAGGCGATCGGCGGCGGCGACCTCTCGCGTCCGGCCCTGGTGCGAGCCATGGTACGGAGCGAGAGGGCATGGGAAGCCGTCACCTCCTTCTGCGAAGCAGTAATGCTCGCGAAGGAGGAGGCGGGGCGCGTGAGGGAGTGGCAGTCTCTGCGCCCTCACGTCCCTAGCCGCCGCAGGAGGAGACGCCCCGGGCGCCGAGAGTCGATTGCGGACTCCCGGCCACCGTAGGCGCGAGCTTGCGGGTGGCGAGCAATGGGTAGCTCGCCGCCCGGTAAGGACCAAGCTCGGGTCGACGGCGCGTAGTGTTCAACGCGCGCCTCAAAGAGATGTCAGCAGTACTGTAGGGGTCTGCTAGGACCGATGCCTGCCGGGGTCGCGTGATTGTTCGAAAGAGATACCGTGACCCTGGCACATGGGCAACTGAAGGAACACGGGTGGGTTTTAGTCAGTAAAAGTCTGACACGCCCTCCCGCTCCGCCCAGAGCGGGAGAAGTCATTCGATGATTACCCATCCAAAAAAAAAAAAAAAAGGGCTTTACCTATAAAACTGTTATTTTATTGTACTGGCCAGAAACCGATGAATTTAGATAACGACCTAGTCAAAAAAAATAAGACTCCGTGGTATAATGAACATTTATATGTATATATTACATTATCTTGTTTCTTCACATGTATTTATCCAAAATCGACTGTTACACATAGAAAATTTCAAATAAATTTTGGATGAAAACGAATGATTTTTTTTTCACTGATTATAAGGTTTGATAGTTTACATCCAAATCATTATGGTTTGATACGGTTATCAATGGTCAAAAAAATATTGGAAATCGACTATTATTCGACCTTTAATAGGTATAGATGAATCTGGTGATTCCTAATACAAGATTGATGACGCTAGATGAAGGGACAATCGAATTAAATAAATTTAAAACAAAAAATAGTCCATTGTAGTGGAAAGTCCACTAGAATTGATTGAATTCTCCCAAATGTAAGCATTCCCATGATAACCGAATAAAGTGATACCCTCGAGCTGGTTTGATGATAAAGGATAACGGAACTTTTGAATAGCTTTTTGTAAACCCAGCGAATGTGGGCTCATTAGATGTATCTCAACGAGTCCTGTTCATTTTACCTAATGATGATGACCTAGGTTGTTCTGGAAGGTGTATAACGAATTTCATGTTTGTCATCAAATCTGATGATTTATGACGTATTAAAAAAAAAACTACTTACTAGATCTCGTTCAAACTAATTTTCGGTGGAAGTTTACATGGTAATGTACATCATATATTTTTTTTAGTTTTATCATTCCCTTATTTTAGAAGTTACGGGGGACGGGACGGGACACATTTTACCACTTTGGAAGTGTCTCTCGCGCAAACTATTCAGTTTAGAAAAAAATGATATTAGAAACCTAATATCATTTTTGAAGACCTATCCATAGATACCCCACACGTATGGGTTTGATGAAAAAAAAATTTTGAGTTTCATTTCTATGTATGGGGAACCCCAAATATTATTGTTTTTTTTCTATTTTTGTGTGAAAATCTTAATGCGGTTCACAGAATACATCTACTTACCATGTTTCAACAGCATAGCTCTTATAGTTTCGGAAAAAAATGGCTGTGACATACTCGGACAGACAGACAGACATGACGAATCTATAAGGGTTCCGTTTTTTGCCATTTGGCAACGGAACCCTAAAAACGATACCTTGACAAAAAAAAATGGAAATGATTACAGCCGCCATCTTGGATTTTTATTTTCACCTCATCATCGGCTTCAGCACCCTCGGAAACTGTAAAAACGACACCTCTGACAAAAAATTTGGAAATGTTTTCAGCCGCCATCTTGGATTTTTATTTTCACCTCATCAGGCTTCAGCACCTTCGGAAACTATATAAACGACACCTGTAACAAAAATTTAGAAATGTTTTCAGCCGCCATGTTGGATTTTTATTTTCGCTTCATCATTGGCTTCAGAACCCTCGGAAACTATAAAAACGACACCTCTGATAAAAAAATTCGAAATTTTTGCAGCGGCCATCTTGGATTTTTATTTTCACCTCACTATTGCCTTCATCACCCTCTGAAACCAGAAAAGCTATCTCTTTTTCTACTATAAAATAAAAGATGTTTTACCATTTTTTGTTACATGACAATTTCTACAAGTTTCTCTCACCGGAAGCTGCGTCAAAACACTTCGTTCCAGAAATAAATGTAGGGCGATATAAATATTTAGTTATATCTACTATCTAGCGGATTCGGTAGGCAGACGTTGTCGTGCGACAGTTCACCCAACTTCAACAAAAGCTAAGAATGATCCAGATGACGCAAAAATTATTAACATAAAATCACCAAAATCGGTCAAGCCGATAAGGATGAGAAGATTTACGGACACTCGTACACCGGTATTCTGTAAGACATTAACATTTTGCAACAAGCAAAAAAATACACAAGCTAACAACTTAAAAAAGAAATTAATACTTACCGGACCAAAATGTGGTAGTTGGCGTACAATATTTGGAATATGTTTACGTAGATCACGTGGGCTCCTGCGGTGCAAAGTGATACGTCCTCACGCTGGGAAGGCCCGGTCGTTACTGGCGGGATTGGTTTTGCGCGATCGATTATATAGTTCACTTTGACTTTTATTTAACAAATTAAGTTTATGTTAATTAATAAAATAAAATTTGGATTCTATTCAATAGTTAACTTAAGTTTAATATGTAATTTTTAAAATTTCATAAAAGTGTTTCTAAGGTATAGAAAAAAATAGTTATTTGTCGAGAAGTTTCCCAAAAATTACGTTATATCAACATTTTTTTTCTGCTATATTTCGTATTAAAATCAAAAAAGTGGTTCCGCCACGTCCAATTAGACCATTTAATGATGTTATTTATATTTTTTTAATGTAAAGAATCCTTTGCAGTTTTTCGTAAAACGAAGACAAACGTCACTCGTTCGTTACTTTTCGGAAAAGGGGTTGTGGGTATTGTTGATTTATCAGTATGCTATAAGTCTTTTGAAAAATCCCTTTCCGCCACGTACAAGATTAAGAACTCATCTCTTATAATAACAAATAAAAAAACGAATATTCTTCTTCCCTACCTCACAACAAGTGATCAAAATTGGCCAAAATGAGTTAATTATGTGCACGGAGCCTTAACAAACATCCAAAAATCCAAACAAAACACTTTCACATTTATCTACAGTTATATTATAAAATGCAAAACCTTGATTGTTTGTTATAGTCACCTATGGAAACCTACAATATTCCAGAGTAACATGAGTTTTAATTTCACGCGGAAAAAGTGCTTGTTATTTTATATAGTAGGATCTATACTAAACTCCATGATATCTCCCCAGTATGGTCCCGATGTCTCCGCCGCGCCACAGCGCGCCACACCCGATGGTGACGCCGCAGCCTCTCTCGCTCGGCTCGCACGTCGACGACTCGCAACTAGCCGACACTATTCATTCTATAGCCAGCCCGGATCTCAATGTGAGTATTTTAGCATGTTTAACGTTTCTACTACACATTTAGTTACCACGCTTCCAGAAGATAGCAGGAAGTGTCTGAATAGCGGACATTCAAAAAGCCTTCCGATCTGTAATTCTATGATGGGTTTGTGATTTCAATGGGTTTTTTTTTTAAGTTCGTCAAGCCGAATCTCACTCTATCTCACGTCGAGGAGAGGGGGGTTTTGGCAAATATCACGTAATTATGTTTTTTCCGCAAAAGACAATGTAAGATAAATAAAACTCAATTTAAGATGAATAAAGTTAGCTTTAAGATTATTGTATTATGCTTTTTACTCAATTCTCTAATTAGGTTGCACGAGGTCTTGCGTTAATAACCTTCCGTATTGTATATTAATAAATAACACTGTTTCCAGGCTGCGATCCGCGCCCTATCTCTAATATCGGGCGCATTAGTGTCGGGTCGCGGCGGAGCGTTAGCCCCGCACGAGGCGCGACTGATAAGCGCTATCGCGGCACAAGTGCGCAGGCTGCGGACCGCGCCGCCGCAAGACGCTCTACCAGCCTACAAGTATCTAGCCAGTGCACTCACTACGGTAAGCTTTCGACCCCTTTTAATACGCTTTTATTAACTTCATACATATGTTAGTATGTGCCTATGTAACGGAAACTTTGATCATGATTTTGACCCTCTTCAAACGTCGGATTAACTCGAAATTGCGGATACTTGTCAAGGGTCGATGACAATACAATAATTTTATAAATTTGTACCATTATCCTTGCCGGGGTTACCAGGATAGCAAAAAACTGTCTTCGAAAACTACGCTGACATACGTCACAAATTTCGAAACACCCTAAAAATATAGAAAATGAATAATAGTTTAAGAAAATAATAGAAAAAAGCGTGAGGTGCTTGATATCAATTAAAAAATACCCCACGCTTTTTTCCATCATTTTCTAACAATTACTTTTATTTTTGACGTGACAACGTCTTATAAATTGGTTTGCCGGGTGACACTTCAAGAAACTGCGTTACGCTCCGCTCACGTTATGCGCTCACAATGAGAGCGAGTGAGAGGCACGCGTCCCTTCCACTCGGGCATGGTTAGCCCGTCGTTGTCACGTAAAACTTTCGCCCGTATACCGACTTTACAGGCAACCAATTTTTTGAGTGGGGGCATTCATCAAATTTCGTCTCCCGCTCTGGGCGGAGCGGAAGGGCGTATCAGACAGACTGAAACCCACCCGTGTTCCTTAAAGCATATACTAGGGCTACGGTAACTCTTTCGAACAAATCCGGAACCCTGGCAGAAATTATCAATCCTGAAAATGAATTCCAAAACTTTCTCAACTGTAAGTATAACACGACCCCCCCCCCCCCCCCCAGTTCTACGAGACAGCGGGCTGCGGCTCGCACGTGGGCGAGGCGGCGCTATGCTCACTAGTGGGCGAGTTGTTGCGCGTGCTGGGCGCCGGCGCGCCCGGTGCTGGGCCGGAAGCAGAGCGACTCGTGCGCATACTGAACAACGTGTGTGTGCGGGTACTAGAACACTCTCCTAGGACGCCTCTCTTGTGGTATGTAGCATTTCTTATTCCAGGCTTTGTGATAGGAAAAAGGTCGACAGCTGAAGATGGCCCAAAAATATGAATGACTACCTTTTTTCTGCGGCGTCGCCTGCGTGGAGTTCGAAAATTATCTAGCCAGAACGTACTATCAGGATAAAAAGTATAATTTTGTGTTAATCCAGATTATAAAACTATCTGTGCCATATTTCATCCAATTCTATTTTTGAGGATTGATACACAAAAAACAAAACAAACATACAAACTTTCACATTAAAATATACCGCCTGAGTCAAGAGGAAGATAACCTCAATAAAATAAATTACCCCAATCCTACGGTGGAGACCGCGCCAAAAGGATGAATGGCTGAGGGCTTCAGTCACTAGCGCCAACCTTGATGAACATGGCGAACATCATTGTATATAGCCTTCTCGCAGGAAAGGCGTCACCCTGTGAGCGACCACCCTATCGTCCTTACTCGTGGGAATCTTATGTGTGATTCAGTAAACCCAAACAAAAACCACAAAACTTATATACAGCAAGTCCTTCACAAGGGAATTCTTGAACATCGACCAAGATCCTCGTCTTTCAGTGGAAGCACTGAATTTGAGAAAACAGATACAGACAAATCCCAAGCAAATCTCTCAAATTCGGGAATGTCTCTAGTCCAGAAACAGCTACCCCCGGAATGGCAACGTGTACCAACAAACAAAAAGCGTAAAATACGTGAGTTTTCTCCTCCTTTAACCCCACCTACTCAATTAGGGAACAAATTCACTGGCCTACCACTGGACCCGGAGGACAATTCTGGCCCAAGTACTAATCGACCAAATAAACCTCCACCGATTGTTCTTTACGGAATAGAGGATGTTAACGAGCTTACTAAACTTATTGAATCAACAATTCCGGCCACTGAATTTAGATTCAAGATCGTCAACAAAAATCTTCTACGTGTGATGGTTAACTCCGCGGACTATTATAAAAAAGCAATCGACTTAATTAGACAAAAAGGTTTAATAGGGCACACTTTTACCAGAAAAGAAACGAAACCCTATAGAGTTGTTATCAAAAACTTGCACCACACAACACCCCATGAAATAATAGCGGAAGAAATAGAAAAGACAGGGAACACAGTCCGGGGCGAGATCATCAATGCGCGTTTTGGAGTCGATAAAAAACCTTCGAACGTATTCTTTGTTAACTTGGAACCAAATGTTAACAACAAAGCCATCAAAGATATCCAGTACATATTTCACCAACGAATTAAAATAGAAGATCCTCGAAAATCAAAATTCATTGTCCAATGCCAGCGATGTCAGCAGTACGGTCACTCCAAAAATAATTGCATGAGACCGTTCCGGTGCGTTAAATGTGGTGAAGGGCATAGTACCTCAGACTGCCCCAAAAAAGACAGAAACACACCAGCCAGATGTGCTTTGTGTTCTAGCGATCACCCTGCCAACTATAAAGGCTGCCAGGTTTACAAAGAGATACTAGCCAGAAAAACCAAACGAGCTGCACCTAATATACGAACATATCGCACGACTAATACGGAAGGTCATGATGCACCACCAACCAAAATGTCACCAGACACTCCATCTGACCCAACCTATGCCGGAATAACCAAAAGCGCCAGAAACCAATTTCAACCAAATAAATTGAGAGACAACAATAATCACAGTCAACCAAATACATTCAGTGATAATAATCACAGTCAACAAACTATCACAGTAGAACAGATCCTGCTCAAGCAATCAGAGAAGATAGACCTACTCTTACAACAGATCAGCATACTGCTTAACCTCCTTACCGCCATCATCCCAAAGCTTACTAAATAGAAATGGCGTCACTTAGGGTTGCAACATGGAACATAAATGGACTATCGTCTAGCATAAATGAACTTGAAGCCCTGATTATTGCCAACAAATTAGATGTAGTCCTCATTTCTGAGTCGCATGCTACCAGTAGGAGTAGTTTTCGTTTGAGAGGTTTTCAAATTTACTATACCTCTCATCCTGATGGAAGCGCACACGCTGGGTCCGCACTGGTGATCAAATCAAGTCTGAAACATTACCTTCTTGAAGCCTATTCAACCAACCATTTACAAGCTACCAGTGTAAGACTAGAAGATCGCGCAGGACCGATTATCCTCTCAGCGGTATACTGCCCACCTAAATACAAAATAACAGAAAGTATGTTCTCTGACTACTTTAAAACTCTTGGCTGTAGATTTATATCCGGTGGTGACTGGAACGCTAAACATACCTTTTGGGGCTCCAGACTAACTGTCACAAGGGGTAGACAACTGAAGAATTGCATCGATCGACACCAATATCATCCTATGTCTACTGGAGCACCTACTTACTGGCCTACCGACCCTAGGAAGGCGCCCGACTTGCTGGATTTCTTCGTGTCTCTTCACTTGTATTGAACCCAGCCTGGATGGATCGTCAGATCACACTCCAGTGATTTTAACAGTGTCCTCAACCGTAATGGATCGTGAACAACCTATCTCATTACACAATAAGAAAACTGACTGGGAAGGTTTTCGCTCATATCTCGTTGACCACGTTAACCTGAGAATTTCACTGAAAACAGGTGAGGATGTTGAAGAAGCTTGCAAACACATCACAAACACCATCCAGGTCGCAGCATGGCTTAATACCCCATCGCTAAATAAAATCTCCGACCCCGAGATGACCCAGCCCCTAGAAATAAGAAACAAAATAGCCGAGAAGCGGCGTCTCAGACGGATCTGGCAGTCGTCGCATCATCACTCAGACAAGTACCTACTGAACAAAGCAATAAAATGCTTGAAACTCACTCTCGAGGAACACAAAAATAACAGCCTCAAAAAAACCCTAGAATCGCTGACACCAACTGCACGCGGAGAAAATTCGCTGTGGAAGGCCTCCAAAGACCTAAGTAAACCCCAGCAATCATCCTATCCTGTAAGATGGCAGTCGTCTTGGGCCCGCACGGACCACGATAAAGCGGAGGCTTTTGCCGCGCACCTCAGCCAGGTTTTCAAACCAAACGAGGGAAACGACGATGACGACCTGGACACCATACTCATGCAAGATATCCAAATGTGCCTACCTATTACACCAACGTCGCCAAGAGAAGTCGCGAGAGAAATCAGGCTACTGAATCCCAATAAGGCACCGGGATTTGACCTAATCACTCCAAGAACCCTTAAAGAGCTCCCAAAGAAGTGCATAACCTTCTTGACCTGTTTGATCAACGCCACCTTTAGGCTCTCCTATTTCCCGAGTATATGGAAAATCTCCGAAATAATTATGATTCATAAGGACGGTAAACCACCGCAAGAGTGCGGTTCATATCGTCCCATAAGTCTTACCCCAGTCCTATCAAAGCTATGGGAAAGGATTTTCCTAAAAAGACTCGGTGAAGCAATGAACGAGCATGAAATAGTACCCAGGCATCAATTTGGTTTTCGTAAAGCACACTGCACCGTCGAACAGGTACATCGCGTGTACCATTGTGTAAGACAATGCTTCGAAAACAAAAAATACTGCTCCGCCGCGTTCTTGGACGTACACCAAGCCTTTGATCGAGTCTGGCACAAAGGCCTGCTCTACAAAATTAAGGAAAAATTACCACACTCTTTCTTTCACATCCTTGAATCCTATCTTTCTGACAGGCTATTTCGAGTTAAGCAAGGGGATGCTAGATCTTCCTTGATTCCCATTGAAGCTGGTGTGCCCCAAGGGTCGGTGCTTGGCCCGGTCCTGCACAACGTCTTTACCTCAGATCTGCCAACCTCCGATGATGCTACAATTGCCACCTACGCTGACGACATTGCTTTTCTGGCTGGGGATGATGACCCTGTGAAAGCTAGTGAAAAGCTTCAAAAACTTTTAGATGACACTTCAGATTGGCTTAAAAAATGGCGCATCCAAGCTAGTGCGCAGAAATCCTCCCATATTAGTTTCACGCTAAGAAAAGGAGACTGTCCTCCGGTTCGCTTAGGACGTAATATACTACCTCAAACCGATTGCGTGAAGTACCTCGGCTTTCTCCTGGACAGACGCCTAACTTGGAAGAACCACATAAAGGCCAAACGAGACCAAGTGAACTATAAATTTCGATGTCTGTATTGGATGCTAGGTAGAAACTCAGTGCTCTCCCTGGACAATAAACTTCTAATATATAATTCTATTCTGAAACCCATATGGACATACGGTATTCAAATCTGGGGAGTTGCCAGCAAGAGTAATGTCACATGCCTGCAGAGGGTGCAAAACAACATTTTGAAGAATTTTGTAAACGCTCCATGGTTTGCGAGGAATGATGAAATACATGAGTATTTGAACATTGCAACAGTGGCCTCAGAAATAGAGCGCTACAAAAAACACCATATCCAACGTCTAACAAATCACCCCAATCCACTTGCTTCTGGATTACTTGATAATGCCAATGTGGTTAGGAGATTAAAAAGAAACCACATACTTTGAATTGACAGCAAGGCATCGGCCTGCTGCTCAATAAACACCAAACCTTCACACAACATAGCTGATTAAAGTCTGGCGACTGATTGCAGTTACATAAATAAAAAAAAAAAAAAAAAAAAAAATAAAAAAAAAAAAAAAAAAATATAAGTAGGATGCCTGTAAATCTGACTTTTACGTTCCGGCCTGGTAACGAAAAAGTGAGATTTAACGAAACCTGGTAGTCAGCTAACATAAAGTAAGAGCAATCTTAAGCCAGTTTAGATAAATGTAAGGTCCTAAACACACATAATCAGAGAATGATGCTTCATGAATTAGACCTAGTACTGGAGCATTCGCCTAGGACTCCATTGTTGTGGTATATATCAAACCTAATTATAGTCTGCTGTGGGTCGTAACAGAACGAGAGCATATTTTGTTAGAGCTAAACAATTAAACATTATAGCCGAGACAATGTGTAAGTTGGAAATCTATGTAACGGTTTATGTTTGAATTTGTTTAAATGTTCTTTGCCTTGTGTCGGTTTCAAAATTAACCCTAAACTAATAGCCAAACTTCTATATTCTACAGCGCAATAGTATCCCTCCTACACGAATCAATCGGCGTGTCAGACCCCGCATACCCTCGCTACCAAGACCTACTCCTCAAATGCTTCTGGAAGACCCTCAAGATGATCTCCACGTGGGATGTAAACTCTATAGACTACGACGCGGTGCTGTACAGGATACACTTGTTCTATAAGGCATACCCTAATAGCTACTGGAAGAAGAACCCGGATATTAGTGATACGCCATACAGGTATGATACCTATTAAATGTTAACAACTATTATTTTTTAATTTATTACCAGACTGCCGGACCAAGCGTTTGATTATCGGCATTACGAGCCTATCGATCGTCGGCTCCACCGCTACATCAGACCAACTGAGTGTCAAGACCGTCGCCCCGACGAATTGAGTTTCTGCACAAGTGGTCATAGTATTCCCGGAAATCACCCGTCCTCCTGGCTTACCCAGAATAATCAAACATGATACGGTACATTTCATCAAAACAACGGATGGACCTGCCATTTCTTGCCCTCCTCGCCGTCTGGCACCTCAATAATTGACAACTGCCAAAAAAGAATTATATTATTGGGCAGAAACTGCCTGTTGACTGTCTCGTTGGTGAAGTAGTGGCAAGCGCTACCCGTGAGCCGTGTCCTGGTTTAACTCCCCAGGTAGAACAGTTTTATTTGGTTTTTCTATCAGGAATTTCAGTAGCGCTCGGAGTCTGGATTCGTGCCAAGTTGATGGCAATAGGCTCGCCCCCTATTGCATGGCGTTTAAAATAACGGACAAATGCGAGTGGACTATAAATACATCTCTACCCACCTCTTGAGATGTGTCAGAAATTACCAGATACTAATTTGATGATAACAATGATACCGATGAAATCTCTTATTTGCCACACAGTACGAAATCGTGTCTTAGTCTTTCTGTGGAACTTAATGAAATCATTATCATCTGCCAAGCGTTTTCCCAATGATGTTAGGTGACCCTAACATAATTAAGCTGACACTTCCAGTGTAACCGGATTCACCTGAGTACCAGTATTTTACTACGAAGCAACTGCATATCTGACCTCCACAACCTGACTGGGCAAAACGGTACCCATTGATAAGACGGTTGTCAGACTTCCGGGCTTCTACTAGCCATAATGACTGCCAAAGACTTTGGTTAAGACATGTAATTGATAGAAAAAGAAATGTTATGTTACAGGACAGTGAAAACATTGGTGCATACTCTAGTCAAGATGAAGGGCGGCTCCATTACGAACCACCTCACACAAATACCTGATGTCAACGAATCCGATCTGTATCCGTACCTACTCAAAGTACTCAAGGTAAATTTAAAACTTTATTATTTAAAATTGGTCGTATTTAGTTTTTTGTGTGAATTTTGTTTTTTCTAAATTCAAGTTGTGCAAATAATTATTTAACCAATTCATAATATTTTGTAAGGTAGATTCTGCATGAAAGCGCACATCTGCCCAGTAACTTCCATTGAACTAGTAACACTGTGTCATCAACGTATGTTATGGTTTTGTAATTTGTTAGGGACAGTCTACAGCTGTTTATATAAATAACGAAGAGAGTGGGCCCAGGACACTGCCCTGTGGAACTCTGTAGGTGAGAAACTGTTCTTCACTTGTGTGGTTACTATTTTTTGCTACCTGAAAACAGTTAAAAAAGGTGAAAGGTAGCATTAAAAAATATCCAAGGGGGTAACCCCTTACCCCAAACCTAAACAAATCTTGAGCAAAAGAGGGACAGAGACAATGTCAAATGCCTTCGAGAGGTCTACAAAAATAGCTATTGTTTTAAGCTTATGAATTCAAATTATTTGCAATAGCTGCAGTTAATTCAAGTACAGTATCTATGCATCCTCCCTAATGTAGGGGTTTAATTTAATTGCAGTTATTCTATTCTTTAATTGGTTACGTTTGCAATTAAATATCTCCCTAGTTTTGATTTTGAAAATGAATCCTAATAAGAATCATCATCTGCCTAGCCTTTTTACAACTACATCTGGTTCGACTTCCAGTCTAATCAGATGTAGCTGGATACCAGTATTTTACTGGTGCGACTGTCTATCTGACCTGCACAACCCAGTTACTGAGTAATACCATACTCCTTGGTAAGACTGGCTAGCAGACTTTCGTACGTCCGACGATCCGTAACGACTGTCAAAGACTTACGAATGACAGCCGGGATCAACGGCTTAACGTGTTTTCCAAGGCACGGAGGTGTTTTGATATGTAAAGCTCACTCACTCACGGTCAAACCTCGGCAATCGTAGGTTAACCTGATCTATCGACTCGCGCGGCCGTTATTACTTAGCTACCAGCATGTATAAGAATTACATTATGTTATTCATTCGCAGCAACTAAAACTCGACGAAAAGAAAGAGAACACACCCGACGCTCTGAACGGCAGCTCCGTGCTAGCGTCCGTGCCGCCCAACAACGCGGCGCTGGCGGGCGGCCGCCTGCCGCGCGCCGTACACGAGGAGCTGGCGCTCATACTGAAGCGGATCGGCACCAAGGAGCACAACAAGGACGCCCTGGCGCAGCTCTACGACTTGAGGGTGAGTAGGTGTACTACAGCGCAGTGCTAGCGTCCTGCACGAGGAGCTGGCGCTCATACTGAAGCGGATCGGCACCAAGGAGCACAACAAGGACGCCCTGGCGCAGCTCTACGACTTGAGGGTGAGTAGGTGTACTACAGCGCAGGTCTAGCGTCCTGCACGAGGAGCTGGCGCTCATACTGAAGCGGATCGGCACCAAGGAGCACAACAAGGACGCCCTGGCGCAGCTCTACGACTTGAGGGTGAGTAGGTGTACTACAGCGCAGTGCTAGCGTCCTGCACGAGGAGCTGGCGCTCATACTGAAGCGGATCGGCACCAAGGAGCACAACAAGGACGCCCTGGCGCAGCTCTACGACTTGAGGGTGAGTAGGTGTACTACAGCGCAGTGCTAGCGTCCTGCACGAGGAGCTGGCGCTCATACTGAAGCGGATCGGCACCAAGGAGCACAACAAGGACGCCCTGGCGCAGCTCTACGACTTGAGGGTGAGTAGGTGTACTACAGCGCAGGTCTAGCGTCCTGCACGAGGAGCTGGCGCTCATACTGAAGCGGATCGGCACCAAGGAGCACAACAAGGACGCCCTGGCGCAGCTCTACGACTTGAGGGTGAGTAGGTGTACTACAGCGCAGTGCTAGCGTCCTGCACGAGGAGCTGGCGCTCATACTGAAGCGGATCGGCACCAAGGAGCACAACAAGGACGCCCTGGCGCAGCTCTACGACTTGAGGGTGAGTAGGTGTACTACAGCGCAGGTCTAGCGTCCTGCACGAGGAGCTGGCGCTCATACTGAAGCGGATCGGCACCAAGGAGCACAACAAGGACGCCCTGGCGCAGCTCTACGACTTGAGGGTGAGTAGGTGTACTACAGCGCAGTGCTAGCGTCCTGCACGAGGAGCTGGCGCTCATACTGAAGCGGATCGGCACCAAGGAGCACAACAAGGACGCCCTGGCGCAGCTCTACGACTTGAGGGTGAGTAGGTGTACTACAGCGCAGGTCTAGCGTCCTGCACGAGGAGCTGGCGCTCATACTGAAGCGGATCGGCACCAAGGAGCACAACAAGGACGCCCTGGCGCAGCTCTACGACTTGAGGGTGAGTAGGTGTACTACAGCGCAGTGCTAGCGTCCTGCACGAGGAGCTGGCGCTCATACTGAAGCGGATCGGCACCAAGGAGCACAACAAGGACGCCCTGGCGCAGCTCTACGACTTGAGGGTGAGTAGGTGTACTACAGCGCAGGTCTAGCGTCCTGCACGAGGAGCTGGCGCTCATACTGAAGCGGATCGGCACCAAGGAGCACAACAAGGACGCCCTGGCGCAGCTCTACGACTTGAGGGTGAGTAGGTGTACTACAGCGCAGTGCTAGCGTCCTGCACGAGGAGCTGGCGCTCATACTGAAGCGGATCGGCACCAAGGAGCACAACAAGGACGCCCTGGCGCAGCTCTACGACTTGAGGGTGAGTAGGTGTACTACAGCGCAGGTCTAGCGTCCTGCACGAGGAGCTGGCGCTCATACTGAAGCGGATCGGCACCAAGGAGCACAACAAGGACGCCCTGGCGCAGCTCTACGACTTGAGGGTGAGTAGGTGTACTACAGCGCAGGTCTAGCGTCCTGCACGAGGAGCTGGCGCTCATACTGAAGCGGATCGGCACCAAGGAGCACAACAAGGACGCCCTGGCGCAGCTCTACGACTTGAGGGTGAGTAGGTGTACTACAGCGCAGTGCTAGCGTCCTGCACGAGGAGCTGGCGCTCATACTGAAGCGGATCGGCACCAAGGAGCACAACAAGGACGCCCTGGCGCAGCTCTACGACTTGAGGGTGAGTAGGTGTACTACAGCGCAGGTCTAGCGTCCTGCACGAGGAGCTGGCGCTCATACTGAAGCGGATCGGCACCAAGGAGCACAACAAGGACGCCCTGGCGCAGCTCTACGACTTGAGGGTGAGTAGGTGTACTACAGCGCAGTGCTAGCGTCCTGCACGAGGAGCTGGCGCTCATACTGAAGCGGATCGGCACCAAGGAGCACAACAAGGACGCCCTGGCGCAGCTCTACGACTTGAGGGTGAGTAGGTGTACTACAGCGCAGGTCTAGCGTCCTGCACGAGGAGCTGGCGCTCATACTGAAGCGGATCGGCACCAAGGAGCACAACAAGGACGCCCTGGCGCAGCTCTACGACTTGAGGGTGAGTAGGTGTACTACAGCGCAGTGCTAGCGTCCTGCACGAGGAGCTGGCGCTCATACTGAAGCGGATCGGCACCAAGGAGCACAACAAGGACGCCCTGGCGCAGCTCTACGACTTGAGGGTGAGTAGGTGTACTACAGCGCAGGTCTAGCGTCCTGCACGAGGAGCTGGCGCTCATACTGAAGCGGATCGGCACCAAGGAGCACAACAAGGACGCCCTGGCGCAGCTCTACGACTTGAGGGTGAGTAGGTGTACTACAGCGCAGTGCTAGCGTCCTGCACGAGGAGCTGGCGCTCATACTGAAGCGGATCGGCACCAAGGAGCACAACAAGGACGCCCTGGCGCAGCTCTACGACTTGAGGGTGAGTAGGTGTACTACAGCGCAGGTCTAGCGTCCTGCACGAGGAGCTGGCGCTCATACTGAAGCGGATCGGCACCAAGGAGCACAACAAGGACGCCCTGGCGCAGCTCTACGACTTGAGGGTGAGTAGGTGTACTACAGCGCAGGTCTAGCGTCCTGCACGAGGAGCTGGCGCTCATACTGAAGCGGATCGGCACCAAGGAGCACAACAAGGACGCCCTGGCGCAGCTCTACGACTTGAGGGTGAGTAGGTGTACTACAGCGCAGGTCTAGCGTCCTGCACGAGGAGCTGGCGCTCATACTGAAGCGGATCGGCACCAAGGAGCACAACAAGGACGCCCTGGCGCAGCTCTACGACTTGAGGGTGAGTAGGTGTACTACAGCGCAGTGCTAGCGTCCTGCACGAGGAGCTGGCGCTCATACTGAAGCGGATCGGCACCAAGGAGCACAACAAGGACGCCCTGGCGCAGCTCTACGACTTGAGGGTGAGTAGGTGTACTACAGCGCAGGTCTAGCGTCCTGCACGAGGAGCTGGCGCTCATACTGAAGCGGATCGGCACCAAGGAGCACAACAAGGACGCCCTGGCGCAGCTCTACGACTTGAGGGTGAGTAGGTGTACTACAGCGCAGTGCTAGCGTCCTGCACGAGGAGCTGGCGCTCATACTGAAGCGGATCGGCACCAAGGAGCACAACAAGGACGCCCTGGCGCAGCTCTACGACTTGAGGGTGAGTAGGGTTTAGTAGAAATACCGTTCAGTTCCGTGTGGAGCCGGCCGGAAAGAAAAGCACCATCACATTTCTTCTCGTACGTGTTGTAAGAGGAGACTACGGGACTTACTAGAGAATGGGCAGCAGCGTTCTCTATGCATTTTACCATAATACTGCAATCGCCAACCCGCCTGCTAAGCGTGGCGATTATGGCAAAAAATTAGTTTAGTATTGGAAAGCCCTTTTATCGAAGAAGTCTAAAATCTTGCTTGGACCCTTAGGAGCCGAGCTAAAAGAAAAAGAGCCACGTGTATACGTGACAAAGTTCACGGGTAGGCGGTTTGATACTACGGGGTGTGTCGCAAGAGCACGAAATTTGACGCGGATGAAGTCGCTGGCAGAAGCTATTTTCAGAGAGTCACATGGCATGTATGAAAACTTCAGACTTCAGTTGCAGGGTTCCAAATTGTTTGGTTCCTGTGAAGAAAAACTGGTAACAATATCCGTAGTCGTAGATCGTTACTTCATAAAACTAGGTAATGTAAGGTTCACAGTCAGCTAGGAAATGCCGCCGCCATATAGTTTTTAAAATGTTGACCAACAAAATATTGACGTATAAAAGTGTCTTATAAGATCTACTTACCACACATATAATTATAAACATTTGAATTCATTTTTTACATTTCAATTTTTTTTTACAACCGTTTTACGATTTGAAGTGCGTTGCTTGTGAATCATTTTCAAATTGCACTTCTGAAAACTATTGAATTATATAAAAACGTAAATGTTTTTTTATTGTAAATTTGTTACAAAAAAAAAAAAATTACCAATATGAGAAACATACATAATAATATTATAAATTTGATGGTTACTTTAGTCTGTATGTTACCTTTGCACGCCTAAACCACTAAATGGATTTCTATAAAATTTTGTTACGAGATCGGTGGCATCCTGGGGATTGCAACTTTTTATCCCGGTAGCAACATCCCGTGGGATATTTTCCGATATCAACACGGGCGAAGCCGCGTGCAGAAGCTAGTATCAATATAATGCTTCAAAATTGCTAACCATGTATTGTTTCGTGTTACAGGAGCGTCATCCAGAGGTAGACATCTGGACGTTCATGCAAGGCTCGTCGTTCTACTTCCGCAACTACGTGGAGCGAGGGCTGCGCGAGGTCGCCGAGCAGAGGAAACTCACCTCTATGCCCATCTTCAAACACGACTACAAGTCTGAAAATATCGGTGAGTACCCGTACTCGCAGTAATAAATATCATTCAAGTATATAGTGCAGTGGTTAGCCCAGTGGTTAAGGGGGATGCTCCGACCAGCCCGCGAAATTCAAAATTTCTTACGTTTTTTGCAATTTGCAGGCCAGTGCTAGGTTGTATGTTGATTAAAATACTATTCGCGCCTGTAAGACATATGTAGTTACAGAATTATAATCATCAAAATCATCAATACAACGCTCTAAGTTCATAAAGCTATAGGAATGACTTTTTCTCTTTTTTTTTGTGAACTTTATGAACTTGGAGGGTTGTATTGGTGATTTTGATGATTATAATTCTGTAACAGCAGCGTTCTCTATGCATTTTACCACCATACTGCGATCGCCAACCCGCCTGCCAAGCGTGGCGATTATGGCAAAGCCCCCCAAATTGGGGGAGGCCTAAGTCCAGCAGTGGACGTCTTACGGCTGAAGTGAATTCTGTAACTACATACGTCTTACAGGTGCGAATAATATTTTAATCAACATACAACCTAGCACTGGCCTGCAAATTGCAAAAAACGTAAGAAATTTTGAATTTCGCGGGCTGGTTTGGAGCATTCACCTTAACAGACCCAGACAGACGCTTTACTTTGTGTAAATTATTTCATCACCACTACTCTCAAAACGGTGAAGGAAAAAACGCGAGGAAACCGGCATGAGAACCAAAAGTTTGAATAAGTGTGGCACTTCAACCCGCACTGAGCCCGCGAGGATGATGTTGTCCTACGTCCTCCCCCAGAGAGGAGGCCCAGAAACACTATAGGCTGATTAAAAGACTAAAGTACGTTGTACTATATTGTCAGCATACTATAATATTGTTACAACAATATCGTGACTGTGAAGCTCGTGTGTCTTAATCTTTCGCCCGAGTTTCTGGGTCTTCTTCCTACCAGAGTTCATTTGTATGAAAAGCTCTCATGATTAGGCCTTATATGTATTAAACTATTTGCGCAGTATTCTAATGTTTTTTTTTTAATCATGTTACAGACATAAGTAATGAAAACGACGAAAAATCGCACGTGATGTTCTTGGAGCGACTTCGAGCTTTGCAGGTTTGTTGATTATGTATTTTACTAGCTGTGCCCTCGGCTTCGACCGTGCGGCTATCGGATATGACACCGAGGAACGTGCTACTGGGATAAAAAGTAGCCTATGTTACTCCTTATAACATCAGCCATCTGCCAGTAAAAATCCTGTCAAAATCGGTTTAGCCGTTTCGGAGATTAGCCGGAAAAAAAACGCGACAAAAGTTTTCAAAAATGTTTTTTTATATTTTAATATTCCGTATATATTTTCATATTCATTGAGAAAAAAGCTGTTATTTTGACAATGCGAACACACTTCAGTTAATTTGTATTGTTATTTCGAATACGAATGTTTTGGGATAAACAAAAGCGCCTCCTTACCGCGGTTATTTGATGAATCATGTATTCTATTTCCAGGCCAAAGCCGGTTTAAAAACAGAGTCATCACCGTCGTCCCAGCCCCGCACGCCGGTCGGCGACAACAGAACGCTCACCGACTCCATCAACGACAACACGTTACCACGAACACACAGCATCGACCCACAACTTGACGTAAGTTATATTAGTAGAACTAACCCGCTTAACTGCCCCGTTGGTCTCGTGGTCGTAAGCGTAACTACCTGGGTTCGATTCCCTGGTGGGAAAAAGTGTTATTGGGGTTCTTCCATTAGAAATTTCTTAGTAACAGCTCGGAGTTTGGAAGTTGGTGGTGTGATACCAGTCCTGCGCCTGATCTCTCTTCACTCGTGTCGGATTGCCGTCCCATCGGACTATGAGAGTGAGGAAACAGTGAGTGCCCCTGTGTCTGCGCATACACGCCTGAATTACAATATTTCCCGCGCCGATGGCTACTCTCTGTTGAGATGGGCCGCCATGGCTGTCAGGTGGTCTGGCGGACTAAATATATATATTAAAGCTCTCAAATTTTGAAACTCGTAAGACCCATTATGTGTATTTTACCCAGTGTACCCAATGGCTTCGAAAACCGTGCTTGCACAGGAGTATGTGCAAGCACGATATTCGAAACCACTGGGTTCGAAGAGCAGTGATGGCCCAGTGGTATCGGCTCCGACTTACAAGTTTTAGGTCGTGGGTTCGAACCCAGGCAGCCGCTTTACTATGTGTAAATAATTTCATCACCACTGCTCTCAAAACGGTGAAGGAAAACATCGTGAGGAAACCGGCATGTTTTAGAACCAAAAATTCGAAGACATGTGACATCTACCAACCCGCACTGGGCCCGCGTGGTGGATTACGTCCAGCTCCCTGTCGAATAGAGGAGGCCTGTGTCCCAGCAGTGGGAACAATATAGGCTGATTATGTTACAGGAGTATGTGGCTCCAGAAACGCGTGTGTTTTTTCTACGCGCTAAGATGTTTTCAGCTCTCGGCGGTAAACAGAACAGACCGTTGAAGATTCAGTGCGCGCTAATATCTCGCCGCGATATTTTCACCTCCGTGCGTACGTGGTCTTACTGACACCTATTGTTGTTACCTCTGAAAGCTATCTTATATATTTGATATTTTATTTTACAGCTACACACAACACAGACGCTCTCCCAACGCAACGAAGCCGAGGTGGACGCGCTACGCCTTAAACTGCAACAGATCAAGAGCTCTTCCAAGAGATAAGAGTGCTTGACGCACACCATCCGCGGATTTGGTAGCTCTCTCATTACGTCATCGATTAACTTGCACTATCGCGTTCAAACACTAAGAGAGTGACAACAACAAACATCAGAAAAATGTTGTCAAATTTGAAAGAAAACTAAACAATTGAAAAACTAGTCGACTTTAGCATCGACTACAAAAATTAACGTTTCACTCTCGCTTCAAGTCGCGTCTACACTTTATGCTTGTTTTATTTCGTAAATTGACTATTCTTCGGCTTGCCTGAAATAACTCGAAATTATTAATCTCATTTTCGACAGTCCATTCTCATCTAGTTCCTAAGACTATGTTAGAGGCCTATGCGTGTTCTGACGTAGCGTCCAAGCGTCCATTGTTTGAGCCCTTACTAAGTTTACTTGAATTTAGAATCCTAGATAACTGATATTCATTGCCACTCAACTATCTCCTTAAGCTTAATGATGTTTAGATTGATTTTTGAGTGACGTTTTCTATTACAAAGCTCCTAATACTATAGCTGCATTGGAATATGAATGTTATCAAGCTTGACATAGAGTTTGTGGTGCCATTATCTAAGAATCTGAATTCAAGTTTAGAACATGACAATATAATTAAACAGTATCGCCTTGCACAGGGTATTACGCTTCATGTATGAACTTGTCTTAGTAAGGGATCATTTTGTTGTCTCGGTTAGGATAGAATCGTGTCTCTCTTGATTAAACATTGTTGTGTCTCGCAGTCAATGCTTGACAGTTTGATGTTGGATTTTGTGGTTAGATGTGACTTACAGTAACCGTTTTTCTCGAATATCGAGGAATGTGTTTTCATATGTCCATGATTGATTATATTCAAGAATACAACTGATTTGGTATCGTCCAAAATTCGCTGATGCAATTTTGATGATACTCGGACCAAATGTTGGTTTAATCTGCGCATATAGTCACAGTTATTCAATCGTAGGTGCTATCTATAAGTCATATCTAGCCACAGTACGAGTTTAATGTGTTAAATTGAACGATGTCTGTGTTTGCATAGAAATACGTGATGATTGGATATAATTCAATGTCGGTCAGCAACAATGTGCCTAACAATACTAACAGACTATGATTATTTTAATATTAAATAACTTACACTAACATTATGTAATTCCCTATAGTCAAAACACAATTGTTGCTGACCATGCGTTACTTGCCGTGGTTTGTCTATGTTAGTGAAACAGTGAGAATTTGGAAGTTAAAATTAAGTGTGTACCATGTGTAAAGACTAGAGAGTTTTATTCTTCGCACTCTGTTAACGACAAAACCGTGATAGCCCAAAAATAAATTAACAAAAGAATAATGACAAATTCCATTTTAACGATTAGATTAGTGAAATGTCGATCGAATATTACTATATTGTGGTATTAACTTAGACCCGGCCAACTGTAGGTACGCACGGCGACAAATCAAGCTATGTTTTTCAAGTATAAGCTGACTTCTCTTTGTACGAAAACCCCATACAAAGCGAGGTCAGCTAAAACTGGTTTGTATAGCTTGATATGTAGCCATATGTACAATGGATACAATTTAATCATAATGTTCACAAAGGTTTAAGCCACTGTGTGTTTCATTGCACTCAATGTCGCACTTTCGCGGAGTAAATATGCAAATGGAGTGCTAAGCAATTGGTAATTCACTATACTGGTTAGGTGTATGGAAATATAAAGGCCTAGTATCAACAAAAGAGGATGAAAAGATCTCGTAAAGCACCAATATGATAGGATACGCTTGGCGTTGAAGCTAACTGGAAATACGTAACAACTACGCAAACCGTTCATACAACATAATTCGTTGTTCGAGATATCTCTTTTCTCCAATTTTGGTGTAGAACTAGATCCTGTTGCGTTTCGCCTCGTGAATCGCGCAGCGTATCTCGGTGTTTTACAATCTTTAGAAGCGAGCGTTAGTGATCCATTTGTTTATTATTCTGTGTCGCACTAACGAACGAAAATCATGTATTTTGTACTGTAAGCAGTCGTGCCCCATTCACGTTTCATACGTAGAAGTAAATGGCAATATTTATTTATCGAGGAAATATACTAGGTTGTTATTATTAGAAAAAAATATGTTTCATGTTCTTTTTTTTTTGCTGTAAATATTCTCCGTTTATTCTTCATTAGGCTACTGGTATCTAAAACAATTGTTTATAATTAAAATCGTATGGTACTAACTTCTGTGGTGTAGAAAATTAAAATTCCCAGTGTATAAACCAAATTATAGAAACAACATAAAATGTTTAGTCAGTGTTTTTACTATTATAACGTAGTAGTAACGTTATACGTATTCCTTAGCCAATCAACACAATAATCAATGTTTAAATAATTATAATGAATGATATGAAATAGCCTTTAGCGTGAGCAATGACCCTAGTTTTGTATCTATGATCATTCAATGTAGTTTTCATTCGATTTGAAGACTATTATTGATGTAGATCAGGTATTACTAATAACATGATGTAATTTTATTTTATATGTATTTTAATTGGATTTGTGTTGAGTTTTTCGGTTGTATGTGTTAGAAGACTGTTTTAAGATTGTGTATGATTTAACAATACTCGTTAATGGTGAAATTAATGGTTGTTGAGCGATAAACGGTTACAGAAAGATCACAAAATCCGTTATTTTAGTTTTTGGGTGATATTATGATCAGAAATTTGATATTTTTGAGTTAATGATTTTGTTTCGTTAGCGATGTTGAACATTTTATCGCTTACATAATCGTCATAGGGACAACCATCTGATTCGCCTTCTAATTTATTGTTTTTATTCAATGATTGATGTTTGAAGAATTGTGTTCGGAGTGTTGAGTTTAGTTTTGTTGATGCGCGACCAGTCGTCATCCAGTAGGTTTGTTAGAAAACTTGTAAGAGCTGAGATGAGGCCATATATTAATATAATTTAGAACCCCACGTTTCATTAAACAGCTGTAATGTAATCGATACATTCCTCCTAGTATTGGATTTTTGTGTACAAAATTATTTGTCCATTTTCATCAAACTATTTATCAGCCACTGTATTCATTCACCCCCCCCCCCCCCCCCCATTGTAATGGTAATTCTAAAGGACAATACTTATTTTGTCGACTGTACATAAAACATGTCAGTCCTTAATTTTTGGGATGTGAAACTCAATATCCTCCTGTACTGAAAATATAGTTAATGAAAGATGAAATGTATTTTCACCTTATTTTCCATTGATTAATATTGACATAAACTGTAGTATGTTCATTACATAATTTTAATAGAAACAATGTACTCAATATGTTTAAAAAATATTTGAATTGCTTATAGTTAAGAAATGTCACTCTGCTCTACAATTACTATTTAAACTATAGTTAAACAGCCCCTAATTTCGTTTTATATTTCATTTTATTTGAAACAATATTCTTGATTCCAATTTTGATTCGTAAAATTAGGTTAGTTTCTATTATTGTCTTCAGTATAAACATTCGCTTTTTAAACATGACTTCATATTGATTATTGTGAGCATTTATTTATTGTATTATGTAAATTAATGTTTAAATCATGATGTAATATTAATTATTATAAATAAAGTTCATACAACACTGAGGATCTGTTTGAATTGAAGGATTTCATGCATGTCTACAATCAAGCGTGGGGAAAGGGAAACAACAAGTAAAACTGCAAATCGTCGTTGCAAATTTAAAATCTCCTATGTAACAATTTTCACAAAAACGAGCTATGCATATATTTTAAAAGCGATTTTGTATACCTACCTATTGCAAAAACTCATATGTGAATATCTTAATGTATCGTTAAAATATTCGCTAATTTAATAAAATCTCATGTTTATTGACCATCGAAAACTCCTATGTGCCTGATGTAATAAACTGTAAAACCACTTATGTGACAAAAAGTTGCAACTTAAATCTCCTTTGTGCAGAAAAATAATTAAATTTATATAAATATACGCTGAACGACACTTATATCTAAAAAAACAGGAAACAGTTTTTTTAGTTTTTCTCGAAAAGTTACTTTTTACACATAGGAGATTTTAAATTTGCAACGACGAAATATACCTTTCGCATGCCATTCCAACCGTAACGACTTCAGAATATCACAATTATGCAGGCTGAAATTAAATTAACTGGCAATCGTTTACCCAAAAGTTGGGTCATCAATCAGTATTGAACATGTATTGTCAAAGATAGCACTGGGGGTCTTAACAAATTTTTTTTTGGATCTGCACCACCATAATGAAGTTTTTATACAAAACTTGTACATTTATCAATTATTGATATCAATTATTTATTGTTAAGGGTAAAGTTTAAAAAAAAATTTTTAGTTACATAATTTTGTTGTTTTACGAATCCCTTGTCAAGTCCGCAATTTTAGTACTATCAATAAAAATTACGAATTGCTTTATGACACGTTATACATGGGTCGCTCTATCTGGCAGAAACTTGATGTTCCGAATTTTATTTGGCACTAGCTTTTGCCCGCGGCTTCGCCCGCGTGGATGTCGGAAATTAATGCAAGAGGACGTACTACCGCCATAAGAATGTGTTATTCCAGGTTATATAGGTAATATAGACTGTGTGCTATTTTCGATCCAGATCCATTCAGCCATTTTTGCGTGATTGAGAAACAAACACCCAATCATACATACTTTCACATTTATAATATTAGTAGTAGTAGGATTATAATTCATATTACTTAGGATTCATAGTTTATGAGAACATCATGTGTGTTGGTGTTTTTAAAATAAGAGTAATAGTATTCAAAGTAAGAAAACTGCGACATAGGGCTTGGTTTAGTTGAATATAAGTCTTCCTGGTTTTTCTTAACGCTCCTATTTTACCTATTCAGACACTCAATCATTTACCAGACACCGAACATAATTATAGGAATAGTACTTTTGCCAGTGGCTTGGCCCGTACAGCTGTCGGAAAATATCACCCGGGAACCTACTACCGGTATAAAGTAGGTATCTTATCTGTTACGTATCCATGATATAATATATCTTTGTGCCAAATTCGATCTAAATCCGTTTGGCCGTCTTTGCATAATTGAGAAAAAAACATCCAAAAATCTAAACATCTAATTGTAAGCCATTTCGCGATCTCTCTCTATTAGGTTTATTTTGAGTATAATGAACTCATATGATATTCGCAATTACTATGAAGCCAAAGAATTACAATCCTACTTATCCTGTACTACCCGGCCGCTGCCAACGGATGGACGGGACGGATGTACGACCCGCCAGCTGCTCTGCGCCCGCTTTTTATCTCTAATATCTTCTAAGATATTCATTTAAATTACATGCTGTTAAGGGCCATATTGATCTATATTAAATGCACAATGTATTTAAGGTACTTAATTGGATAAGGATTAATGCTTTATTGCTTAAAATCGCTTCATAATAAGCCCTTATTTCTCGTAAAAAGTAAAGGATAAAAAATGGTTATTGTGGGTTATCCCTAAGAGGTAGACATATACCATTGCGACATTTTTGTAGGCCTTTTTAAGGTGTACAATACTGTAGTATATTATTTTGATCTATTTCGTAGGATTCAGCCAGCCGGTGTTTCCATTGCGAGGATCGTCTGGAGGACACGGTGGAGCATACGGTGGAGGTGTGCCCTGCCTGGGCGGAGCACCGCCGTGTCCTCGTGGAGGCGATCAGCGGCAGCGACCTCTCGCGTCCTGCCCTGGTGCGAACCATGGTACGGAGCGAGAGGGCATGGGAAGCCGTCACCTCCTTCTGCGAAGCAGTAATGCTCGCGAAGGAGGAGGCGGGGCGCGTGAGGGAGTGGCAGTCTCTGCGCCCTCACGTCCCTAGCCGCCGCAGGAGGAGACGCCCCGGGCGTCGGGAGTCGATTGCGGACTCCCGTCCACCGTAGGCGCGAGCTTGCGGGTGGCGAGCAATGGGTAGCTCGCCGCCCGGTAAGGACAAGGCTCGGGTCGACGGCGCGTAGTGTTCCACGCGCGCCTCAAAGAGATGTCAGCAGCACTGAAGGGGTCTGCTAGGACCGATGCCTGTCAGGGTCACGAGATTGTTCGAAAGAGATACCGTGACCGTGGCACATGGGCAACTGAAGGAACACGGGTGGGTTTTAGTCAGTAAAAGTCTGACACGCCCTCCCGCTCCGCCCAGAGCGGGAGAAGTAATTTGATGATTTCCCATCCAGAAAAAAAAGGTGTACAATACTGTAGTACATTATTTTGATCTATTTCGTAGGATTCAGCCAGGGCTTTTCGAATTTTGAGACGTATGTCAGCATAGTTTTCGAAAACAGTTATTTTTTTCTAAAATAAAAGAATCTTTCTAAAATAAAAGTAGCCTAAGTTACTCCTTGTTACAGGAAAAAAAGGCGCGTCGATCTATCTAATCCCTTTTTCTGAAACTTAGTTAGCTTTTGAGATATTTTTTTCATAAAAAGCAGTGAAGTGGTTTTGATACCAGTGCATGCACTTAATAGGTCGACGCGCCTTTTTTTCCTGATGTCGCTCAATGTTTAACTCAAAATCGGTAAATTGTCAGATGACTGCCTTTTAAAGAACTCACGGCAGAGTATTACATTTTATTGTTTTGTTCTATTCAAATCGAATTTAAATCTATATTTACAAAAATAATAGCCGTCTTAAAACCTAATCATATAAAGGAGATGTTTCATTTTCGGCCATCAGATGTACATTTATCGAAAAAGAGGAAAAAATACCACAAATTGGGGAAAAATATTCTCTGGTGAATTTGAGTTTGATTTGTTGTGTACAAAAAATAATAGTTTTTCAATAATTGCCATATTTTATTCAACATTAATTAACTTTTGTTTTCGAATATTTAGTGAATATGGATGCTGCAAATATCTAACAAAATTTTACAATTTATGCTTATGACGGAGTTGCCCCAATTACTCGGAGAAGTCCGTCTACTTACAAGCTTTGAAAAAAAGGGCGTTTGTTTTCATTTTCACAACAGTTACATTGTTGTTTGTAAAAGTAATTGACGAATATGGAATCTTAGTCATACTCATCACTAATACTTATTCAAAACCAATAATTAAGCTAAAAAACCAGTTACAGGGCGTTTGTTAAATCAAGCTTGCAATAAACTATAGACTTCGCCACCTTGACCTTATCTGTAATTTGGTCCAACTTTAAAGATAGGTTAGTTTTTATTTCAATGATTGACCTCTATAATTGCAAAACAAATGCTTATTATACGAGAATAGTGTGTATTTGTGAGGGAATTATTTATTAAAATATACGTAGGTATATTCATAGACATTGTTTTTTATTTGACACAACTATTCTTTTTTTATAAAAACAAACGACATGCAGTGTCAATCGGTACTGAATGATGGCCAGTACTCACACTCCTCTTCACGGCATGATCGTGGACATCAGGAGTTCACGAAACTCCTAAGCTGTTCCGCAATTTCAACAGCCGCGGTCCAGCTATAGCTTTTGTTAGTATATCTGCCTCCATGTCTTCGGTTCGCAGATACCTGACCTGTATCATTCCCTCCATTATGCAATTTCTGATGAAGTGCATTTTTAAGTCAATGTGTTTGGACTTGGAATTTACCATAGTATTTTGACTTAACTTGATGGCAGCTTGGTTATCGTTAAATATTACTATGCTTTCATAGTTGGCCCCAAGATCTCTGAATACACTTTTTAGATGAATGGCCTCTTTCGCAGCTTCAGTCAATGCTACATATTCCGCTTCGGCAGTAGATAGTGCAACGGACTTTTGTTTCTTCGATATCCAGCTTATAGCCGTTCCAGCATATTTAAAACAACAGCCGGAAAAAGACTTCCGGTCCAGCTTGCATGAGCCCCAGTCTGCGTCAGCCATGCCATGTAATTCTTGGCGAGTTTTCCTGAATATAAGACCAACGCCTTTGGTTCCTTTTAAATAACGCAGCACTCTTTTTGCGCACTTGAAATGCTCTTCGCCGTAACAGTCATTAAACTGAGAGAGATAGCTAATGGCATACATTATATCAGGTCGAGTAGCAACAGCCAGATACATGAGCGTGCCAATCAAATTTTTGTAAGGCAGATGGTTCTTATCACCTCTTTCTCCTTTTTCTAGCTTAAGACCTGGTTCTATGGGCGTCGATGTAGCCTTGCAATCTTCCATTTTAAATTTTTTAAGAGTGTCTTCTATGAACTTCTCTTGGTTCAGTTTGATTTCATCTCCCTTATAGGTAACATCTATTCCTATTATCCGTTTAGGTGTTCCTAAGTCTTTTAATTCAAATTTGGCATTTAACATGTCTTTTATTTCTTGAAGCTTTTTGGGACATGAATAGGCAATTAACAAATCGTCGACATATATTATTATTATAACTTTAACTCCTCTTTTCTCTTGTATGTATAGACATGGGTCAGCTTCCGATGCTTTGAAACCTATGTTCTTTAATTCTGTGTCGAGTTTCTTGTACCATTGCCTCCCTGCCTGTTTGAGTCCATATAAAGCTTTTATGAGATGACAAACTTTCCCTTTAGGGTTGTTTTTTATGTCTTTTAGCATACTCATTGTTTTGTTGTACAAAGTCAAATTTTCCTGTTTACTTTCTTCAACCATGATTTCAGTCAGATATTCTTCTAAATAGTCAGGATACTTCATTACTATTTTTTCTTCTAGTTCACCATTCAGGTATGCCGTTGTAACATCCATCTGGTTCAATTTCAAGCCTTCTTCCATGGCTATTCCAACAACAGATCTTATCGAACTCAGTTTAGCTACAGGAGCGTATGTCTCATTGAAGTCAACGCCTGGTCGTTGCGTGAAACCCCGTGCTACTAGTCTGGCTTTCTTTGTAATACTGTTGTCAGGTCCTATTTTGTTTTTAAGAACCATTTTGTAGTCCACTTCTTTCATGTCTTTGTTCTTCTTTTCTATTTTCCAGGTTCCATTTTTAACATGTGCTCTAATTTCAGCTTTTATAGCATCATGCCAGTATTCAGAATCTTCATTCTCATCGCATGTGTTGGATATCTCTGAAAGTAGTTGACTTTCTTCAGTCTGGTCCAATATAAAATCTCTGGTCCACGCGGGTGGACGCCTCTCTCTTTGCGGCCTCCCATTTTCAGGTATTTCTATAACCTCTGATGCATCATCGTAAGACTCTATGTCTTCTACCGAAGAAACTTCATCTTCTTGCTCATTGAAATTTTGTAAGGTATTTTCCTTTTCATTCTCGGTTATTTCAATTTCTATGGGTTGTACTCTTTCATTTTTCTTATCATTACCTTTAATATTGTTTTCTTTTTCAGGTATCCGTGAGTGTTCTCTTTCGTTAATAAGTTTATCATAGTTCTGACTTTCTTCTTCGAAGTACATCTTGTCTATGACTTTTATGTCCCTGCTTATCACTACATCATCTTCTTCGGGTATGTACACTCTGTAAGCCTTTGAGGTCAGTGAGTACCCCATGAATACGCCTTCTTTGGCATTTTGGGTCAGTTTGCCTTGTTTGTTCTTTTTCAAAACAAAGGTCTTCCTGCCGTACACGTAAAGATGATGCCCACATGGTATTCGGCCAAGCCATTTCATGAATGGTGTTTTGCCATCCAGTGCTTTGGAAGGGCTACGATTTATAAGGTAGTTTGCGGTTGCTATCGCCTCCGCCCAGAGCTTTTTAGGTGCCTTGGCCTCGATTAACAGACATCTGGCTTTATCTAATAATGATCTATTCTTTCTCTCGCTAATCCCATTTTGTTGAGGGGTATAAATTGTGGTCAACCTTCTTTGGATGCCATGCGATTTGAGAAAAACATCGAATTCCTTGTTGCGGTATTCCGTGCCATTGTCTGTCTGCAGGTTCTTTATTTTCTTGTTGTGGAACGTCTCAACTTCATTTTTATATTCTTTGAAAACGTTGAAAACGTCACTCTTCCTTTTTATAAAATAGACGTGACAATAGCGACTAAAGTCGTCTATGAAAGTAACATAGTACTTTGATCCTGCTAGCGTATCGCATTCGAACGGTCCACAAACGTCACTATGGATTATTTCCAGGTTATCAGTTGTGTACAGATCATTGTGTCTTAGAAAAGGTAACCTGGACAATTTGCCTTTGATGCAGGTCTCACATGTTTCCATGTCTTCATCACTTAAGTTTAAGCCATGCATTAGGTTGTCCTTAGACATCTTCTTTAAGTCTCTTTCATTTATGTGGCCGAGTTTGCGATGCCATTCCATTATGTCACTGTCATTTTTTGTTTTGTAATTTGCAGTCTCTTTTCGTCCAGATTCAAAGTAGTAAAGCCCATCTCTCTTTCGAGCAGTCAGTGTTATTTCACCGGTTTTGTGTACGACGTAGGCTTTCTCTTTTTCAAAAACAACCTTATTTCCTCTGTCCGTTATTTTAGCGACGGATAATAGGTTTACAGAAATATCCGGAACATACAGTGTGTCATGGAAATTGTAGCCGTGTTTAGCGGTGCTGATTGTAACTTTCCCTTTGCCTTGAATTCTACTGGTATATTTGTTTGATGCCAACTTTAGGGTGCCAATTTCAGGGGTCATAGTAGAAAACTTTGATTCGTCACCGCACATGTGCGATGAGCAGCCGCTGTCTAGACACCAGGCATTTTCATCAGCGTCTGTATTTACGGTGCTCAGACAAACGTTAAAATTGTATTTGCTTCCGTTGTCCTTTTCATTCGGGTTTTTCTTCTTGCCCCAACATGTCTCGATGGTGTGACCTTTCTTTTTACAGCTCTTACAGTACAACCTTTGCCTATTTTTCTTAACGTGATAGGCTTCTGAGCTTTCAGGCTGTCCATTGCCACTCCTTGCTTGATATTCTTCCAGAATCTTTACTTTTAGATCTTCAGGATTAGGCAGGGTGTCTCGAGATTCGATGGCTATTCTAAAGTTCTCAAAAGTTGTCGGCAAACTGTAGAGGAGCATTATGCTAAGCAGTTCTGGAGGTACCTTTATATCCATATCTGCGAGTTTGTCCACGATGTCCATAAAGTTATTTATGTGGTCACGTATATCTTCTCCTGTGGTCATTCGCTTTAGAACCAATTGTTTTAATAAGGTAGCTTTCCTCGCAGGCCCAGTGCTTTGATAAGTAGCCTTTAACTTGTCCCATACAGCTTTAGATGTCGCGCAGACTTTAATTTGTTTTAATTCCGACGGTGATAACAAAAGTAGGATTTCAGCCCTTGCCTTCAAGTCCTCTTTGTTGAACGCCAATCTCGCCGCCGCATCCGCAACTGGTGGTAAACTTTTCTCGCCGCTTACGATATCCCAAAAGTCATTTTTGATCAGGACCGCCTGTGCTTGCAAACACCAAGTATCATAGTTTGACTTGGTCAAAGGTTCTATATTTCTATAACTCGTAGTTGTTGCCATTTTTTTTTTCTTATTTGCAAACAACCACGCTCTGCTACCAATTTGTGAGGGAATTATTTATTAAAATATACGTAGGTATATTCATAGACATTGTTTTTTATTTGACACAACTATTCTTTTTTTATAAAAACAAACGACATGCAGTGTCAATCGGTACTGAATGATGGCCAGTACTCACAGTATTTATAAGTTAGTTCTACGAATTCCTAATAGATGGCGGTGTAAGTTAGTTAACTTCTGGTCATCAAATTATTGTTACGTAGATCGAAAAGACTAGAAACGACACGCTAACGCCATCTATTATCAAGTACTACACGAACAATTAGACGTAGACGCTACCGCCATCTATTATCGAATAGTGGAATGAGACCGATCTCTCTACTACTATCTGGAAGGTTTTCCGCTAACTTTGAACTGTGGCCAAGAGTCGCGATTTTACGAGAATGTTTTGCGAAGCATATAAATAGCGGATTGTTGGATTGGAGGGACAGTTCGGTTACGAATGCGATCGAATGCGATTCAAGCGATACAGTACAAGCGAGACAAGTGATTCTGTTTGACGTTTCTGATTACTGTGGTATTTCTAATTAGTTGATTAAACTGTTTTTGTGCGTTTTTGGTTAAACTGGTTTAAATTAATTTATCCCGAACCCCAGCTCGCAACTTTATAAAGATTTGATCCAACTTAAAAGATAGGATCTCAATTATTGAAGTCTGTATTTGGAAATTAAATGTTTTTATAGGATTGTATGAATGTGTATATTCATTGGTTAGTTCCATCTGTTAGGGATTATATGAATCCCTAATAGATGGCGTTGTTAGGTAATTCATCGTAACGTTTGACATGTAGGTTGCGTTGACATCCACTAGATGGCGTGGGTTTCGATTTATAATTATTCTTCTTTACATCATCAGCAGCCTATAACGTTCCCACACCTGGGACACAGACCTCCTCTCGGTGAGAGGGAGCGGGCCATAATCCACCACGCCGGCCCAGTGCGGGTTGGTAAATGTCACATGTCTTCGAATTTATTGCGTTGCGTTTACCGTTTTGCGAGCAGTGGGGATGAAATAATTTACACAAAGTAAAGCGCCTGCTTGGGTTCGAACTTACGACCTACTTACTACTCGTAAGTCGCGGCTGTTACCACTGGGCCACCACTGCTCTTTACATAGTACAAATCATATATAGCTTAGATCTTATAAACTACGCATCGGATTTTACTGCGGTTTTCATCAATAGACAGAGTGATTCAAGAGGAAGGTTTATAAGTATAATACGCGGGTGAAGCCATTGAAGAAAGCTGGTTAGTATTTCAATTTTTATTATTATTCTTAAATTCTTATTTTGTTCTTCTGAAAACCTAACATTTTAAATAAGGTTGGAAAAATCCAGGTACGGTTTTAGCAATGATCCTGCCAGCTTTAGAATCTGGTATATCGACCATTGACATCAATAACATCTTGGAAACGGTTATGTTTGAAAAGGCGTGACTTGCAAAGCCATCAAATACCTACTCCCAAAACCAAAACCAGTACCAGTACCCCAAATTTCATGTAGGTGCGTGGGCACTTAATTTGTTTACTGATCTAACACGAATAACGAAGTTTATACAAATCTTTGATTTCACACTCTTGTAACAAGCGGTTCGTCTTGTTCTCTAGTTATCTTTAGAGGTATACCATATGACACGTGTTTGTTAATAGTCTCTGTTCTGGCCATCTTTTTCACCATAAATCGACTGTATTTTTATGCAAATAGCAAAATATTAAAAATCAAAAGTAGCATCAATCCGCGAAGAGGATGGTTTCCAGTAGGATGATTAGGATGCAGGGTGGCATAACGAACAGCTTCAAATTGTTTTTTTTCCAAAGAAAAAGATTACATTAGGATATACTTCTGTAAAGAGACTGTTGAAAGAATGTTTATATGAATACTCTTTGTTTCATGACAACAATACGAGACGTCAAATTGTCAAAACATTTTTCATAGAAAAATTGCATACTTATGTATTTGTGAACCTAACTTTGCGCTAAATAATATGAACAAGGGATTGCGCACAATTTTTAGAGCGTTTGTCTCATCATTTCAGCCGAAAAACGTCCACTGCTGGACATAGGCCTCCCCCAAGCACCGCCACTTCGACTTGTTCTGTGCTTCTCGCATCCAACGTATTCCTGCGGCCTTCACCAGGTCATCGGTCCATCTTGTGACAGGGCTTCAACGCTCCGTGTTCCAGTACGCGGTCGCCACTCCAGAACCTTCCGACCCCATCGGCCATCTGTTCTGCGAGCAATGTGCCCTGCCCACTGCCACAAGTTTGGCAATTCTTCGGGCTATGTCGGCAACCCTGGTTTTCCTACGGATCTGTTCATTTCTGATTCGATCGCATAGGGAAACTCCAAGTATAGCCCTCTCCATTGCTCTTTGGGTGACTTTGAGCCTTCTCAGGAGGCTCACTGTCAGCAACCACGTCTCAGTGCCATATGTCATCACTGGCAACACACACTAGTCAATGACTTTTGTCTTGAGATACTGCGGTAAGTGGGACGAGAAGATATTGCGTAGCTTCCCGAACGCTGCCCAGCCGAGTCGGATTCAACGATTGACTTCTTTCTTGAAGTTGGACCTACCTAACTGGACAGTCTGTTCTAGGTACACATATTCGTCCACAACTTCGAGTGTAGCGCCTCCGATCTTCATTAGAGTGGGTATCACATGAGCATTGGACATGACCTTTGTCTTGTCCATGTTCATCTTAAGACCCACTCTTTCGGAAGCTATACTGAGGTCATCGAGCATTGTACTGAGGTCCTCCATAGTCTCAGCAATGACTACTATATCGTCGGCAAATCGAAGGTGAGTGATGTACTCGCCATTGATGTTGATGCCAGCCCCTTTCCAGTCCAGAACCTTGAAGACATCCTCCAGTGCAGTGGTGAACAGTTTCGGAGAGATTACGTCTCCCTGTCTCACCCCTCGCTGCAGAAGGATAGGTTTCGAGGGTCTGTCCTGAAGGCGGACTGACATAGTGGCGTTTTCATACAAACACTCCAGCACCTCGATGTACCGATAGTCAGTCTGGCACCGTTGAAAAGACTGCTGTACAGCCCAGGTCTCGATCGAATCGAAGGCTTTTTCCTAGTCCACAAACGCTAAGCAGAGAGGCAGGTTATACTCTTCGGTCTTCTGTATAACCTGCCGCAGCGTATGTATGTGATTTACGGTGCTAAAGCCTTTACGGAATCCGGCTTGTTCGGGAGGCTGGAAGTCGTCAAAGCTGCGCGCGAGACGATTCGTGATGACTCTTGAAAACAGCTTGTAGACATGTCTCAGAGGTGAGATTTTTAAGCTGCTTTAGAGCCATCCTAATCTCGTACATGCTGACGTCCAGGATATCTTCAGTGTATTGTCGAGTCAATCTAGGTCTCGGGTCGTTAGCCAGATTCATAACGGGGTTTCCGGTGGACGTGTATAACTGCGTTGTAATTAGCGTTTGTCTGTAGCAATATTATTGATATAATGTCGTCTAATATTTTTGGGTGTCCAAAATTGTTAGGCAAAGCTATTAAGAGTTGACCTACTTTGTGCATTACTGTCGTAATGCATGTGTAAAATTGTGCATATTGTGTAGTTTTGTTATGTTAATGATGGACACGAAATAGTGAACGGGTATAAACAAAATGGATAAAAGCCCCTCTACTCCAAGGGGCCCAGTGCAACCTTCCGCCTCACCGTCGAAGACGATGACGCAAAACGCAGCCCTCGAGTCAGTCACCGCTGATATTGTATCAACACCAGATATTCAAAAATGGATGTCAACCATCGAACAGCACTTGAATGAAGTTTGCTCTATTGCCGCGGAGGGCAAACTAAACTCGGAGCAGAAAATGAAAATATCTACCCTGTGTCGTAAAGTAGGATCTGGCACCTCACAAATGGCAGTCCTTTATCAGTCGCTCAAGCAGAAGGCCATTAAGGCATACAACGCGGTTGATGCCCTTCAAGAAAAGCGCGACCTTATGGAACATATTTCGGAGCTTAAGCAGACAATAAAGGACTCTGGTTGTACAGGAAATGCTTCATTTGCCGATATGGTAAAAAAGGGATCAAATGACTTTGTTCGACCCAATAATCTGAGCTCTGTTGCCATTTATCCCAATGATAAATTTAAATCAAGTGACGAGACGAAACAACTTGTACAAAAAATCATACAACCCGAGCAAATGAAGCTGCACGTTCGTGGTGTCCGGAAAACTAAAAATGGAGGCGTAATTGTCAGTACCGAGACAAAACATGACGCTGATAAACTGAAGCACGCAGTCCAGCTCTCTACATCTGGACTTACCGCCGACGAACCCAGCAAACGCAAACCTCGGATCGTGGTTGTAGGAGTGCCGACTTCCTTGGCTGAAAATGAGGTGTTCAAGTGCATTTTCGAACAAAACGTGTCCGACAAGTTACCAGCGATGTCCTTGGAATCCTTTTTGACCTGCATAAAATTAAGCCACAAATCGGGGAAACGAGATGCTATGACCTGTAACTACGTTGTCGAAGTTTCAGCTGATATACGTAAAGCCTTAATCCCTCAATCAAGACTTTTTATAAATTGGACGTCCTGTCCTGTCAGGGACTTCACAATAGTAACAAGGTGTTATAAATGCCAACAATATGGCCATGCAGCAAAAACTTGTCGAGAGATTGTCATTACGTGTGGTCACTGTGCTGACCCTGGCCATTCGATAACTGAATGCACGAAGAAAGCTGACATCCCGAAATGCGCGACTTGCTCTCGCTTTAAAAAGCCCAATAACCACAAAACGGGGGACGCAAACTGCCCTGCTAGAAAAATAGCAGAATATAGATATGTTAATTCCATCGATTATGAGGGCACCTAGTCAGTCAAACTCAAGGCTAACTTCCGTATCGCTTGTTGCTGACTCAAAGAAATACCTGACCACTGCGCTGTCCTACTTACATCGATTTGCCGCTGTCTAAGCACATTTTGCCGCGCGCTTCACATATCGATTGTAGCGATTTTGTTTTCAACCTAGATAATAATACAATCATATTCGTAAACTAAGTGCTAACAACTACATTTTGCCCGCACCTAAATATTATAGAAATTATCTACATGTTTTCAACCTTAGTTATTAGTGTTTAAGTAAATTATAACATAGTAAATTAGCAAACTATATCACTTTTTATAAAACTTAAGTTAAATATTGTTAAGACATCAGTTGAACTTATATTAATTGTAAGCACACATGCCGCCTGTGATACAGGTTTATCCTAGTACAGGCATCATTCATTTGTATTACCTTTATTTTATTCTAAGATTTATACTGTTATTTACCAACTTTTACTTTGAATAAAATTTATTATTATTATTATTATTATTATACCTTTTTTAGTTCATGAGCATGTTCATATATAAAAGAACTTGACTGTATGTACAGTCTTCTTTCAGAATCTTTGAATCGCGCATATGTATGCTCGATTCAAAGATTCGAGAAACGACTCTTTGAGGTGGATTGGATTTGGCAAGACGTAGGAATGTTGACATGACACATAGGCCTCCCCAAAGCACCGCAAAGTGAAATTCAACCCGCCGAGGGGCTCCATTTAGGCTGTGCATTTGGACTAACTGTTCCAGAATGTCATCAAAACGTATCAGATGTACTCGCCGTTCACGTTGATACCCTGTCCAGCAGGCGCGGTCCGAGAGGGGGGGTTCTAGGGGTCATGACTCCCCCAAAGACAGTCATGCTGTCGAAACCCTGAACGATTTGCCTGTCTTACTATCTTAAAATTGTTCTCACTTGAGCCACGGAGACTCCGATGGACATTTGCAAAAAGATTATAACCCGGGACATCATTCTGATCAGCAGCGCTTGCGACTACTAGACCAAAGAGGATTTACCTTCCTAAAAATATTCTTCAGTACTCGTGGTGACCCCCCCCAAAATGTTAGGCTGCGACCGCGCCTGCTGTCCAGTCGCTCGTCCTGAAACGTATTGGTAAACAGTTTCTGGGATATTACATTACCTTCTCTCACTCTCCGGAGCAGTAGAATTGGGCTGGGTTTTTTATCGTGGTCAGACATCGTGACAGCGTCAAACAAACTCCTCAATACTTCGATTTAGCGCCACTCAATTCGATATCATTCAATGTCTTCCTCTGGCTTGTCGGCTAGAACTGCCCATATTTTAATGGAATCGAAGGCTTTCTCGTAGTCTATACCTACACAGTGGCTGGTTCTACTCTTCGGTCTTCTGCAAAATTTGACGAACAGTATGGATATGGTCTCCGGTACTGAAGCCTTTTCAAAAACCGACCAACCACTAATTCTTGAACGACTCGAAGACTTTTTGACCCTCGCTTAATCCCTACGTTGTATTATTGTCGATTGATTTAGGTACCTCACAGTCGCAATGTGGCCGAAGGAGTTACATTTGAATAATTTAGGTAGATTAACTTGAATACAATTTAGATTATTTTACTGCCAAGAGATCAGAAAGCTATATTTTGATTGCTCTCCAGAAAAGTTAGATGCTAGACGAATGATTGAACATCACCTGCGGGCTTTGACCAAGACCATTTAACCTATTATTGGTTTGTGATTTAACCTGCGATGGTCCAGCCTGTGCTCCTAGATTGAGGGCAAAGATTACTAATGTACTAGGTATTGTAATGATTGGTTTAACACATAGAATCTTTTTATTTCGGTGTCGGGGATAATTTCCGACATCTACACGGGTGAAGCCGCTGGCAAACGTTAGATCAACGGCGTGCACGTCACACATGCAAATAAGCTGTATACCCTGTAGGGTCAAATATATATGGCCCTATAAATGATGAATAACTTTATAAAAACAAGGTATTAAATTGATCTAGCCTATTCGCCATATCACCGCGCAGCGCTTTGAGTTGACGTGTTTACAACGCCGATCGTTTTTCTTGGCGTGGAAGTGATTGACTGTCTAAGTTTTTATTTAGTTAAAAAGTGTAAAAAAATGAAAATTATACCTGTTGCCGCTGGCGAACATGTATAAAAAATTAAATCTGCCGCTTTTTTGTTATTTTTAACTAAATAAAAAAGGTAATGCTGCTCATTAATTTCGTAAAAAGTTTTATGACAATTATAACTGGCTAACAAGTTGTGTATAAATCACTTAATGTAGATAATCGTGGTGGTGACAAAAAAAAATTTTCGTTGCCGCTGTCAACTCTCCGACGCACGACTACCCTATATAAAAAACCGGCCAAGTGCGAGTCGGACTCGCGCACCGAGGGTTCCGTACAAACCTGCAGGTCATCATCATCATCATTCGTCATCATCGTTTATGAAATTAAATGTTTTTTTTTTTTTTTTTTATATTTGAGTTGACTGAATGAAAGGTAAATTGTGGTTTACGATTTATGACGTATTAAAAAAAACTACTTACTAGATCTCGTTCAAACCAATTTTCGTTGGTAGTTTTCATGGTAATGTACATCATATATTTTTTTTAGTTTTATCATTCCCTTATTTTAATAGTTACGGGGGGGGGACACACATTTTACCACTTTGGAAGTGTCTCTCGCGCAAACTATTCAGTTTAGAAAAAAATGATATTAGAAACCTCAATTTCATTTTTAAAGACCTATCCATAGATACCCCACACGTAAGGGTTTGATTAAATTTTTTTTTTGTGTTTCAGTTCTATGTATGGGAAACCCCAAATATTATTGTTTAAAAAAAAATGATATTAGAAACCTCAATATCATTTTTGAAGACCTATCCATAGATACCCCACACGTATGGGTTTGATGAAAAAAAAATTTTTGAGTTTCAATTCTATGTATGGGGAACCCCAAATATTATTGCTTTTTTTCTATTTTTGTGTGAAAATCTTAATGCGGTTCACTGAATACATCCACTTACCAAGTTTCAATAGCACAGCTCTTATAGTTTCGGAGAAAAGTGGCTGTGACATACTCGGACAGACAGACAGACAGACAGACATGGCGAATCTATAAGGGTTCCGTTTTTTGCCATTTGGCAACGGAACCCTAAAAATGCACTCTGTGCGCACGACTGGAGCGAACGATTATAAAACATAAAGATTAGTAAACATAAAAAAACGTATAACGTTACGTAACGGTGAAAGTTTGATTTTACTCCCCATAATTTTGTAAACTCCGGGCTTATATCAAAATTGATTCATAAGGAGTAAACTCCAAAACGTGTGGTGCTCCAAACTGTCCCGAGTGGTGACGGACGTACACAATATCACAATCCCATTTCTTCCAGTGGGTTTCGTAAGAGGCGACTAAGGGACTTACTAGAGAATGGGCAGCAGCATTCTCTATCCATTTTACCACCATACTGCGATCGCCAATCCGTTTGCCAAGCGTGGCGATTATGGCAAATCCCCTCAGATTGGAGGAATCCTATGTCCGGAAATACGGCTGAAATGGTGTCCAAAAACATCATGCGACGCCATTGATGCCGTGCGGTACTAGTCAGGTAGGGTAGGTAGTCGGTGTGCCACCTGCCGAAACGAGCTGAAACTGGCAAGTTGTATTTTAGACGGGCCTACCCTGTCTAAAATCTCTGTGCATTGCGTTAGATTCATAAAAACGTTTTCGATTTGGTTTATGGTTGAGTGGGATTTGTAGATTGGATTAATCCCTGAGCGTCCATGACCATCCCACGCTAGACTAAATTCCGTGTTTCCTATGGAGAATATATTAGAACAAGGGCGTCGCAAGCGGTTGTTGGTGTGGGCGGCCTCGTGTCTTCCTATTAACAGCGAGGTCATCTAAGCTGGAAAAATCGCATCAAAGGAATCTTAAAATAGTGTCAATGTTTACAAGGCCTGGCTAAAATATAGTCCAGTATCCATTTAATAAAATTTTGGCTGTTTTAAATTTTACGCTTTCCGATTAATAATTTGGTCGATATTCATTGTGTGGATAAAAATATAAAGGGACAATGGAGTCCACTTAGTTCGGTGTTTAATAAAATCGGCATCATTATTTGGAACTGATGAGCTTTGAAAATGCCACTGGTTGGGCAAGACTGAATATGGTGGGTATGAGTAAATTAAGGCATTGTGGCGGCATCTACAACGCATCATGCGAACTACGCATAACACTGACGTCATGCAAAATCCTGCGTCTCGCAAGCAGAGTTTACCGCGCAACTGCATTACATGCAACGTCCACCGGTCGTCGGACACAATATCTTTTTTTTCTTTTTTGTGGGTGGGAAATCATCAAATGACGTCTCCCGTTCTGGCTGGGCGCTTCGGTCGAGGCATTACTATTATCCTATCCTACATATTTCTATCCCCTATGCGTCGATCTATACGTAGCGCTGTTATTTTACATTGACAAAAAAATATTGAGTGTATGTTACGTGAGTTCGACAAATGGATGTGCGAATTACACTTGTGCGACAAAACTATACTGCGACTCACCATAGTTCGAATGCACGCTTGTGCGACACACTGAATCTAGTCGTTTCTGGCTTCGTAGGAGGTCTCAGTTTTAACCTAACCTAACCGAGTGTACTACGTGAGCTCGAGTGTGTCGCACAAGCGTGCATTCGAACTATGGTGAGTCGCAGTACGGTTTTGTCGCACAAGTGTTATTCGCACATCCATTTCTTGAGCTCACATAGTACACCCAAAAATATTACCTAGTCAAGTAAATCGCATTAATTTGAGTTTTTTGTAGCAAGTCATCAAATGACATCTCCCGCTCTGGGCGGCTCTGGGAGACTTTCACTAACTAAAACTCACCCCTGTTCCTTCAGTTGCCTGTGCCAGGACCACGGTAACTCTTTCAAACAAATAAGTGACCCTAGCGGACCCCTTTAATTTTGCTGACGTCTCTTTGAGGCACGAGTGGGATATAGCGCGCCGTTGACCTAGGCCTGATTCTTACGAGGTGGCGAGCCACCCATTGCTCGACGTTCGCAAGTCTGCGCCTATAGTGACCGGGAGTCCGCTATGGAAAACCGACGGCCGGGGTGTCTCCTGTGGCGGCTAGGGGCACAGAGATTGCCTCTCCCTCACGCGGTCCGCCTCCTCCTTCACGTCAGTCTGTCACAGCTGGATATGTCAAGAACTACTAATGCTATCAGCTTGAAATATAATAGTTTAGATGATGCTTGCTCAACTATTTTGCAAATAAGAAAGAAATAAAAATGTATTTTTTTTTTGCAACAGGACGGGGCGCTTAAAAATTCGAAGTGTAGCTACTAGGGCATTTAAAGAACAATATTTGCACATTCTCAAACAGCTTTCTTTTTTTTAGGCCACATGGTTGACGACCATTGTGGTGACCATATGTGGCAGTTTCCTGCCTTTTTGGCAGGATTGGCCTCCTATTTTAGCCTCTGGCATGTTTAGTTAACGTTTTATAAAACTGGCAGTTTTTGGCAGTATTGCAATGTAGAAAATAAATACACACTGACATCTCAAATTTTCGAAAATGGCAGCCCTAAAAACAGATCGTAAGGGATATTCTATATGTAGTCATGTAAGGGATTCCCCTGTACTTCTCGTGTTATGTTTTATCTCATTCAACTAAGAACATTAACATTAGTACAACAGTTGCTAATCGTAAAACGAGTGTTCTCTATACGTAAGTTTATGGTTGTTATGATACTTAATTCAATCAATCATAGACGTAGATACTTTCGTTTCGGTTCTGTTTTACGGCGATCGGTAGTTATTGTGTTGAAATTTAAGATGATATGTGAAACAAAGTGTTTTATCTTTTTTACTACTACTATTACAACGCTAAACAAACTTGGAATTTTTTTGGCATTTTTTACTCGAGTCTTTGGCAGGATTTGGCAGGTTTCAAACAAAACTAAGGCAGGATCAATAATTTTAAGATGGTCACACTGTTGACGACTTTTGACGAAAAATGTAAAAAAAAATCATTCCAATCCCCTTATATCCGAGGTTTGCATAAAGAAAAATCTGAAATTATTCTGTGTGAAAGAAGTTTATGTACCTAAAGATTACAGGAAAAATAAAACGATGGCTCTAAATAGCACACTTTTTCAGAATTCATAAACAAAAAT
Organism: Aporophyla nigra; assembly: GCA_947507805.1. Classification (NCBI taxonomy): domain Eukaryota; kingdom Metazoa; phylum Arthropoda; class Insecta; order Lepidoptera; family Noctuidae; genus Aporophyla; species Aporophyla nigra. The sequence continues at coordinate 17,153,175 of OX382292.1, forward strand.
TACATTAGTTCCACTATCGGTCAAGAGATGGCGCTGACCTAAAACTGTAATACTATATGCAATAATTTATAACATTATAAAATATACTAAAGCTGGTACGGAACCCTTGGTGCGCGAGTCCGAGTTGCTCTTGACCGTTTTTTTTTAAATACCTCCTGTGGAGTACGGACCTCGCGTTAGGGTATCGCTAGAAAAGGGCAGCAAGGGACAGGCTGGATCAGAATGATTATTATTTGGGGACGAAATTAAATGCTGCAGGCCAGCGGTGTAGGTTGGCTTAAGCAGGGGACGGGACAAACATTTTTTGGGGCGTTGTGGTGGGGCTTGGTGGCGAGGATGGAATTTAACTCTACACTGCAGTGGTGCCACCTATATAACTACTCCATGGGAGCGACATCATGAGTTCGCGAAGATAAAGACAAGCTGCTGCACTGTGCATTTTCAATTCAATTTTGGTCTCATATGATTTCATTCAGATAAAACAAAATTTATATTTTGCCGTGTCATTTCGCTATAGTGCAGTCCTCAGGGGTGCTCCTATATACATTTTATTTACTTTGCTCAGGTATTGTTGGCGTTAGCCGCGATAATACATTTTTAATCCACTTTGTATATCTAGATAACATTCTACTGCTTCCTGTCACTGCTGCTTACATAGTAAGTAGTGATATACGAATTGACTTGAGGTACTATAGGCACTAGGCACAGGTATTATAGGTACTATTACTAAAAAGTGAAAAATAAAAACATTAAAAAAAAAAAAACTTCCGAAAAACAGTACAAACTGAAACAAATAACTTTAATTTCGGAACTCTGTCTCTTTGGATATTTATTTTAGTGTTTTGTCATGCTTTAAAAATAATAAATTAAAGTTTCACGGTCAGTGTATGTTCGAAAATAAATTATTTATCAATAGGCCGATATTGTTATCAAGTTGAAGTCGTTTGAATTTTCCACATTTTAAACTGGCGCCTGTACTTGGTCATATTTAATCTCGATTACTACGAAAAAGTAAAATATCACTCTATGGCACAAAATAGACAAGTGATCAACCAATCAAACGGTGGGGCGGACGAAACGAAATGAAAGTCCGCCACATGTCCGCCATATCTACTACATCTTCTTTCTAATAGTGACGTTCATATTATTTTGTGTTAGATAGCGTTATTGTGTAGATATTCGTTGTATAATTTAATTATTTTTTTAGTTTATCTAATACGCGGTGAGTAAAGTGTGCAATCTGGATTTGACATATTGATAGTTTTTAATTTGGAACTTGTTTGTCCGCGCCGTGCTCTACGTATTGTCAAAATGGAAAAATCTTAGTTTTAACGTAACTACAGCCTTATTGTATGTGTTATTTATAAATTGGATCCACTAGACTACTCTCGTGACGTATTTTGTAGCGTTTAGCAGTGCCTATTGAGTAATACAAAAAAATTTGGTGTCGGCATTATTAGACGGTGTACCCAATATTTCACAGACCCTCGACGGCGGATTACACCATGGAGTCTCCACGGAAATTCAACGATTGCTATTTTTACTACTACTCCACATGCACGAAGGTAAGAAAATATTCATGATTACATGTTCTATCAAATGTAACTCTTGTCATATTGTTTATATTCTGAGCCTCTGATAAAAATCATGGTAGCTAACGTGTTAAGCACTGTTTCATTTAATATTTTATGGTTAGAATGTTTTATTGACATTGAAAGAAATCTATGAAATATTACTCAATTTTTACAAAAATGATAACAAGAATACTGGTAGATTTTGTTATGAAAGTATTAGGTATTTCAGGGTGAAATTAGTATTGGTGACCTTTTTTTACATGCTTGTTTATAAAATGTCAGATGAAAGTAAAGAAGAAATATCTATTGAGTCTTTTCACATGTTTCTTCAGGATTAAACTGATCTTGATCAATACTTTAATATTACAGTTATAAATTCTATTCAAACACATTTCTTGGAGACTACTCACTAATTTTGCTGCATACAAATAAACTGATGGTGGATACCGTTGATCCCGAAGCTAACATGAAATAACCCTCAAATTAAAATTCCAAGTTTTGGTCTCTTAAAAATGTCTTGGAACACACCCCATTAGATGGGTCAAAGTTCTGTCTGTTGTTTGCTTAACATGATGTCAAATGAACCAATTACATCTAGCTTTTGTTTCTTTTCAAGTACAACACAAGTGTCGAATGCTTGTCAGCCAGTAATTAGGTTTAAACCAAGGAGCTAATATCACGTAACATGTGGTTTATCCGTAATGTAATAACTTAGGTACAATATTTTACAAGACATACAGTAAGTTACTTACTTTCTCTGTTATGAAGGGGGACAACTGTGTGTTTCGCCATGAACCGTCAGCGCTGGGATGCGAGACAATGTGCACGGCCTGGCAGCAGGGCAAGTGCCTTGATAAACGTTGCAAACTACGTCACATGGAATTAAGGGTATGTATAGAAGTAGACGTGAGTGACATTATGTAATGTTGCATTTGTTTTCTTCAGATTAAGTGTTTATGTTTTTGTTGATTGTATCACCAAACTTGAGGATATCATTTGTTATGAGTTTGATAAAGATGTGGTGCTGATCATTAAGTTACTCAAATAAATGTCTTATTCTGGAGGATTTTTAAGTCAAAAGTAACAGCAAAAACGATTTGTTGTTTGAAGACTGTAGAAGGCAGGCAGAAGTTAAATTCAGCAAGAATAACAGCAGATTTTCTAGGTTCTAACAAAATAATGATACATTTGACCAATTTGGCCTATACTCTGGTAGCTTCCTGGTAGCTGCAGGTTTTGTCATCTAGTGAGCACATCAATATTGTAGGTGGAGATATTTTGCCAAATTTATAGTACATTTTGTGTTATACACAGGGCAGCTTCATTAGTTCTGATTAACTTATCTGGTAGACTTCTCATTTTTAAGAATGTTTTATTTTAACCTAGTAGGTAGTGAGTAGTTTGTGGCGACTAAAGGTTATAAAATTATATTCTTATAATGATATTTTGTTAAATTTAATACAGGACTATGCCTGTTTCATATAATATGTTTCTGTTATCTTATCTGGTAGACTTCTCATATTAAATATTGCTTTAGTTTAATTTAGTAGGTAGAGCATTTCAAGTGGTGCTGGAGGTATAAAAAAAGGCCACTAAGCGACTTGCTAGAGAATGGGCAGTAGCATTCTCTATGCATTTTACCACCATACTGCGATCACTAAATGTGGCAATTATGGCAAATCTACCCAAATTGGGAGAGGCCTAAGTCCAGCAGTGGACGTCACTGAAAGTTTTAAACCTATATTCGTGTTGTATATGAATTATACAGTCATGATAAAATTATGTAAATACATAATTCTTCAAAATTTGCCATTTGGATATGTTCGTTTTCTTTATCCGAATAGAGAATGCTAAAAATTTGTGATCATTTATTGTGCCTATTAACTTATATTTACGAAACTTCCTAAACAGCTGTGCAAATAGTACAGTAGTGTCTTATCTTTATGTATTAGAAATTAATTACTTAGCACCAATGTTTGCAATAATTATGGACATACAATACAATAAGTATGTCTGAACTGGACAGGTCATGCCTCTAGGATGCATCCAGACAGCTAGGCCAGAATCGTTACACAGCAGTTGCCTGAAGATGACAAATAAAGGAGGCAGGCCTAAAAAATTTTTGGGTGACAATTTCACTTATTCCTAACCAATTTGACGAAGAAGGCACAAAGAATAGTGGAGAAGTATGTAAGTGACCTATGCACAGCACTGGCAAAATATATGTCAACTGAAAAAAAATAGAAAACAATACTTAATCAATGATTATGTAACTACTTACTACACTTGTAATTCTTCAAGGTTTCATTGAGTTGATAAGTGTGGATTTTTATAACTCTCTCAGTAAATCTGTTCTCAAGTTAATTGTACCCCTTCTTCTTTAACAAGGCAGCATGTTTGAATTTTAGTCAGATAGGTTAGAGATTTGACATGTTTGATTGGAAAAGCTTTCATAAATCAAAGTGCAAAATTGTAGTCTGTTAATGATGGTATACAGTATAAAATCATAACTAGTTTGTAGAAGTCCAGCAATTAAAGCCCGGACGAGCCCAACTAGCGGGCAAGCCTGTGTCAGTTTATTTGTCCTATGTGGAACTATTTCTTGCCTCTGCTAGAAGCTAGAAATACTGGCAATTTAGTCATGTGCAGCCTTCATTCAGACAAATGATAGTTATTAAAATAGAAAAGATCTAGGCTGCTTGGTACTGTTCTGGTAAAGAAAAATAGACTACTCTGTCAGAACATTGAACTCAACATTTGACTTTGAACTACAAACATGGAATTCACATTTACTAAACTACTCTTTCGGTCACTAGTTCAGTAAGGCGGCAGATTAATCAATCATATCATTAATGCGATAGATATGCACATATTGTTGCTGATAAGGATTACATGATGTTAAGCAATCCTTTATTTATTTCTTATCTTCAATACCGAGGATTAAATTAGTTAGGGGTATTACGTATTTGTGATAAGCTGAAGGAATTGAAAACCATTATGACGTATCTAAGGCGGCGTTTACACCTTTGGATGTTTGTACGTTTTCTGTTATAGCACGAGGTCTTATTTGTTTACAAAGCGCGTGCGCGAGAACCGTTGTCAACAGTTTGTATACGCAAGCTCCTTTGTTGGAATTCTAGAGGAGGAGTAGATCAGCTGCCTCATATTAAATTTAACTTGATGGCTACAACAAAGCGTTTCCATAGCTTATAGAAGCTTTGAGATTTAGCTTAGCCTCAAGTTGTTCTGGCCCATGAAAAAAAAATCTAATGCTTTTCATATCTAGCTAGAGATCTTGCAGCAAATGTCTGCTTTATCTTGGAATTTGCCAAATTTCACAAAATAAGCGTGACCGTGACAAATTTTGCTGCGGTGCCAGCGAGACCTTCAGGACTCTACGCCAACACGACGAACAGAAGGTGTAAGTTTCCTTCTAATAAGTGGAACAAAATTGTCACATTCTAGAAAAACCGCAAGCAGATCCCATGCTATTGGGAGAACCAGCCGGGTGGTTGTCGTAAGATCCACTGTCCGTTCATGCACAAGAACCCCGACGCGCGCACCGATGGTATCGCGCCCAGCCAGCCGGCGCCGCCTCAACCCGTGAGACAACACATACATTACACGCCATACACGGTGCCTTTTTTACTTGAATACTAGGAAAACTTTCAGGGGTGAAACTCGTCTACAATACCCCTTACTAACCTATTCTATTTTTAGAATTTTTAACACAAGACCATACTAAACTTTCAAGTTCGTATGGGAAAATGTGTGTTTGGCAAGTTAAAGACATAAAGTATCACCCTTGAAAGTTTTCCTGGGTACTAAAGAGGCATTGTGTATATCTGACTGAATTTACACACATTAACAGTAATTGCTATTAGGTAACCCATTTTGTATTTTTATTTTAAAAAATTTGAAACTTAGCTAATTTTTACAGGCCGGCTTTAAGACTGCCAGTCCTCAAAATAGTAACATTAATGTCTAACTTTTGTTTGATTATTTCATTTATCAAAATTTTTGAAGACGTAGTAAATTCCTTATAAGGGACTGACCGGCCAACTTAACATTATTACTGCTTTTTAGCAGTTGAGTACAAATTTTGAAAACCATAAGTGGTGGTGGAAAAACAGACTCAACACATCTTTGTATTTAAGATTGGAAATAAGCTTGTGGTCACTTCTCATTTGAGGGCCTTCTGCCCGTTAAAGTTCTAAAGTTAGATGGCTATTCCGTCATCTGCCCAGCTAGGCACTGGTTTTCAAAAAAACCATTACAAACCCCACACACGAAGTAACGTTAGCCCGTCGTTCCCAATAGCAGCAAGTGCCGACGTCGGTGAACGTGCCGGAGCCCGTGAATGCGGACCAGCCGCCCATGGGAGGCGTGCCGCCACCCGTGCCAGCCCCAGCGCCCGTGCCGCTGCTGTGGCAGCAACAGCGCCAAGGTAACTCTTAAGCTTCTAGTTTTAGGTTACACTACTTTACTGTTTTAGTGAGGGAAATGGCGTAATGACCCAGCTGTTAAGGCGTCGCCTCTCATGTATACACGGCTACATATCAAGCTATACATTACCAGTTTTAGCTGAGCTCGCATTGTGTAGATTTTGCGCTGAGAAGTTGGCTTATACTGGAAATGTATAGTTTGACCTGTAACCGTGCGTACGAGGTTGTACGGGCCATGTACCAATATGTCTTTTTGAAATCACATATAGTGTTACAGAATAAAAGGAAGACCTGATAGTAGTTTGTTCCTTATTGACTACTGAATCGATTTCAGTAAGTTTTTAGTATGGGTGTTTGGTTAAAAAAATATGTGCTTTGCCATACCTACTGCCGTTTGAGCCAAAGAAAATAATTTTTTTAAAGGCAGTAAGACTGTATTTTTTTTAGTGCATACAGTAATTAGTCAACACGTGTTTCACATGTCTTCGAATTTTTTGTTTTGAAAGCAGTAGTGATGAAATAATTTATGAAAATTGGAGCGCCTGTCTGGGTTCGAACCTATGACCTAGTACGAATTGTTAGTTACTCCATAGTGCTGAAAAAATGATAAAACGGATTCTAGCACGTGGTATTTTTGTAATTTTCTCGTGTAAAATAATTATGTACTAACCTATTGCAAAATATATTCCATTCATAGTTTCCTGTTTAATTCACCATTCGTGTGATGTTGGTGTGTCACGTTAGATATACACGCAATACACATTATTTTTATGTTTGAGTAAGATAACAAATCTGTTCTATGAACCGTGTTAAATAAGGCATTTCTACCCTAGTTTACACGGCGGAAAAAAGTATTTAATACCCGTGTGCCAATGTCAATTAGTGATGTAACGAATATCAATTTTAAGCATTCGTGAACGCGAATGCGAATATCTACCAGCAATATTCGCGAATGCGAATATGTCATCGTTTTCCATAAACCGAGCATTGCCGATATAATTGCAAAGTTAAGTTGTTAAAGCTAGAAGGAAAAAAAATCTATTTAAAGTGATAAGATTTTTTGGTTTCATTTACCTGATATTATTAACACTTTACGTACTTTTCCTGACGTTCACATTTGCATGAAGTCTGCGAATGCGATTACGAATGCAAATGTCAATAAGTATGCGAATATTCGCGCGTACGTAATATACGTATATTCGCTACATCACTAATGTCAATATAATTATTTAAATAATTGTCTAATTGAAAAATAGATTGCATGAGAGATAAAATAATTAACGTAAAGTACCCTTGTTTTTAAAGACAGTCAAACATGATTTTAATAACTTGACAGAAAATATATAAAGCGCTTCCTTTAAATATTTCAATTGTTGTGTAGTTATAAAATAGATTGCATGTGAGATAAAATATGTAACATTAAGTACCCTTGTCTAATTAAAGACTGACAAATATGATTTAAATTTGACAGAAAATAGATGACATTTTTCCTTAAATATTTTTTGGGGTTTATTTAAAATTTCATGCATTTAGGCTTTTTTTTTGTGGATAGAAAATCATCAAATGACGTGTCAGACTTTTGCTGACTAAAACCCACCCGTGTTCTTTCAGTTGCCTATTATGGGCCATGGTAACATGGTTGCTCTTTCGAACAAATCTCGCGACCCAGGCAGATAGATGCCTTTAGGCTGTGTTTGTAAATGAATATAGGATTAAGATTGTTTGCGATGAAGTAGATTCGTTGTATAAAGTATACAAGGCTTCGGTCCCCCAGTGGTCCTGGACTCGGCTATCCTGGGAGTGCTGCCCGCGTCCAGCGAGCTGCTGGCGGGGCGGCGCGTGCTGCCGCCGCACGCGCACGAGCAGGCCAACAACCCCTACGCGCCCATGCCCGTCGACCCGCTCGTCGTCAACTTCGAAGAAGGTATGCGCCTCTACTGAAACTACATGTACTAAGCCCCCGCCAGACGATTTGAGAACTCGATCCCACGCCATCACTCTCAACACCCGACCGACCAGCCTCTAGAAGATTCCACGGCCGACGGGAACCGGTCCACTGCGAGCTATGGTTGTGTTGATGTTGTTAAAGATGTAGAAGGTAGCTATACTTCCTTTGAAGTTTTGTTGCTGATGAGACCCGGAAGTCTCCAATTAAGCAATCTTTCACCATATAAGTTGGTATAGGAAACTAGTGTTTCACGTTTCGTTTAAGAAGGCTTGGACCGGTCCCTGATAAGAAAAAAAAATGGTATAGGAAATTCGATGTGGAAAGTCAATCTTCACTATGGTTGAAACTTAGATTGACGCTGTCAAAGCAATGGTTGTGGGAATTAATGATTGTTTGAAAAAGTTAGTATTTTATAGAAGTAAACTATTTCTGTAAAACGAATGAGGGTTCGGGCTACGGTTGTCTTAGTTACCACAATGTGATGTGGTGCTTTGAAAATGGAATCTTCTAGAAATGCTTTGGACTCGCGTCACTGGTGGGGCTATAGTGTAATGTGTAAACCAACGATGACGCTGAGTCGGCGGCGGAGGCGAACAGACTTCTCAAATTGTATGATCGGGGCTTACGGCTCGATTTGCTGTCACTCATTTGAAAAGCCATCAAAATAAGTATAAGTTTGGACTAAATTCGGACCAGTGATGTAAGGTAAAAGTAAGCAAAAAGTGGGTAAAGCTATTTGATGGTGAATTGTTTCCTAGTTTGTTATTATGTAGTATGAATATTCTCCATATGTGGCATTGTACTTTACAATTTTCTATTTAAGAGCACTGGATAAAGGATTGCAAGCGAGTTTTATGCGTCATGATTTTATGTGATATGAAAAGCAATCGTATAAATGTATAATTTTGATATGCAAGTTGGAAAGTGAACGGCTAGGTATATAAACTATATATACGACGTTGATGGACACTTTGGGTTTGTTTGACTGTAATGTAATTTTGATGTCTTTCCAAATAATGTTAGTAGCGAATCTTGTAGCCAAACGTAAAATTAATAATATTATGTAATGCACTTGAGTTTTCAATAGACATTTAGAGATATGCTCGAACTATCGATATCACGGCTCGCAGACACTAAGTCTAATGTTTGAGCCAACCGCTTACTGGCGATGTGATGTAGCATGAGGGTTCCTTGTTCACTGAAGCGCGCGTACTCTACGCTATCAATGATTTCGTGAAGAGATTCGACAACGTGTAAACGGCACTATATTTAATTTAGTCATACAATGCACTGCCTATACCAATTTCCATGTAACTCGAAGACTTTGTAAGTGATGCTGGAACGCATACTTCTTTCTACGTGGAAAATTGGTTCGTTGTTTATGTCCTTACAACTAGAGTTGATTGATGATACGCTTTAGTGGACAGCGAGCCTGACATGCATTATTATAATTCGGTAGTTGAAAACTCTGCATTGTCATGTTATGGGCGGTGTGCGTAGGGTTAAGCATTAACAATGTTAAATTTCAAACGCTCATTTATTGTTTTTGTTTTCTAAATATAATACTGCTTTATGTATACTATGGCACTGCTGACTAGAACCTCTCGTCAAATTCATGGTCGTAGATAGCATTGAAAGGGTTCCAATATTATTTTTTTAGAATTCAACCCTTTGTTGTGCCAATTAAAACATATTTATGTGTGAAAAAAAAAATACGACCGAGAAAGTGTTAGATTTATTACTTAAAAAAATATATATTTACTTTATTCACATGTTATTGGTTAAGAATTTTTTCCTACGTTTATTGTCGTCGCTAGCGAAGTGGGAATTTATTGTTTATATATTTTTACGCGGATGGGTCTCAACTTGCCGCTTTATTAATTTTAACTTTTGTAGAAAGAAAATACATTTCTTTTGTTCACCCAGTTCGCGACGTGACGTCTTAACACCTGTTTATGGAAGGTATTATTATTGTTTTTATTTCGCCAATAGTCAATTAATATAGTATTTATTGTATAGTTATAGTTGGATTCAGTTTCGTGATTTTTGTATTCAATATTATTGTGGTGGGTGCGGATTCTAACGAGTTTGGGCAGTCACAATAGAAACTGGATCCAAAATTAATTTAACGAAATACAATATTGTTTTTTTTTATGTTGCCGGAAGAGGCGGCTTTTTGGTTGACTCTAACTTAGACAATGTTTAGCTGTTTTTTTATACCATAGACAATGATTAAACAAAGTGAGTATATATTTGACTCACGAAGAATGTATGATGGCTCTCTTCTCACAGTTTATTCAGGAAATAACTTGGAGAAAAAGCGACGTTGGTATTTTTGTATGTGCAATAAATTAGAGAATATAATCTCTTTCATATCTTAGCTAATTAGATTCATTAATATCTCTCGCTTTTTCATTTACTGTATCGTTATATAACAATTTATATCACATAGATAGACAGTTACAGTCATATTTTAAGAAAAAAACATTCAGTTTTCTCTCAAAATATCACTGCAATACTTTTTTAAATAGATGTTGATATAATCTTTGTCTATGATAGAAAAGTACATAATAAATAGGTTTAATAACATATAAAATACAAATAAAAATATATATACACGATTATTGTAACTCATTAATATAGGTGAAAAAAAAAATGAAAAAAAAAAACAGCTTTATGCCTTTTTAAATTGTTTGTATGTTAGTATGTAGGATGTTTTAAGGGGCTTTGGCAGTTTATAAAGGTACCCAATGCTACCTGCCCCCAATACTTTATATATTCGCACCGTGAGAATTAGATAGAGCTAATAAAATGAAAAAAAAAAAAAATGTATCTCTAGGTATACGCAACGGGAAACACAGTTTTATAAGCATAAAGAGTAATTATAATACTGTGACTCCGGTTTAACAAAAAAAAAAAAAATATCGCGCTTAAGATCATATTACCAATTTAGAAAGATTAAAAAAAAAGAGATAAGCTAATAAAAAGATCATTCGATTGCTTAGCGGTCTTTGTTAAAGTCTGGTAACGCTTCCGATTACCGAATCTACGATAGCACTTGATGTTCATTGAAAAGCGATTATTCAAATATGTTGTGTAAAACAATCTGGCAAGAAAAAGGATTCATTTCTTACATTTTTTGCACTGAGAGTAAAGTTCCTATATTTATTACAAAATCGCATGTTAACAGGACAAGAAAAATAAATAAGGAATCGGTTCGCGTTATGGTCCATGGTACGCCTAGTCATTATTTATGTGTAAAAACTATTTATCAATATTTAAATAACATAGTCTCGATTGGTGGGGATAGATTAAGCCGGAGGTTTCTTTATATTATTTTAACATGCTCAGTTTTTACACATTTTTGTTTGTTTTTCAAATTCTTCGTGTTCACTTAAAAGGGAGGTAAAATTATTTTAAGTTTTATATAAATTAGCGGAAAAGTGTACTGAGAAGTTATTAGGAATATAATTTTAGAATGTATTAGTACAAAGGGTGGTTGCTTCAAGAGGCAGCTGTTGAAAAAAAAAAAAAAAAAATTGGTTTCTCTCGTAACTGTAGCAATACATTTTATATTTAGTATAATGTTGTAGTCTTGTCTCCTTTTATACTAATAAACTATTTATTTACCTTTAGATTAATTGTTGGAATGTTAACGTTTTATGTTAGACAGTTAAATTTCTGTCATACGGATAGCGCTCGAGTCTTTGTGAAATGTACTGCGATTATGGAACGAATCACTATCTATGTATTATCTAACTTACGTAATCACTTATTTCTAAACTCTCTTTGGCGACTATTTTATAAAATTGGTGGAAAAAGACTTGAAAGTAAGACATTATGTATTACGTGATTGTTCGTATGCGTCGTACGACATTTCATGATGACGTCAGCATAGATTACTATGTTTAAACTAACCGATTTTGTTGAATGTGGAACGCTTTCCTTTAATATGTTTTGTGTTCGCTGATTATAATTAATTGATGTCGGCGGGAGAGATCGGGAGAAGGATTTGAACTTTAGTCACTGAGGTCAAAGTTGTCATCCACATTTGATCACCATCGGTTATGAATCCGAATGAATTTTCTAAGATTTGTATATGTGTGCGAAAGTGAGGTTAATGTAATGAAATTAGTAATGCAGCACTTTTGATACTTACACGTTGTGTTCCATGACATTTTGTTGACGGAGGGAATACGACGAGCGAGCAGTCGCGCGTCGCCAACTGTCCGAGTGCCTACTGATAGTTTGTTGTTTCAAATAATACGGGGTTGTTGTTATGTTAATCTTAGTCTTATTTTATAATAAGAATTTCAAAATATGTTTATTATTAGTAACGCGTGTCTAGTACCTTTCATTTAAGCTAATTAATATTCAAACTGATATAGGAACTCGTAACGGAACAGAATTATACTTTGGCTTTGTTTAATCAAATTGTGTTTAATATACCAACGAGTAAATAAAAATGTTTCGTAATATGATTTTTGTAATTATTTTTGACCGCCCTGCGAGAGTCGCTTTCAGATGACGCCACGAGAACACACCGCGAAGTTGCTAAGTTGCCGACGGGTCGCATCAAAATTAATTACGAAAATCATTTCGAATGTTTCGATTGTCGCGTACGACTAAGCGGTTCGTTCGTGTGTTCTTGCAGAGTCGGATAATGAAAGCGCACCCTCGTCTACGCCCACTAAAACCGTTTCGCCCGACGACGCGACTAAAGTAGCGCGTAATAAGTCTCAGGAGCTATTGCTTCTTGAGAAAATACAGGCCGAGGCCGCGGCCTTCTACAGCTACGACGGCCTGGCGCCGCCCGAGCACAAGGCCAAGCTGGTGCGGCCTGGCCTCGCCACCAAGTACGAGCGGCCCGCGCCCGCCGACCTGCCGCGCGCGCTCGACTTCAAGGTGCTCTCGCTCGACGAGATCCGCGCCAGGAAGAAGAGCGACACCATCATACACAGCACGCCCATCACGCTCAACCTCAGTCGGAAGAGAAAACTCTCTACACACGAGACTATCACTACCTCCGGCAATAAGATACTCAAAGTCGTTAGAAGCAATTCCGTTGTGTATAAGAAACTCGACCGTAGTGGTCCCGCAGCGTCCAAAACTAAAGTCGATCATAAGCAGAGTGATGTCAGCGATAGAAAACGAACAATGTCAGAGCAAAGTGATGTCTACGAAATACAAGAAGACGAACTCGTTGATAACTGTTTCGAATTCAAGAGGATAAAGCTTACAGGACAAACTGCGAAACCCAGGCTTATACGACACCGTCTGTCAAGTTCAAATATAAGTACAGATGACTCAAAATATGATGATTTAGACCTTAACAAAACTGACGATTCAGATACAGAAGTACAAATTGTTAGCGTAGAGATAAACGATATTAATTCTGTAGATTTAGACAAGGTAGATTCAGACACTGAAATTATAGATTTAGAAAGTACTAGGTTAGGTGAACCTATAGATATAGTGGATCTTAGTGAAGATCAGGAGGAAAGTGATGACATTACCGTAGCAGACCTGGATTTGGATTTGACTAAAAACGCGGTAATGCCGGACGTGGTAGTTAGCTGTCACCAACAACTAAATAAAATAGACAGCTCGGAAAAAAACATCCTAAATGACATCGACAGTTTGTTGGATGACGATTTATGATTCTCATTAATTTTTAGTAACTAGGCTTTGGAGACTTAAGCAAAGATGTTCGTACAAAAGTTTACAGTTAAACATAATTAGATTAATAACAGCAATATTTAGGTTTATGGAAGGTCTACACAAAGTAGTGACAAGCAATACACAAGTGACGTACTTTTTTACTAGGTAGGAAAGCTAAATCGTTAGTATTTTGTTCACATAATTGTAGTGTTAAAAGCTTTAATTGATTCTATTGAAATATTACAATAATTTTGCTAGAACGTGAAGTTTTATTGCAATTTATTCAAACCTAATCAAGCAATGACATTAAAGTCCTTGTTTTCACATAGATGGCGCTGCTCTGTCCAAATAAAACAACAAAATAGTTTGATCCAAAAGTGTATTCATATAATGTTATTAAAACGTTTCATCGACATCACACAATTATTCACATTTTTATTTATAATCAATACATATACACGTTATAAACTAATTGTAAATTCGAAATTAACATCTTAAGGTTGATTCAAGCTAGTGGTGTAACGAATATCGATTTATTTTAAAGGCTGAGACGTAAAACCAGAAAACATTTTCATTAATTTAATTAAGTATAATATTTGAATAGCAAAAAATCCTTGGAATAATATTTTCCTACTAAGACAGTGATTAAATAAAATAAATAACCAAAATTATCTAAGTTTTAAACAACTTACTTGCGCGCTTTTACATTTACAATGGGATAATCACAATGAACAATTACACAAAAGTAACTATTTACATTTCTGTACTTATAACTAACAAGCCCTGTTTCTCATAAAAAAATCTAAATTTACATCATTACTATAACGTTAAGAATTTAATATCAAAGGATTTTTATAAGTTAGTCTTTCCTTCCTTCACGCATTCTGTGTTTCGGAGATAAGCAGATATTATTGACGAAATAAATGTTATTTGCTGATACATAAGGCAAAGTTAATACAATTATTCAGCCAAATATGTCAGATATTTTCGAAAAAAAACCATTTGTCTCTTGTTAATTAAACATTTACAACAAATATACACAATTAAATACTTATTTAACGCTAATCTTAGCTAACTACCTAATTGTTAATAAAATATTTTTTAACACTTACATCGAAATATTAAATTATTTCATTCAAAGTTTACAAGATAATGATACAACATCACATGTGCATCAATAACGGTAATGTAGAATTCTATTAGAGATTTATTTATTATTTATTTTGAATGAAATATTCTAATTTATTTTTAATACAATTTGAGCCTATTTTTTGTGCTCCGAGTCCTGTTTTGTGGCAACTAGTGGATATGTTAATTCTTTATACTATACGTGTTACATCAGTTGGTAAGATAAGTATCTAATCTCATTTTACAAATTAAATTAATAGTTAAAATATCACCGTAAAGTATAAAAAGTTTGTAAAATAAAAATAAAAAGCTATAAATATAAAACACACGTAGGTACAGAAATTTATTCATAGAAATAATGCGTCTACTATCTATAGGCAAGCATCACCTTCCATTGACCCATTTCCTTAAATTTGTGTATTTTTATCACTATTATCTGATACAGATTTCTTTTATAGTTTTCCTAATGGAACACAAAGAACAAACACAGAAGCATTCAATTATAAGCACTGAAATCAATCTGCAAAAGTCTGAAGTTAAAATTATTTGGTTTTAAAACATACCTTGCCTGCAAAAAATCGTCGAAATAAGAGGAAATATTTGTTCATGATATACTTCGGTATAAAGAAATACTACCCGAACCTGACTGACTATCGGGTTGGACTGTTTTGGAACCGAGCAGCACACTTATCCAGTTGGTATCCATTCTTGACCCCTGGGCACGCACAAAGCAGACTTTCCGACCTGATAATACGATACTGCTTATAAACCAATCACAGATAATTATTTTTATAGCATGGGGACCAGATCTGGCAAGGTTGACTTTTGAGATTTGCAACACCAAAAGCATCACTGGATTCGCAGTTGTCATCCCAAACCCAGATAAAGCCGAATAATCTCTCTTGTCTCAATTCCAAAATGGTCGCTTATCGGGTAGTACTGTGTGATAAGCGTGTGAGTACTGTTGTCATGTGCTCGGCTAGTTCCACCAGGGTCACTGGAGGCGGGACCAGTACTGCTGCGTGTCTTGTCCGGGGACTGCCAGGGGCACTGACACTCCTGTGCCCAGAAGACCGCCTAGCTCTGGAATTGAAAATGTGTGGTTTGTATTTGAGTGTAAAGTGTACAACGCAGCAAGGTTATTTTAAAAATCAAAAGCAAAATCTGCTCTAAAGTGGCCATTTCGTTTTGCCATTACGATTTCTGTGACAATTAACACTAAAGCCTGGAATACATAGAAAAGCATACTTGTTTGGTATTAGTTAGTATACTCTTTTACGGTATGTACGCTCTCCGGGTGTGTATATTTGCTCATGTAAGCACAGACCACAGAAGTTAACATAATTATTATGAGCACACTCATTTCTAGCACGTCTGAGATTCACATTAAAAGTGAAAGGATCTGCTGATATTAATTAAATTCTCATAAATTAGTCCTTGCAATACATTTAATAAAGATGCTTTTGATGGAAAGAAACAATGGACGAAGGAAAAGAATTTGCAAGATATTGACGGTTTCAGAAATCATTTGCGAATGCAACCAGAATAATTTCATAAATTTTTAGTAAAATTGGACCATAATACAGAAAAGTGACACTCATATACGAAATGCTATTCCAGCTAAAACTAAATTGATAGTTTAGATTTTTTATTTTTTTAAGTTCGGTGATAATAATTGGTCTCTAATTTTTTATTTTTGTTTTTATTCTTTTCAAGTTCAAGTTAGATCAATCTTATAATTGGACGTAGTTATGCAAAATGGATCCAACCCACAAAACCCGTTTTTTGAGTTACCGTCATAAATGGCATCTACACATCAACTTTAGTATATGCAAAAAATATCCAAGCCGCAAAGTTCCTTTTTTCTAATGAAAAACACAAACGTTAATGATACCAACAGAATATTAAGCATTTTCGCAGAGTTAAAATAGAACCATGTGTCATGGGAACATAGATAATGGGTTTTAAAAGATCCAAACTACTTTGGATCTCTTTTACAAATCGATTTTTTAATATAAATCAGGAACCATGCCATTTGAATCTATTTTGCAAATTAGTATTGTGGTAAGAATTATAAAATGCAAAACAAAACCACAGCGCATGGTTCCGAAATAATTTTGAAAAGTGTATTGTAAATTAGATTCATGCACTGTGGTTGCTTTTTGTACTAATACATTTCTTTGCTTGATGTATCCATGTTACATGATTCCTAAAAACTTTATTTAAAACAAAGAACCATGATGTTAGAATACTTTTTGACAAAAATAAAAAAATAATTAAGTGTAGATGGACAAAATAAAAACTTAATAATAATGTTATTTACATTAAATTATTTAAAAAAAAGAAGTAAATTGATCGTTAAAATTACAAGTAAATTCGCCTTATCGATTATTTATGCTATAGATCTTCATTCACATCTCTAGTTTGTGTAACATAATTCCCGCCGTTTTTATTGTCATTCGCTCACTTTGAAGTCAATACGTGCAGAGAGCACGTACGTGTGAAAAGTGTGAAGAAAGCAAGATGGACAAAATAAATATTGTGTTAAAAAGTGCACATTTAGGTTACGATGAAGATGATGAAGACTCGTCAGGTGAGTGAAATATAAGTTATTAAATGAAACTTAACCTAAAAACTAGGTACTTTAAAAGTTAAGTGAATAAGAGAAGTTCTTCAATTATTATTTATCGTTACATGCCTATCCTTTAAATAATTCTAACTGTAGATACCTATAGTACATAATGGCTCAGTCGGTAAAGTTTGTTTGTTTGATCAATGCAAGTTGATCGCAACATCAAAGCGATGAAAATATGTTATAGTTTATCGCCTATATGTCCTGTTATATTATGCGATTTTATTATGTATGTAATAAATTATTGTTTACGAACGTTTTCATTGTGTTATTACATCTTTTTAATACAAGTAGGTAACAACTACTTTCAAAGGTTTGAATTACCTACTGAATGCGGTTGCGTACAAGCAATAATTTGCAGTTTATACAATGAAATGATTATGGATTTAACTCGTTCGTTTATAATATAATGGCGTTTTTTAGTGAGTACTTAATTCTATTTGTCACGTTTGTAATTTGATATAATAATTTAACTTGAATTATTTTAGTTTCAGATGTTATAGAAAATACCCCAGAATGCAGCCCAAGCAAGTTAGCTCCACCCAGAAAGCTACCTTCAATCGTTCTGGTCGAATCCCCGCCTCGTTCAAGCAGAGCTTCAAAACCGTTAGTATCTGATATGCATCAAGAGCAGAGCTCACTTTTATTCATTGCAACCTTAAACTCACCTGTTGTTGCCAGCTCAGCTAACTTGTTGGAAAAGGAGTGCACTGAACTCCAAGAATTTTCTAATCTCAAAACCTGCTCGGTCATAGAGTTGCATGAATCGGAGAATATTGAAACTGGAGAGAAAAGCATAGAAGCTCCGCCTTTTTCTCCTTTAACGCCTCTTCTAACTAAAAAACGATTTGTTGCTGGTCCTTACACAAGTCCCGCTATAGCTTCCCCTGGTGATGATCTTAAAATCAATGATGCTGTAGCTACTTCCCCTGGTGATGGTCTTAAAATTAATGATGCTATGCTTGCCTGCGAAAATAATTATTTAAGTTCTGGAGCTTCATCGCCTCTTCCGCCTATGTCACCTGAGACTGCTGAATTATTTAAAACCCTAAATAGTAATGGTCTTGACTATGATAGTGATGACTCAGTTGCTGATCCAAATTACACGGCTATTAATGATAGTTCTAGCTCCAGCTCAGTTGACTCAACGAAAAACCTAAATAGGGAACAAAGAAACTACATAGAAATTACTCAAAATCAGAACGATCCCAACGATGCACCCATCGCCGAAATGGCGACTATTAATGATATTGCTTCTACTAGTACCGACATAGATGTACAAACAAATGAAAACTTAGAAGGAAGGCAGCGAAAGGGTAGAAAAAGAAAATATGGAGGGCTTTCAAGAAAAGAAAGAACAGAAAAGAAGTATAAAAATCTTCCTTATGTAAATACTAAGAATGTGCTTATCGAACCTAAAAATTTTTTGGATTATGACTGTAGTTGTATAAGAAAATGTAAGGAATTGGTTCCAGTTGAAAAAAGGTTGAAAGAGTTTCAGAAATTTTACGAATTAGGTTCCTACAATGCCCAAAGTATGTACCTAGCTGCTTGTGTGAAAGAGCAACCAGTGAAACGTTCTTACGTTTCAACAAATACTTCAAATATATCAAAAAAAAAAAAAAAAATTCACGATTGTATTTTTTGCAAGGTATACAAGTTTGTAGAGACATGTTTATAAAAACTCTCCAGACTACTCCTAAACGTGTCAATACGTCACTGTGTAAAATGAGATCCGATGATGGTTTAGTAGGCAGACGAGGAACTCAAGGAGGCCATAATAAAATCTCTCCTGATGTAGAATTATTTTTGATTAATATAATAAAGAAACTACCTAAATACGAGTCACATTATCGTCGAAATGAGTATGGTGATGCAAAATTCCTAAAACCGGATATGACATTTCCGAAAGTATACAGACTGTATTGTGAAGAAGCACAGGCGGCCGGAATACCTTCTGTCTCGTATGATAAAGCCAAGCAAGTTTTTTTAACCAAGTTTAATTTAAGAACTAAGAAATTAAAGAAAGATACATGCAATAGGTGCGATTCATTCCATAATAAAATTAAAGAAGTTTCCGAAGAAGACAAACACCAAATTGCTTTAGATCATGATACACACCTTCAACTGGCCAAATCTTTACAAAATCTTATGAAGAGTGACTTATATCTAGCGAAAAACGATCCATTTATAGAAACTATTACATTTGACTTACAAAAAACCCTCCCATTGCCACGTATACCCACTAATATCGTGTTTTATAAACGCCAGTTATGGGTGTACAACTTGGGTGTACACACAGGAACTAACGACCAAGCTTATTGTTACATATGGGTGGAAGGAGAAGCGGGCCGGGGTTCGCAAGAAGTAGGTTCTTGCCTTCTTAAGCATACATTTGAAAATCTAAAGCCGAATGTAAAGAAATTAATATTATGGAGTGATTCATGTGGAGGGCAGAATCGGAATATTAAATTAGTACTTATTCTAAAGGCTCTATTGAATGATCATCCATCTTTGGAAGAAATAAGTTTCCGATTTTTGGAGTCAGGACATAGTTTCCTTCCGAATGATAACGATTTTGCGAAAATAGAATGCGCTTTAAAGCTGCACCAAAGAATCTACCTACCTGAAGATTATATACATATAATGAAACACTGCAAAAAGAATAAGCCATTGCAAGTGCATCGAATGGATAACACAGATTTTGTAACATCTTCTGAGCTGGAAAGTATTATCACGAATAGAAAAAAAGCAGTTGACGGAACGAAGGTGTCATGGTTAAAGACGAAAGAAATTGTTTTAAAGAAAAATGAGATGTTTACCATATATATGAGGTCAAGCTATGAAGAGGAGTTTAAAGAAGTTAATATAAAAAAAAAACAGTCGCGGCAGACAAAAACACATTACTAAATTGTTACTTAAACCTATGTGGCCTACTGGCAAAGCAATACCAGGTCCTAAATTAAAGGACCTAAAAAGTCTGTTGCATTTAATTCCAAATGACGCAAAAGGTTTTTACCAGACGTTAACGTCTGATGAGAATATATTAGACGACGTAGACGGATTTTCGGGAGAAATTGATTTTCAAATTGAGACAGATACTCTCGTGTCTGATGAAGAAAATGTTGATTGATGTTGACGTGATTATTTTGATATAATTATCTATGTTTTTTAATTACTTTTAATTAAATGCCCTTACTATTCTTGTATGCGTTTTATTGCCTCAACTTAATACTAAAAGATCCATCCCACATTTTTAATATTGTAAAAAAGAACCAAAGAGATTTTTACTGAAAAAAAGTATATTTATGCACATGAAACTTATTAAAACTATACTATACAGGAAGTAAATAAAAAGACCCAATATTTAAGAGGATTTGGAAAACAAACTCTTGTCTTGTTATTTTAATATATCAATTTTACTAAAACTCCCATTTTCTCAAAAGTAAGTTTTTGTGGCTGGATCCATTTTGCATAACTACGTCCAATTGTCTATCGAAGCTGTGGAGTTAGTGAGTTATCCTTCTTACAGTCCCATCCTGGCACATTGTGACTTTTATTTGTACCAAATATAAAAGATGGACGAATTCGTATTAGGAACCCCGAAAGTGCAGTGGCTGCGTTTGAAAAAAGTGTGGTAGAGATGCCTAAAGAAGACTGGGGTCACTGCTTCAGTCATTGGTTCCATAGCATGCGACGGAGCTTACAAAGGAACGGAACGGAACGTCTACTTGAACAAACAATAAAAATATTAATAGGCTTCTAAGTCATTCCGTTTCTTATTTTCTAAAAAAATTCAGTGTGACCCACGTATCATTCATAATATTATATCGGAAAATGGTTTACCTGGTGGGGGCGACGCTGGTTCGTGCTGATAGCCGTGGTGGTTGACGTAGGGGTGCGGGGCCTGCCGGTAGCCCAGCTCGTAGCGCGGGTAGCCCAGGAAGCCACTCTTGCACAGCTCGGCCTCCGTCGTGTCGCACACTGGGCTCTCGGGCACCATGCCGCCTCCGTACCCCATGGGGGTCAGTGGGCTGGGGAACATAGGACTTTAGATGTTATTGTGATGAACTATACCATATTTATTTTCTACTTAGGTACATCATTAAAATGATGTAGCATGTTTAGCTTATATTGTTCTGCTGTTCACAATCAGAATCAAATAAATATGTTATCAGCATTACAAAATTAAATCCTGTACCATTTACCGTATGATATGACAAAATATAGATCAATAAGAACGAAAATGTCATAGGTATACTGAGTCGTAAGGGGGTTCTGCCTTACACCCTGGTAATAAGTCTCGTTAAGCCATTGATTAGATACGTATCGGTAGAAAAACCATAAGAGCTGGTCTCTGCTGCTTTCTTACAGAGAGGATGATACCCAGCAGTAGGGATTTTGCGTAGGTACTTTATAGGAAGTAATATAGTCCTCCAGGCCATATTTCAGCCACGGCGGCCAATCTCAACGGAGACTAACCATCGGCTCGGGAGATATTATGTAGAGTACGAGTGTGTGCACAGACACAGGGACACTCACTGTTCCCTCACTTTCATAGTCCGATGGGACGGCAACTCGACACGACCGGAGAGAGATCAGGCGTAGGACCAACGGCTAAACGTGCTTTCCGAGGCACGGGGATACCACACCGCCAACTTCCAAACGCCTGGCTTTTATTAAGAAATTCATAATGCAAAAACCGAATCCCATTTTGCCCGATCTGGCACTGGAACCTGGGGTCCTGCCCCACGCTCAACAGTTGCTTGCAATCACGAGACCAACGAGACAGTTCGGCGGGGTAGTGGGAAATACCTAGAAAGACAGCAATGATCACTGTAACTACACTACTAGAATATCTGGATGTGTCTCAAACCAAAGGAGGTCAAGGGTCCTATTAAAACCATCGCTAAAATCCTCATACTTACTTGACTTTAATCTAATGCAACTCACCTGTAAGTGTCAACATTGAGAGGCGGTTGGTAGGGCTGGTGCGTGGGGTGCGCGGGGTGCGCGGGGTGCGCGGGCGGCGGGTGGTGCGCGGGGTGCGCGGGCGCATGCGGCGCCGCGCCGCTGTACCCACAGTCGGGGCTGCGCCGCTGCGATCTGATCTTCTCCTCACGCCGCCACTTCGCGCGCCGATTCGAGAACCACACCTTAACGTCGGGTTAGGTTAACACAAAGCGCGGTTCGCGCTATTAGGATCGTTACAAGGCTGGCTTGTTGGTGATACTAATTAAAAAAATTAAATGGGAACATGTTTGAATCTAATGAATGTAGAGACGATTGTAGCAGATCTAAATGTGTAAAAAGGAATACAGATAAACTTTTTTTGAAAGGAAAGTACCTAAACTAAAAAGGATCCTTTGGCGCTCGTATGAAGTTGAGTGAGGCACTGTTGGTGGTAAATATTTGTGTAATGTAGGTATTGTAAAAAAAATGCATTTAAAATGTATAGAAAATGCTTTAAAAAGGTGCCTGGGAAAGGCTGATCACGTATCTTTACTGTGGTGTGACTGCGATAGGCTGAGTTGGTAATTGAAAAAACAAGGTGGATGTTACGCACTTCCGATTTTGAACACACGTCAAAAGATCCTTCTATAGCTATATTATTAAACATGGTGCTAACTATGAGATAATGTAGGAGATGTATTTTATTTTATGGTAAGCAGAATGCAAGGCACTTGAGATTTAGTTATGCTCCTACTATAATATTTAGTTGTAGTTTTGTTGTAGAATTCTAACGCTGTCGGAGTAAAATATCTAAGCCCGTTTAATTTCTCCTCACATCTTAATAATATCGTTTTAAACCCAATAAGTTTGTACTTAGGTATATCTTATACCTACCAAATCACTCAACTGGATACATGCCGCGCATACACTTGTAATTACCTATCTAGTTACCTACATACTATCTATGTACATATTGCAGCGTGTTATTACTGTAAACGGGCGTAGATACTACGTCAAGAATGTGATATCTGTCTATGGAGGTCTACTTCGCCATGATAGGTATAGTAACAGTTGCCAACCGTGCTCTTACATAGAGTATTGTACTCTCCTTATAGGTAAACTTTATCCATCCTATCCTACTAATATTATAATATAAATGCGAAAGTTTGTGAGGATGGATGTATGTGTATGTTTGTTACCCTTTCACGAAAAAACTGCTCGACGGATTTGGATGAAATTTGGCACACAAATAGTTTATAACCTGGAATAACACATAGGGTACTTTTTATCCCGGTAGTATGTTCCTGCGGGATAATTTCCGACCTCCGCGCGGGCGAAGCCGCTGGCAAAAGCTAGTACTTAATATTATAAATGGGAAAGTGTGTGTGTCTGTTTGTCCGTCTTTCACGGCAAAACGGAGCGACAAATTGACGTGATTTTTTAAGTGGAGATAGTTGAAGGGATGGAGAGTGACAGAGGCTACTTTTTGTCTCTTTCTAACCCCCCAATTCCCTAAAATGGGGGGTGGAACGCGCTAATCTCAGGATTGAATACTGGTTCGAATTGGAAAAAAAAAATTGAGTCGGGTAGCCTATTTATTGAGGAACATAACATCACGCTACGATCAAAAGGAGCGGAGCAGCAATGTAAAAATGGACGAAAACTCGCAGGCTGCGATGCGACGGGAAGGGTCAGGGGAGCAACTATTTGACGCGGACGAAGTCGCGCGCAGAAGCTTGTAATCATATACACAATACACTAATAGAGTACGCTACGTAACTTTTTGAGGTAATTGATTTCGTTTCTTTGCGGTTTTTCTATATTTTCCACTGTGAGACTTGATTATTATTTGTCAGTTACGAATTTGAAGTGGCGAGAATAAAGGAATAGGGCCTTTTTTTTCTGTGTGGGAAATCATCAAATGACGGCCCCCGCTCTGGGTGGAGTGGAAGGGCGTGTCAGACTTTTACTGACTAAAACCCACCCGTGTTCCTTCAGTTGCCCATATCCAGGGCCACGGTATCTCTTTCGAACAAATCTCGCGACCCTGGCAGGGGGGAATAGGGCCTTATATTAATCAAAATTAGCTTCTGATCTTATGTTATTGTAGAATTTTTATGTTTGGAGTCCTACAATTCTTGTACAATCAATAAAAAGGTTATGTGACGCAAAAAGTGATATTCAATAAAAAATGAATAGATGGTTATCTTTTTACGAATCTCTGAATACTCTATTTCTTTTAGAAAAAAGTTGACAACTCTAGGTATGGTTAATACAAGTCTTAGTAGTTTTGAAACTCACCTGTATTCGTGCTTCGGGCAGCCCTATTTTTGCGGCGAGTCTTTCGCGAGCGAAGACGTCTGGGTAGTGTGTTCTTTCGAATTCTGTAGAGTGAAATTACAATGACTTAGATTTTGTAGTGGAGTTCATTGCTGCAAATTATGTCATACAAGAAACTTGCTTTGTTGTGGTTTCATGGAAAACGTAAATATATTTCTATACTAGCTGTGCCCGCGGCCTAAAAATTATCCCCACAATTACTCCTTAATCGCTAATGACTACCAATGCGTCCTCTATGCAATTAACCACCATACTGAGATCGCCAACCCGCCTGCCAAGCGTGGCGATTATGGCAAACCCCCCAAACCAGGGGAGGCCTATGTCCAGCAGGAATTGTCTTATAGCTGAAATGATGATCTGCCAGTAAAAGTCCCGTCTAAATCGGTGCAGCCGTTTCGAAGATTAGCCGGAAATAACAAATAGACAGACACAAAAAAGCAAATGACATTTAAACGAGTGCATGATCGCACGACTTATCACTTTGGTTAGGACATAGGGGAGAACTGCTGGAGAACGCATTTGGTGTGTTTGTTTCGTCCCTAAGCCAACGGGGTTTAAACTGGAAAAACATTAGGTACACACGGCTACATATTAAGTTATACATATCCTGTTTTAGCTGACCTCGCATTGTATAGGCTTTTTGCACAATGCGAAGTTAGCTTATACTGGAAATGTTTAGCTTGGTTTGTCGCCGTGCGTATTAATTTTACTTAGAATACCAACCTCTCTCCAAGCTATCAATTTGCTCGTTGGTGAAGCTGGTTCTGTTCCTCTGCAGCTTGCGCTTGAGTCTCAGCCGAGCCGCGTCATCATCAGCTCCGCTAGACCCCGCGTTGGAGTTGTCTCCAGACCCCGTCTCGTCTGAATGTAGACCTTCCAGACCCTCTAGAGGTTCCTCGTCTGTGGACAAAGGAATGGTGATGGTTTAAGTGGACAGCGGGCGAAAATATCTTCTGTTTCGTTGTAAGAGACTGTAAAAAGCCGGTTCTGTATTACCATTTTGCACAGGGTTACTTTAAACTTTGGAAGTTTTTTTAAAGATTCTTACACTTTTATAAAGTGTGTTTATTTAGACATAAACTAGTGCTTGTAACTCTTATAGCCCAGGATATTGATATGTACTAGAAAGTATCGTTTCTATGCTCTTATTAAATTACCTTCCCCATTTTGTATTTAAAATAAAATCCTATGAATTAACTTCAAACTCCAAATTCTATTTCAATCTCCCACAGCTATTAATAACTGAACAATACCGTCAAAGATCCTCCAAAACATCTATGTATATTATAACCGTTTACAGGAATTACAAGTTTGTTAGAACTCGCTCTTGGTAACCAGTCGGCAAAGACGCAAAGTTATGGCCACAAAGTGAACAAGAGAGGTTTAATTCGGCAAACAGGCCCGATACCGCGGATTTGTTCGAGTTACGATGTTAATCTTGGTCTGCTTAGTCGTAAATTTGCGTTATCCTACAACTTGGGAGTGGTAGGGATTCAATTATGAAAGCCTGATTAAAAGTTTGAATAATAAATTGTTTGTGTTTGAGGTTTACGGTCGCTGCTAGGGTTTATGGTTTGACAATATTAGGTACATTTAGAAATTCTTACTCTATTCGCAAAGGATGCATGACGCTTGCGTAAGTTAGCAAAAATAGGATTAACATTATAAAGAATATGTTTGCACCGATAAGGGTTGGTACAGGGAATCAGTTTATGATTAAACCCCCATAAATTAAATATAATAAATAAACTCTATTCACATGTTCGCTCGCATCCTGTAGGTCGTATAGTTACTTCTTTCATATACTACCTACTCGAATGAAACGTTTTAGATGTGTTAATTTAAGATAAGCGTTAGTTCGATAATTTGAAAGTGCATACCTTGGCGGCAGAGATTCTAACAGCACCTAGTCATGCCGTAACTTAAGGTATTATACCTATATCGATCATTCTCAGAAGCTCGACAGTTAGAATAAGTTGAACGCTCAAAAAATATTTATTAGAAATCTCCTGCGTGCTCACACACAGCATTTTTTTTACACAATTGGCCTAAATATTTCTCCCTATGTTATTAAAATTACTTTTTAAATGTCGTGTGCATGATAAGTTTGTTGTCTACTGTTTCATTTTTATACAAAAATCGGTCTGCAAACGCTCTATCGCTCTACAGTACCTACCTAGCTGGCTAGGTTGTTCATCTATACCTAATATTATAAACCTGAAGAGTTTGTTTGTTTGGTTTATCGCGCAAATCTCAATCCGAATTGAAAAAATATTTTTGTGTTGGGTAGACTATTTATTGAGGAAGGCTATATAACAATACGCTACAGTCAAAAGGAGCGGAGCAGCAACGAAAAATTAACGAAAACTGGCAGGCAATTCGATGCGACGGGAAGGGTCATGGGAGCAAAAATTTGACGCGGACGAAGTCGCGGGCAGAAGCTAGTCTACTGTATGACGCATAGGGTAGGTGAAGAGCGGCTGCACTGGTATGTATGATGCATCATACATACGTCAACATTGCGTATACAGGAGGTATTCCCAATATTAACGTAGGTATCTAACATTTTGATTCCCATACAAACAAGCATACAATGATAAAACCCCATCTTAAATCTAGATATAATTTATCTATGAGATATCGCGATGTCTTATAATGTCCCTTCAGTAGGTAATCCGTTAGGAGAGTCCGCGGGCGGGAAGTCCTCCCCATAGTTCGACTGAGGGTTATTGACACGGGAGGAATATTTTGTAACCAAATATATTTTTTAGCAGTGGTGGCCCAGTGGTAACGACGACGTGACTTACGAGTAGTATATGCATGGCCCCATTAATCTATACATCTATACAAATAAATAAAATTGGAGTGTCTGTTTTTAATATTAAGATAACCACTTTTTACTAAGTGTATATGGATGTATACACGATACATATACCAAAACAACATTTTTTACAATTTTTGTCTGTCTGTCTGTCTGTCTGTCTGTCTGTCTGTCTGTCTGTCTGTTCGTTCCCGCTAATCTCGGAATTGGCTGGACCGATTTTGACGGGACTTTCACTGGCAGATAGCTGATGTAACAAGGAGTAACTTAGGCTATTTTTATTTTAGAAAGATTCTTTTATTTTAGAAAAAAATAACTATCTTCTAAAACTACGCTGACATACGTCTCAAAATTCGAAAAACCCTGGCTGAATCCTACGAAATAGATCAAAATAATGTACTACAGTATTGTACACCTTAAAAAGGCCTACAAAAATGTCCTCAATGGTATATGTCTATCTCTTAGGGATAACCCACAATAACCATTTTTTATCTTTTACTTTTTACGAGAAATAAGGGCTTATTTACGAAGCGATTTTAAGCAATACAGCATTAATCCTTATCCAATTAAGTACCTTAAATACATTGTGCATTTAATATAGATCAATATGGCCCTTTACAGCATGTAATTTAAATGAATATCTTAGAAGATATTAGAGATTTAAAAAGTGGGCGCAGAGCGCGTTGGCAGGGGCCGGGTAGTACAGGATAAGTAGGATTGTAATTCATATTACTTTGGCTTCAAAGTAATTGCGAATATCATGTGTGTTCATTATACTCAAAATAAACCTAATAGTATTATTTCAAGTAAGAGACCGCGAAATTGCTTAGATGTTTAGATTTTTGGATGTTTGTTTCTCAATGATGCAAAGACGGCCAAACGGATTTAGATCGAATTTGGCACAAAGATATATTATATCATGGATACGTAACAGATAGGATACCTACTTTATCCCGGTAGTAGGTTCCCGGGTGATATTTTCCGACAGCTATACGGGCCAAGCCACTGGCAAAAGTACTATTCCTATAATTATGTTCGGTGTCTGGTAAATGATTGAGTGTCTGTATAGGTAAAATAGGAGCGTTAAGAAAAACCAGGAAGACTTATATTCAACTAAACCAAGCCCTATGTCACAGTCTTCTTACTCTGAATACTATTACTTTTATTTTAAAAACACCAACACACATGATGTTCTCATAAACTATGAATCCTAAGTAATATGAGTTATAATCCTACTACTAATAATATTATATACATATGTGAAAATATGTATGATTGGGTGTTTGTTTCTCAATCACGCAAAAATGGCTGAATGGATCTGGATCGAAAATAGCACACAGAGTCTATATTACCTATATAACCTGGAATAACACATTCTTATCGTGGTAGTACGTCCTCTTGCATTAATTTCCAACATCCACGCGGGCGAAGCCGCGGGCAAATAATATTATAAATGTGAAAATTTGTATGATTGGGTTGTTGTTTCTCAATCACACAAAAATGGCTGAATGGATCTGGATCGAAAATAGCACACAGAGTCTATATTACCTATATAACCTGGAATAACACATTCTTATCGCGGTTATACGTCCTCTTGCATTAATTTCCGACATCCACGCGGGCGAAGCCGCGGGCAAAAGCTAGTATATAATAAAATTCCTAATACTATAAAAATTATGAATATTAATTCATTCAAGAGAGAACTAAAAAAAATGCTAATTAGGTAAGGAATATTATAATGTTACGGAGTTCTTGAATGACAAATTTTGATTGATCATAATTTAATATTGTGTTTTATTTTAGTTGAAGTAATTTTATTGTACTAAATATTTCAATTTTATTGTTTTAGTTATTTTAATTTTATTGTTTTAATTATTTTGAATTTCTACACTATATTTTTGTAATTGACTGTAATTATGTATTTGAATTGATTGAATTTTGACATTTATTTCCTACTATAACTATTTTGTACGCCGAATATGGCAAAACATGTTGAACCAGGAATTTTAAACTCTGCCATCCATATGTGCATATTTATGTATCATGTTACACATGTTTATACAAATAAATATATATTTATCTTTAGCAGGGCGTGAGTTCGAACCCAAGCGGGTGCTTTACTTTGTTTAAATGATTTAATCACCACTGCTCTCAAAATGACGAAGTAAAACATCGAGAGAAAACTGTCTGAGAACCAAAAATTCTAATACATGTGCCCGCACTGGGCCCGCTTGGTGGATTATGGCTCACTCCCTCTCACCGAGAGGAGGCCCGTGTCCCAGCAGTTGGAACATTATAGGCTGCTGATGATGAAATATATTTTCTACAATGATATTAGATAGTTTTAAATTAGATTAACTAAAACTAGTAAATCATTTCTTATAAACGGTATCCGCTTCTATAACAGGTTGCCAAAGTCTGTTACTGAACTCAGCTATGGAAAGTTCAAATCACACATCAAACGTGTCCTTATCAAAAAAGCATATTATAAGATAAAAGACTACGTTGAAGACAAGGAAGTTTGGCAATAATTCCTTCTGCACATGTGGCTTCCCTGGTAGCTCATTACAGGATGACCTGTGTCTATTAACTGCTCCCGAGTGACGATGTACATTTTGTATTCAAGTTTTTCAGTTTTTACATTCTTTCACATTTACTCATTTTTGAAATTGTATACCTACAATTGTACATTGTACTCTTTAATATTAGTTGTCATGGCAATAATGACATTTGGTTTAAATAGTGTAATATGTCTTATTTATGTAGATTATTTTATACTTTGTGAATGTGAGAACGTTGTAGGCCTTGTAGACTGTAGACAATTTTCTATCTTATTCAGTACCTGGTACTTGTTGACAGGCCTACACCGTCCTCCCATACCCATTAACACTGTAATTTGAAAAAATTGTAAAAACGAATTATTTTTAAAAGAGTAACCGTGGAGTTTCTTGCCGGCTCTTCTCCATAGGAACCAACTATTTGGAACCGTGCACCTAGCTTCTGACGTTTCATAAGTGCCCATGTAGGTTTATATGAAATAAAAATATTTTGATTTGATTTGATTTGATTTTGTTTTATTTCATTCAACCAAACAGTAGCAAATTAAACAAAACAGTAATGTCTGAACATGTAAATATAAAAATGTCCACATTTTTCACAGATTAAATAAATTAATGTCAAAACTGTAAGCAAAGTTAGCGATGCTGGTTAAATAATTTACTCAAATCAGGGCTTGTTTGTCAGTTTGTTGAGCTCTATTAATTCGCTTCTTTTGAGTCTTAAGTCTGGTAATACACGACAAAAACTTTAATATAACCAGCAATGAACAGGAAGTTAGTGGTCATTGGTGACGTTATAATAACTCCCTGTCAATGTTATTTGAACTGTATTTGTGTGGGGTAGGTTCCATAGTTAAAAAGTGAAAAGAAAAAATAAAATTAAAGGGATTATTCACTTTTCAGTCACTTCACATTAGTGTTTTTTCTAAAAAGGGTTGCTTTTTTTGTAAAAATGTTTTTATTAAACCGTTATTACAGTACGGTAGAAGATTTACTAGCTCATTTAATTTGACCCTGTGTAGGTAGTGTGTCACTTGTCTACCGTACCAGTAGAATAGTGCTAACCCAATGCCCGCCTCAAGATGTATTGTATTCACAGCCTAACTAAGATAACCTACATAACTTGGTCAGACTGCGTTCGCAGGAAGTACCTACACGCTGGATATGACATGAATGTGGTTCACACTAGTTTACCTTGCTCGACCAAACGTCAACTGACGAAATCATTGTCTTAGTATGAATATTGTCGCATATTGGTATAAGAATTGAGAATTCTAGCCATCCTGTTTTTGATTATGTTGCAACCGAATGCAGACCTGTTTTTGATTATGTTGCAACCGAATGCAGCCGAGTACCAGTATTTTCATGCCAGGGTCGCGAGATTCGTTCGAAAGAGTTACCATGGCCCTGGCTTATGGGCAACTGAAGGAACACGGGTGGGTTTTAGTCAGTAACAGTCTGACACGCCCTCCCGCTCCACTCTAGAGCGGGAGACGTCATTCGATGATTTCTGGCCTGTTAGTCTAGTGGTTAGTGACCCTGACTGCTAAGACTGAGGTCGTGGGTTCGATTCCCACCCAGGACAAATCGTTGTGTGATGAGCACGATAATTTGTTCTGTGTCTGGGTGTAATTTATCTATAATATGTATGTATTTAGAAATATATAAGTATATTTATCAATTTTCTGGTTGCAATAGTACAGGCTCTGCCTAGTTTGGGATCAGATAACGGTGTGTTGGTTGTCCTAAGATATTTATTTATTACCCAAACAAAAAAAACCAGTGTTTTACATGGAGCGATTGCCTGTTTATTTATTTATTTATTTAACACTTTAAGCACATAAATGTACAGAGGCGGGCTCATTCTATGCCAGACGTAAAGAATATCACCATCCGATTTCTTCCCGTGGTTGTCGTAAAAGCGACCAAGGGTCTTACTAGAGAATGGGCAACAGGGTTCTCTATTCATTTTACCGCCATTCTACGATCGTCAACCCGCCTGCGAAGCGTGGCCATTTTGGCAAACCCCTCCAAAATAGGGGAGGCCTAGGTCCAGCAATGGACGTGTTACGGCTGAAATGATGATGATGACTGGAGACTGCCTATTTGAGCTCTACAACCCATTTACTGGGTAATACGATACCCTGTTGTAAGACTGGTTTGTCAGTCTTTAGAGCTTCTGACAGCCCGTAAACAGACTGTCAAAGAATCACGATTGACAGACGAAACCAAAGGCTTAAGATGTTATCCGAGGCACGGAGGGATTTTGGTATATGTACTGATTGTCACCCATCCACGGGTCAACCTCGGCAAACGTAGCTTATCCTGCTCGATATACCCGTGCGGTTGTAATTGCTTAGCCACTAGCCCTTCAGTCAGGGAAATTAATTAAATATTTGTATGAAATTAACATATCTATTACGTCTATTAATTTGCCATGTATTCATTTCATATAACTGTCAAAAATTACAGTTGTGATTTGTTTATGTACGGAAAATTTGGGTTAGTAATCCCTGACTTTATTTGATAAATTAATAAGTCCATTGTAGTAAACGTGAAGTTGTTATTTTTTATATAAAATAATCTAATTTAACACTATGATCAATTAAAAACGAAAATGTAAACTAATTAATCTATTAGGAAAGACTACGGCAAATATACGAAAACCTAAACGAATCTAACTAAGTTTAAAAAAAAATCACAACACAACAAGTTTCATGTTAATTAAATCGAAAGTAACACAATTATACTAGGTAAGTCACTTAACATTCCACCCTTGAAAATATTTAAGCGTGTCATACCGCATTTAACATAATATTAACCCCCAATAAGCAATAATTACAAACAAACAGCGCTCACAAACTCCTCAGACACCTAAATCCCGAGATATCGCCAGTCTAGATAACGTAAACTATTTTAGGATCGAATAAATTATGTTCAAGTGTCAAAATCTCTGCGTTGCCGTCTACCGGGATAGCTAGGGGGATGGGGGAAGCTGGTGGGCTCGAAGGGGGACTGGGGGCCCGTAACGGGCGCGTTCATGCAGAAACTGACGATAACGTGGGCCGGCCTACCACGTAACCCGACAGCGATAGTGTTATCGTTGCTTAAAAATGTATGCCCAATAATAGCGAGTTGGTTTTGACAAGGTGCACTTTAGTTTGGCAGGGGTCACAGTCACACCTGCAGATAACGGAGTATACCTATAAATTTTAATGAATTAGCAACGAGTTGGATTTTCAATTCTTATCGTGAAGCTCGCTTAAAGTTATGACTGACTTGAATGAAATGGAAATTATTTTAGAGAATTTACAGGGCAAGTAAAGTTATCTTTGTAAACTGTTTGATGTCATGTCTGAGCTGTCTGTTTCAGATGCTCTTTGAGATTAATTTTGAGATAGTAGCTAGGTATTATAATTATGTGAAAACTGAAATAAATTGAAATAGAATCTAAGGATTATCAGTGGATAAAGAAATTTTTCACTACTTTGGGCTTTATTTTTAAGGCACTATCCTCAGACCTGAAATGAAAAAATACTGAAAGCGGACGAAAAGAACGTAAGAGTAACCCTGAGAACACATAACTTTCCCCTTTCCATAGCGTCTACAACTTTCGTAGCCATCGTAGCACTTTTCGTAGACCTTGCTACGCCGTAGCAACTTTACATTGACCATAAATAAAGCATGTAGTTTTTTCTTCTCAAAGCAAATAATTTTAAAATGGACACTCATTTCACATCATGCGAATGTCAATATTTTAGTATTGATTGCTTTAATTTTCATTAAAAAAAAAATACTAACTTTTTTTAGTACACCCGAAAATAACAATGTGTGAATAAAATAAGTAGTTAAAAACTTCAGTTGGTGAGTGAGGTGTGAGTGAGTGAGTGAGAGTTCTCATAGTAAGGGCTCTCGTAGAGGCTCGAGTGTTTTTACAGCACGGCCCGCGACACGAGTATGTGTGTTTAGATTTGCGCATGTTTTGACGATCAGCGACGAACATACTATAACGTTTTATTTTGTGCAGGTTATTTTGTTAAATAAAGTACAAACTTAGCTACATCCGGTTAGACTGGAAGCCGATCCCAACATAGTTGGATAAGGGCTAGTCAGATGATGATAATGATATTTTGTTAAATATAGGTTTATAAAAGAACCTATTTGTTTTATATATTATCGTTTCATAAATTATCGTGTTTTCGTTATTATCGTAGATGAGAGCTCTACGTATTAAATCTAACTGCGACCCGCGGTTTCACCCTCGATCCTGTGGGAATACCGCGATATGAAATACCTTATGTCCTCATACCTATATGCCAAATTTAATTCAAATCCGTTTTAACGTGAAAACGTAACAAATAATCATGCAAAAAAAAATCTCTTAATTGTATTATGAAATAGTTTAGAGAGGGTGATGGGTGAGGTATTGGTGGCATGTATTCAAGTTGTATTCATGGCTGATCAGCTGCTTTCAGTTAGACTGGAAGCCAAACACAACATAAGGAAAAGAATAGGTCGATGATGGTGACACATGGCTGTTAACCGGTCTGCTTTTCTTCATTAAATCTTTCTTATGCTTAAAGTAAAAAAAAAAATTTACTTACCTATACTTATACATGTTCCCAAAGGCAAAATACTTGGGGGAGGGATTGTACGTTAATATTAAAATTATGCTAAAAACGGTACGAAAATGAAACAATGCTTTGTTTGTAGGTATCTGTTTCAAAAAGTACAACGAATTAATGAATTTATGAATATTTTAAAAGTGCGGACGTTACCTTTGTACTCGGAATGAGGAAAACTCACATTAACATAACATTGTTTTGAATAAATCATCGTCTAGCTTTTTAGCTCGTTTAGGGTAGTCCCCCCCGAGGTTGATAATCAGGCAGTCTATTCTGTAAAAATCTTTACGGTGTAGTGTCCTCTAAGGTAAAGTGGGCAATAGTGTCTACCCCTAGAAATCAATCATTCTACCTACCCTTTTCCCAACTATGCTGGGGTCGGCTTACAGTCTTACTCAATGCACCTGAATATCTGTATTTTACATGAAACAACTGCCTAGCTGACCTCGACAACCCAGTCACTGTGTTATACCATACCCGTTGGTAAGACTGGTTGTCAGATTTTCAGAGGAGTAACGACTGTCCAAGATTCACGAATGGCAGCTGGGACGTTCGGCTTAATGTGGTTTCCGAGGTGCGTAAAGATATGTAAAGATGGTCACTCATTCACGGACCAACTGCGGTAAGCATAGCTGAACGATTAATTATTATTTAGTCACAAGCTTCGATCTCTTTTTCTTGGGTGGGAAATTATCAAATGACTCTCCCGCTCTGGATGGAGCGGAAAGGGCGTGTCATACTTTTACTGACTAAAACCCACCCGTGTTCCTTCAGTTGCCTATGCCAGGGCCACTGTAACTCTATCGAAAAAATCCACGACCCTGGCAGGGCCAAGCTTCGATCCCTAGCATCAGGTGTAATGACGGGTCATTTCATGTTTACGTCACCAAAATTTACACGGTTCTACAGAAAAGAACGGCTGGTAGGTACTTTAACTTTAATCTAAGTCCATTGAATAGCTCGAATTCCTACCACTACAGGCTCTTTCAAAAATGCATCCACAACTATTTTCTTTTAACCCTATACCATCACAACATTCGTCGTGCTGCTCATTTCTCGACCGCAACGAATATGACACCTCGAAATACGAGAACAACATTTTGCTTCACCCCAAAACTTTTCTCACACCCGTATTAACACGTCATAAAGTCGAAAATTGCGTGAAAAACGAGATAGGAGGAGCAAAATGTTTTTGTATCAGGAGCCCATCTGTCAGGATGCTGGGACATTAATGTTTCATGAAGTCTGTATGTGTAGATCGGTATCAGATAATAGACATGGCTATGTCTCTATTTACTGTCACTCAATGTCTACGGGGAGCGAAATGTAACGCGAATTAATGTCGCCACGGAATGGGAATGTTTTTCGTATGTTGAATTAGTTTTTGTGAATGTATGAGGTGGGGTTTCAACGTGGTGGTGGGTTTGTTAATTTTGCATGTATTCTAGATTGTCTTGTAGTTAACATACTGGGGCATGAATAGAACGGGAATTAAGAATCTGGCCGAGGTTTTAAGTTCACTATACAAATTGATTCTAAAACCTCTTTCGTGGGCTATTAATAAACACACCTAACTGTACAGACTCGTACAGTTGGATTTAGTAGTGCTCACATATGTTTTTCTATACACACGTTAGGTTAGTAAATTTAGACAGCAGTAACGATATCGATGCGTTTTTTTAAGAGATTGAGTTTTCAAAAATACACTACTGCCATTACAGCCTCACTCTGCCCAAAAAATAAAGAAAAAAAAAACATTTCCATAGAGAAATAAAGCGAACAATACATGGCTACCCTATTTCTCGCCGTGACGCGCAAGATGGCGGCCCTAACCATAAACAAAACGGGCGCAGTGTTGCCTTATCGCAAAAATGTCGTCTATGACGTGTATTTCATTCGCTATTCCCCTGTGCCTTCGCGGAGGTTTCCTGCGGTATTTAGATAAATAGATACTATTGTGGTTGTTCATTTACTTGATTAGGTTTTCGTTTCTGGTCATTAGTTTGTTTTAATGTAATTAACGAATGTGGGTTAGTGATTTTTGCAGTGTATTTATGTCATAGAATGTTGAGATCTACTAGGTAAGTCTATATACTCAGGTTACATTTCGGCCCAAATGGCATTATCTTGTCACAAAAAGCGATGAACTTTAAGTTATTTTAAATATCATTCTGTCTCTACCAACTTCAAACTATTGACAAAAATGGAACGATATTTAAAACTTTATTTATCGCCTGTAATGATCTGAAGTGCATGTGTTTCTTTTTTGACAGTCTGGGGCACGCACTGATCTAGGTTTTCGCTAAAGGGGGAATTTTTGTCTCCGAGGGAGGGAGAAGGATTTCTTAAGCCTTTAAAAAAACCTATGGTATTTGTTTTACTTAAACCCAACAATGAGCTCCCATTCCGAGGATGACTTACTAAATTACTACTACAGATTGTAAAACTATATTTATATCTTATGAAGAGTTTTAGGACTCAGTATGGTCACAGCCCTGACAGCTGCACCCGTTGCCCCCCTCTGCATATGCACCTGCTCGTGGATCAAATACGGCAATTGTCAGAAGAAGCCTGGGGTCCGACTCCTGTTACATGGGACTTATAACCTAACTGGTGTAATATGGGTGTCTGCCCCCTTCGGAAAAATGGGCATGTTTCAAACAGACGATTTTACTACTACTATTCGCCTATAAGGTCGAGATGAACAGTATTTTGGTGCAGTAAGTGAGGTATAATTAATCTATATATATAAAATTCAAACTCCTAAGTGACTAACTGACTGACTGATATATCTTCGCACAGCCTAAACCGCTGGTCCTAGAGACACGAAATTCGGAGGGTGTGTTCTTTGTGAGGAGTAGATATCCACTAAGAAAGGGTTTTTAGAAATTCCATTCTTAAGAGGGTGAAATGGGGGGTTGAAATGGTGAATTTTTCGACATCCACGCGTGCGAAGCCGTGAGCAGAAGCTAGTTTTGTATAATTCTTTATTTTCACCAAATTCTATCCAATTATAGAATTATGTAATTTACTGAATCCTGTGATTGTATGTGTAAAAACTAGTATTAACCGATAACTTGTATGTGTGGTACAAACTGTTAGTATAAGTTGATTATTAAAAGTAAATAAAACAAAAAAAACATTAAATTCATAAATTACATTCATACTTAATATTTTAGCAACTCAAATAGTAAAACCTTAAACCATCCATGAGTACTTACGCGAATCGTAATTCCTTTTAACTAGAAAACAGTCGAAAAATGTATGTACAGTCACTAAAAGAAATAGGTAATCAGGGTCGTCGGATATAGTTGAAGCTTAGTAAGAAACTGATGGATGTTTTTGAACGAAACGTTATGTGTTTGTTTTCTATTACTTAAATTAGATTTTATCTGAAAACATCAATCGGTTTCTTACTAAACTCAAACTATATCCGACGACCCTGGTTACTTATCTCTTTTGATAACTGTACCTAGTACATTAGCTGTTGGTTAAAAAACATAAAAAGGACTGAACGAAAATGCTAATCGCTTTTTAACGTTTCAGACAGCGTTTCTGTAAAAGCTAAATGACCATTGGATGGTGAAATTAATCTGTAACGCGCAGATTATTTGACTTTATTTTTTATAAGTAGGAATGCTTTATATTCAGAATTGAAGACATTATTATGCTGTCGTTAAGTAAAGGGCCTAGATGGGGCCTAGGGCCTAGGCCAAGACCGACTGTTTTTATAAGTTTAGTTAGTGAGAATGACTGCCTCTTTGGTCTAGAGGTCGCAAGTGGTATTGCTCAGCGTGAGGTCTTCGGGAAAAGTGTTGTGGGTTTTTCTCAGTAGCAGCCCGCAGTCTGGATTTTAGCCCAGTCGTTGCCAATAGGGTCGTCCCCTATTCCATGGGACTTAATATTTCTGGTGAAATGGGGAATCGTGGAGTAACCGTGGAGTTTCTTGCCGGCTCTTCTCCATAGGAATCAACAATTTGGAACCGTGCGTCTAGCTTCTGACGTTTCATAAGTGCCCTTGTAGATTTTATGTAAACTAAAAATATTTTGATTTTCATTTGATTTGAATAATGTTATGTATATCTAACTGCCCCGTTGCTTTCGTGGTTGCAAGCGCGACTGCTGAACTTGGGTCCTGGGTTCGATTCTCAGGCCGGGCAAAGTGTTATTTTTTCCATTAAGAATTTATTAATAACAGTCCGGAGTTCGGGAGTTCGCAGTGTGATACCCCCTTGCCTCGGAAACCACGTTAAGTCGTTGGTCCTGCGCCTGATCTCTCTCCGGTAGTGTCGGATTGCTGTCCAATCGGACTATAAGAGTGAGGGAAGACTGAGTATTCCAGTTTAAGTGGGTGTAGCTAAATACCAGTATTTCAAATGAAGCGACTGCCTATCTAACCTCCACAAGCCAGCGAGTTACTGGGTAATACCCCCCCCCCCCCTTGGTAAGATCCATGGCTGTCACGCTTTCAGACTTATGACGACGTGAAACGACTCAAAGATCCGCGAATGACAGGCGGTATCAACGGCTTATCGTGCAATCCGAGGCACGGAAGGGTCTTGGCATGTAAAGATAGCCACCCGTCCACGGATCAGCCGCGGCCAGCGTAGCTTAGCCTGATTTAATCGACCTGTGCAACTGTTATTACAAAACATCTTTACAGTTATACAATTACATTTAAAAAGTATCAAGAAATATGAAGTTACAGGTGCATAAGTGAATATTCAAGAGACCCACAATTAAATTTAAAGCACATAATATTTACGGTGCTCGGCTATGAAGACTATGAATGAATAAGCACGTTTCGCCAGTCTAGTCACGTGTCGGCCATTTTGTCGCAAAACGGCGGGAAAAGGGCTCGCGACGCTCGAGTGCGCACAGGTGGAACCGCCATCGATACGATACGATACGATAGAATATTGAATTAAGTATTTATTTAAATTAATGTATCATCAGGGCATTAAGCTGTGATTTAAATTTAATTTTAAATAAATTTGGAACTTATAAACATTATGTTAAAAGGATTTTAGTGATGCCTCGCCTTATAAAGTGGGAAGAAATAACCTTTGGATGATGATGATAAAATGGTGGCCTTAATATGGAAGAATGTTATGTTATGTTGTTGTTTGAATGGAATTAGTGTTTTTATTAATTATCAGATCCTAAGAATTATGATGTGCTACGGAATTATGTGAAAATGCTTAATTACACTTTTCTTAGTTATAACCTAATCTGCCACCATATTAAGTACGAGTTAAATTGCTTATTAGTCTATTAGGCTAGATTTTAATTAATTACTAAGAACTTTATTAATATAAAGAATTTTTAAAAATACTCCTGGCACCTAAAAAGCAAATCGGGTTAATCCTTGCTGTAAACTCTGTTGCTCTAAACTCTGTTGATATAACATTCACTCAAGCTACAACATATACACGGTCGTTGATAATTCAAACATTTAACTCAGTAGAAGTAGTTGATAATGTTTTTATGGAAAATCGCAAGATTGTGCGGTTGTTATTACTTAGACACAAACCAGAAAATATCCTTTATAACATCACATTTTCCCTTTAAATAACGATTGCCACTTTGAGAAAACGCCTATTTCATAATAGTGTGGGCATGTGGGTTTCAAAATGCTATTTTCGTAATAACATAAAATTATAATCAGTACAATCGGAGAAAATCACTTTTAAAAGTTGTAAACTAGGCCAAACCAGTTCTCCCTACACGCGATGGGACAAACCAGTATAGACCTATGCAGTAGAGACAAAAGAAACAGCATGTACACCGAACAACAGCAAAAAAAAAAAAAATAGCGATGTAGTGCCGTGGTATCATTCGAATGTGAAACTTTAACCGTTGTAAACTGTTACATGTAAACATGTAGAGTCATGATGTTGATGAGCCTAGGCTAAACTAGTTCATTCGAAAATTGGGTTTGGCTGGTAACACAGCCATACATATTAGTGCTAGTGACCCCCACACAAAAATCCCTAAAAACGAATCTTTGAATCCAGCTCACACCGTTTTCTACTCCCGATTCGCCATAAAAATATTATATCTATCTACATTCAAAAGTAGGTATGTATATCACGTACGTGTATGTTCGGAACCGCATCGCGTTCACACAATAATAATTATATGTTGCGTTGTGTTTGTGTGGGTGGAGCTGTGGGCGGCGCGGCATCGCCCCCGCCCCTCGCCTTTTTATTTATTATATCTTTTTTTATCCATTGTTTTCACAGTAATGAGGTCTGGGTATGAAAGCTGCGGTTTTATGTTCGTGGAGATATCTGGCTGGAAAGACAGGTGTCTCTCGGTTTTGAATGAATTACTCATGTAGCTAGAGTTTTAAATATTTCGAAGGGTGAATGTGAATTTCGTGTTTAGGCTGACGATTAAATATTGGTACCTATCGTGTTTGAAACTGTTATAGGTTCTATACAGATTAAAATATTGGTCTTGATTTGTAAGTTTTTATCGAGAGTCCTGTGGATTCCTACCCAGACCAGAAGCATTGGATTAGGTAAATATGGCAGGGATGTCAATCATTATTTTCAAATTTGCCAGGTATCTATTGAAACATTCTGCCTTTGCCCCAGTAACCATGTTAAAAGATTAGACGACAAAAATGTTTACATGCTGTTGACGGAGACTCCTTCGAATATCATGGAGTGTCATGAGTACTAATGAGTTCGAGATCTGCAGTAAAGATTCAGATACTTGGTACAGTTTTAACAGATGTCAATAGTCTAAACCAAATTTCAAAAAGCACTCTATATTTTTTTAAAGTTTTTTAACCTGCATTGAGAAAAAAAACCAAGGCCGTCCAAAAGCGTGTAGGGTTGACGATATCGTCAAGATCAAGAGAAACACATGGATGAGAGACGCATGGAACCGAGATGTATAACGGACAAAGGTGCAGGCATATACCCAGCAGTAACTGATTCCGGGCTACGATAGTGAAGATGATGATATTTCGAATGATTTTTCAAGAATTTGACTACTAAGATGCATTACACAAACGAAGAGAATCCTTCTTCACATAAAATACGGGTTTAAAGTAACTATAAAGATGTATTTTATGCTGTAGCTTAAAAAGTACCTACTAAAATCTAGTTTACGTGTACTTTTAAATCAACATAAGTACAATAACATCCTTTGGGAACATGGGCTTATCAGAATCACGACGCAACTATTTGAGCAAGACTGAATATCTACACTTAAAAGCTTACACCATAGCGTTATAATGTCAGTATATAATGTTCTCATTGCTAGGACACAGGGCGCCTCTCTTCAAGAACCACGGGCCCAGTGCAGAGGGGTAATTGCGGAACTTTTTATCGGTTGAAATTGGTTTAATATTCATAGTTAAACAACATTCATTGCGTTATTTACGTTACTGAGCCGACAATTTATTCGAACAAATGACGCAATGGTTTAGAAATGATCTTCAATCCCATTCAGATTCTGATAAATAGTGCGTTTCGCAATTAGGGTGCAGGTTGATAGATGTCACACATCTTCGAATTTTTGGTTCTGACGTTGTTGTCCGTCACCGTTTTGAGAGCAGTGGTGGTGAAATAATTTATACAAAGTAAAGCGCATTCCCAGGTTTGAACTCACGATTTACAACTAGTATCTAAGTCGGGGCTGTTGTCAATATGCCACCACTGCCCAAACTTACACCATTTACCACAATACATATCTACGACTTTAAACAACAAGCTACGGGTACCAGTTTGCCATTTGATCAATGTAAGTGAAGAAGAAGAAGATTGAAGAGCATTCAAAAGGTGAGTCTGCAGAGAGTGCCGCATCCTAGCAGGATTGCTGCCTAAAGTGATGACCATGGCATAACAGTCAGTAAATCAAATGACATGAAGCGTTAGTCCAACTGCATCCAAGTGTACGGTCAACAGAAGCGATATTAAGCATGCAGGAATCTAACTATTACAATCGTATAATTTAATGTTGCCGACGTCATCATCAGAGCGAGAGCAGTGGTGGCCCGGTGGTAATGTCGTCAATTTACGAGTTGTAGGCCGTGGGTTGGAACCGAGGCAGGTGCTTTACGTATAAATAATTTAATCACCTCTCAATGAAGGAAAATATTGTGTCCTTGAACCAGAAATTCGAAGACATGTTACATCTACCAACCCGTACTAGGCCCGCGTGGTAGATTATAGTGCTCTCTCTCACAGAGGCCTGTGTCCCAACAGTGGGAACATTATAGAATGATTATGCTATGTCATCATCTGCCTAGGCTTTTCCCAACTATTATGGGATCAGCTTCCACGTCTAACCGGATACAGCTCAAACCAGTATTTTACGAGGGTCGACAGTTTAAACTCCATAACCTAGTTACCTAATGGGTAAAAAGATACCCCTTTGGTAAGACTGGTTGTCAGAATGTTGGGCTTTTGACGACCCGTAACGACTGCCAAAAATGCACGAGTAACAGCTGTGATTAACAGCTTAACTTGCTTCGGAGGGACCCCGGCAAACAGCTGAACCTGATCGATCGGCCCTTTAATTTTGCGTATGTATTACATAATTATTTCTTGCCTGCTTATTACATTCACTAAAT
This sequence comes from Aporophyla nigra, assembly GCA_947507805.1. Lineage (NCBI taxonomy): Eukaryota > Metazoa > Arthropoda > Insecta > Lepidoptera > Noctuidae > Aporophyla > Aporophyla nigra. Next base: position 17,196,450 of record OX382292.1, read on the forward strand.
AAATATTCACAAATTAAATACGTGTTAACCATATCCATAATTCGTATCCGAATCGTTTACGTTTCAACTGACACCAAACAAACCGTTTACGGCTCACGCTTATTCGAGCGCGAAACCCTAAAAACGAGCCTACACCAACCTACACAGGTCTATACCGCTCTATACGTCCCTATTCCCCCCCATACCTACTCCACAGTACGTTCAAAGTACGTAACTGTAAATTAACATGTATAATTACACACAAACGGGCACGGAACCCTTTAGCGTTTACATGTTTTAATCCTGTTTCATGCGTTATTGGCGTTGTGCGGAGCCCTTTGTGCGGGACGCTCGCGGAGCCACGGTGCGTGTTTACGTAATTAGTGGGGATTTGTACTTTGTTTTAAGGGACGCTTGTAAGCTAGGTATCTATGTAGGGCTAGGTAGATTCTGTGGTTGTTTGTGAGAGGTGTTCACATAACGTGAGGGCAAATTGCGATGCGTTGGGCGCACGCGCAGTGAGTTTAAGCTTCAGTAGCAGTGTGAAAATGTGTGTGTGTTAATTTTAATAATCAAAGCATTCTGCCGAGGGACAATTCTTCAATTTTTAAGAACGTTTGCATTCAAATCTCAGTTTCAATATTTCAGAAATAGGTCCGGTTTCTTTATTTATTTGTAAAATAAATATTTCCAGTTACTATTTCTAGGTTTCAGAAATAGGTGTAATAACCTAAACCTACTAATACCTATTATAAATGTGAAAGTTTGTAAGTATGGATATTTTTTAATCACACAAAAACGGGTGAGCGAATTGGGATAAAATTTGGCACTCAAATAGTTTATAACCTGGATTAACACAAGATTTTTATTCCAGTGGCACGTTCTCGTAGCAAAATTTCTGATCTCCAAGCGGGCGAAGCCGCTGGCAAAAGCTAGTTTACCAATATTTTTGCCACTAATTGTTGCTGAGACGAAATTGCGACTACCTAGTCGGAATACTAAACGTAAAGACCTGTAGTCCAATACGTTTCAAAATCTTTTGAGCGTAATCATCTACGGGAGTTGGCCTTCAGATCAGCGAAGCAGAAGTTTGCGTTTTTATTTTTAAAGGAAACACAATTCAAGAATGATTATCGTAAAAATTATCTTGAACGGTCATTAAAAACTTAATTTTCATTAATGTAAATGCGGATTTTATTCATAAGTTTTTAAACATTCATTTTGAGTGCGAGTAGTTTGCAAAGTCATCCCACTGTAAAAATAAATTATAAACGTTCGCACGGCGACTAATCAAGCTGTACATCTACAGTATATGCTGACTTCTTATTCTACGACAAAATGTATCCAATGCGAGCTCAGCTAAAACTGGATATGTATAGCTTGTTATGTAGCCGTGTGTACAAATAATTTTTGATCAACGTAATAATTTGTTTTTAAGTTAATTTATATATTTGGTACCGTTTGAATAAATTTTAACTTAATTAATACATACTAAACTTCATATATTCATAATATTCAAGTATCGCACCCTAATCCTTCGTACGGTCATCACAGAAGGGTTGTGTAATGAAGGCGAATTTAATTGCTATTTTGTCGGTACCAGCGCCGTCCCACGGAGGGCTGTCTCGGGATCTATCCGTCCGTGGTCGTCTCATGTGCGCTAATCTGCGGATTTGGATGCTGGGCTGTCTCTGTCACTATAGCTTGCTCTGTGGGTTTTTAATGGATTAGGGACGTATGGTGTGCATAGATTTTTAGTTAATTGAATGATGAACGTATGTTAAATTTCAGTAACGTTATAGTAAAGTGTTTAGCATTCACTTTTCCTATATAATTATTAAGATAGTTTATTTTGTTAAGTTCCAAATTATAATCTTTTGTTAAAACTTTAAAACAAATAATATCCTTGACAGATAATGTAATATCACAGTCGATTTGTGTAGTTAAAAAGCAAATGTTCTGAAATAAACGCTTAGCTCACAAATAGGCTGATTCAATGCTCGTCGTAACCATTACGAACAAAATTTAAAGGCTTCATTTGATTAATTATTTGATGAATGTATGTAAAATATTGTAAAACATTTTAAAAGAGTAACTGTGGAGTTTATTCCCCATTCTTTTCCATACGGAACCACCTTTTGTAATGGGCAACTAGAATTAATTCTATTTCGATTTTGACTTCGCCCATTATTATTTTTACTAGCTTTTGCCAGTAATGCCCATGGCGACAATGATCCCGCGGCAATATATAACCGAGAATAAAGTACCCTAGGTGTTAATATAGGTCATAAATTATCTGTGTGCCAAATTTCATCCAAAACTGTTTTTTTGCGTTAAACTGTAACAAACGTCCATCCATTCATCCTCATAAAACTTACACATTTATAATATTCGTAAGATTTGGAGAGCAATGTTGATATTATTAAAAAATCGTTGTTCCAAAGCCTACCTAAATAATACCAATATAATACCAGCCTATTATTCACCTACTGCCGTGTTACATGTTAAACAATCAGGATTTCTTCCCTTATTCCTTGAAACATTTGATAAAATTGATACTAACCAAAAACAAACAGTACATACATCCATATTACACATTAATAATCCCTAAATATCATCAAATGGTATCAAAACAGACGCTTATATACCATACATAGACTCCGTATGCTTCGTCGTGGTATGTCGGCATGTACAAAGCGCGCCGCGCAGACCCTTTGATCTGCCGCACATACAGCCATACATACAGCCTAGTACATATAACCCTTCTATTTCGGTTTACCATCTTAGGGTTAAAATATCTTTAGAGATATACGAGTGGATCTGTTTTGGTGTTTAGTGAATTCATTTGAAGGGAAGATTATGGTGTGGGGGTGTATTTGAAGAGGTCGATACAGCTGTTAGGGTAGTGCTAGGTTTTCGGGGGATGAAAGTGAAAACGACGAAGTTTAGTGTATTAGGATATATGTAAGAGGTTTGATGGTTAGTTGAAACATAGAACGCGTTCATAATTTTCCATATTATCGTCAAGTATAAAAATATGAATATGTGAAATCGTGTAACTAATATCGAATTTCTACCCTAAGTTAATGATGTGTTAGTCGGGTCAAATTAAATTAACTGGCAATACTTTAACCTTGTGTTGGGTATCGAGATCGAAATTTAATGGAAATAAAATATATAAGTAACAAAAAAAAAAAATTGTCGCCTTTCGATGGTCAACAACAACGAGCTTTTTTACAGTGCCAGCTCTCTTTTAAAATTCTGTGTACAAAACTTTAGAATTCTTAGTCAAAGAGTTGAACACGTTAGTACAAGGAGAAATTGTGAAAATCCAAGTATGTCCCGACTTCAGCCGACAACAATGTATGAAAAACAGATAGTTTGTATGTATTCAGTGTCTATGTTCGCTGTTGGAGTCTGCGTACCCTGAATCTTAGGACAACATGGTAAGTATTTGAAAGATTTTTGATCGACAGAAGACAAACTAGTTGAGAAATGTTTATCTTCGTACTGGAACGCCATACAGCAATTAAACGCACGAACCAAAATAATTTGTACTTTAGCTCAATTCCAAAATTATGATTTAGGTCATTTCTCAGATTTATTTATTGATTCCGTGTACAACTTTCAGATTTTGTAAATTAAGAATTTAAACCAACCATAAACCATTGAAACCAAAACGGTATCTACATATGTGTTTTATAAGTTAATATGATTTAACTATGTTTTAAACTAGACACTTAGAATTAATATCGTCTGTCTGCTTCGATAAAAGCTTAGCGGCTGGGGTATTGACTTGCGATCAAAAAACGTCAACTGTTCGGAATTGATTACCTTCATAGCCCAGTGTATGTGATGAAAAGTGAAATGTATTTTTACTATGTATTTTCTAGTGTTTAATTAAATATATTTAAATAAATAACTAAATAAACCAGCGCAATTAACTATATGCCTTTAACAATCAATATAACAAACATATTTACACTTACATCCTATCTCTTAAATTTTTTAAAGATTTACAGAACCATAACGATGTTTTAAAATTCGTTAAGCTTTTTAAAACACACTAAGCGATTTGTGGTGCATCGCTTCTTTAACTACTAAAGATAAAAACAGCTCAATATACATATTGTGGTAGGTTTTCTTCCAAAAATCTTCTTCCTCGAGTAATTCAATAAATGACCACCGTAAATTTCCCCCAAAACCAAGGCGACGATCCTAAGGACAATAACTTACGTGTCCAATAAATAAATATTCAACACGGGTGCCATACATCTCACTAATTTACTACTCCTGATCCCCATAATAACCATCTATTCACGGGTGCCCGCGAGTAAATATCTCGCGACATTTTTCTTCGCCTTATCTTGAGAGTCCAGACTGGCCTCTATCCTTTTCCCTCTTAACTTGGGACACATCTATCTATCTCTGTCCCTCGGTATTTTATCACGGACCTCGCCACCTCCCTTTATTCAGTACGTTTTATTTAGTTTTCGCCCCTTAATGGATTTATTCGTCCTAGTCCTTTGACCTTGTGTTTGTCTCGCAGTTCGAAGCACCCATGATCTTATGGAGAAAGTAGGTGATGTGTTATATGGGAGTTTTGGACCAAGAAGTGTGGGATGACTTTATAAATGGTCGCTTGAAGACAGTTTGGACGAAACTTTGCGAGATAATTCGGGTATTCATGAAGTCTTTGAGATTCGGTTGTCGTGTCGAGTGAGAGTTTTCTGGGCACTGTGAAAAGATGGAAAGTTACGAACAGATATTTTTTTGTATTACAATAGCTTTTGACAGCGGCTTTGCCCGCGTATTATACATATATTATAAACCTTTTTCTTGAATCACTCTGCCTGTTGATGAAAACCGAATTAAAATCCATTGCGTAGTTTAAAAGATCTAAGCGTACAAACGCGGGAAAAGACTTTATTTTATATAATATTATGTAAAGATAACACATAACAGAGCGTTACGTCTATTTTCTAGGTAAGGGTAAGACGGACCTAAACTCATTCTTATTTTTTTTAACGAAATTCTCGATTTGAAAAATAAACCAATAAAGCACGAGTACCATGTGAATGCAGCATCCTAGGCACCAATTTCCATACAACGTTGTCGAAGATATTTTCTTTAAAGATATATTTTCTAAACGAGTGAAAAATGTGTTCTAAAATCTCAAAGGTGGCCATCACTTTAACGTCTATACTAGATATTATAATTTGAGTTATCTTTTTGATAAGCATGGGCTTAACGTATAATATTAATTGTACATCAAAATTCATGAGTGTGTCAATAAACAAAACTAAAGTGTCCACGAAAATGACTTAAACATAGACTATTACGATGCATCATGGGGTCATCATTGCACCACACGTAATAAATAAGGGGTCTTAACCGCCCTCGTGGGGGACGCGCAAATAAAATTAGTTACACTGCTTATCATCAAAAGACTTAACTGTGATGATATGGAACAGTTGGTTTATTTATCACTTATTAAAAGTGATTTGGTTTGTGATGAAGATACTGGATAGGATTTCAGGACAGTTCAGTTATACTTTTATCTGACTAAATTAAATTAATTCGAAGACGAACGTGTTAAGGAGTTTTTACTAACCAGTTTACAGAAATATAATTAACTAGCTTTTGCCAGCGTCATCGCCCTCGTATTATACATAATAAAACTTTATCTTGAATCACTCTGTCTATTTATGAACATCTAAGCGTACAGCACGCGTAGCATGACCGCCGTAGAAATGGGTTTTGTCGACGGAAGAATAGACAAAATTACAAATTGTAGAAAGATTAAAGACAAAATTAAAGATTGTAGAAAGATTTGTACCGTTTTATGCTGGCGTAGCATGACAATTCTATCTCTATTCTTCCAAGAATAGACAAAACCCATTTCTACGGTGGTCATGTTACGCGTGCTGACGCAGGAAGTGACTTTGTTTTATAATATGTGTAGATTTTGTACATTATATTTTTATTTGTATATCATATTATTTATTGGTTCATACTATAAGAATTTGATTCAGTCTTATATATATGTATAAAGTTTACAGTAATTTGTCATTAAAAAAACTTAAAAAAAAAATAACAAGCGACTTCCTAAAGAAAACACCACAAAGTGAAAAATAACTTTAATTTCGGAAGTCGGTCTCTTAGGATTTGTAATTAAGGATTTTTTGCAAAGTTTTTATTTTTAACTGTTTGGTAATGATAGATACCCCCACTAATCTAATCGCGTTATTCTTTCATTTGTCGCGCAAATACTTAATGCAAATTTAAGACTTATATGGTTTTCACATGGATCCCATGTCCGAATGGAATCGAATTAAAATGGGACCATTCGGGAAGCACCAGCTTTCAAATAAAAAAGAATCATCAAAATCGGTTCACCCAGTCAATAGTTATGAGGAACCAAACATAAAAAAACATAATTAAAAAAATACAGTCGAATTGATAACCTCCTCCGTTTTTTGAAGTCGGTTAAAAATAAAAATGTTTGCTATTGAAATGGATTGTTGGAATCACTCTACTAAGTCAAGTTGTTTAAAACCAGTTTGGTTGATTTTATCTTAATATACAACTGAAAATCTAAAGGAAATTATATGACAAAGACACGTCAAATATTAAGAGTAGTAGTAAGGTAAAGTTTTGGTCTCTATGAATGGTGAAAATAAACAATATTTGTGAAGCAAATGTCAGTAGAGACGGCGTGTTGAAATACGTACACGGATCTCTTAGTTAGTAAGCAATAATTAAATACATTGAGTTAAATAACTAGAGATGCAAACCTCAATAAAATGTGTCAAAAAACTGTTACCACTATTTAAACGCGACGACGTAACTTTGACACTACTAAACATTTAAAGTAAACATATATCTGTCTCACTCACACAAGTCGCAAGAATAATACTGGCGCTTAGATTAGAAAAAGATCGCAATATAAACATGTAATGGCGGAATGGGGTTGCCTACCCATGCGAAATTTTACCCCACTTTTAAGCCATAAAAACGTTTAATAAAACGTTATTCGTTAAATTATTTTTAAAATATTTGAATTATGTATTTCTTATTGAATGTGCGTCAGAAGTTTATCTCTAATGAAAATAATTAAGACATTTTCTTTTTGGATATGTTTTATTGATTAAATAATAGTGAAATCATACTCCGCTATGTAACATTAGTTTTGTATATTATTGCCTTTTAGACTCGTCGTAAGTGAATAATTTGCTTTATTAGACGCTTGTCACATGCTCGAATTAGTGGGAAACAGAGGGTTAATCGTGGAACTTTTTATCGGTAGGAATTGGTTTAAAATTCATAGTTAAACAACATTCATTGTGTTATTTACGTTGCTGAGCCGACAATTTATTCGAACAAATGACGCAATGGTTTAGAAACAATCGTCAATCCCATTCAGATTCTGACAAATTGTGCGTTTCGCAATGGTTTGCATCAAAGAAAACGTTTTATAACAAAAATAACGATAAAATAGAATGGAAGTATGTAAACGGTTTACAAGAAATTCAGGAAATTGAAGGGCTTAAAACAGGAAACAAACTAACTAACCGCCATATTTATTTCCGTACTGCATCTTTAGGCACCCTGCAACGATTTTATTATTTAAAAAAAAAAATTAAAATCCTTTATTCAATAAATTAAAAACTCCCACAAATGTGGGAAACTAAAACTAAGTTTTTAGTGGTAACACTGAACCTAATTTACAAAATTTTACATTTTATTGCGTTTTTACTTTGATATAAACACTGAAACAATAAACTTTCGTGTGGAAAGTAATTCCGGTTAATTTATTATGTTTTTGAGATCTTGAATCACACTCTTTCACAACGCATTTACCCATTTTGGGGATATTTTCTGCCACGTGTCACTCGGTTGGCGTCACATAGAGCACTGAACTGACGTCAGCTACGCATAAGGCTGTGGCCTTATGTCCAGTGGCAACGCTTTGACGCGGTAATTGCTAATCTAGTGTAACATATATATCAATGATTAAATATAAAACATTTTTCTAAAACTTCTTTCTTTTTTTTTCTCAAACTATTTTTCTTTTTTCTTTCTTTCTTTTCTTTCTTTTTTAAATACATAAAAAAGCTTTTATCGTGCATTGTCACGAGAACCAAACTTGTGTGCCAAATTTCAACTCGATAGCTATTTCACCCAATTCCACAGAAGTGGGTGAAATAAGGATTGCAAAATTTCAGGACATACAAATGAAGTTAAATAAAAGATTTTAAATATATAGAAACTACAAAAGGAACTACAAATTTACGGTTTTCGGATTTTTCCCTTTACTTGTGCTATATGGTATTGCTTCTTGCCAAATTTCAGGAATCTAGGTCAACGGGAACTCCCCTATAGGTTTTGATTCCCCTTGTGAGCGTCAAATATGTGCCAAAAACTGAGTACAAATGGCCGTATGTTTTTTTTACGTTAATTCAGAAGTTTGATTTTTTCACAGCTTGAAGGAACTGTAGATTTGAGCGTTCCCGAGATAAAAAGTCTTGACAGACAGTCAGACAGACGGACAACAAAGTTGTCCTACAAGGGTTCAATTTTTTCCTTTTGAGGTACGGAACCCTAAAAAGGTCAGGTGTACAGTCCATACCTCGCAAACGGCGCGCGTGTAACGCAGAAATGTGAAGAATGTCAGGTAAGGAATGAGTGGATTGTGGAAGTTGAGAAAATATTTGTATGCTGATTGATTTTTTCCGACAAAAGGAAAGGGGTTGTCAATTCGTCTGAATGTTTTTCTTGAAATGCACCGGCTTAGAATAGTTGCGTTTTGTATTTTTTTAAAGGTATAATTTGGAATAGAATGAAACTTGTCCAAAGCTTGTTATAGCTATCACACGCATAATTTTCTTTGTATACATTTTGTCTTTCACTTCTTCTTATTTTTTTTATTAATATGTGGACAATGGTGTGGGTTACATGTTTGTAATACTAAGTTAAGGATTCATTGTATTGCTCTTAGCATGTTACTGTTTTTTGTCCCTAATAAATAAAATAAAAATAAAATAAAGCAACGAGGGATGACTTGATTTAAGAATAAATGCAAGAAAGGAGGTAAGTACTGAGACGACGAGGGATGGAAGAAAAAACATGGTGCAGCTAGCCCAAATCATGTTGAAATATGGTAGAGTTTGTTGAATAAACATATTCTTGGAATCGACTAAGGTTTAACTTTCGGATAGTTTAAATTAAAAATTTCGTGGCAGAAAACCTAAGTTAAGAACCAAGTTATTAAGTAAATGGAATAGGATTAATCAATACTATCTCCCGCTATTATAATGGCAGACATGGAAGGTAATGAAAAGGCTTTCTTTCCGATTTTAAGTTTCAATTATTTACAGCGTCTACTTTTAAATGAAAAGCCACAACTGAATGGCATTTTAAAACTTTTGATCCGATAAATAATATTTTAAACTAGCTTCTGCCCGCGACTTCGTCTGCGTCAAATTTCTGCTCCCCTGCATCCAATTGCCTGCCTGTTTTCATTCATTTTTCGTTGCTGCTCCGCTCCTTTTGATCGTAGCGTGATGTTATATAACCTATAGCCTTCCTCAATAAAGTGTTTTTGGTATGGCACCGGCTAACTTTAACCACATTCCTAATTCCATAAAAAAGGAACCAGTAACAACTTTCAAAAAAAGACTAACTTTACTTCTTGTAGATAAATCTTACTACTCCGTATCCGCTTTCCTAGATGATAAATTTTCGTTGTAAATATATCAATGTTTGACACTTACTTTGATGTTTGAACTGCATCAATATTTGCATGCCAAAGTGGTAGAATGTACAAGGATTCCTTAAATCATATAATCACCTTATTGTAAATGCCTACATTCTGAGCAAATAAAATAATATTCTATTCTAAAAAATAAATAGGCTGCCCAATACAAAAATATTTTTTCAATTTGGACCAGTAGTCCTGAGAATACCGCGTTCAACCAAACAGTCAAACAAACTCTTCAGCTTTATAGTATTAGTATAGATTATTTTGTTTAAATCATGTTAAATAATTGTGATTTAGAATTGATCAGACATTCAACGGCAAGGCTATAGCCAAATTGCTTAGAAGAACTTTTTGTGAAGAACTTGGTTTTGTTGAAATGTATGATTTAAACAGCATCGTGCCTGTTTGTCTCCAAAGGTAAGGCGTCTGCAGTACACCTTTTTTTTTCTAGTTATGTTTAAGTCACGTATTAGGGAGCGAGCCTATTGCCATGAACCGAGCACAATTTTTTTATATTAAAGATTTAATAATGATGAAATGAAATAGAATTTTTTGAATGAAGATTTTCGATTAATAATTGTGGCTAAGTACACGGTGCACAGGTCGATAGATCAGGTTAAGTTATACTTGCCGCGGTTGGTCGGTAGATAGGTGACCGTCTTTACACACCGAGACCCCTCCGTGCCTCGGAAAGCATGTTAAATTGTTGGACCCGGCTTTGATTCGTAGATTTTTGACACTCGTTATGGGATGTCAGAAGCCTGAGACTCTGACCACCAGTCTTACTAAGGGGCCTCGTATTACCCAGTTAGGTAGTTACATAGAAATTACTGACATTCTGCTGCAGGCTGCAGCCAGTTCATCGTGATCATGATTTCAGCCGTAAGACGTCCACTGCTGGACATTGGCCTCCCACTTTTTGCTTCAGCTTGGCAGGTGGGTTGACGATCGCAGTATGGTGGTAAAATGCATAGAGAACGCTGCTGCCCATTCTCTAGTAAGTCCGTTAGTCGCCTTTTTTGACAACCACGGTAAAGAAATGGGGTGACTGGAACAACTGGAAGCCAATACCAATATGGTTGGGAAAGACTTGGTAGATGGTGATATCAATTCATGGATACCATAGTCTACTTTGAAGGTATTGTGTTACCACGAAAACAACAGTTCATTTAATAAACAGTTTTACAAAGGTGTCAAGAGTGAGTCGGTATCAAAAGCTTTGTTACTCTGTGGCACAAAGCTGTCTGTCTTTTACCTCAAGTACTGCCGCCGGCACCACTTTGTGTTATCCAATTACTTGCCCGGAGCTTTACCTACGGTTGGCTACTGATAGAGGGATTTGTTGTCAATCTACCTACCTGTATAACAATCTCGTAACGGCCCCGACTTACAAGTTAAAGGTCGTGGGTTCGAACCCAAGCAGGCACTTTACTTTGTGTAAATTATTTCATAACAACATTAATGTATTTTACACCTAAACCTACCGGAATAAATTCTCTAAATGATGAAAACTGCATCAAAATCCGTACTAGTTTATTTAAAAGAACAACGCGGTAACAGACAGACACGAAAATCGAATATAATTTTAAATGCGTAATGGCAAATGACAATCTGACCGCAATTTTTGAATACTCCAGAAATTCGATACCCCGGAAACAAATAGCCAAACAATTATTTTAATATGTAACACCTTCGCGGAAGGTGTCAGTCAGTCGGCCATGACACAGCCTGTCGACTGACGGCTATCGGCTTACGGCTTTACCGGCACTTTCACGCACTGGCGAGCCAGTAATGGAGACAGTGGCACTTTCCAATTATAATTATATTTGTTAAGTTACTATTTATTTGATAAGTTACATGTCAGTTAGTATCTTACTGATATTGTGAATGTGAATGTTTGTTACTCAATCATGCTAAAATGACTGAATGGATTTTGATAAATTGTGGCATACAATGATATTATAACATGAATTAATACATAGGATACTTTTTATATAGGTCGTATGTTCCCGTGGGATAAATATCGTCCTCCACGCGGGCGAATCCACTGGACAAGCTAGTTAGTGAAGAGCTTGCCTAAAGTAATTGATGGACGACTTTTCACGTGACCGGGCTGGCCTATTTATTGGCCAAGGAATCAACATTGCAATGCTGCCAGCCTTTTGAGCATTTAACTTATTGTTTTTCTCATCCCTTTTTAGGGTTCCGTTGCCAAATGGCAAAAAACGGAACCCTTAAAGATTCGTCATGTCTGTCTGTCTGTCTGTCCGAGTATGTCACAGCCATTTTTTTCCGAAACTATAAGAGCTATGCTGTTGAAAGTTGGTAAGTAGATGTATTCTGTAAACCGCATTAAGATTTTGACACAAAAATAGAAAAAAATAATAACATTTGGGGTTCCCCATACATAGAACGGAAACTCAAAAAAAATTTTTTCATCAAACCCTTACGTGTGGGGTATCTATGGATAGGTCTTCAAAAATGATATTAAGGTTTCTAATATTTTTTTTTTCTAAACTGAATAGTTTGCGCGAGAGACACTTCCAAAGTGGTAAAATGTGTCCCCCCCCCGTAACTTCTAAAATAAGGGAATGATAAAACTAAAAAAAATATATGATGTACATTACCATGTAAACTTCCACCGAAAATTGGTTTGAACGAGATCTAGTAAGTAGTTTTTTTTTAATACGTCATAAATCGTACACCACAATTTACCATTCATTCAGTCAACTCAAATATATATATATTTTTTTAACATTTAATTTCATAAACATAAACCTTATACATAAACCGTGAATACCTGCAGGTTTGTACGGAACCCTCGGTGCGCGAGTCCGACTCGCACTTGGCCAGTTTTTTATATACTTGTACATGTTAATATTTAAAGACTGTTCGTTTCTTAGTTATGCTTGTATACAATGTATTATAATGTGGAATAGATGTAAGTAATTAAAAATTATCAATAAAAATATGAGTAAATTCAAATGAAGACAAAAAACTTATGGCGTTGGCGCAAAGCAGCCCAAAACTGCGATCGTGGTGTCGATTTCACAAAGTGCACACGGTAGAAGGCAGTCACGTAGGTTGTGAATAAGATAGAAATGCGACTGGATGGATTCAAGGTCACATTGCGTAGAATATCGTGGAAAATCTCGAGTTTTTATCTAACAGATACGATAATACATTTTTATGAAAATTCTTCTAACAAAGCGTCCGCTTTCGCTAGAAATAACACGAACGTTCTTTTGTTTAAGACATCGCACAAATCGTTTATAATTGGTTCTCAGAATCGAAATTAAAAATTCCATATCTCTAAACGGCTGCAGCTATGTGGGTGTACCAGAAAAATTCTCAAAGCCGCCTAATTGGATACAGAGTACAGACCACTACAAAGGGGGATGTTTCAGATAAAAATGAAAATTAAATCTTCCAGGCGGATGGGCAGAGTAATGTTTTTGACGGTGCCGTAGGCGGGCGTGTCCCCCCGCGGTCCTCCCTCCCCCTCTTCCCCCACACTAGGGGAGCCGCAAATCGACTATCAAAATGCTGGTGAAAAAGTTTTGTTGCGTTGTTCTCAGTGACCGCCCGCCACACGCTTCCCTATGTTGCGATTTTGCGATTTTATTTTTTCTGTTAATTTGCTGTAGCCGTGTGCATATAATATGCGTTGTATATGAGCATGTTTGTCCACGCTGTGCACTTCATTTGCTGTTATTGATTATGCATAATGTACGGTTCGGGTTGATGTGCTTTTGGATTTTAAACTGGGCATGTTATTCTGGTTGTATTTTTACTTGATGACATACAATAAGTATGACGCCTTCATTAGAACCTGACCAGAGCTAACTTTACTGTGATGTGTTATCACAATTATTAATAACAAATTCAAATTGGTTGTTAGTTTGGTATAACTTTATAATAGTTGCAGTGGTAGACCGTAGACAAAGATGACGGGACGAGCTGGACTACTACCAAAAGCATTGCCAGCACTGGCCAGCACTAGTGAAAGACGGAAGTGTTTGGAATGGTGGCCTTTGCCCTGCAGTGGATCAGGGCAGGGTACTTAGATAGATCTTGTTATTACTACTAGGGAAGTAGTAGAGTTTAAATAGTTGGGACATTAATTTATTTATGCTTGAAAAGTGAAATATATGTTTAGCTTTTATGATAGACAATTCTATAAGCAGCTATTCCTGAAAACACAACAACACAGAGAAAACCCGTAACAAAATGCACAAAAAAAAAACACTTTCAAATCGAAATAATTAAATGATTCCACTTACTTTTCTTCATCGCCGTCATATCGCCTCCGTTGCAGCTAATAGCCTGGGGGCCAGGGCTCAGACTATGCAGCTGGTAGGGCGGGGTCCTGGCATCAATCTGCGCTGGCCACGGGGCCCGGGGCCAGGCCGGGGTTGCACCCGGGGCCCCTAGCAGTCGCAGGCGCTCATAAACCGGGGTTGAGCATTCTGGGGATGGTTGCTGGTTGTTCGCTTTCTCTTTCTGGGCTGCTAGGTTGCGGAGCACCCGGTTTATTGAAGAGACCTGGGAATGAGGGTTTGGGTTAATAGGTGTAAGAAGTTAATGGTACAGATAGGGACAATGTTGTTCTACCAGTTGAATTACACAGGCCAACAAAATTTAACTAAACTTCTTAACCAGAAACTAGACTATAAATTTCCGAAGGTTTTTGATGCGCTGAATCCAAATCTGGCCTCAGAATTGCTCTAGCACGTCAGGTTTCTGAGATATCCTAACCTAAAAGTGCAAAAGGTACCGTTTTTGCCCGATTTTGAGGTTATGTAGACTCATTTTTTCTAAAACATAAAGGTTACCATATTAAAGAACAAGTCTTGCTCTTTCAAACGCCGTTGAGTTTGCTCAAATTTTTTTTTTTCGCTGAGACCAGATTTGGATTCAGCGCATCGAAAACCTTCGGAGATATACAGGGTGTCCCAAAAATCAACGTCAAGCCGAAAACGGTTGATAGGCCAGGTGGTGACAGTTATCAAAAAACAAATAAAAAAATCTAAGTTAAGCATTTTTTTTTTTCAGTACAGTCAGTTAAAGTTTGGCGATGTAATAATTTTTAGTACATGGGAATGAGCAAAAAAGTGATGTTTTCTTTTAAACTGAGGTAGTTGTGTTTTAATTTTGGACTGTAGTTTACTGAAGGGTTATTAAGGGTTACATCACTAACAAAAAAAAAAAAAAATGTCAATCATTTGAAAAGTACTTAACTTACATTTTTTTCGGCTTGACGTTGATTTTTGGGACACCCTATAGTCTGGTTTCTGTTTAAAAATTTTGTCGGTCTGTGTTATGCAAGCCTGCAACAGGAGATATCTCGACTGGATGCTGTTAAATTGTATAGTGAGACATGGAAAAAATATTTTGTAACAAAATTGCTACGAAGCTCGATTATTGACAATAGTCTTTTGGTACTGAGCAGGAACCTACTGGGTAAACTGCTGGAATCACTATGGATGAATCATCATTATTTCAGCCGAATGATGTCCACTGCTGCACATAAGCCTCTCGCAATTAGGGGGGATTTGCCATAATCTCTATGCTTGGCAGGCTGGTTGGCGGTTGCCGTAAGGTGGTAAAATTCATAGAGAACGCTGCTGCCCATGTTCTAGTAAGTCCCTTAGTCGCATTTTACGACACCCACGGACGGAAATGGGATGGAGCTATTCTTCACGTCCGGCTCCACAACGGACGGACTACGGACGAATGGAGAACACCTATAGTGAAGGACCACAATTGGCGATCTCAGTTCTATTCGAAAGGGTATGACTATCGCGAAGACGTCTTATAGAGAAGTGCGGAAGAAAAAGACATTTTCGCCGACCCCAAATAAATTGGGATAAGGGTAGGAGAATAATGATGAGTTGCATACGATTATTCTGTGTACCGATAATAGCTTACAAGAAGATCCTGATGACGTAATGTCTCCACTTGAGTCACGAATTTTATCACGGTTTTTGTTCCCAAACTGTGATAAAAATGTGTGACTCAAGCCTATCACAGTAGGACGTGCTCGCGCCACTGGCGTAAGGAGGATGGATCAAAAAGTAGCAATTAGCGCCGGTGTAATCTAATTACAATATCGCTAAGCTAGGTGTATCGTTACCACAAACAAACTCTCCTATTAGCTTCATATGTATGTTTGTATGTAACGGAAACTTTAAACATGGTTTTGACCCCCTTCAAAACGTCGGATTAACTCTTTCTCTCATATTTATCAAGGACAGATGACAATACAATAATTTTTCCATTATCCCTGCTAGGGTTACCAGGATAGCAAAAACTGTCTTCGAAAACTACGCTGACATACGTCACAAAATAAGAAAACTATGGAAGCGTTTTTTAGTTTTTTTTTTTTTTTTTAATAAAGAAACGTAACACGATCATGCCTTACAGCCTAATTCATCATCCATACCAACATTGAAAACAAAAAAAACACTGACCCAATTTTTGAACATCGATCGTATTCCCAGAAATTACAGCGATTAATGAGAAAGGTCGAGGTTTGATAACAAAATAAGGATAAAACCTATTGGCTGGATGAGTGAGGGCCTGTGCCATGATACCCGATGTTTATAATAAAGGGCAGTGATGACACGCGATCGGAAGGGCGTGATGTAAATTGATTAATAAAATTGAAGATGTTTATTGAGCGTTTGAGATGTTTGGAGTTGGTTTTAAATATCGAATTATATTATTTATTGATTTTTTATGAACATTCCACGGTAGTATTCCAGCTATACAATCTGTAAATGAATATTAATTCTATTAAAATAAATGTTAATTTGTATTAACAAATTATGTAATTAATTAGTTCAGAATCGTTATTGAATCGATTTCTGTAATTTTTTATCCCGAAAATAATTTAAAAAAAACTACGTAAATTATAGTCACACTTAAACGCAGTAAAGTTATCAAAGAAAATGGACGAACTACTTACTATATAAGACGTATGGGACTGCCTGCATAGATTTGGAATGTGACCAGAATTTCATCCCACAATCAGTAAAACTGATTTAATTTATAAACAATATTAAGACCGGACGTAAAGAATAACACCACCCCATTTCTTCCCGTGGGTGTCGTAAAAGGCGACTAAGGGACTTACTAGAGAATGGGCAGCAGCGTTTTCTATGCATTTTACCACCATACTGCGATCGCCAACCCGCCTGCCAAGCGTGGCGATTATGGCAAAACCCCCCAAATTGGGGGAGGCCTAAGTCCAGCAGTGGACGTCTTACGGCTGAAATGATGATGATGATGATTAAGACTTAATAGTAAAAATACAGTGTATGCATTATAATTATAACATAATATTCTTGTTAGGATATTTATTGGTGTGCGTTAATTTGGGGACATGTTGTATATGCTAGCAGTAGCAAGGCAAGTCTTCTTAGAATAAATATACCTATAATTTTTTCTCATTGGCGTCTTATAGGCACAACACACAATAGCATTGCGACGTCGCATCGCTTAAAACATCGTGAGGAAACCGGCATGTCTTAGAACCAAAAATTCGAAGACATGTGACATCTACCAACCCGCACTGGGCCCGCGTGGTGGATTATGGCCCACTCCCTCTCACCGAGAGGAGGCCTGTGTCCCAGCAGTGGGAACATTATAGGCTGATGATGATGATCGCATAAATCGGGAAGGTACCCGAAGAGTTACTTAGGAATTGCCGAATGCTTTGCGATTTCGCACTGCTTTTATCATTCGGTTACTAACGATGATATACCTAACAATTGTGTCCTTCCACCAACATCATCATCATTTCAGCCGAAAGACAAACTGCTGGACATGGGCCTCCCCCTGTGGGTGGGGGGCTTGCAAACAATGACCACGCTTGGTAGGCGGGTTGGCGATCACAGTTGGTATGGTGGTGCTAAAATGCTTAAAGAATGCTGCTGCCCATTCTCTAGGATGTCCCTTAGTCGCCTCTTACGATAAAGTACCCACGGGAAGAAATGGGATGGTGCTATTCTTTACGTCTGGCACCACATGGCACTCCAACCACAGAACTCATTCCGCCAACACCAATATTTTTTTTGTTTAAGGAGACTGCGCTAACTACCGTAGTAGTCCGCGATTTAAAAATTTTCGTACGTTTCTTGCAGAATTATTATTTCATAGAAGTCATTCAATGAGAGTAAATGAACTTAGAATTCTTATTTCTTTATAATTCTGTTACGGCATATTTTTAATAATATTTTGTTCAAATTACAGCTATAAAAAACTTTTTTACAAAAAAAAAACAACCGACTTCCTTAAAACACTACAGTCAAAGTGAAAAATAACTTTAATTTCGGTAGTCGGTGTCTTAGGATCTGTATTTATGGTTTTTTGCCACCGACTTCCGAAATTAAAGTTATTTTTCACTTTGTAGTGTTTTAAGGAAGTCGGTTGTTTTTTTTTTGTAAAAAAGTTTTTATTTTTAAATTTTTAGTTGTGGTAGTCACCCTGCACTAATTTCAAACAAACAATGCATATTTATGCGATAGCAGAAATCGCGGTTGATTTCCTGTCATTTTTTAAAGAGTTCCGGTGTCTGTCTCCCGAACTCATCATCAGATCCATATGAAAATTATATGGGACCATTTCGGAATAAACCCCTTTCGAACAAAAAAGAATTTTGCAAATCCGTCTATATATGACGGAGTTATGGCCGAACATACATAAAAAAAAAAAAAAACATATAAACATCCGAATTGAGAACCTCCTCCTTTTTGAAGTCGGTTAAAAATAGCAAAAAACCGTTAGTAAGATTTTAGTTTCGAAGAAGGCTACCCTGGAGCTTGCACCTTTGTTTTTTTGGATGGGAAATCATCAAATGACTTCTCCCGCTCCGCCCAGAGCGGGAGAAGTCATTTGATGATTCTCCATCAAAAAAAAAAGAGCAACGGGTTAACGTGCTTTCCGTTTCTTAAGCTCGTTTTTTTTTTTAAGCACGGAAGGGTCTCGAAATAGATGGTCACTTATGTGACCATCTATTGTGTGTGAGACTTTTACTAACTAAAACCCACCCGTGTTCCTTCAGTTGCCCATGTGCCAGGGTCACGGTATCTCTTTCGAACAATCTCGCGACACCCTGGCGCTTGCACCTTAAATTATACCTCTGGCAATATTCCTTTCACGTACGTCATCACGGTGGTCTTTGACGAAGTTCAAGTAGCTATCATTATTATTAATGAATCTGATAAGAATCTATCAACATGCTATTAACAGATTTATTTCATGATACTGTCAAGTGTCACCAATGGGTAGGTCTGTTGGAGCGATGAAACCAGTTACTTACCAATGCCTCATGTTGACAGATGATTGTTTCCTGTTAATGGTGACCAGTAAAATCAGCAGGAATAAAACTATATTGATTTGAAAGCAAGTTATTTCCATGGTTTGTCTTCATAATATCGGTACATGATTGAGATACGCGAGCGCAATGGCAAGTAGGTCCCTAAATATGCGCCATCAAAGATTCAGCAGTTAGGAAGGTAAAGTTAACGCTACCCAAGCAAAAGCCTAAAGTTTTTTCAGCCCACCCAAACTCCCAAAAATATGAAACAAAACCGAATATCACCTCGCCAACTGTCACCACGGCATATGACGCGACGTAGTAACTTAGACGTAGGGCAGGAAGGCAAGGTAAGACGATAGACGGTAACCCGAGACGCGACTCGCGGTGGTCCGAGCACCGTCGTGACTGGCATATGACGGAATGCCCGATGGACCGAGAAAGCGCGCCACGTTTGAAAAACGAACGCTATTTTTTGTTTTTTACTTATATTTTTTTTCAAGTCTATGATTAGTGTTGTTGACAGTTCGAATGTTGATTTGTTTGATCGTTTGAGTTTATGAGGTTGGTATTTCTTTGTGAAAAAAAAAAAAACTAATACCACTTTGCTGTATTGACAAAGTGCTAATAGTTTAATTTATTTGGCTTTTATCTTGCAAACGAAAAAAAACAATTTTCTAATAAATATTACCAAATAATTTAAAAAAGGAAATTAATATTTCCATTCACATTTATTCAAATGAAAGACTTATTCGTTCAGAAAATTATAACAAGACGCATAATTAAAAGTCTAACGACTGACGTCTGTGACATTAAATAAAATAAAAAATTGCTAGAAAGGGTTGAAGTTTTCTTACAAATGAAATGGAAATTTTTAACAAGACGTTTGTTGAAGAAAGCACGCTGCGAAAGAATCAATGATTCGAGCCAATTAAATACTTATTTGTTGTTATTCTGTTTGTTAATTGGCAACGCAGTAAAGATTTCATCGTGTCATGAAATAAAGAAAATTGATGACGCGTTGTAATAGCAAAATAATGAATTGCCTTGTTTAATTTCAATTGTTTTCTTAAATTCTTTTGTAAAGTTAACTTGGTTTTTAAAACCCTTGGTGTTATGGATTTCAAAATAATACTGCAATACTTATATTGTTTGTAAAGTATGACCAAGTAAAAAAATATAAATCAAGATCCGCCCACAGGATGCGCCGAAGCATGAAGATAACGGATAAGAACAACCGCAAAATGAACAAGTGCAAAGAAAATTACACTTTAATTTATAAAAAAACAACATATTTAAACTAGCTACCTACAATATTTTCCAGCCAAAAAACATTACCCCATAACAGAATTTCATTACGCATAGATATAAATAAGCGACCCGTTCGCAAAGTGTGGCCATGTGTGAAAACAGTCTGCGCTGTCCGTTTGTAAAAAAATAAACTCCACGCAAAGTACAAACGTGTAAACAGTCCCTTAATTCGAATTACACACACCGATTGACTTGTTTCAACGATTGTACTCGACTAATACACCAATTAGTAAATAACCCTTTTAGTAAATATGTTTATATGTACACGGATTAAATTTCTTTAGATGCATGAACTTAGACAATGTACAATCGACAATACGTGAATACGCGCTCATTTCATTTGAGTAATTCTAAATGCAGTTTTTTGTGGTTTTAAAATTAAATATACGGTTAATTGATTTTATTTATTATTTAGTCCGGTTTTTGATTCCCAGTAGCTGGGAATTTTGGGATTAATGTCTACTTATGTGGTTAATCTTTTCTAATTTCACGAAAGGGTAAGCTCTCCCACGTTATGTACAAAGCCAGACATCGAAGCGTTTGCTGTTAAAAGCATTAATATATGATTCTAAATTCTGACGTTATTCGGGTCGGAACTTGCCAAAAGATTTAGGATATCATACAATGTTTCTTCAGGATTAAGGACTTTCATACCTTTTAACTTTAATTTTAAAGCCGGCTATACCGGCTTTGAAATGAAAATCGATGAGTCTGTAAAGACTCAATTATAGCCCCTTATCTGTAAACGCCACACAATTACTAATTATAAAACATGTATGATGAATGCGGACGTACGTCAACTTTTCTTCACAAGAGTTAGAAATTTTCTCTAAAAAAAGAAAATTCAAACCGCCAATCAAGGCGTTTCGCGGCGATACAACGAGCGACGCATTCTGAATACAAAATAAATTACATTAGAACGTTTCGTGTCGTGTTGGTACCTATCAAACGGCACAGTAAAAAGTATGAAAGGTGCCCCCTAAATACCGGGTGAGGTGAAGCGCGAAAATTATCTTATATTTGCTCAGACGCCGTGAACGTAGGGCGAGAATACTTTTCAATAAGCTTAGAGAGCGTTTTTTTTTATTTAGCGAGACCCATCTTGTAAAGCGCGGAGCGTTGTGTAAAACGGAACGCGCAAATAGAGGGTTCCCTATTGATCGATTCGATTTCTCTGATTGCTGCATAAGTTTTTTATTAACGGTAATATGATTTTCTTGTTATTTTATTTTTATTAGTTTGCCATCTCGTTTTTTTTGTTTCTTAATTTCTATCTAGATGTGAAACCAGCGTTTTATTTAAAAATACTGAATGAATAACTGGGTATTTATTATCACTCTAGTTTCAGCGTAGCGAGTACGCTTCAGGCAGTATTTTTTACTTTTCCATTTGTAAGCAGTTCGAAATACATAATTTCTTTATAATTTCATTAAAATATTTCTTTTCTACGAAGTAGTTTGTTTTTCGACACACTACAACACATTTTTATACAGTATTTTAAAGATAAACCAAAGAGTTTCCTCTATCTAAAGCTCGTTTACTCCACTCACCATTTTAATGTGCAAAAAATAAAAAGCAGTGCATTACTCCGGTATTGTTAAGTACAGAAGGGTCCCCTACAAAAGGCAACCTGCTGTGTCTATTGTGCGCCAAAGTCGGCACTTTGCGAGTCAATATTTTGGGTGAGTCAGTGACTCCTCACTAGAAAGTAGAAAGACTCCTTGACATCTCGCCGTTTCGCAAAGTAAGCGAACAAATGCGCACCTCTATTCGCTATTCGTTGCATTGATTATACTCTTTTGTCTTTGGCACTTTTTGTGCGTGGCAATCGAAATTTTTGAAATTGGAGTGCATTTTTGTTTTGCTCTTTCATGCGATTTCTATTCTTTTTGAAAGGCAAATATTGGATATTGAATTTTATGAGCACTGTGGGTGTTCTGCTGGCAATATACAAGGTAATCTGTTGAGATGGGTCATTATAGGAAAATCTGCAATATCTAGAGGTAGAGTTTCAGAAAGGAATACAGTATAAGTTATTGAATACAAAAAAGAATTACAAAAATAACTTTATGTAGCAATCTGTTAAGGCTTAGCGAGAGGACTTATTATTAGTAACTACTGTCTACATTTTGAATAGTATTATTAATTTATGGTTATAAATTCACTCCCGGGCAAATGCGACTTCACTGTCAACGTATTATAATCGGCGACACCGGCGTTGCCGGTATAATTATAATAATAAATAATAAATTAATTGGAAATAAAAGTGACCCATGAATAAATTAAATAAGAAAGTGCAAAACAACAATAAATTCATCAGTCGACAATAGATTTGCAGGACAAGAAACCCAACGCAAGACCGCCCTGTGGAAACCACAACACCGCCTCCCAATGCTTAGAAAAAAAAAACTTTCCCGCCCATACGAGATGACAGCTAAAGTCAAAACTGCAGTTAATTCGAGTGATTCCCACGATTCGTAATTTAAATTTAATTGTCGTTCTATTATGCCAAAGAAATAGGTCAATAACGTAAGGAGTTCATAAATGGCATTGTTTGATTGGGACTTATAGGAGTTATAGGCAGTTTGTCAATACGTCTGTGCTTTGTGGCGCGGTGGGGGGTGTCCTGTTGGCACTCAATAATGTTCTGTATTAACTTAAGGCGATGTGTACGAACTACAATAGTGTATTCGGAATCGTTTGAGGGTGAAATGATATGCAGAGATTTATTATTAGTTCTCATAGGTGGGGTGATTCGTGTAAATGCTTCTAGCTTCTAAGATGTATTGTTTGACAGTAAATTGAAATATTGACGGTTAAATGTTTTTGGAGAATTTCGACTTGATTGATTTTATTAATGGTTGAAAGGAAGTGGCAATCTGATACTTGAATGTGGGCATTGAACCCTCACTTAATATTATTAAATTACTGGGTAACATTGCAATAGTTATGAATAATAATGTCCGTGTTAGAAATAATCTACTTCCATCACTTCTTATAGTTAGTCAATACACTATTTATATTTACTTAAAAAAAAAGCAAATAAACAACGGCCAACAGGTACCTAAATCAAGTGACCAAACATCAAATTCACGCTAAGCAAGCATCAATCGAAGCATACAAACTCCTTGTTACATTCTACATTCGAAAATAAGTGTGATTCTCCCGCGTTTTTCCCGTCATGGCGGCAGGACGCGATTTTCCACTAGATGTGTTGCCAGAATAATAAAATCCCGACAAAAATACTTCGGACCGTTCTCGTTGGCGTAAAATTGATTATTGATTTATGTGTATATTATATTTCTGTGAAGATACGGGTGTCGTCTTGTCACGTTTGTTCGCTATAAAATAATAGGGAATGGCGTGTGACGAAATAATTTGTATGGTAATAAAATTTTACGATATGATACTATAATGACCTTTATAGGAATACACATCAACAGGAAATATTGTTTTTTGCTGACTGTGCACTCAATTTTCTGATTTGTAGAATATCCAACTAAGAAAAAAAAAGCTTTGGTTTCTAAGTAACTTCGTACTAACGTCTTCAACCTCCTACACAACCCGTCTTACCCTTCCTATCTGCGTGAACGTTTTTCTTACGCTCGCCCTAGCGATGCACTGTGCAGATCACACCTTAGATCCCTCCTTAAATCCCAACCCCATAAAACCAGTTATTATTCCTATTCCTTCTCTGTTCATGCTGTTAGATTGTGGAACTCACTTCCGCCTAGCATTCGAGATCTAAAAACTATTTCCCTTTTCAAATGTCGAGTAAAAGAGCATTACCTTTCCTCATAATTGTGTGTATTTATGTATATATTTACGTTTATTTTTATATTTTAGCTTTATGTATTTATTTAAGTATATGTTAATTTCTTGCATTATATATGTATAAGTATATTTTAGTTTAAGACTTCATATATTCATATCTCTCTTCTTGTTTTCACACACTATTGTCTACATTTCTTTTTCATTTCTCCTTTCGCAGGTCTGCTGGAAGAAATTTCTTAAGAAATAAGCAGTACCTTTGTACTCAATTGTTTTAATATGCCTTATCACTCTGTTTTTTTACTGTGTGTACATAAATAATAAAATAAAATAAAAAATAAATAAATTGTAAGTCAATGCAGTTCTAATTCGTCCCTTTAGTAACACTAACGTAACTCGACTTTATTGATTTTTTTGAGTTAAGTTTACCATCTATCATAAAATAACTAAGGAGCAATTCTCGTAATTTTACATTCAGTTTGATCTCAGTATCAGCCTGTCAAAAATACCTCGACTATCCATACATTTTTGACAAGTTTTTGACATTTTATTGTTGCCGAAGTGACACTGCGACTAGATTTTAACCGTTTTTAATTATGAGAATTGGCCTGCAGGTTCTATTTTGTCACAAAGACACGTAAGTATCTCGATGACAGTTTATTTCTTACTCTATTTCTCTGGTTGACGGGATTTTGGCGACAGCTCTGATAAGTAGTAATTATATTCTCATTATTGTATCGTGTGCACATTTTTATCGGTTTTCTCAAATTGGACAAAATCGAAATACTTTTTCTGTTACTAAGTGGACGAATTATAAATTGCAAACGCGTATTTTGGTTTTTGTTTTCACTAACGCCATGATAGATATTACTAAAGGTTTCATTAATTTTCCCTTTCGAATTTAACAGTGCATGAACCATCCTTTCAAAAGTTCACGGAATACAAAGAAAAAAGAACAAAAAATAAAAATTAGCTCAAAAGCACTTCCTTTCGTAAACAAAAGAATAGTTTTAAGTGTGAAATATGGCAAAATAATGAAGCGAAAACATACTGGGGTCAATATAATTAAAAACCTAAATCTTTGTGACTCAACCAAATGGCAAAAGTCAATTGTGTTTACTTGGCGAACCGGCCTCGAGTCGATAATAATGATTTTAATGACAATAATAGTCGGAATTATTATTATCTAAATAATATAATAGTGTATTATTACAGTCGGCACGGGGATGAACGCTCGAGTGAATCAGAATGACAACTTTTCAACGGTTTTTTTCTTTATTTTTAGAAACAGTTTCGTTCTTTTTGTTTGATATTGTTAACAATTGGAACACATAAGAAAGTAGATTGTAACGACTTATTTATTATTTAGTTTCTCGATTTGAATTAAATCTTTGTCTAAGTAATATCATTTCGCATTTTTTTTTCAGAAACTAAGTTTCATTTAACAAAAATAAGTTTGTCCTAACAAGTAATATTTTTGAAAATAATCACGTGACTTCTTTACACTTTATGAAATCCAAAACCAATTCTGATATCATGCCAATATATCGTAATTGCCAAACCGACAAAAGGCCAACACTAATACTAACTAACAACATACTCTAATAAAACCAATAATTTCAAACATCACAAACCCCATTGTAACATGAAACCACAAACTGTAATAATTATAGACAACTGACACCAAACGTCAGATCATATCGTACAGTTGGGAAAAAAACTCATTACTATTCACGAAAGATCCCGATAGTTGTGTTATTACATTTAATTCCCCTCGAAACAACAAAAAGGCGACAAGGACATCGTTTAGCACACAAAGGGATGGGAAGCGTGGACGCCGCATAAAATTATAATAAATATCAGTGGGGATCGAGCGGGATGGACTAGACCGTCCTATGCAGCTGTGCGAAGGCCATGCGGCTTGGTTGTGCGGAGATTTGTCCTATTTCTGACGGTGTATTGTTGGAAAATAGATCTTGACTATGGTTATTTTTAAAATAAGATTGTAGTTTGCGTTTTTCTTTTAAATATTATATGAAAAGTACAGGGTGTAAAATGAATCAAATGATGTGTAAGCAATTTGACTTTGAAAAGATCTTCATTCTTTTTTGAAGAATTTGTGGTGCTATGAAAATTATAGCGTGTAAATTATTAATTTCGTCAACTTTCGGATAACTTTGCTATCAAATAGAATCATAGATACTGGAATGTTTCTATTGAACCACTTATGAATATTTCTTTCTGATACTCGTGACTTTTACATTCTTTCATGAATATAATTGATTAAAGATTTAAATTAAAGTATTTTGATGTAAGAAAGATACGAAACTGCATTTTCGACAATTTTTACAAAGAACAAGTAAATGCTAAACACTTGTGCATTTGTTTCCATTATTTTTTTTGTGAAAAATGAAGCGAATGAACTAAAAACATCCTGCACAATCCCACGTTTTTCAATAACATGGCAACACCACAATCCAGTTACATTCGTAAATACAAAGGTGACAACACATCGACGCGTCATTTAGACATACAGGGCTATTACAAGTGGGTCTCTTGTGAATCTGTGGGGTCCCTAATAAGTCATAACTCATGTGCTGGGGTCGTAATCACTATGAATTTTGATTTACATCACTACCTATTATTATCGGATGGGTGACGATTTCGCGCTGTCAACTGTTTTTCTACGCTTGGGGGTAGTATTAACATCTGTGAAATTGTTGGAGAATGTTTAAAGTTTTGTGTCGACGTAGGTTTACTTTTGTTTGTCATGTTTGTTGAAGTTTTTGGTTCACGTAAGTGTCGGTTTCTCGGGCTTTTGTTTCAGACCAAGGTCTTTACTTTGAGTTCGAGAATTAGTGATTTCTTTGACTGGCACTCTTGGCAGATAGTAAGAGACCACGCGACTAAGTTTTATATTTTTAACTTTAGCATAATATAGTTGAAAGTTAAAATTTATTTATTTATCTCTCCCTTAAAACTACCATTACAAGTTAATCACCTGATGAATGATACTTGAATTATTAGTTTATCTGAATTGTGAGAGAAGCTGTGACGAAGTCAGCTACGGTCTACGGCGTAGCGTCCTATTCATTAAATTGGCTAGCGCTATGGTACCCCACGAAATTCAAATTTTCTTATGTTTTTTTGCAATTTGAAGGTCAGTGTCAGGTTTTTTGTTGAACAAAATATGATTTGTGACAGTAACAAGTATGTATTTACAGAATTATAATAATTAAAATCATCAATACAACCCTCGTTCATTTAACCCTATTCAATTAATTATTCATTTAATGACACGCGGATCATATTTTGTTCAACGTCCTTTATCTTATCCTGTCCTATCTGACTTAAATTGAATAAAAAACGTAAGTAAATAAATTCGCGGGCTATCTTAGAGCGTCACCCGTTGTAAACATATACTTATTTTTCCTCACTTTCCCATGAAAAACAAAATTTAATTTCAACTTTAATACTCTTAATAAAGCAGAAACACAAAATTCACACCGATAATCAAAACCAACCACGCTCACTAATTACCAAAGCCACAGCAAACCGATCTGCAGTTGACAAACGCATTACCTTTTACAACGAGCGTAATTCCGGCTAAGCTTAACACAATAGCCGTTTGGAATGCTAATCTATGCTAGATTGCCTAATGAATGGCCTGAGCCGCGGACCGCGGCGCGCGAATGCTTCCCAATACCGACCGGCCGCAATTACGAACCGCCCAATGGCCGATGGCCGATATTGAACGGTTTGCGGCCAACAAAATCAGCTTTTCGTGGTCACGGTACGATGTTTGGCTAAAGATTGTAATTGGTATTGGTAAGGATATAACGTGAGTCTGTGGATTTGTGGGTAATGATGTGGATAATTTGGTATTTGTGTGTAAATGTAAAGCTCGTTGTCTACTGTTGGATCTCTGTTAAAATACCTACGAAAGGTGTACCAAAAATGAGAATGGGCATTTTATATGAATGTTGACGACCATTTATATAAAAATGGTCAAACTCCTTTTAATTCTCTCAATCAATTTGTACAGCAAATAACAGATCGACTCTTCACGTGGCCAGAGCTGGCGTATTTTTAAGTAAAAGAATCAGCATTGCCATCCGACGCAACGTGGCAACGCTGCCAGTCTTTTGGGCACTTTTCCTACTGACAGCGAAGCGGACAAATTTTTTGGATGCCAATGAGCTCTTCCCTTTCTATTTTCCTTTACATACTTGCATATAATTTAGATAGTATATTGTGTTTAAGATTTCTTAATAAGCATGTAAATAAATAGGTAAACTAACAGAACTATAATAGGTATTAGTCGAATCATTATCTCAGATTTCACAGACTATTTAAAATGTGTGATAAAGCACAGCAACAAAAGTGTCAGCTATAGCAACAAAAATGTTGTCAGTAAAATATTGATAATTAGTCGCTTATCTTTCTAACAGACGTATCTGTATTTTCGTCAAAAATGAGTTATTCATACTTGTTAAAACAATTTAGAAGACGAAACGATCGGTCTAATAAACGTATCTGTATCTTCAAGCGTTACCGTTTTATTTTGATCAGTCGCTTATTATCAGAGTTACAATTCAACAAAACATAGTGCGAAACCGCAAAAAGCTTGTCCTGAAAAATCACCTCAAAGTTAGTTCCGTCAGTTAGTAAGATAAGCGACGAATTATTAGCTGTGTTGCTAGACGAGAAAAAAAAACTGTTTCAACTTTTTCAACGTAATCAGTATCTAAAGAAGTATCTTTGCCAAAAAATAAATGTACTACAACACTGAAATTCTACCTTAAAGAAAAAACATTAATCAAAACCACTTAATATTCATACGCATCCAACATGCACTGTAGAGGGATTAAAATTAAAACTGCGTAAAACTCCCAACATATGTGTGGGTACGACAGCCGGGGGACGTATCCACCCCACCGTGAACAAATAAGATTTTAGTTAAACGACTACACTTGTTTAGTCCGCGTTTGATAAACAAATCGCGTTCGACACTGATTTGATAACGCTAGGTTTAATTGAGCCCAGTACTTACTGATTGCATATCCGATTGCATGGATTTTGTGAGGATTTAATTTTCAACTGTCTGCTAATTTACATTCATATTAAATCAACTGAAATCAGCTGGATCTGCATTTTCAGTGATGAAAGAAAAATGTAGATATACATATGTCATTTTGGTATGTAGATTTTGTGAATGCAATTCGGTGTTACAGAACGCGTGATTTCGTTAAACGAATTTATAATGTAGTTTAACCACTAAAATTATTGAGTTTTGACGGTGTTTTGTTGCATATAGGTGTGTTTAAATGATGCTTGTGCATTGTATTGATGGATCGGATTTATTCACTAAGCTCTGAAGATCTTTTAACATCAATCATCATCACTCATCAGTATAAAAATGATCAGCTATTCCATACATTTGGGTCAAGTAAACTGCTGCTGAAGTTTTGTACCGGCCAGTTGATTTTTGTTTTCGCGAATACGATGTTGGTTCTATAGAGAAACTTGTTCAGTTTGGTGGTCTGTACCACACCCTTAAAATATGATCACGCTTTTTGACTTATGCTGTACAAAAACTTACAACATATTCTTTTTACACGCTTTATATTAGCTTCACTTGTATGTTTGTTTGTAACCGACTCCTAATAGCGCGATTTTGACCCACTTTAAACGACCAGATTTCATTCAAACTTTGCACACCTGTCAAGGACCGATGACAATGCAATAATTTCATAAATTTGTGCCATTATGCTTGCCAGGGTTACCAGGACAGCAAAAAAACTGTCTTCGAAAACTACGCTGACATACGTCACAAACTACGCTGACATACGTCTCAAAATTTGAAACACCCTAAAAAATAGAAAATAAATAATAGTTAAAAAAAACTAAAAAACACGCTTCCATTGAAACCAAACTAAAAAGTACAAAATAATGGAAAAAAAGCGTGGGGTGCCTGATATCAATATAAAAATACCTTTAAAAGCACGCCACGCTTTTTTCCATTATTTTGTACTTTTTAGTTTGGTTTCAATGGAAGCGTGTTTTTTAGTTTTTTTAATTTAATAACGAATGCGCGTAAGGCCGCGTAAAGGAATCAAATTGCCAGCTTAAATAACTCACGTACAAAACAATACATAAATCTTCTAATAGCAATACTGTATTTCTTAAAGTACAGTCAGTCTAAAAAATATCTATAAGTTTCTTTCTAAACACAATTACATAAAACAAACCCTCAAAACTTTAAATGTTCTCTACCCAACTTCAACTGACGTTCTACATAAACAATGCTTATATAAATATCTAGGTACATAAAATGCCCAAATTGTAAGTTTAAAGCAGTGAGTGTTCTCCACAAGGCATTCTTAGGGCCCTCTCGGTCGGCTGCACATCAAACGGCTGCGCCATCATAATCAGATGTTTAGGCTTTCTTTGATAACCGACATTAGCGTCTTAACGGAATTTAATTTGTTTTCACTTGTCGCACAAGTTGGGCTCTCTGAAGTTGAGGAGCTTCTGGAAGCTAGTAAATAGTGATGGGATGAGGAGAAAGCTTGGCTTTATGGACAGAAAGTTTAAAACTAGTGTTTTTATCTATACTAATATTATAAAGCTGAAGAATTTGTTTGTTTGAACGCGGTAATCTCAGGAACTACTGGTCCGAATTGAAAAAAAAAATTGTGTTGGATAGCCTATTTATCGAGGAAGGCTATAGGCTATATAACATTACGCTATAACCAAGAGGAGCGGAGCAGTTATGACAAATGTTGCAAAAACTGGGAAAATCGTACGGGTAGGCGATTCGACGCGACGGAAAGGGTCGGGGGAATAAGAAATTTAAAGCGGACGAAGTCGCGGACAGAAACTAATTAATTGATAATATATATATATATACATTTTAACTGGATTTCCCTGAAATCTGAAATCTTCGTAAGATATCTAAAGCGTATTTTGGACGTTACGGCGCGGCGGTCGGGCACATTCGGTATATCGTTGTATTCGATATTCAAAACAATATTTGGAAAGTTTTACCAAAGCAAAATAAATAATACAGGACCTATTGTGTAAATAATAATATTCACAGTGTACGCACGGCTACCGATCAAGCTATACTTTTCCAGTAGGTATAGGCTGACTTAATATTGTATGAAAAACCTAAACAATGTGAGGTTAGCTAAAACTGGAAAGACATACCTTGATGTGTAGCCGTGTATATAATATATGTTGGTAAAAAATAGTCATGTATCAGAGATGCACGAATGCCAACCGGGACCAACGGCTTAGCGTACTTACTTTCCGAGGCACGGAGGGTGCTTGCAAGTTATGTAAAGATGGTCACCTATCCACGGACCAACCGCAGCAAGCGCAGCTTAACCTGATCGATCGACCCATGCGTCCATTATTACTTAGGCAAATGCCCTTAAAATAAGATCAATACAAAGCCACAGTTAAAATCTACATGATTGTATATTTAAATTCGCAATTAATTCAAAACTACATACTTAACATTCATTGAATAGGTATTTACTCTTCCAACAATCGTCGATCTCTCTCGCACACTAATCGTTTAATACTACAAAATACCCCAATATGTCTGAACAAGTTGTGGTAACGGTATCTTATCTAATATCTGTGATGCTATCCCTATTTAATATTGTTACAGATCAAGGGAACTGGGGTACGGATAGCAGAATAACCCAACTGCGTAATATTTATTGTTTCATCGTCAGATAAATCTTGTTTCTGAATATTTTTTTGGATAAAGGTACTGATATAAAAATCGATTTGTTAAATTTTAAAGAGTCGTCGTGACTTACGAGTTGTGGGTCGAAGGTTCAAACCTAGAAAAATGCTTTATTTAGTGTAAATAACGTCATCACCACTGCTCTCAAAACGGTGTAGGAAAACATCGTGAGGAAACCGGCATGTTGTATGACAAAAATTCGATGACATGTGACAACTACCAACCCGCACAGGGCCCGCGTGATAGACTACGGCCCACTCCATCTCACCGAGTGGAAGCCTGTGTCCCAGCAGTGGGAACATCATAAGCCAATTATGATGAAAGCAATAAAGGTAGTCAGACTCACTTTTATTATCATAATATTGACCAATGTTCATGGAATAGAGAAAGAAAAATTTAATAAAACATCCGAAAAGCTTTTTCTTTACCCCTCCCTTTTGCCACCAAGAACTAGTTTCCATTTCTATTATTTTGTGGTAAATAAATACTAACTAATTGATGGATGGCTAGTGATGCTATCGCTACTCCGGAACCAAGCATGGGGATCCGCATCATCCGTCCGGACCGACGGCTGTGGGATTTTGTGCTAATATACGCAATCTGTTATTTACGCACACATATATACACATATTTTGTATGTATTTATGTCTTGGTTTGAGTTATGAAGAGACCTTTGTTGGGAACAGTAAATACATTTTAATTTATCACTATCACAGATTTAAAAATGTTAAATGAATGACACCCCTTTGTTTCCGTCGGGTGTTAAAAAGAAAAATGTGATGGTCTTCTGAGAAACTTTTAATCCTTAAACAAACCTGCGTCGATTCACATCATCTTTACATACTATCTTCTTTATCTTTACATAGTATAAAACAAAGTCACTTCTGCATCTGGCATCTGTACGCTAAAACCTTTTTAACTATGCAACGGACAGAGACAGAGTGATTCAAGAGGCAGGTTTATATGTAAACGCGTTTATTGCAAAAGCTATTAAAATATAAATGAGAGAATATAATATTTTATTTTTAATTATTTATATTATTATGTAGGTATCTATAGTATATAAAAACTAGTAATTTATATATCCACAGGTTCCGCAATTCAAAATATTATACATATTTCACTTCAAACTTCAATCGCTTAATAATCAATATCCCTCCCAAAAAATAAAATAATAAAACACTTCATAACACTAAAATTGTACGGCAATAATAATAAGAAGAGGATAATATAAAAATTGCATATCCCGGCTTAGGACGCACGTGGCGAAGCGATCCGAGGCGATACTTATCTCGCTTCGCTTCTCACCCTATCGCCGGGCTAACAACGTCAATATTTTTTTTGCGAACTGTACTTTGAACGTTTTGCGTTTTATTTTATTTTGTTTCGGACGGTTTTGACCTAATTGTTATAATACATCGTCGGTTCAGATGAACAGGGTATTAACTCAAAAAAGCCAATTTTTCAGGAGAGCGATTTGTAGTTTTCAAATCAATATATTTCCATTTCCGTTAATAATTGGTTAACCTCACTTATATTATATATCTTGTAAACTTACTTTATTGATAACGTTTCTGTTTTCTTCAAGAGTTTGTTAATTTTGTTATTTCCGAGAAAAAATAGAAAATCTACAGGCAAGAATATAATAATACCTTTTTACACAAAAAATACATATAAACCAAAGTACTAACTAGAAAATTATATTTTCATAAAATGCAATTTTGAGAGTCTATGTTTGACCTTTCGATTATTATTTTTTTGACATTTTTTTAAATATAATGTTTATTTTCCTATGCCATCCTATTTTTTCATGATTTGTTAATTCATTTAGTTATGAGTAAGGAGCATTCATAATACTACCATGTTCCACAAATATTAGGAGTAAATTTTCAAAATAATATTTAATGAAAGCAAACATTTATTATTATTAATTATAAAATTATTGATAATATTTTTTTTTGTAATTTTTTTTTCAAACTATTGTCTTAATAATTTATTATAAAATGTTCATTTATTTTAAAAATTCACATAAAAATAGTTTTAACATTTGTTTTTTAGCTTTGTTTTTACGTTGTTATGCAACAATGTTCGTTAGTTAGAAAGATCGCGTAATTTTTAGTAGGACTGTATTTTTAGGTCAAAAATCTTAAATTTTGAGTTAATACCCTGTTCATCCAAACGAACGACATGTTGATTTCTTTTTTTGTGTTATCTAGTTACTGGGTTGTGGAGCTCAGATAGGTATACGCTCCACGTAAATAAAGTAAAACCAGGATAAGTGAGATCTGAAGGGACCTCTATTTTTTACTGTTTAAAGATGTTTTTCATTTACCTAGAGTTCCAAACATGCTGGACAGTTGTCTCATTAGTAGAGGATGTCACTATGGGATGTTTTTAGATAGTACTGACAAAAAAAAGCAAGTATCGAAGGGATTTACTAAACATACGCGTCATAACTTGTGTAAAACTGATAAATAATTCCACTTATACGAGCTATTGAGCTACTTATTCCCAATTAATCGAAAAATCTAAGAAATCAAGTCTCAGTTACAAATGTTTTAAAATCTCAGTAAGTATTTCAATGCGAGTGTCGGGATCTCACTGTAATTATCAATAACAGAGGGTTCTCACATATTCAGGACCCACTTATCCAGATTTCACTGTACTAGTATTCAGCTGCATCCGGTAAGACAGGAGGCCGACCTCAACATAGCTGGGAAAAGGCTAGGTAGAGAATGATAATACGTTGATTTTGTTTTTGGGGATCGTTTGTCGGAAGCTCGAAAATATGACAACCAATCTTACCAAGGAGTAACGTATTACCCAGTAACTGGGTTGTGTAGGTCAAATAGGAACGCACTACATGTAAAATACTGGTATTCAGTTGCATCCGGATAAACTGGAGGCCGAACCTAACATAGTTTGGGATCGGTTAGGCCGATGTTGATTCCAGAAAATTGTGTGAAAATCACAACGCTTGTTACGTTTCGCAAAATTTCAAAATCCTCATGGGGTCTGTCAGACTCTTACTGACTAAAACCACCCCGGTGTTCCGTCCCACACCTACGTCGGGAACCACGGGATCCAATATGTCTTCCGCGATCCCCGACTGGTGCCGACCCGCCCTTGCGGGCCTCCTCACGTTGGGGGGGAGTGAGGTGTTAAACTCCCCCCCATACATCTCTACGCGCCACCATCTCGGGTCCTAAGGAATAGGGGGTGACGGATGTCCCCAGATCCGTCGACCAGCGATGCCCTATGCCAAGGTCCGTACCCCACAAGAGGTGCTCTTAGCAAGTAGTCACTCTAGTTTTAAGCCATGGCTGAAGGCTTTAATTACAATATAGTGTGGTACAGTATAGTTATAGTTTTACATGGTTTTTTATTTGTATGTCATGTATGATAATATCATAGTCTGTAAGATGTTTAAAATATGGGTTTTTTTACCCGAAATAAATGATTTGATTTGATTATGGTAGCCATAGACCTTATACGTCGACCTGCGAGATGTCTATCCCAAAAAAACAGCATAATAAATCTCGCTCCTTCACAAGCTTTGCTTATAGCTGGATTTGAGACCGAATTACTATCAAATCAATTAAATATCGAAATTTCGAGAAAACTTGGAGTTTTGTTCTACATACGAGTAAGCACTTAGTCAACACCGTAACTTCAAACGTGGCCCATGTTGAAAATTCCAAGTCATTGTAATAAGTAGGTACTTAGTAAATCGTCAAATATTGGTAGCACACACGTGTTGCGCGGCGGGGGTCGCAGGGGCTGGGGGGTGCATGGGGGAGGGGGGGGGGGGGCGTTGGTCCTATATTACATTATATTGAGTATAAACCTCGTAATTAACTGGTTCGGGTTAGCGGGGGTGCGACTAATAATATGTTGAGATTTCGAGACGAATTTGGGAGAAATAGCGGGGTAGTGGCGTAGGTAACAGGCCAACTAGTGGGAATGGTTTTCTTTTTGACAGTTCAACATCATTCATTGCGTTATTTAAGTGGTTGAGTAGACTAATTTTTCGAACATGTGAAGCAATGAAATAGCAAAAAACATAACTTATAGGTTTCATTCGATCATCATTTGCCAAGCCTTTCCCCAACCGACAATGTAGGGGTCAACTTCCAGTCAAACAAAATGCAGCTGAATATTACTACTTTACATGGAGCAGCCGCCTATCTGATCTCCATAAACCAGTTACTGGGTAATACGATACTGCTTGGTAGA
Organism: Aporophyla nigra; assembly: GCA_947507805.1. Classification (NCBI taxonomy): domain Eukaryota; kingdom Metazoa; phylum Arthropoda; class Insecta; order Lepidoptera; family Noctuidae; genus Aporophyla; species Aporophyla nigra. The sequence continues at coordinate 17,232,594 of OX382292.1, forward strand.
CTGGTTTTCAGACTTTCGGGCTTCTGACTACGGCTAAATGTGCTTTGCGAGCCACGGAGGGATTTTGGTATGTAAAGATGGTCATCCATCTGCTGACCAATCGAGGTAAGCGTAGCTTTACCTGATCGATCAGCCTAGTGAGGCTGTTATTACTTAGCCATAAGCATGGTGTGCTTTCAGACCTTTGGTTTGAAAAAATACATATTTATGACGTAAAATTTAATTATTTCGATTTTTAAATAAGTACTTATAGGTCTCTCTACCTTACCCTTTAGGGAATATAGGCGTTATGTTATGTTATCTAATTTAGATAATGTTATAAAATAACAACCGACTGCAGCCATCCCGATTTTAAATAGTAACTTTAAACAAATGCGATTAATAAAATTACAAAAACTATGGGGTAAAAGATACCCCAAAGGTATTTCTGTAAGTGACAACAATATTAGCGGCACATGACAGAAATACAACCGCCATCTTTATTTATTTGCTCTTCCGATTACGCACTCGACATCAATGTAAGCCTTAAATCCTTTGAATTGTGGTATTAATTTCCCTCCAACACTTCTTAGTTTTAAGTAACATTTATAAGTTTTTCACTCACGCGAATATCTACCAAAACGTTCAAGTATAAAAACTATTTCTGCTTGTCAGTAACTGTGACTTTACTGAAACAATCCCATCAAGGAAAAACAAAACTTGTTTCTTAACGACAAGGTAGGTTTTTGAATGATTAGAAAAGTGTAGGGTGGATGGCACTATCATCGGCCACATGCATGTCACGTGCGCGACACGCGTCATCTCCGATAATCTTCTTTGCCGGACTCCTTTGTTACAATTTTTTGCCGCGCCGATATATTCCCGGGTTCCCGACCCCAGAGATCTAAATCTCCGATATGATCCGTAATGATATTTTAAATCAGTGTTTTGAACGAGCTATTTATTGAGTTTGTTACAGCGTGGAAATTGGATGTTGTATCTAGATATTAACTATTAAGCTGTCTGTGAATGTATTTTTATTTTTATTTACGTCTCGTCGCGGTGAAAACCTTGTGATTGCAATAAACGGTATTGTATAAACGCACACGACATTTGTTCCTCCCTTGAACAAATGTCTCCGAGATTCACGTCATATCAATAGAAAGCATTAGAAGCATTTTGGAGCAGTGCACGTTTGTACTAAATATACATTACGAGGTTTTTCTAAACAACAAATAAAAACAAAGAAAAAAACAAAGTTTTTTTTTCGAGGTTTTCACTGCCCAGTGACGCTATACTTACACATATATCATTTTCAGGCATAGTTACAAGTCATAAAATAATGAAAGCTAAAAGCTCTAGGTAGGTACATATTATACATGTCGCTGTTATTGGCACAATGACAAACGCTATGAATTTTAAATAAAAGTAGTTAAGTACGTCAAATGACACGAATTTTATTTCAACAGTTATACGCCATTTATTTGAAATATGATTCATTTAACCAAAAGTCGACTTTAACAGCAAAAAATCACAATGTCCCCGTCACTGATGTTAAAGTGACAAGAAAATATCGCGATACAATGAAATAAAGTTGTCATCCCCAGTTAAAGGGCCGGGGAGCGTGCTAAATGCATTAATTTGGCCTGGATTTAGTGGCCCGGAAGTGATTTGCTACGGGAACGCATGTTCCAACGCGATATGACCCTGTGACGACAATTGACCCTCTCACCACATATTTATGTCAATAAATAAATATAGACTTTAATGTCTTATGTATAGAATGCAATTTTAAACTGCGAATAATATTAATAGTAGTATGAATAGTTAACAAGGTTTAGTATCGTTATATTTTTTGTTGAGGGTCGTTACAGTAAAGACTTAACGATCGTTACGCTTTTGTTTGCTTAAGCTCTATATAATACCGACATATTTTTCCATATCGATCGCTCTCAAAGTTATAATGAACTGGAATATTAATAAAACAACGTTCACCTTTCTCGTCAGAGTTAATAAAAAGCGACGCTTCGCTACCGAATCGATCGCTAGACGTTAATATATTCAACGTTAAGCACCTCTTAAACAATCCACGTAAACACAATATAACCCGATATTCGATAAATACGAAGACATCAGACGCCCTCACTCCGATATTATGCCTACCTGGCTATACATCTACATCTACGATCCTTAACGGTACCCTCTGATAACTTAAAGACTTTATCCCCTGTACTGGAATTTTTACGGCAACAAAAGCCTTCATATTTTCTTTATTCATGTCGTGTCAAAATCGCCCCGTCTTCCCCCTTTAGACGGTGGAAAAAAGAGATAGCTCGCCAACTCTTTCGCACTCATTAAAAGTATGCATTTCCGTCTCACAATTTTCCCTCTGTTTCGGTTTTTATGTTTTTCTCGATATTCCTCGGTGAGAGTACTTAATGTTCTTTCATTTTTTCTTAAAACCGTCACCAACAGGGTGATTGTGCGAATATCTTAATTAATTTATGTTAAGTATTTGAGAGGGCGACGTTTGTTGCTAAAAGGTGTTGCGTAAAGCGGGGTTTATATTATGAAACTATAGTGACGTGAAAAAGTAGAGCTCAGTGTTGAGCTCCTGAAGTCTTGAGCTACACGATTACTGACAAATGCTTGCATTGGTGGGAGTGGTCCACTCAAATGTGTGTGCTCCTTTCCTCAAAAGACCATTGTCTTTAAATGACCTGACCAAGAGTTTAGATAGTCGGGACTTAAAAAAATACTCCATCAAGCTCATTTTTTTAACAACATGTGTAAAAATGATTCCATTATCCTATTTACAGTATGAACAATTTTATTTTATCCGTAGCTTGATAGTTCTTTTTCGGACTTTCTGTTAGTTATCCAAATAACACCCGGTTTTTGAAAAGGTGTATTAGCTTTCATTCAACACGCTAACATGACATACGTGTGACACGTATGTCATGTTAACTGCTCACATTAGTTGGCTGAAATAATAATAATATTTTCTACTAAAACATCTTATTAGTTAAATTTATTAGCTTTTCAGAATCCTGCACCTTAATTGCGAAACACTATAAATCGGAGTCTAAATAATTTTGAAGGATATTGCTAATTAACTGGCTGACATGTTCGAAAAATTTGTCTGCTCAAGAACGTAAACAGCGCAATGAATGATGTCGAACTGTCAAAATGAAACCATTCCTACTGTTACTGAGCTATAGCCAAAAACAGGGGCTTAGGTACTCCTTAACCACAGAGTCCGTAGTTTCGGTTGTAGTTATGGGCCTATTACTTACGGACACAAGATTAGTTCTGGTCTCGAACTAACAATTAATGACAACACGATTTGACAGTGGTCCCTACTGTTGAAGTGACATTGCCCGTCCAAAAAAAAAAATCGAAGGTTGGATTGACTTCGAGGTTTCGAACTACTTTCGAACAGGCCCGTATCTTCGTTGATGGAGTTAGAGAGTAGGCCTCTAGAGGTTTAATTGCTTAAAAGTAGCAAAAGCTTTAATTTTGACAGGTCAACAATATTCATTGCGTTATTTACGTTGTTGAACAGACAAATGTTTCATACATGTGAATCAATGGATTAGCAAGATCCGTCAAGATGATTCATAGTGTATTAAGCAAGTAGCAGAATAGTGAAACAATTGTTTTACGATACTAGTGTCATAATGTAAACTCCGCTTAAATAGTCAGTGGCACAGGTCGTAAAGTGTCGGAGTAATTTTTTGCGAGTTTCTCCGTGTTATTACTGTATCTTTTGCGCTACGTTAACTTTTATAGCGTCTTTATGTTTTGTAGCTTTTTTTATAACTATGAAAGAGTTAGGTAAATGGCTGCCTGGCAGTATTTCGCTCTTAACATTCACTTGATAAACGATAGACTATAAAGTAAAAAAAGATGTAAACGCTGAGAGTTATGAAAAATGATGCTAAAATGGGAATTTATGTGTAAATGAATTTGCATTCATTTTGTCTACGTGAATTTTCGTAGTCCTGAATTCTTTTAAACGCATTTCAACGTTTTGTGGAGTAGTTCTTAAATAATTATTCTGTCGGTTTAGTTGGTACTAGAAGCGGCCTTGTTAATTGATGCAGTATGAAAATTCGTCACACTTAGGCACTCTATTTCTATCCTGATTTTTCTTGATTTTATTGATTACAGTTTTCCTATCGATTTTTTTTTTTTTGTTAAAATTTACCTTGATATTTTAAAAGCAAAAAAGCCAGTCTATAGTTTTATTTTATTATAAAATCTTGATTCTATTGCGTTACAGTTTTACCGATAGATTTTTTTTTTGTAAATACAAGCTTCGATATTTTTAAATAAGAAGCCGGCCTACATTGTTTTTTAAATAAAAAATCACTCGCAAAGAGCAACCTCTATAACAGAAGACGTATCGACGTCTAAAGGATGTCCCACTAGGGAGCGGCCCCGTATTCAAAAAAGGGAAAAAAATGAAGAAAAAAAGTTATAACGTCATATTGTTTTGCCGCCAAGTGGTGGGGACAGGGGGGAGAAAGGGGAGTCCTGTATAGTGCCAGGGAAAGATAAGGCGTTATAGCATCCTGTATATAGCCGCCGTATAGCTGGGGTGCTGTACCCCATTGTATTTTATGAGGCGCCCTTTCGTATTTTTCATACTTTCTAAAAGGCGGGAAAGTGTGTCTGATCTCGATATTTTTGAAGATACCCTGTGTTTAGTAAAGATGGGAGCATAATTACTGAAATTTAATTAAAATTCATAAATAACTTAGGACTTATTTCATAAATTTTGCAGTAAATATGCACCCTTGTTCAGAAAACACTGGCAAGCAAAGACGTTGATACCAATCACTGTCAGATTTTTTTTTTGAGGTTTGAAGGCTCCCGTGAATCTCGATGCGACTCAAGTAGAAATTGTTGTCACGCGTCATAAAAATTGTTCTATTAGAATCGCCTCATGCTGTCGTATGGTGCCTCTACGGGAGACGTTAATAATGTAGTTCAAGTATGTATGTAATTTTCACTAAAACATTACCTTTTAGTATATTTAAAGTTCCTTTTGAGTTCGTATCGCTTGTTTATTTTAAAACGCGTAGATGACAATTTCTTCGTCACCGTTGCAATAACTATCTTACCTACTTCATCATCTTCATAACCACATACATACATACATAAACCCACGCGAGTACTATGCTATTGACCTTTCTGAAGAAACTACAAGGTACACTATAATATGTCTTCCGAGGGCGTGTATATCTACATACTATGTAAATAAACAATACAGGCGAAACGCCGGCATCAGTTCCTCTGCCTAACCGTTTGGGGAATGTAGGCGTGGTCTTAATAGTCTAGTCTATTCGTTACCAAAGTTAAAAAAAATAGTCACTTACACTAGGTATATTATCCGAAGTACAGACTCCTTCGCTCAGCAGACGGTCTCGGATCTCCCACGCGAAGATCGAAGGACACTCCCTCTTGTACTGGGCTATCTTGCTGACCACCTCGGCTGTTGCTACCCGAGGTTTCGAGCCTCCGATCGCACGGGGCCGTATTGAGCCCGTCTCATAATACCTGTGAGCAGAAAAACGGTTAAGAAAAGGGTTAATGAGTCGATAGTCATAATATAGTTCTCTATGGGTCTTTTTTCAAATAATGTAGTCCAGGAACTGTCGATATAGTCTGTTTGTAAAAATCTTAACGTGAATACTTGAAGTGAGCTGTCACTTCAAGATGAGATTGACACACTTGACAGCCCACTTCACGTCAATTCTCGCGGTGGTTTGGTGTGGCGGTGGGCTGGTGATAAAGTATTTTGTTGACAGAACACGGAATAGCCGCACTGGTAGCATCTAGATTTTCAATACTAATAAAATTCGTCTCTCAGAAAATGCGTTGAGCACACTACTTAAAATATCGTTAAAATGAAATTGAACAAAAAAATAACCTACATAATTGTCAAATGAGAAACATCTTTTCCATCAGAATTTCGGGTTTAATTATTATAAAAAATACCAAATTACTTCATTTGTAAGTGATGCTTCAAATTGGCATCCACAGGTAGGTACATTTTCTGATAACTTGTTTACAATTCTGTCAGACACTATTGGAACAGATCATTCGTACATACCAATGCAAAAATTTCAAGACATCTTAGGTGCGAATCTAGAATTAGGTCTTTAATACTGTCACCAGGTTTTACCATCACTCCCCTTCAACAGAGGGGTGGGCAGACTACCGTCGGTATCAGGTTGCGACTGCTCGGTGTCGGGTTCGATGCCAGGTAAGTGCACTTTTTATTCGCTTTGCTCGCCAGCTGACGCGCGTTTTATATTGCGGTAGTGAAGACTTTTAATTTTGTTTTTCGGAGGTGGAAGTGCGATTGATGTCAATAGCCTTTCACTTTTATTATTTTTATTTCATTGACGGTATAAGTACCCCGTTAAATACCGTTGTTACCTTATGTTGTATCCTTTGAAAATAGAGTCACTGAATTGCGTAGATAATCCATTTTTAAGAAACGGATGTATTAACCAGTAAACTATTTTTCCTTCTTATCTTTAGATAGAAAACTAGATTATTTTTCGAAATTTTAATTGAGAACTTAACGAATTAAATCGAGTTCTGTTTGTTATTAAAAAAAACTCATAAAGTGGAATAAATATTTTTTTACTGAATTTATGCAAATATTTCTTATTTATGTCTCACATATTTTACACCTATGATAATGTAAATTTCCCAAATACAAGGGCTGATCGAACTTTCTGTTTACAACCCCAATATAGTAACCTCATTATCCAACTAAACCTAACAACCGCAGCGTCCATACGTTCACAAATACTAAACAAACGAAGCAACTATGCGAGGTATGCAGTAAGGTACACCTCTAGCAACTGGTTGCCACCGCAGGCTCATAGTCTGCCGCGCCTCATAGCTAACCGCAACCGGTCCGGAAAGAACTGTACTTACGGTACGAGAGTAGCTATGCGACAGAGACTAAGGCCGATCCACTACGACGCTACTCAAAAGTAACGCGACGCAAACCACGTTCGATTTTCAAATCTCGGTATCGAGTTTATTCGCGGCGCTTAGCTATCCGTTGAAAATGTAGTGCGCGAAATAGTCTCCCACCACGATATTTTAGCGTTCGTGCAAACTCGGACTTTAGTTTTAGATTTGTTCCGTCTTGTACCGACCACCATTGATGCTAGTGCTATGGCATACTGGCTACTTATTGGTGATTTGAGTATGTAGGTAACTCGTTACTTTTGAGTAGCGTCATGGACGATGGGCCTAAGGTATTTGCCACTGCGCTACTGAGATAGGTGTATCTCAAATTTAATTGTATACATTTTGATATTTTTGTAGGTTCTAAACGACACCCTTTCACACAGCGACTATAAAACCTTGCCTTATGTAAGGAAGCGTGTCAAAAGATAGTTGCGTAAATATTCATCGCAGGCTGAGCTTCATACGATCACTTCGCGGTGGGAACAATAGTTTACCTACTTGACACGGCATTGGAATGGCGTTGACAAAATTGTCTATTAATATAATATAAGATTAGCATCAACATCCTCATTTCAGCCGAAATACGTCCACTGCCGGACATAGTCCTCCTTCAATATGGAGAGATTTGCCATATTCGTCACGCTTGGCAGGCGGGTTGATTCGATATAAGTATTATATACTAATAAATTAAACAGCATTCTTAATAATACGTAAACACTCACATTTTGTGTGTATCTCCACTTGCACTGAGACGTTACGTACACAGTCACAGCCTCACGACACGATTGTATGAAGTTAAGTCTCTGTTTAATATCTACTCCTGGTTCTCATGGTTGATGTGTTTCATAGGTTAAATGGGTGGTTTAAGGAAATATGGAAGGTGTTTTATGACAAATTCAGGTATGATTTCACCCTAATACACTATACATGCCTCATATCCTCTGCCCACAAGGATTTTACCCCAGCCTGAACTATATCTTCTTGTTATGGAGTCACGTCACGGCATTTGCGGTTGAGGTGTTTCATTGGTTGAGAACAATTATACAATGGTGCCGATTCTGTTGTACACCGAACTAAACTAACTAAACTATCTCTAAAATTCTTTACTTTTGGCTATGAGAATTTTAACGCTATTCTGCAAGAAAACATCTCTAAATTTAAAAATTATTTTGACACGACTAAAAACGAATTTGACAATCAACGTCGTTTTTTTTTTCTTTTGGTTTCGCAACGTGGTACTTGTGTGCGTTACGCAATGATTTTTTTAGAGACGAAGGCGCGCGCAAGGGGGCAGCCTGGACGTGTTTTATATGGAATTTTTCACTTTTTGTTTGAAAAATAAAAAAAATATTACCCACGTGTTGAGATTTAAATGTTCCGGGGTTTTATAAAGGGGGTCGAAAATTTCATTATTTTTGCGATAGGACACGCCATTTTTGAGATATAAGCAAAATAAAAAATACAGCACTGTTTTTGCACGTAAAGGCGAGGTGTTGGTGTGAATTTTTGTTCATGACCACTAGTTTTATTCCACACCTTTTTAATCGCGATTAAAAATAGTCAGACTTAGTCAAAATAAATTATTATAGTCAAAACTTTTGGTGAAAACCGGCAAACTCAGAATAGCAAAATTGTCATTTTCACTAAACTAAGAACTCAGTGCAATCTTAGTGCTGTCAAACTAAAATATAGTTAAGTTGTGTCACTTTGGTCTATTTAAGAATAGGAAATCGTCGTTTGACAGGAATAAACCAAATTTTAGTGATTTTTAGTTGAGTTTAGAGAATTTTGTACAACAGAATCGGCACCAATGTAAAACTTATTAATTTTGTTTAGTTATACGATAAAGCTTTAGTTTCTTGTAAAAGTGGTTATGTCATATTTAAAGGTACGTCAATAAAATCTGTCTTATTCACCAATATTGTACTTAAAAAAAAAAAAACACTCTGTTTATTTACAACCGTTATTACCGATCACCGCTGTCTTTGGAACCCATGGTTTGGAGGTTTATGGAATAAACCATGTGCCATACATTGATTAAAGTTAGTCGCAGTTAAGCTTGAGCTGTGTTGTTACATACAATATCTGTACAAAATTAGTTTTCGAGGACACTATAACTGTGTCTAGACAGATCGTTGTTATAAAATGCCTTTACTATGCAGTGTATGTTCCAACCGGCCCATGGTACATCGTGATTGGCTGTCCGCAAGGTGACGGCACAGAGTATTGACGGGCGGGTAACTTGAGAAGTTCAGCTTTTTATCTAGCCATAATACGTCAAGGCATTTTTTTAGACTGTGACTCTGCGGTTACGGAGACGAGGTTCAATTTAAAATTATTATTTATTTATTTATTATGTTACTTGTTGCATCTGATATTGTGTGAATATCCGATTTAAAATGTTAATTTCAAGATTTGTGGTTTATTTTATCACCACTGCTCTTAAAACAGTGAAGGAAAACATTGTGAGTAAACAGGTATGTCCTAGAACCAAAAATTTAAAGGCATGTAGCATCTACCAACCCGCACTGGGTCCGTGTGTTGCATTATGGGCACACACAAGGCGGAGGCCTGGGCCCTAGCAGTGAGAACATTTTACGCTGCTTAAATTAAGAATGTGTGTGGTTTTTGGGAGAATATTTTTAGTCATAATGGCTGGACAATGATTTTCCAAAATTTACTTTTAATTAAATATTCATATTTTTAGTATTAAAAAAAAAAATGAGCTTTGATGTGGTACAGTCGACCCCACATCAGTGGTAACTCTTTGACCTTGAGCTGGCTTAGCGTAGTACAGATTTTTAATCGAATGCGGAGCCAGCTACTGTACATAAACGATCAGCTGTTTAGAGATGCAAAAGTGTCTCAAATTTTCAGATGTATTTTCAATTTTCGTGTCTCACACACACTCACGAAAACCATGAGTGATAGAACGGATGTGAAGTCGAGAAAGGACGAGGAGCTGGCTTTTGACCTCCACATTGCTGCATTAGATCACATACACATTACTGGATAACCCCATACTCTTTTGTATGACATTCAGGTTTCTTAGTACTATCAAATTTCTACGAATGACGTACGAATGGGTTTCGATATGCAAAAATGGTAACACATCCACGGCGCTGGTAGCTTACCCTGATCGATCGACCCGTGCGGCTATTAGTATTTAGCTACGACCCTAAGACTGACCTACATTCCGACACTCACACTATCTACGACTAAAGATTCACTAAAGATTATAAAGACCTGCCAAGTGTCTCGGAGATTTTAGGAGTGTCTTTGAGAAAAACGTGTTGCGAGAAATTTTCTCTCGTCTACTCAAACATCTATCAAGTTTATGTCTCCCACATTTCTTCAAACAACACTCTTAAACTCATGTTACTTATATATAAAAGCTATACAGACCTGCCGAGTATCTTGGAGACGCAGCCGTTGGAGACCTGCAGGATGCGGCTGATGTCGCAGGGCCGCGCGCCCGAGTGCGCCAGCTCCACGATCTTTTGGCGCGTCGAGTCGGGCAGCGGCCGGCCTCCTACAAACACCCCGCCGAGCTGGTTAACACCGCTGTGACCTGCCGCACCATACCACTGCTTACTCCAATTAATCACGCGTTTTGATTCACGTGATGGGCTTTTTTTAGGTCAAATTCAAAGCTACGGTCTAAAGTTTTTTTTACTATGATTTGCACCCAAATTGCTTAACGCAATATCATTTCGAAGATTATCTCTAATCTATTGCGTCATACGTTCAAGGAAATCGTCTGCTCAGCAAAGTAAACGACGCAATGAACGTTGCTGAACTGTCAAAATGAAAACTATTCCTACTCATAGTAAGTTACGCAATTATTCCTTTGATTTCCGGGACTTTTGTATAGTTTCTTTTCAATAAGGTGCCACTTTTTATGTTTCACAGCTTTGCCTTCGTGGCTGAATTTTTATGCTATAGTCTAAACTCACTAAGATATCATGGCCGCAGGAACCATTTGGTTTGAGGTGTCATTTTCATGCTACAGTTAATTTTGATCTATATCCAGACGCCAGGACATTAGGCTACCCGAAACTGTCAAATATTCCCAATCAATCTTGAACCTAATTAATTAGCGATAAAGTTGAAAATCTATTAAAGAAATTTGACAGATTGTAGTAGCTTTGTGTGCTGGCGCCTGGACTTCACTACGATGTAACCAGCTGATTAGTTTACATTCAGTTTTAGTGTGACCTCATTTCATCGGAGGTGACCTCACAATAACAATAGTTATATTGGGTAAACATGTTGAGAGAAAGGAAGAAAATTTTCTGTTGGAATGTATTGCTAAAAAAGAGACAGCTAGTATTTTTGGGCTAAACAATATAACTTCAAGCAAGTCTCTCTTAGAAAAATAATTATACGGAAAATTTGGTATCATTACTCGTCTAACTTTGGGAAGACGGCACGGCTTTCCCATGGTTGGACGAGCAATGATATATAATAACTACTAATATCTTAACACAACAAATATTAATTTAACGACTTCCATGTACTTCGCAGTGGAGATGCTGTTTTTAAATATTGTTATATCTATTTTAATGTTTCAGCCAATGATGTTACAGATCTCTTATTTTAGAAAAAAAAAAAACAATAAAACCAGGAGCATATTTTTTTTTTACTGTAGCATAAGGGCTCTGCCTGCCTGGGTTTTTCTGTAAAAATCTTGCCGTGAAGTTTAGGTGAAGTTAGTTGTCCACTACTTCGAGTGAAGAATCTCCGATCTTCGTGAAGGCGGGTGTAACATGAGCATCAGACGTGACTTTCGTATTGTCCATGTTTATTTTAAGACACTCTTTCGGAAGCTCTACTGATGTCATCAAGCATTGTACTGAGGTCCTCTATAATCTCAGCCATGACTAATATATTGTCGCCATTATTGTTGATACCAACCCCCCTCTAGTCCAGAACCTTGAAGACATCCTCCCGTGCAGCTTTGAACAGTTTCGGAGAGATTACGACAACCGAGATAACTTGGAGAATTGCTAAACTTAAGTGGCAGTGGGTAGAGTACATTCCTCGCAGAATAGATAGCCGATGGGGTCAAAAGCTTCTGAATTGGCGATCATTTACTGGAAGACGTAACGTTGGAAGGTCTTCAATGAGGTGGACTGATGACCGATGACCGAACACCGCAGGAATCCGCTGGAAGCTAGAAGCACAGAACCAGTCGATGTGGCAGTGCTTGCGGGACGCCTACGTCGAGCAGTGGTGGTCTTTCATTGTCATTTCACGTGATGTTTAGGCAGGACCCTATTGACAGCTCATCATTTATCATCACCATTACAGCCGAAAGACGTCCACGGCTGGAAATTGGCCTCCCACAATTTTGGGGGTTTGCCATAATATCCACGCTTGAAAGGCGGGTTGGCGATCGCAGTATGCTGGTAAAATGCATAGAGAACGCTGCTGCCCATTATCAAGTAAGTCCCTTACGACACCCACGGGATCAAATGGGGTGGTATCTACTATTGTTTACGTCTGGCACCACACGAAATAACACGCAACAATTGACAACTCACTTCAAATAAATTTTCACGACGTTATTTTTACAGAATTAGTTGCTTTTAACAGAATTTAGTTAAACATTGAAAGAATACTACTGCGAAGTACTAAGTCCGTTCTACCAAACTTAACCTATAAGTATCAAGTCATGGTATATAGTCACCATTACCTTTACCTTTGTGCGCCAGGTCGTCCATCCTGTCCAGCAGGTTGCCGTCTGGGGGCCAGGGGCTGATGGGGGGTAGCTGCTGCGCCGGCAGCATAGTGTATACCCCGTACTCTTCTATGGTGACGACCTGGGAAGCATGTATTAGTAGGTCACGGGATGACAAATGTGGTTGGAAATGCAGTGGTTCTTAAACGTATTTCAAAGTTCAGTTTTTAACTGAGTTCAAACAGGAGGAGGTTCTCAGTCCGTCTGTATTTTTATTTTTTGTTTAGTAGATAGGATATACGCCTCAGGGTGGTCCCGTATAAATTTTAATACTTTTTATTATTTTAAGGCTTTGCTAGGTTTTGCGTAAGCATCGATAACGCGTATTTATTTCGAATTTTCTCTTTATAATCGGAATTTGAAGACTTTTATTCTTGGTATGTAAAGACGGTGGAGCTATCCACGGATAATCTGCGGCAAGCGCAGCTTCACCTGATCGATCGAACCGAGTCATCATTATCATCATCATTTCAGCCGAAAGACGTCCACTGCTGGACATAGGCCTCCCCCAAGCGCCGCCACGTCGACCGGTTTTGTGCTTCCCGCATCCAGCGGATTCCTGCAGCCTTCACAAGGTCATCGGTCCACCTTGTTGGAGGCCTTCCAACTCTACGTCTTCCGGTACACGGTCGCTACTCCAGAACCTTTAGCCCCATCGGCCATCTGTTCTGCGAGCAATGTGCCTTGCCCACTGCCACTGAAGTTTACCAATTCTTCGGGCTATGTCGGTTACCTTGGTTCTCCTACGGATCTCTTCATTTATCTTCATTTTCAACCGTGTGACTTTTATTAATCAGCTGTAAGCCTCAAAATCCGACTACGTATAAAATAAACGATAACAAAATCAATATAAATAACGACACACACTATTAACGTTACATCGAAGATACTTCACGTTTTTTATTAATAAGGTTCATTTCTGCACCCACCTATCTTGCTGCAGATCAGGGAGATATATAAAATGACAATTAATCGCATTTTCTTTCATGTTGACAGTTCAGCCAGGTCCATTGCGTTATTTATGTTCTTGAACAGATGAATTTATTAAACCTATAAAGCAATGGATTAGAAATTTTCTTAAAAACCCTCAGATTGTTATTCAGAAATTAGGGTGCTGGTGGTAGAAGTTTCTTAAGAAACAATCAGTAACTTTGTTCACAAGCCTTCTTTAATTTTGTTTCCTAAGTTACTTCCTTTGCCTGTTGTGTGATGATTTTTGTTTCTATAAGCTGATTTGTTCAAACAGTTTTACACGTCAGTCTTATTTTTGAAACTAAATGAGGTCAGCGTTTCTAAGAAGAAAAGCCGAAATAAACTCAAGTCTCTTTGTAAGCCCAGACATAATCTTGGTTAGATCATGTGATGTCCATGTAGATTGGTGTCTCAAATGGAAAAAACCATACAGTTTCAGTGGACCCATTTAGTCAGTTCACGCATTTGACAGTAATAGCGCAGTTCAACTCAGAACCGATTCGACGAACAATACCAAAGAACACAGTAGTATACATTTATATAGATGGTATACAAAATGGAGAGAACATGACAATGTAAATGTTTGTAAACTTAAGTTGTTCCAAATAAACTTTATTTATTATTATTATGACAACAATAAATGAAAATACTGGTAATACTAACACAGAAGTATTTTGAAACTATAACATTAATTCACCGAAATAAAAGAAGTGAATTAAAAAAAAAACGGTTGTGATGGTCTGACTATATATTTTGCCTATCATCCGAATAGCTGTACTGGTTAAACTACACATACATAATCTCACGTGTTTTGCCCATGGGGGTAGGCAGAAACTACGGAACGCCATCTATAACGATCCTTACATACTCCTTTGGCCTCGTTTAGGTTCATTTATCTGGTCATACACGCACACGGGTTGTGAGTATCTATCCTTGACCTTTCGAAGAACATCACCGATATGGTCACTATATGTCCTATATATCTCCTCCACTATACGTCCCCATCTGGTGTTTCCACTCACATATGTGTGAACTATTAGATATTTTTGAATTAATTATTGTGTAAAGAATATTAACGTCATTAGATAAACCTAATAAAGTTAAATTTTTTCCCATCTTCACGTCATTTAAATGATTTTTGACTACACTATTTTAAATAAAATCAAGCGCAGTCATTTTATATTTGACAAAAAATCTTTTGCGGCCAGAGCTTCACACACCACCCTCCAGTTCCCATGGGTGTTGTAAGAGGTGATTAAGAGATTATCAGGAGGGTTGTGGGCATCCTATGTGCAAGTAACGGAGTACCTACTGCCAACACGGATCCGCCTGCCAAGCGTGAAGATTAGAACGAAGTTAGGGGAGTTTTGGATTCTACAGTGGGCATTTTATGAGTTGATATTGTAGCTGTATACCTACTTTTATAATGATAAAGCCTACAGGCAATGTGGTTTATATGGCCATACAATTCTTCTGTTTAAAAATTCGGCGAAATTCCATCAAATTCTTCGAAGCAAAATTTAAATTTTGCAAAAAATACCTTTAGTTCTAAATCTGAAGTAAATACTGGTGTAATTCTGCGTTTATTAACAAAACAATCCCTCTTTTTGTAAGAGAATTATATGAAAGTTTATTAAGTACCGAGTTCTTCAAAAAACGATCGGTTCAAAAACGTAGAATATCTACTGATCGCTTCACGATTTCAAACTGTCTCATGTGTTAGGTGTTCCATAAAACTTCGTTAGGTTGTTTTACTGCTAAACGCAACGAAACATGAAAACAACCTAACGAATAGGATACACATATGAAATGGCTGAATTATGACAGGCAAAAGTCTACATTTAATTATTTCGTGGCTTCGCTCTCGTGGTAGTCAGGTTATAAATTTTCTGTGTCCCAAATTTCATAAAAATCCGTTCAGCCGTTTTTGTAAGATTGAGAAACAAATATTCAAATATGTAAACAAACAATCTATCACATTTAAAGATAATATGTTACTTTAATAGTATTGGGAAATTTTGACATCATGTAGAGATACATAGTATCATAGATTCTTATATGAAAAAGTGACAAATAGATTCTAACTGGATTAGTAGGCTTAGATTTTATTTAGCCTTACAGATTGTCTTCAACGTTAATCCAATAATTAGTATCATACATTACCTGATTAATTAATTGATGAATTGGTTGATTGATTTTGACATTTAAATATAAATAATTTGCACGTTTGCTTGCAGGCAGAATACAAACATTTTGAATTGAATTGATTACTCTATCCCTAAATTGTGCTTTTAGTTTAAAGTATTATATTTTCCTGCTACATCAGTATTATCTCCTACATCCATGATCAGTATTATACTATGTGGCAGGGACATCGACAAACTGTAACCATGAATGAATTTATGGTTCACATGATTCTAGACCGCAAGCGTAAAAAAATTTGTTGGCTTTAAAAAAAAGAATTGTTGTTCCATTTTAACGTGCAATATCTACCTACGCGGTCAAAATGTACTTATGCAATACTTAATAATTATGTCTTTTAATAACCGAGGAAAAATTTCCACGGGCTCAGAATCATGTACTGAATTAAAGGTTGTACGTCCCACGCCCTGTCACCGTGTATTTTTACAATGATACGTTTCCATAGCAGTGGTTAGTCTAGAATTCCCCGTTCCTACCTATTGCAATTCTATAAAAATCTCACCGTAAAAATTTAGCTGAAGTACCTACGCTTGAAGGTAGCTGTCAACAGTGACAATCCCTACCTGATGAAATGAAAGCTCAGTTCCAGCTTTCTTTATCTTAGTTTCCACAGTGAAACTGTTACAGAAAAGCCGGTACGATTTCTGCCACATCCTGTCGTAATAGGTAACCATGAAGATTGAAGTGCAATTATAATATGGATACCTACTACATTTCTACGCACAAGAGAAGGGCATTTCATTCATTTGACCATTAAAAAGCTTCAAAGTCACGGGTATAACATGTCGCGGAATTTAAACACACCATCAAACTCATCAATTAGAATATTATATTAAGATCTTATACTGAATTTTTATTATTATGCTTAAAACATTGTTTGTTTATTATATGGTAGAAAATTGTGGTCACATTACAAATCGGAGAAAGTATGACTTTAATTTCCATACATTTAGTTATTTTTGTTATTAAAGATACCTATATTAAAAATGACATAAATCGACTCTGAACAAATTACTTTCATTGTGCATTAATTCAGTTACACAGTGCATAAGCAATAAAGAGTAGGTAATTATTTATAGTATTTCTCTCTTTTAACTATAAAACGGCGCATGTTATCGGTAATTAATTTTCATTGAACCGTTCATGCAAGAAACTAATTAATACTGCAGTAACGTAACCTGTCAAACCTTTCCCGAAACGATGAATCAAATGTTTAGATTTTTCTATAAAAAAATATTATTTATAGTGTATTTCATACATATTGACTATTGTAATGGGCACGCTGAAGATTTACGTAAACAAGATTTAACTGCCTTGATCGAGGAATTGCATACAATGTATAAAGATGCATTCGAGAATGGTAAAGTAAATAATTATTAAGATAGTAATTGTTCATCATTCATAATCAGCCTATAAAGTGCCCATTGCTAAGACACACCCCTTGTCTCTGTGAAAGGAAGTGGGCCGTAATCCACCACGCGAACCCAGTGCAAATTGGTGGATGTAACATGTTTTAATTTTTTCAGTTCCAGGATATGCCAAATGCCATTGCTATTCTTCTTATAAGTCCATCGAAATAGAAACACAAAACTAAGGAAAGGTTATGGATACAGAATTAGATAGATCAGCATTAATAATTCTTTTGTTTCAGAAAAACCATACATTACAAGAAGACTTTTTACAAACGACGGACACTCATACTATACGTTACATGTGCAAAAATTGAAAGACGTTAATGGTGTTAAAACACACAATTTAATACTAGAAGGGAGATCTCAACGGGAAGATCCAATCATTTACATAAATAATCCCGTAGAAGCCCGAATGCCTAACCCTTTCCTAAGCATTGATGAATTTAAAAACGCTATGTTTGAACGAGTCGAAAAGCAAAAGAAAGAATTCGATATCAATAGAAATCTACTAATTAATGCCAATAAACAATATAAAGTCTTCAAACATTTACAAACAAGAGGAAATCATAAAGTAAACAAGAAAATAAAACAAAAGGATCATGTAAGTCGTACTCAGCGTACAAAAATACATCATATAATGACTACAACTGCTTTAATTAAAGTATCTGATGCAGAAACAGAATCAGCAGCTGAAGAAGATGCCACTGAATCGACAACTAATGAAGAAACAACTACAGAAGCAACAACTAGTAATGAAATGAATACTGAAGTGACAAATGACGAAAACATAACTACAGGTACACCAGTTGATGAAGAGGTAATGACTGAAACAGTATCTGATGAACTAAATATTACCCAAACGATAGACAACCATGGCATAACTGTAGAAGCAACAGCTTATGATGGAATAACTACAGGAACACCGGTTGATGAAGAAGTAATTACTGAAAAAGTATCTGATGAAAAAAATACTACGGAAACAACAGGCAACCATGACATTACTGCAAAAGCAACACCTGATGACGGAAAAACAATGGTAACGATAGCTGATGAAGATGTAAATACAGAGACTACAGCTGCCGAAAAAATCAATACTGAAATGATAACTGAGGAAGAAATAGTTACTGAGCCAGTAACAACCACAGAGCCAACGGTTAGAACGACGAGGACTAAGCAATTAGTAAGTATTAAAACTATGTCAACAGTTCACAGATTAGTGGTTCATAGAATGGGGTGCTTTGAAATAAGACTTCATGAGAAGTTTAAACTGTAACCTGGGCAAGGCAGTCAGAACCGTTACAGTCATTCTTAATGCCTTACACTTATGCCATGTTATTTGACAGTAGGGTTCGCTAGCATTAGTTTTAGGACCATACTTCCAAATCTACATATCTATACAAAAGTCAAAATGAAAATTTGACTAAATGCATATAAAAGGGTATATATAAGGTAGTTACTTATAGAAAAAAACGGCTGGAACGATTTTTACGGGACTTTCACTGGCAGAGCTGAAGTTTTAAGGAGACCGACATCCACGCAGGCAAAGCCGCGGGCAAAGCTAGTCCACACTAATATCATACGCTCCCGGAATCCTAATTCTATAGCTTTTCTTTTTATGGTCTTGAATACTTAATCGGAACAATGACGACACCATAATGATGGCCAGTATATCTGAGTTAAGGCTGCAAGTTTTTTTTTCTTTGATTCATCATTATTTTGACACATTAGGCTTTTATACTTACCTCAATGGAATTTCACGGTAACTAGATTTAGGAGTCCAGGAGTGTTAATGCAAAAGTCTCTGTCCGTCTGTTTGTTACTAAACCCTTATACGATTAAATCACTGAACTGATGGTTATGAAGGTTTCACACCTACAGCCGCAGGGGCGCTCAATTAGGTTAAGCGACACTTGCCGCGATTGATTTGCGGATGTGTGACCATCTTTACATACCAACGGTGATCTTGGTAAATAAAGCTGGTCACCAACGGCTTAACTGTTAAGCCGTTGGTTCTGTCTGTCATTCGTGTATCTTTGACAGTTGTTACGGGTCGTCAAAAGCCCGAAAAACTGGCAACCAGTCTTGCCAAGGGGTATCTTATGTAACGCAGTGTGGAGGTCAGATAGGCAGGCGCTCCATGTTTTTAAAATAATCTTCCTCTATATCGTCATAGAAAAAATCCTTAATCTACGTGACAGAATTCGATTAGACTGGAAGCTGACCCTATCATAGTTGGAATAAGGCTAGGCAGATGATGATGAAGTAACCTGAGACCAGGATATAAGCTATTTGTAACCTCAGATCGCAGACACAGTCGTTATAAATACGACACTTTCTGTCTGTCTGATTCTTACGTTTCCATTGCTAATCGTCAGAACCAGCACCCTAATTGCGAAACGCACAATTTATCAGAATCTGAATGGGATTGAAGATTATTTCTAAACCATTGCGTCATTTGTTCGAATAAATTGTGGCTCAGCTACGTAAATAACGCTATGAATGTTGTTTAACTATGAATATTAAACCAATTCCTACCGATAAAAAGTTCCGCAATTACCCCTCAGTTTTAATTAAATTTAGTAAAGAAATAACAACATCTCTGAGGGTATAGGTATATTAAAAAAAAAATCTTCTTCTATAGAGATGCCTTAGAAAAAATCCGTTATGTACGTGCAGTGGCGGATGAAGTACTGATTCTCATTAATATTTCGTGCTGATTCGAATAGAGAGAAGATGTAGGTGTAATAACTTGTCTTATTTTACATTTAACAAACAAATACCTAAATATTCGGTTTGATGGCAGAGATAGAAAAAAAACCGTTTTGGTTGAAAAATGATGATGATTTACTACCTAGAAGGCATGTGCCCGCTCACATTAACCATCCTTAAAAATTATGAACTTTCATAAAATGTTAACCCAGGTAAATTAAATTTTCTTATAAATGAAATTATGTGCTAATTGTCATGCTTCTAGACGCAGCGGTTATTTTTTATCTTTGAAAAACGGTTCCTATCTAAAAAGGGATTGCCAGTAACCACATCTGGCCAAGATTTTAAATGGTGATCGAACCAATTTGTTACTGGCACAAAAGGAAAATTCTACTTTTTTGAAATGATTAGTCTTTTTCAAGCGTAGTAAAAGTTATAGCCACATGGAAGATTTACGGGAATACTCCGAATAAGTATTCGGATTTTATTTTATTGTTTTTTATTTTTATTTTATTTATTTCTAGTGAATGGTGTGGGCAAGAATTGTAAATGGGTACAATACTATATAGGCTGTTTTACGTAGGTAGTTTTTCATTCGCTTATTCAAAATAACATTAAATATATTAATTATGCGGTTAAGAAGACCGATAATTTAAGTTTTAAAGCAACCTCTCTCCTATTGTTTTGTTGTGCCATACAGGGTCCATTATGACCCCATATATTTTTATTTTCATCTAACTACACATTATCTAATGCAATAAATGATTGACTTTTGAGTATTCACCGTTCAGTTGCATTTAATTCCCGTCCAATAAGAATCAATCTTTTTTTACTGAAAAAACTAATACAACTAATTGTTTCTTTTACAGAGACCATTCGTGTTCGTGGGTGAAAGGTAATAGAATTTAAATGGCGATGATAAAATCTTAATTTAGTATTTCAAGCGTGTAACTAATTTAATGATTACTCATTGCTGTTTTTTTATATAATTTTATGTAATAGGAAAGTACACTTTTAGTCTAAGTTAAAAAGAGCTTTGTAAAAGTTAGTAGAAAATTGTAGACAATTTAATTCGTGACAGGATATTTTTTAAGTAATTTATGTTGTAAAAATGTTTAGTAATTAAAGAAGTATTCGTAAGTCATCTTACCTTAAATAACTTCCTACAAAAATCCAAGTTATTGCACAAGCAATAACTGAAACTATCTTCAACTGGCCGCTTCTAACATCACTAAATTATTTTCAAAAAGTTCACAGTACTAACGCTGGCTGTATATACGTAATGCCTTTGCACCTCCGCGTGTCAGTCAACACACAATAATATTTCCCGCCAAACGAAACGTCAAACTGTCAAACACGCGGACATTGCGCCTCTACTTGTGAAAGGCGCCAATTCACTGATTACAAAATCTCACGTGGACCTCCAATGCTTGTCTATACCTTTATAAGTATGAAGGGCCATTGAAACGACTCTATTGCCATAAGCCCGGGTCAAAGCGAGACGGCAATACGAGAGAGTGTCAACACCCATTGTAAGCCGCTTACTGCTATTAGGATTGCTCATTTGTGCGAAAGAGACGCATAGATTTATATTGTGTAGCTTTAATTCACGCTCCGCCCATTCCTCATTTAACCCCCACCAGTGGTGGGGTGAACTTGGGCAGTTTTAAATTATCTATTATAATAAAATTATTTCACGAAATAAGGGGTTGGTTATGTTAATGATGTGTTTAATTTATGTCGATATCTTTTACTTTGAGTGGTTTGGCAGTTAAGTGTGGCAGATTACTCGATAACTTGATACTGTGCTTGAGGCTATGTTATAAGCATATTTTCAACTTAAAAATAATTCTGTTTCTATACCAAACGTCTTTGAAACCCTATCAAAGACGTCTGGTATAGAAACAGAATTGTTTTTTACATTCGTATTCTATTCAATATAAGTTTTGTTCCTTATATTTATAGAGATATTAAGGCAATGTTTTCTCAGGAAGATTAATAGACATAAGCATTTACGCTTAGTTTAATTCGTTGGCGTTAAAGTTAGTTATTATAGAACACTCTTACCTAGATTAAGTCTTATTTTCCCTTTAAGTTAGGATTAAGTTTAACAAAATTACAATTCATGCACTTTCTAGTTTTGATTTGTTCAGATTATGAAGTTAATCTGCATTATAATTAAAATGATGTTTTCTGAGCTTTTAACGGAAAGCTCTATCCTAACAGCGACATTGAAAAACTGAATATTTTTGTGTTTTTTTAGTGTCTTTTATTTTCAGAACATGTAACGGAACCCTTTAATAAATAACCGATCTCCCTCCTGCAACCGACAAAAAGGCTTTCGCGTCCAATTTTCCATCTCTTTTCATCGCACACTCGTCATTTCTGGTCTAACTATAACAGAAGAACCAAGCAAAAAACCACTATAAGCTCAGGCAATTGAGTTTATATCCGTTTGTACTATACCTTGTAAGCTTCTGTCAACATTTGCGGTCGAGTTTCGGTTTATCTCCCCCGCACAAAATTGTTAGTCACACAAACATTATCTTTGACCAATGGCACGTAACCACGGGCCATTTTCAGCCAATCGATGCGCTTAAAATTTTCGTTTTCGCGCGCTTCCCAATTTGAATTTTGTTTTGTACGATTTTTGAAATTGAAACGTAACCTTTTTGTTTCGCGGCGCGTTCGTTTTTTCTTTTTCTGTTTTAGTGTTAATATTTATTCCTTTGTTTTCTCAAAAGAGGTTTCTTAACGATTTTTAACATAGTGTCTTAGGGCATTTCATTTTTAAGTTAATTAGAGATTGCTTAAAACGTTACATTTAAAACAAAGCATGCTTCTTGTATCAATGAATACAAAAACCTAACGTTTACTAAAAAAATCGTTAAAATTATCTAAAAAGACAATTTGTTCGACAGTTTTGGTCGATCACAGTCGGTTAGTGAGAGCCGTCCGAAACGTTAAGATTGTTTTCATCAAAGTGGGTGCTTACACGTCCTCTTTACTGCTCAATTTGGCGTGGTACCTACAATAAGGCAAGTTGAGGGTAACTTAGTGTGGAATACGATTGTCTTGAAGGACTCTTATTTGACGCTTTGAGTGTGGTTTGACTTAGTGAAACGAGACAATTTTTTTCCTCAATATAGTGGATTAATCAGATAAAATTTATATAGACAGTGATAGCTGTATGCTGCAGGTATTTTTGTGATTTGTGGATTAGATCTCAACAAAAGTTGTAAACATAAGCAGTAATGAAAATAAGTACCAAAAGTAGCAGTTTTTTTTTGACGTGACAACGTCTTATAAATTGGTTTGCCGGGTGACACTTCAAGAAACTGCGTTACGCTCCGCTCACGTTATGCGCTCACAATGAGAGCGAGTGAGAGGCACGCGTTTAAATATAATTCTTTGTATAAATAAATGTTTTAAATTGTTACTATTATTTCATCCTTCTTCCTACTATACGAATGAATATTCACATTAAAATTATTTTACCACTCAAAGTCGTTGTCACTTAAAACTTTCGCCCGTATACCGACTTTACAGGCAACCAATTTTTTTTTATTGAGCTTTTGTCTCTACACCAGATTTTTTCCTTGACACAATTTCACCCTACCCAAAAGATTTTTCAACTTCCGAGTTTCAAAGTTCTACTCGCTGTGACTGTGGCTTCGGCGCCGTGAAATGTTGTGTCACCCATAGTTTGTAACGTCGATTATTAAGTCATTTCATCCGTTCTACAGTTTTTGCGTGATTGAGTAACAGTTATTAGTATAGCCTTCCTTAATTTTTTTAAATTAATTTATCATCACGCTTGCTCAATATAATCTTGGAAACGTATTAAGAAAAGTAAGGAGTCGACTCTACCGTACGAAATAAGGCGCACCCAAATAGTAGGACTAGCTTTCACGTTGACAGTTAAAACAACAACCATTGCGTTATTTACATTATTGAGAAGACTATTTTTTCGAACATATGAACCAATGGATTACCGTTATCCTTCAGATTGATTCAGATTGTGATCAATAATGTCTTACGCAATTAGTGTACTAGTCTTTAAGAAAATACACTTGTTTTTAAAAGGAATCCTCTTCCATACTCTGTGGGGCGACGTTCAACGCAGCGTGTACGCAATTGCCCAGCAATCTCGAGCCGGGCGAGGTGTCGCGACTGCGATCCGTATGCGACTTCCGAGCAATAGTCGCGATGTGTGGGGTAGGCAGTTCAAGGTCAGGCTTACATTCGCTATTGCTTAGGGTTTTTGAAATTATTTTAAATCATTGAATATTATCAACGCGAAAGTGAATCTATCTGGAAAGACGTACAAACTGAAACCATGAATTTAAGTCATAATTCTAGAGATTCTAGGTGAAATTTTTCGTAGGTCATAAAAATTTGCTGTTTCAAAGAAAAATGCAATACTTTTTTTTTGGATGAAAAATCATTAAATGACTTCTCTCACTCTGGGCGGAACGGGAGGGCGTGTCAGACTTTTACTGACTGACTAAAACCCACCCGTGTTCCTTCAGTTGCCCATATGTCAGGGCCACGGTAACTCTTTCGAACGAATCTCGCGACCCTGGCTGGAACGAATCTAAAAATACGGCAGAAAAATACAATACTTACGCGTTGAAAATTATGGCAAAGTTGCATTACCCACGAAATATGTGAACACAGGAGCTCAAATCTCGACTCCGTGCTCCTATTGAGAAAGTGCTGATAACAAAACCCAATAACACTGCCCGACCTGGGATCGAACCGGTGATTTACGAACAATTATGCTCGCGTTGGTCTTGTGGTCCTGAGTTCGGTTCTAGGGGCAGCTTTTGCGATTGCTATTGGTGCCGATTCTGTTGTACAAAATTCTCTAAACTAAACTAAAAATCACTAAAATTTGGTTTATTCCTGTCAAACGACGATTTCCTATTCTGAAATAGACTTAAGTGACACAACTTAACTATATTTTAGTTTGACAGCACTAAGATTGCACTGAGTTATTTTAGTTTAGTGAAAATGACAATTTTGCTATTCTGAGCTTGCCGGTTTTCACCAGAAATTTAGACTATAATAATTTATTTTGACTAAATCAGACTATATTTAATCGCGATTAAAAAGGTGTGGCATAAAACTAGTGGTCGTGAACAAAAATTCACACCAAAACGCCTCGCCTTCACGTGCAAAAACAGTGCAGTATTTTTTATTTTTACTTTTGCTTATACCTATCTCGAAAATGGCGTGTCCTATCGCAAAAATAATGAAATTTTCGACCCCCTTTGTGAAACCCCGGAACATATAATTCTCAACACGTGGGTAATATTTTTTTTTATTTTTCAAACAAAAAGTGAAAAGTTCCATATAAAACACGTCCAGGCTGCCCCCTTGCGCGCGCCTTCGTCTCTAAAAAATTCATTGCGTAGCGGACACAAGTACCACGTTGCGGAACCAAAAGAAAAAAAAACCACGTTGATTGTCAAATTCGTTTTTAGTCGTGTCAAAATAATTTTTAAATTTAGAGATTTTCTCTTGCAGAATAGCATTAAAATTCTCTTAGCCAAAAGTAAGGAATTTTAGAGATAGTTTAGTTAGTTTAGTTCGGTGTACAACAGAATCGGCACCATTGACTTATTCCATGTGAAATTTTTCAGTAGCGACCCGGGGTCTAGATTTGTGCCCGGTTGGCAATAGGATCGCCCCCTATTACATGGGACTTAACCATAACTGGCGAAATGTTGGTGTATTGTAGGTACGTACACCTCTGCCTTAGCCCTTTGGTGAATACAGGCGTGATGTTATATTGAAAGAACTTTACCCGGCTTTCTGTTGGTATTGGCCACTTTGGCTAAAGTCGTGGAGTCCGGTTGTGTTGCTGCGGAAAACGGCGATCCGTCGTACGGCGTATTGGTAGTTGCTTCAGGACCTCCTGCACCCTAATTGCGAAACGCACAATTTATCAGAATCTGAATGGGATTGAAGATTATTTCTAAACCATTGCGTCATTTGTTCAAATAAATTGTCGGCTCAGTAACGTAAATAACGAAATGAATGTTGTTTAACTATGAATATTAAACCAATTCCTACCGATAAAAAGTTCCGCAATTACCCCTATGGTCAACAACAGAGCTTGGGCCCACTACAATGACAAGACAAAAAGCAAATGAGAGAGGAACTGTATCTGTTTAATTGTTACCTTTTTACGCCTAAACTACCGGTCGTTTTGGAAGATAGATGGGAAGCTATAGACCTGAAGCAGCGCATGATTCTGCTTTCCATTCTTGACGTCTTTTAACGTTTAGAACAAATTGTGTGTTTATTTTGTGTATATGCCGTTGCCAACAACTATCTGTGTGCTAAATTTCATTTTCCAAAAATCGAAACAACGATATGCCAACTTCGTGTTCCTTTCGCGCGGCTTCGTTCATTGTGTTATAGAGAATAAGGCACCTATTTGCAGATGTCGTGTGTGTGTGATCTACGGAATTGACACGGTTTCAAAATAAGGAATCGTTAAGCATGGTGATTCAGCTAGTCTTCATTTCAGAATGAAATTGTTAATGTCTCGAATTTTCGAGAAATAGTACTGCCATCTGAGTATTCACAGAATGAGTATTTTTAGTGATGAAGTGATGGGACGATTGAAATGGAGCTTTAATACTTTCAATATTTTTTTTTTTTTAAACTGCTCGTCTATGGGTGGGTGGGTGTTACGAAATTTTAGAAATTATTGGTAAATTGACGAGTTTCCCAAGTAGCACTAATTAAATAGGAATACTATTAAAAATAAACGTTAAAATGCTGTTTATTTTGCCATCGTTAACCATTATAATATAGGTACTTCATTTCGTGTACAAAATGTTGGCAACCTCATGTGCCTGCCATTCTAGGTTCTAGCCGCGATGGTAAAAGTGTCGCCATCTTGCCTTTAATCACGCCGGTAGCCGAAGTGGGTAGGTCAAGGTTAACACAATATAGAAAGAAAGAAAATGCGTTAGTTTGCGGTAAATATGACGCAAAGAAAGACTGAACACAGCTTAAATATTAAAAGCTGGGGGAAAACATGCGTCACATCCACGCAAAACGGCTTTCGCTCAGCATACTCGTAATGGTGCGACCCTATGCGAGACAGAGCTCCAACGCTGGTGTTTCAGTAAATAAAATGAGACTTATTTACTACTGAGTTAATCTTACACCCTTATTGTGAAAGACACTATTAATCATAATCAGAATTATTTTGAAAGATGCATTGCTTCATATGTTCGAAAAATATGTTTTCTCAACAACGTAAATTACGCAGTGAATGTTGTTGAACTGTCAAAGTGAAGGCCATTCTTACTGTTAGTGTCATCCTGTTGTACAGACACGAGCACGAATATGTATACACTTACCAACTTTTAAAAGGGATTTTATCCTATTGTACTGATTGTAATTTTATTTTATTACGAACATAGTATTTTGAAACCCACACTATTAAGAAATAGGCCTTATCTCAAAGTTGCAATCGTTATTTAAAGAGCAAATCGCTTTTGAATTTGGCTATTTGTCATCATCATCATCATTTCAGCCGTAAGACGTCCACTGCTGGACCTTCCCCCAATTTGGGGGGCTTTGCCATAATCGCCACGCTTGGCAGGCGGGTTGGCGATCGCAGTACGGTGGTAAAATGCATAGAGAACGCTGCTGCCCATTCTCTAGTAAGTCCCTTAGTCGCCTTTTACGACACCCACAGGAAGAAATGGGGTGGTGTTATTCTTTACGTCCGGCACCACACGGTACATGTGCATACATATTATTACTCGTCCCACTTCGCCACTTCCTCTCGAAAAGTGGAGCTGTGTCCCAGCAGTGAACATATTATGGGCTGATTATGATATGATGACAAGTTTACATCACCTGCCCTGAAAATGTTACGTGAGAGCCTCTGGTAAGTTGACTGTTTCTTGATGTACAGACGCCAGCATATCCAGCTACTGCAATCTGTCGGATTTCTTTAATAGATTTTCAACTTTATCGCTAAAGCATTAGGTTCAAGGTTGATTGGGAGAATTTGACAGTTTTCAGTACCTTGATGTACGGGCGTCTGTACCAGAACATTTTTTTAAAGCCTTCAGTGTTCCACAGTTAAGCAAATGCTTCCCCGAGATCCTTCCAAGCATCCTTTTCCACGGCCATCTCGACAACCCTTGCGGTACACGTCTAGGTCGTCACACCACCTCTTCCTCGGCCGGCGTCGGCGGCGCTGTCCATCCTCAGGCACACACCGCTTACAAAAAAATAATAGCACAGTTTTAACTCCAATAAGCTTTCACTACATAACTCAGAATAATAATAATGTAGATATATTAATACCTACAGGAGGCAGTTTAAAACTCAATTCAGGAAACCGTGCAGTTTTGAAGGTGTAGACCAGGGCTGTCCAAGCTTCATACCTTCCCGGGCTAATTAAATTTACTACAAAAGCTGGAGGGCCGCAGAAACAGATATTTTCAGTTTTCAAGTAAAAAAAAAAAAAAAATACAGGGTAACCATTTCTTTATACGTTTATTGGTTCTTAATTAGACAACGGCCCGCGGGTCGTTCTCTGGACAGCCCTGGTTCCGAGTTTGAATCCACGAACGAGTTCCAATCCACCCTCTATAGACCTGCTTGAGAGAGGACTTTTGGCCGAAAGATGTCTTATATCGACGTTTCCGAGGACGGTTACGCTACACCACGCAGCAGAACACGACGCCGCGCCGTCATCATTACGTGTTTAGTTATATTTTAAGTTTTGCTTTATCGAATATGTATTCGTTTATAGTCATTGTTATTATTTTATTTATGTATTCTGTCTTTATTGGCTTTAGCTGCCTGAAGTAAAGGACTGTATTGTACTGTAAAACTTAAAAGTTAAACCATTTTTCGTCTTTTCTTCTTTATTATGCACTAGGATGAGGTCATTCACGTTTAACAGTTGTAAAAGACCTCAGGCGATCGCTGCACAATCAAATAATAACACAACAATAGTCATTCAGAGCCCTCTGTCCTCTCAAACTGTCCCTTTAGCTGCCCTCTTGTCAACTGAGCGGTATAATAGGCTTACACTCGTTGCGGTGGCGACCGTTATAGGCAGGCGGTCAGCTGCACCGCCTTCATTAGTGAAAGTGATTGTAGAAGAGTTATAGATATTGCATGATGAATTAAATTATTCGTATTTCTGGCTTTAGGGAGCAGGTAATAAAATAATAATGATCATCATTTTAGCCATAACACGTCCATTGTTGACCATAAGCTTCTCCCAAACGAGCGGGGGGGGGGGGGGGCAGCTGCTGCCCATTTTCTAGTAAGTCCCTTTTTTTTGGATGGGAAATCATCAAATGACGTCTCCCGCTCTGGGCGGAGCGGGAGGGCGTGTCAGACTTTTACAGACTAAAACCCACCTGTGCTCCATCAGTTGCCCATGTTACGGCCAGGGTTACGGTGTCTCTTTCGAATAACCCACGGGAAGAAATGTGATGGTGCTAAAGAATATAATAGAAAACTTATATTTCAGGCAAGAGTCTATTGGATTAGTTACAATTCATTTATTATATTATATAGGCATAACATACAACGTGACAGAGACATTGACTCACAAACTGTAATTAAGGATTCAGCTCATGATCATCATCAGCATCATTATTTCAGCCGAAAGACATCCATTGGACATACGTCTCTCGCAATTGGGGGATTTGCCATAATCGCCACGCTTGGCAGGCGGGTTAGCGATCGCAGTATGATGGTAAAATGCATAGAGAACACTGCTGCCCATTCTCTAGTAGTCGCGTTTTACGACACCCATGGCTAGTAATGGGCTGATGCTGTACTTTACGTCCGGCAACAGACAGCACATGATTGATATCACTAGTTTGAATAAATGACTTTTGATTTTGATTTTGATTGGAAAACTGCAATACGCGGTCAAAATGTGAGAGACAGCAGATTTTTGTTAATACCCGATTTAAAAAATAATAGTTTAAAAAAACTAAAAAACACGCTTCCATTGAAAACCAAACTAAAAAGTACAAAATAATGGAAAAAAAGCGTGGGGTGCTTTTAAGGCATTTTTTTATTGATATCAGGCACCCCACGCTTTTTTTCCATTATTTTGTACTTTTTAGTTTGGTTTTCAATGGACTGGAACTATTTTCTATTTTTTAGGGTGTTTCGAATTTTGAGACGTATGTCAGCGTAGTTTTCGAAGACAGTTTTTTTTGCTGTCCTGGTAACCCTGGCAAGGATAATGGCACAAATTAGTTTGTGACGAATATCAGCGTAGTTTTCGAAGATAGTTTTTTTGCTGTCCTGGTAACCCTGGCAAGGATAATGGCACAAATTTATGAAATGATTGCATTTTCATCGATCCTTGACAGGTGTGCAAAGTTTGAATGAAATCTGGTCGTTTAAAGTGGGTCAAAATCGCGCTATAAGGAGTCGGTTACAAACAAACATACAAGTGAAGCTAATATACAGCGTATAAAAAAACCACGTAGGGTGCTAGAAACATGTACTGAATCCATGGCAACAGGCCGCGATGTCCTTGCCGATCGTCCTGATTGAATTCTACTGACCTGTGAACACACTGAGTATACTGTCGGTGCCGCCGCGATCACGCGTCATCAGGGATACTAAGAAGAATTTTAGTGATAATTTTTTCGTAAGATTCTGCTTGCTTTTAAATGACATAAAGATGGTTTCTAACACACGACACTCTTTGTACGACAACATCCTCGTGTTACAAACGCTGAAAAGCTGCAACAGCTTCTTAAAGTGTGTCCTCCCACTTACCTACTGGCGAACGGTCTAAGGAAAGACTACGCCTGTGGTGATATGGTGCTTCCCTACTAAACATTTGTCCCGCCTTCTGAAAAACTCGCACCTGGACTCGAGTTGCCTTGGATGTCCTGGAAGTCTTTAATAGGCTCCGGACTCAGGTGGGCTGAAGTAAAAAGAACCTGTTCAAGTGGCTTACAGATGGCTCCGCCCTGGAGCGTAAATGTGGTGCTGTCCCACAAACAATGGAGCACTTGATATCTTGTCCAGCGTGTCATGTTGTTTGCACGCTACAAGAGTTGATGGACGCTACTGAAAGTGCTAAGCTCGCAGTCAATTTTTGGGCTGACTATACTAAGATAAGAAATATTTTAAGAGATCCAAATGCCATCAGTGACCGTTTAACCGAATTCTTCGAACTTTAACCGTAGCATGATAAAATAACTGTTCGAATAGAACTGACACAACATTTTTTGACATTGGAACAAATAGCAGTGTCTGAGATTCTGATCAAATATCTAACTTCTTCTTTTAGTGCCTCTCCTGTCGTGACTCTAGTCTATTCGCAAATGTTTCTCAATCACGACTTTTTTTTAACGGCCAACATAATTATCTCATCATGAACTCTGGTGCCGACGAACGAGGCCGTCACATCCATAATAGTTAAAATTATAAATTCGAAAGTAACTCTGTCTGTAGTTACCTTTTACACCTAAATCACTTAACGGATTTCAATAAAATTTAGGCTAGGAGATGAATGGCTTCCTGGGGAAGGACATACGTTTCATTATGCCCCGATAGTACGTTCCCGTGGAAAAATATTCCAACATCCACGGGTGCGAAGCCGCGCGCAGAAGCTAGTCTAACAATAAGTAGACAAACACCTGCGTAGGATGTGGGTCTGTAAACAAAAGTAGTATAAGTCCTAATATATTAAGCTGTAGAATTTTCTTTTTTGTAATGATATCTGGCCACATTCATGAGGAAGCTATAGGCTACTGACCATCACACTATGACCAAGCAAAAAGAAAAAAAAAAACAGAAAGAACGTTAAGCGAAATCGACGTAATAGCGCAGACAGGTGATGCGATGCGATGGTGTGGATTAAAGGAACAAGACATTTCACGATGATGAATTCGCGGGCAGAAGACCTTTCCGTGCCTCGGAAAGCACGTAAAGCCGTTGGTCCCGGCTGTCTTTCGTAGATCTTAGACAGTCATTACGGGACGTCAGAAGCCCGAAAGTCTGACAACCAGTCTTACCAAGGGGTATCGTGTTACCCAGTAACTGGGTTGTAGAGGTCAGATAGGCAGTCGCTCCATGTAAAATAGGTACCTCAACATAGTTAGGAAAAGCCTAGGCAGATGATGATGAAGTCGCAGGCAGAAGCTAGTCAAGAAATAAAGGGTAGATCCTAATGTACAATGACGATTCCTATTAAATACTACAGTACATAAAAATTGCATTAATCAAATTAAAATACGCATACACACTCCTAACAATAGAAGTGCACACGCAAAACAATGGCTGCACATACAACATGAATATTCCACCGCCACTGCAGCCATCTGCTGCACTTCCCGTACATGGCGCGTCGGCGCGGACGCATGCAATTATTATGCAAATACCGACGCTAGGCTAAACACGCGGGTTCCAGTCTTAATTACGTTTCATATGAGGGACAGGGTAAAAGGAATAAGAATCTGGCATCTACTTTCGATGTGACCGGCCTGGAGGATGGGAAACTGGATATTTCCGAGACTGTAAAAAAGTTTTAACTGACTGGCTAAAGAATAAAACCTACGACGATGTAGAGTCTATTGTAACTACGCTTCAATAACCAAATTATTTACATACGGTTTGTTGTGTGTAAGGTTAGTGGAAGAAGATTTAATTGACTTCTTGCGAACCCAAGACATTGTCGCAGGGCTAACCTAACCTACATTAACCCACAATTTGTTCAACCGATTTGGCGTGATAGCGTAACAAGCAAACAATCAAATAAATGATCAATCACATTCGTATTTATAATATTAGACTGGATATTATTACAGGAGAACTAAATACGCTAATTTAAAAAAAACTGACACACTACACACCCTCACTCTTCACACTCTCACCCACACTCACACATATCACACGTTCACGCGCATTTTGGCCCATTCTATGCACTACGCTCATTCATTTACAGTGCTGTTTGTATAATTTTAAGTTACCCATTTACTTTTAGTTTTGCATGTTTGCATGTTTACATTGTCTACACTTCAATTGCATAAGATAATGATAAGTGGAAGCGTGGAATCTCCTAACACAAGCAATTCCTTGCTTAAAAGGTGATCTCCAATAACATGTATCGAAATGCCCTTTGTAATTGAAATAAACATTTTTTTTTTAATCTATATATATAAAATTCAAAGTCCTGAGTGACTGACTGACTGACTGACTGATATATCAACGCACGGCCTAAACCGCTGGTCCTAGAGACATGAAATTTGGAGGGTATATTCTTTGTGAAGACTAGGTTTTCACTTAGAAAGGGTTTTTTGAACTAGCATCCCTAAGAGGGTGAAATGGGTCGGATAAGACAAAGCAAGCAGTGCGATAATCATATACTGTTTACCTGGATTAGCTGCAACCCACGAGTACCATACGCTAGAATAATAAACACATGGAGAAGTGTGTCCGAGATCATCATCATCATCATTTCAGCCAAAAGATGTCCACTGCTGGACATAGGCGTCCACTGCTGGACGAGAAGCACAGAACCGGTCGAAGCGGCCTGCCCACTGCCACTTAAATTTGGTAATTCTTCGAAGTATGTCGGTTACCTTGGTTCTCCTACGGATCTCTTCATTTCTGATTCGATCGTGTCCGAGATAATAAATTAAATATTGTGGCATACATATGTATGAATGTGTGTTATCTTGTGGTTAATGAAAAATAAAATAAAGGTGCAAAATGTGAAGAAGCTCACCATACGATACCTTAATTGACACACAAATTCACAATGCACACCAAGTATGATAACCAAAAGCAATACAAAAATGACAATCTGACCCGATACTTGAGCCTTGGATACGCTAAACCTAGAGAGAAATACACACATCATCATATCTGTGCATCAGAATATCTGATTTCTAAATATGGTTATTACAACATGCACGTAACTAAATATATATCCCATGTAGAGTTGTATATCGAAAAATAATAACCGACTTGCTAAAAAAAGGAAGGAAGACGCATTTTTCATTTGAAAAATAACTTTAATTTCGGAAATCGGTGTCTTAGGATTTGTATTTAAGGTTTTTTTGCCACCGACTTCCAAAATTAAAGGTATTTTTCACTTTGTAGTGTTTTTTTTAGGAAGTCGGTTGTTATTTTTTGTAAAAAGTTTTTATTTTTTAACTTCTTAGCTATGGTAGATACCCGCCTAATCTAATCGCGTTATTCGATCGTATTTGTCGCGCAAATACTTAATGCAAATTTAAGACTTATATGGTTTTCACATGGATCCCATTGTCCGAATGGAACCAAATTAAAATGGGACCATACGAAAAGCACCAGCTTTCAAATAAAAAAGAATCATCAAAATCGGTTTACCCAGTCAAAAGTTAAGAGGTAACAAACATAAAAAAATAACGTCGAATTGATAACCTCCTTCTTTTTTTGAAGTCGGTTAATAAATGGCCCTAAATGGCCTAATCTGCACTGAGCCCGGGTGGTGGGTTACCCAGTCCCTATCAAAGAGTAGGCCTTTGTGCTGCTGAGGAGTTTGTTGCACCACTTCTTCTTCCCACCTAAAACACTAGCAAATGCTGAAGGGCGGGCGTTTTGGGGGACAGTCTTATGTAACTTTGACGTTCAAAAAGTGTTGACTGTCAGCCTAGTTTGAATAAATGACTTTTCATTTAGATTTTTGATTTTGAATAGTGGAAACGTTATAAGGCTGTATATTATAGGTACAATATGCAAAGGCCTATACAACTAAGGCAACTGCAATATAGATAAAAGCGGACAATCAACGAGATTGTCCACTTTTCAGAGTAGTAGACTTGTCTTTGTGAAAATGCTCTATTGAGGTACCATTTATTTCTGTTTGAACTTCTTAGGGTATGATGAATATATAGGCACGTGATACATTTCAATGTATGCTTGGACGGCGCTCTGTTTGGAATTTTGGCTGTGACGCACTAAATGTGCCTCACAGCTGCAGACAATTGTAAAATTTTTTCTAACTACGAGATTAATTATTTTGACCGGTATGTATGTATGTTTGAAGGTATGTTCATCTATAACTTCTAAACAACTTATCATTTCTAAATAAATGAGGTATCGTTGGAAGAGTATATGCAACAAGCGATGGTACATCAAATTCTATATATCCCCTAGAGGACATAAAGTTCTAAACTAAATAAATAATAGTTTAAAAAAACTAAAAAACACGCTTCCATTGAAACCAAACTAAAAAGTACAAAATAATGGAAAAAAAGCGTGGGGTGCCTGATATCATTTAAAAAATACCTTAAAAAGCACCCCACGCTTTTTTTACATTATTTTGTACTGTTATTTTGAAGCGTGTTGTTTAGTTTTTTTAAACTATTATTTATTTTCTATTTTTTAGGGTATTTCGAATTTTGAGACGTATGTCAGCGTAGTTTGTGACAGTTTTTTGCTGTCCTGGTAACCCTGGCAAGGATAATAGCACAAATTTATTAAATTATTGCATTGTCATCGGTCCTTGACAGGTGTGCAAAGTTTGAATGAAATCTGGTCGTTTAAAGTGGGTCAAAATCGCGCTATAAGGAGTCGGTTACAAACAAACATACAAATATACAAACATACAAGTGAAGCTAATATAAAGCGTGTAAAAAAGAAAACAATAGTCCCGTGTTGGGAATTAAATGAAACTGCTTAATTGGTTTTCAAAAATACATATATTGTGAGTTCAACCCAAAATAATTTAAAGAAAAATAAAGTTTAACAATTAAAACCTGACTACTAAGCCGGGGCAAAGCGGCACATGAGTAGCGGATGAGAATATTTTTTTTTGTTTTACTTTTAAAAATGTAACTTTTGGATTTGGTCAAATGTGTTCCTTAGATATGGTACTGTGCCCAATCTATACTTCTATCATCATTTCAGCCGTAAGACGTCCACTGCTGGACTTAGGCCTCCCCCAATTTGGGGGGCTTTGCCATAATCGCCACGCTTGGCAGGCGGGTTGGTGATCGCAGTATGGTGGTAAAATGCATAGAGAACGCTGCTGCCCTTTCTCTAGTAAGTCCCTTAGTCGCCTTTTACGACACCCACGGGAAGAAATGGGGATACTTCTATACTTTAATATTATAAATGCCAAAGTAACTCTATCGTCTCGATTTTGATGAAATTTGCTACGGGGTAAGTTTGAACCCCGAGAAAGAACATACGTTACTTTTATTCCGCGACTTCGTCTGCGTCCGCAATAACCGACAATTACGCGGACGGAGTCTCGGGCAAAATCTAGTGAACAAATTTTTTATTATTTTTTATTAGATGTCCTATGATGCTAAGGCAACTTGCAAAGTAGATAAAGGTAGCTGTTCTCATTATACACTTGCGTGCAAAAAATCGACCTACCCGTACTCTTCGATTTAAAACAATATAATTCAACAGACTAGACTAGACACTACACACTATTAGACTGTCCAGTTAGGTGGGTCCAACTTCGAGAAAGAGGTCAATCGTCGCATCTGACTCGGCTGGGCAGCGTTCGGGAAGCTACGTAATATCTTCTCGTCCCACTTACCGCAGTGTCTCAAGACAAAAGTCTTTGACCAGTGTGTGTTGCCAGTGATGACTTATGGAACCGAAACGTGGTCGCTCACAATGGGCCTCATAAGAAGGCTCAAAGTCACCCAAAGAGCAACGGAGAGGGCTATGCTTAGAGTTTCCCTACGCGATCGAATCAGAAATGAAGAGATCCGTAGGAAAACCAAGGTAACCGACATAGCTCGAAGAATTGCCAAACTTAAGTGGCAGTGGGCAGGGTACATTGCTCGCAGAACGGATGGCCGATGGGGTCGAAAGGTTCTGGAGTGGCAACCGCGTACTGGAAGACGGAGCGTTGGAAGGCCTCCCACAAGATGGACCGATGACCTGGGGAAGGCCGCAGGAATACGTTGGATGCGAGAAGCACAGAACAGGTCGAAGTGGCGGTGCTTGGGGGAGGTCTATGTCCAGCAGTGGTCGCCTTTCGGCTGAAATGATGATGATGATAATTCAACAACTTTTACTGTCAATCCTACTATAATAATATTATAAATGTGAAAGTAAGTTTGTTTGTTACGCTTTCACGCGAAAACTACTTAACCGATCATTATGAAACTTTGTACACATATTCTTGGAGGTATTAGAAGTAATATAGGATACTTTTGATGAAAAAAAAAACTATATTTATTGTTATTTTTAACGCGAGTGAAACTGCGGGCAATAGCTAGTAACCTAATATGTTGCATACTAAAACTTTCCTTCTAGTAATTCAAAAAAGGAAAAAAATGGAAAAGTTACAAAACGGGGGCTCGTTTAGGAGTCTGTTACAAAACCAAGATCAATTTTTATCAAACAACATACTTTTATCAATTTCAAAAATCACGTAAAACACAAAGTCACACACTTTTTCAGAGCAAAAGTGGGTGATAACGACATCGGAAGAATCGACTCGATTTCGTCAACAATAGCTTTTATCTATATAAAGTGTATTTGAAAATAAACTGTATCTTACCTACTTACACAAAATAAAAAATTGTATTCATTCACATTTTTGAGATATCGCCTCTCTAATGGAGAGCCAGGGTGGGTCAATTTTTGCGCGCAAGTGTACGTCAGAGTAGTAGATCGTTTTGTGTAGGAGCTCGTCCGAGGAAGTACTACAACAATACCTATTTTTGCCTCCAGGCAACAATGCTATGCTCCGGTTGGGGAGGCGGGTGAGTACACAGGTACATTTCAGCTCTGTGTCTAGGATGATAAAAGATAAATGATTTTATTTCTGTAAGTAGGTTTTTACAAACACTTTTACACGTCAATGGTATTTTTTAAACTAGATGAGGTCGGCGTTTCTTATCTGATTACTCTGAGAAGAAAGGGCGACACAAACTCAGAGGTCACAGTCTCTTTTAAAGTCCAGACATAATCTTGGTGACATCATGTGAAGACCATGTAAATTGATGTCTGAAATGGTCTTTTGAGGATAGAGCCATACTGATTGAGTGAACCTGTACAGTCAGTGCATGCATTTGTCAGTTATTGTGAAGCTTAACTCAGAACTTAAAGACCTCAACGATTCGACGAATAATACCAAAAAAGCACATTTGGGGAGGCCGCAGAGGTTATGAAAATTCCCAGAGAGAAAAAAAAGTTATAAGCCACATAGTCCTCACAATAATTTAAATAATATAATACTTTACAAACAAAGTATTCATGTCATTGTATGTACAAAATGCATAAATGTCAATGTGTATAAAATAACTGGTATACAGGTTGGCAGGGACATATCGATGTCCCTGGCTGAATCCATATATGATTCTGAACATCATCTTCATCATCATTTCAGCTAAAAGACGTCCATTGCTGAACATAGACCTCCCCCAATTTGGAAGGGTTTTCCATAATCACCACGCTTGGCAGGCGGGTTGGCGATCGCAGTATGGAGGTCAATGCATAGAGAACGTTGCTGCCCATTCTCTTGTAAGACCCTTCGTCGCCTCTTACGACATGGAAGAAATGGAGTGGTGGTATTCTTTACGTCCGGGACCACACGGATTCGGATTGATTCTGATCACCCCTTGTAAATTAAATTCACGGTTATAGTTTACGCGTCGATCTCTCTGCCGCCCTGTATAGGCAGTGGCAACCTAATCATTTATCATCAAGTGTGCTAACAATTTGGTCGCCATCCAATACCTAAAATCAAACAATCTCAATTAGGTAACGTAGGAACAGTGAGAGAAAAGAAGGCCAATTCTCGTAATTAAAAACGTTCAAAATCTAGTCGCAGTCGAACCTCGACGACAATCAAATATCAAAAACTTGTCAAAAATTAAGGGAAACTCGAGGTAGTTTTGACAGATTAAGACTGAGATCAGACTGTGAACGTTCCTAAAATTACTAGAATTGCCCCTTAGGGCTCTTGTTACGCAAGCATATTTTGCAGTCATCATCAACGACTACAAAATCCATCGACCACTTCAAATGACCACTCTAAGGATGAAATACTTAATTCATCCAAAGCCTATTGAAAGGAGACCGAAGAACAGAAAAAAAAAACTCAGAAGAAAAGACTTTATTGCCATAATGGCGAATCTACATCTCGAACTGATCGAAATTAAAATATGGGTAGTGGTCTTCACTTGAAGACACACTCAAACTAACCCAACTCTTGAAGTCATCTGCTTGTCTTAGCAAAAAAACAAAAATGGATATCAATTAAATCACCGAGAAAACATCGCAAAGCGAAAAAGCTTTGAGCCTATTTTGAATCCTGCGTAACAGTGGCGCGATCTATTAGAATTTGTATAGCAATTTTATATTTTGTACAAAAGGAATTAACACACCCAACACGCTCACAACCAACCTCTTTCACGTCTACTAGTGATGGTGGCGCCACCTATACTTTTGTAAACTTAAGTTTACCGACCTCTCACTAGATGGCGGAACTGGCGTTATTAAATCAAACGTTTAGAACCAGATGGCGTTGTACTGTGTTTTTTCACTGTGCTAAAAACGGGGAGGGTTCTTGGCAAGGTTTTATAGTAATGAAGGTGCCCCTTAAAAGATGGCGTTGTTAATAAATTTGACAAATACTTCATTGATTTGTGTTTCAAACTGAGTTACTTGGCATGACATATTGCACCACCAATAGTTCTTTATTCGTGCATACGTTTTCAAAAGTAAGTTGTCATCATCATCAACATCAGCAGCCTATAATGCCGGTCCACGCCGGGGCACAGGCCTCCTCTCGGCGAGAGGGTCTGGGCCATAATCCACCACGTTGGTAGATGTCACATGTCTTAGAATGTTTAGTTCTAAGACATGCCGGTTTCCTCACGATGTTTCCCTTCACTGTTTTGAGAGCAGTGGTGATGAAATAATTGACATGAAGTAAAGTGCTTGCTTGGGTTCGAACCCACGACCTACGACGTGTAAGTCGCGGCCGGTACCACTGGGCCACCACAACCTAGTGCTCAAAGTAAGCTGTTATAAAATAAATTTCTCATTACTGTTTTTTTGGCAGATCTTTTTAATTCTCGCACGTAGAGACAAATGAACGGAAATTATCTATTTCGCTAATCAACTATCGGATATAAGGTTCTTAATTGACTGCACATGGTAGGTACATAGTAAGCTAAGTTAATAAGCCTGTGTCCCAGCAGGGTCTAAATTAATGAAAGTAATTAATTAAAGAGTCAATGTTATCACATGCATTAATTTGCATGTTGTGATAGTAAATTACTATAAAGTAGGTTTGAACGTGCTTTTTACCCTTATCCAATCGGCAACAAGCGGAAAGTAAATAGGTTAAAAACAAGAAAATAATAAGAACTGTCTTCGAAAACTACGCTGACATACGTCACAAACTAATTTGTGCCATTATCCTTGCCAGGGTTACCAGGACAGCAAAAAAACTGTCTTCGAAAACTACGCTGACATACGTCACAAACTACGGTGACAAACGTCACAAACTACGCTGACATACGTCGTAAAATTCGAAACACCCTAAAAAATAGAAAATAAATAATAGTTTAAAAAAACTAAAAAACACGTTTCCATTGAAAACCAAACTAAAAAGTACAAAATAATGGAAAAAAAGCGTGGGGTGCTTTTTAAGGTATTTTTTTATTGATATCAGGCACCATATTTTGTACTTTTTAGTTTGGTTTTCAATGGAAGCGTGTTTTTTAGTTTTTTTTTTACTATTATTTATTTTATCTCTACAACAAGGCCTCTCGGTAACATTGGTAAGACTGGTCCCTTGGTAAGACTGGTTTTCAGACTTTTGGGTTTCTGAATACTGGTAACAACTATGTATCAAAGATCTACGAATGACAGCCGGGACCGAGGCTTACTGGGCTTTCCGAGGCATGGAGGGATATTGATAGTGTGGCGTCACGTATTGTGCATCTGTGAATGCACCTTAGATTACGTGGCGTCGCCTGTACTATGTTTAGTTGTATAAGTTTTTGTAAGGTTGTTAGCTGTTAAGTGGCAACACCAAGCCACTACCCGGGACGCTACTCTTAGCGTCTCTCTCTTGCTTCAACCGTAACGGGACGCGGACTAGATTCCGAGTCATTAGTTTATTCGGTCCTTATTAGTTTAATTACTTATATAACTGTGTCAAATAGTGTATGTAATTCTAAACTGTACTACGTGTGTGATAATTATAATATTATTACCTACAAGCAAGATTTTTACTTCCGGCTTCCACAACCTCACCTACAATACTCGTAAGAGGACACAGGTAGAATCCTTTCACCTATGTCCCCAAAGTGGTGACCCCGACGTGATCTGCGATTGCGTCAACCTGAGGTGAACACCAGAGGAAGCCGATCACGCCCTGGACACTCTGTTGCCGACTACTCGCCGGAACCTGCGG
Organism: Aporophyla nigra; assembly: GCA_947507805.1. Classification (NCBI taxonomy): domain Eukaryota; kingdom Metazoa; phylum Arthropoda; class Insecta; order Lepidoptera; family Noctuidae; genus Aporophyla; species Aporophyla nigra. Next base: position 17,274,034 of record OX382292.1, read on the forward strand.
ATCGCGACTGTGGCTCATCAAAGTCATCGCTCATCTCCAGTTTTTCGGGCGTGTTTCAGTGCTAATAGTGTTCCAAAATCAGTTTTTAAATTCAAAAGTGTTACGAATATTTAGTGTCTAAATCAAAACCGTATTTTTGTGTGAGTGCGCATTCTATTTTTAGACCGTACGGGATTCAAGTGGCAAACTCAGGTAGTCGAACCCAACCCTGACCACTTCAAATTCGTTCGAGTCGGGCGCGTCGCACGCCCTGCACCATTGGCGCCCTCTGTCGCCCTCCGACGACAACGTTTGACACTTGGACGACAGCTGTCAAATCTGACAAACGTCATCTGTCAGTTGTCAACTGTCATTAACGTTCCAGTTCACGCAAGTACTGCTCATGATTACATATTGAACATTTCTCGTGCTAGTATAAGTAACATATACACCTTTTTACTTGTGTAGTCTGTGCTCGTCAAGGATATTTTTTATTTTTATTTATATACCTATTTTTTTATCGAGTGCATATTTAGTGTAAACGGTCTTCAAGTAACCTTTTTTTTTACACGTTAAATTTTATTTGAAGCTTATTCTTTTTGCTTGTGATTGTGTTTTGTCCGTTGAAATAGGATTCTTTGTGATTTTTTTTAATGTTTTTCGTTCTGTTGCCCACCCACGGCTAAGGATTGTTCAAACCACTGCACAATTTGGTTTGGTGTCTTTGCGCATTTTATCCATTTCTCATTCCTTACAATCGCGTACCTTCTCACATATTTCACCAATATTTTCACAAAAGGCAACATGTCGCACATGGCTAACGAACTTCACGAACGTTTAGCAGCGCTTGAAGCTGAAACCTTAGCTCTACGTACCCAACAAGAGCAGTCGAAGCCTCATTGCACCACTGTTGCGGCAGTTACTGTCAAACTGCCACCCTTGTGGACTGATAGGATCGCGGTATGGTTTGCTCAAGCTGAAGCACAATTTCTTCTGGCTGGTATTTCAGCAGATGCTACGAAATTTAGCCATATTCTTAGCCAAATCGACCACAAAACAGCCGGTGAAATCGAGGACATTGTCACCAACCCACCTGCTGAAAACAAGTATCTGAAATTGAAGCAGACGCTACTCGAACGCTTTTCAATTTCCATAGAGCAGCGAGTTAAACGACTCCTTAGCGACGAAGAACTTGGTGACAGAAAACCGTCACAGTTCCTCCGTTACCTACGGTCACTCGCAGGAAATACACTGACTGACGACAAAATCTTGCGTCAGTTATGGCTTCGCCGCTTGCCTCAGCATGTGCAAGGCATCCTTGCAGCCCAGGCTGATCTTAACCTTGAAAGTTTAGCCAATATCGCTGACAAAGTTATCGAGGTTCAGCCAGGACTGCCAAACATGTTTGCAACAGCAGTCACACCTTCGTCCGTCCAAATGGCAACACAAATTGAAGATCTGAGTCGGAAAATTGAGTTGTTAACATCCGAGCGATCGCGATCTCGTAGTAACTCCAGATCACGAAGCAAAATTACACGCAGATCCAATGATGGCGTGGTTAATAAATGCTGCTGGTACCACAAAAGGTACGGCCCCAGAGCTTTAAAATGCATTTCTCCATGTAATTGGAAGTCGGAAAACCCGCCAAGCAGTCAGTAGCGGCGGCAACTGATTGCGACAGCTCACAACCTCTCAGCCGCCGTCTTTTCATAACCGATCAGGTAACCAAACGTCAATTTTTGATTGACACCGGATCGGACTTATGCTGTTTTCCTTACCGCTGGCTTACAGATCATAGGAAGTCTTCCGATTATGAACTCTGCGCCGCTAACGGTAGTAGAATAAAAACATACGGCACCGTGACTTTAACCCTCAACTTCCGACTCCGTCGCCAATTCATGTGGACTTTCGTCATTGCGGATGTCAACAGCGCCATCATCGGTGCGGATTTTCTGGCATATTATCATTTACTGCCGGACTGCCGTACCAAACGTTTGATTGACGGCGTTACGAGCCTATCAATCGTTGGCACCACAGCTACATCAGACCAACCGAGTGTCAAGGCCGTCGCCCCGGCGAATTCCGCTTCTGCACATGTGCTCGCAGAATTCCCAGAAATCACTCGTCCTCCTGGCTTACCCAGAGTTATAAAACATGACACGGTGCATTTCATAAAAACAACGGATGGGCCTCCCATTTCTTGCCGTCCTCGCCGTTTGGCACCTCAAAAATTGATATCTGCCAAAAAGGAATTTGAGGACATGGTTAGGTCCGGCACAGCACGACCTTCCAAGAGTGCCTGGTCGTCTCCGTTGCACATGACCTTGAAAAAGGACAACACTTGGCGTCCTTGTGGCGATTACCGCGCACTTAACGCTCGAACTGTACCGGATAGATACCCCGTCCGACACATCAATGATTTTGCCCACAACCTTACTGGTTCTAAAATATTCAGCACCATCGATCTGGTGAAAGCATACCATCAGATTCCTGTATATAAAGAGGACGTTCCGAAGACAGCTATTGTTACTCCGTTTGGGCTCTTCGAATTCCCTTACATGACTTTCGGTCTCCGCAATGCTGGTCAAACATTCCAGCGATTTATTGACGAAGTCACACTAGGTCTGGATTTCTGTTTTCCGTACGTGGATGACATTCTCGTGCATTCAGCTGATGAGGGTCTTCACTGCGAGCATCTCCGTATCCTTTTCGGACGCTTGCGAGACTATGGAGTCGTAATCAATCCCTCCAAATGCGTCCTTGGTGCACGAGAAGTGACATTTTTAGGTTACCACATCAGTCCCGAGGGAACCCGTCCTCCTCAAGATCGTATCCAAACCATACTAGACTTTCCCCCTCCTAAAACAGTACAAGGCGTGCGCCGTTTTCTCGGCATGTTGAATTATTATCGTCGATTTGTGCCCCGCGCAGCACTGTTTCAGGCTCCACTTATAAAATCTGTGGCTGAAACCAAAGGTAAAGGTGCCAAACCATTCATATGGACACCTTTACTTTTAGAGCAATTTAAAACCTGCAAAGAGAGTCTAGCTAGTGCCACTCTGCTACAGTATCCGGTCAACGACGCGCCTCTTGGACTGTTTACTGACGCATCCAACGTCCACATTGGCTCTTGTCTTCAACAACTTGTTACCGGCAAGTGGGTCCCTCTTGCCTTTTTTAGCAAGAAACTCACAGATCAGCAAACGCAGTGGCCGGCTTATTATCGCGAATTATTGGCGGTGTACGAAAGCGTGCAACATTTCCGCCACATTCTCGAGGTCCAACACGTGACCATTTTCACGGACCATAAGCCGCTTCTCTACGCTTTTGTACAGCGCCGTGAAAAACTTCCCCCTGCTCAGTTGAACCAACTATCTTTTATCAGTCAGTTCACAACTGACATAAAATATATCAAGGGAAAAGATAACGTCGTCGCCGACGCTATGTCACGTATCGACGCTATCGCATTTGACCAGGACTACGAAGCCCTAGCCAAAGCACAAGAAACAGACTCAGAGTTATCTTTCTTGCGTACTCAAGGGTCAAGCCTGCAATTGACCAATGTCAATATTCCAGGAACTAAGATCTCTGTCACCTGTGATATGTCCACAGGCAAGCCTCGTCCTTATCTTACTCCTTCCTTTCGAAGAGAAGCTTTTAACAAGGTCCATAACCTTAGTCATCCAGGCGCACGTGCTAGCACCCGCTTAGTGACCGAACGCTACGTTTGGCCTTCTGTCAACAAGGATTGCAAAGAGTGGGCACGAACTTGCGAAGCGTGTCAACGCGCCAAAGTATCGCGTCACAATTTCTCGCCTACCGGTAATTTCGAACTACCATCTGGTCGCTTCAAACATGTCCATATTGACATCATCGGCCCCCTGCCGATCTGTAGCGACTACCGATATTGTTTGACAGCTATTGATAGAGTTAGTAGATGGCCTGAGGTCTGGCCAATGCAAACTATCACTGCGGAGGAGGTAACAGAAACCTTTACCCGAGAATGGGTTGCCCGCTTCGGTGTACCATCAGTCATAACAACAGACCAAGGCACTCAATTTGAGTCTGACTTGTTCCGCCGCATGACGGTACACTTTGCCACTAAGCGAATTAGAACAACGGCATACCATCCCTGCGCCAATGGCATGATTGAGCGTGTTCATCGCCAACTTAAGGCTGCTCTCATGTGCCACCAAGAGTCTTGGGTACGTGCATTGCCATTCGTCCTTCTTGGCATGCGATCCGCTTTCAAAGAAGATCTGAAAGCTACAGCTGCTGAATTGGTTTACGGAGAAACACTTCGGTTGCCCGGCGAAATGCTCGTTCCAGTTTCCGAAACTGACACTACAAACAATCCTGCAGATTTTGTCGTACAACTTCGACGCAAAATGTCGACTGTACGACCAATCCCTGCATCTCGCCATAATCAACCATCATCTTTTATCTTTAAAGATCTCTCGTCAGCAACTCACGTTTTTCTTCGTGACGATACAGTCAGACGCCCCTTACAACCTCCATATACAGGTCCATACCAAGTCATTGATCGCGCCAGCGATGGCAAAACAATGACTTTGGTCATTAAGGGTAAAAACGTCGCTGTTAGCATAGATCGCGTCAAGCCGGCATACATGGAACACGCCAGTCCTACAGCCCTTGATCCTCCGATGAAAACAAAAAAACCCTCTGACAATTCTACATCAAAACCAAAACAGGCAGATCCATTTCCAAACGCAGACGCCAGTCCAACAACCACTACAAAACTGCCGTATACCACTCGGTCCGGCAGACGAGTCAGGTTTAAGGATTTCTCGGATTTCTGTTAAATCAGTTCATCTTTCTCCGTGGGGGGGTGGTGTGGCGTCACGTATTGTGCATCTGTGAATGCACCTTAGATTACGTGGCGTCGCCTCTACTATGTTTAGTTGTATAAGTTTTTGTAAGGTTGTTAGCTGTTAAGTGGCAACACCAAGCCACTACCCGGGACGCTACTCTTAGCGTCTCTCTCTTGCTTCAACCGTAACGGGACGCGGACTAGATTCCGAGTCATTAGTTTATTCGGTCCTTATTAGTTTAATTACTTATATAACTGTGTCAAATAGTGTATGTAATTCTAAACTGTACTACGTGTGTGATAATTATAATATTATTACCTACAAGCAAGATTTTTACTTCCGGCTTCCACAACCTCACCTACAATACTCGTAAGAGGACACAGGTAGAATCCTTTCACCTATGTCCCCAAAATAGTTAAACAACATTCATTGCGTTATTTACGTTGCTGAGCCGACAATTTATTCGAACAAATGACGCAATGGTTTAGAAATAATCTTCAATCCCATTCAGATTCTGATAAATTGTGCGTTTCGCAATTAGGGTGCCGTGCGGTTGTTATTATTCAGCTATGATCTCTTTCATAAAAAAAAAAAAGTTTTTAGAGGTGTCAAGGGACACCCGGATGGAACGAAGTTCCTTTCCAAGATTCATAATAGTTATAATTTTTAAATTATTTATTATGTACAAAAAACCTGTATACACTCAACAAAAATATTCTCTCTCTCTCCCTCTCTCTCTCCCTCTCTCGCTCTCCCCCTCTCCCCCTCTCACCCTCTCCCCCCTCTCCCCCTCTACCCCTCTCTCCCTCTCTACTCACAACAAAAAAAACATCAACATACAAAATATATACGGTCGAATTGAGAAACCTCGTCCTTTTTTTGAAGTCGGTTAAAGCATGTCGTGACAAGTTTTCGTAAGAATTTTTTCCGTCTAGCCCCCTTTTACAACGCGCGATAAGGAACTTCGTTCCAAAAACAAAGCAATAGAATATAATGTAGAATCAGCCACATCACCATAATCAAAACGTTGTTGGTGCATATATGTATTATATGCGAAATAATGTTTTTTTTTTCAATTGGGTGTTAACTATACCAAAGTTATAAGTGTTTTTACCAAATCACTTACCAATACTACAAAGATTTAGTGAATATATTTGAAAACTGAATTCTGTAAACGAAAACGAAGGTAATCTAAAGATGTTTCTCTCTAAAATATCGATTTCACATTACCCACCCACCAGTTTCTTCTTACCCCATTTTATTTCAAAAGGTTGATGCACCGGACGCATCCGCTCTGTATTTTCCTATGGTAAAAGGAGTGCACTCTAAAAATAAACATTTCCCCCTAGCTAGATCAAGGGCAAAACTGAATTAACAGTAATTTCCGCTCGCTTTTAGCGTTCCTCCTCTTTACCTGTGTTGTGTATCCGTACCTGTGTTATGTAGTTGTGCCTAGGTTGTGTACTTTGTGGCTGCGTTGCGTTACAACCAAGTTTCCGTTGTATCGAGACTAATCGGTTTATCGGTTGTTTACTTGTACAAAGTTGTTTTAAAGTTTATTTTGTGTTGAACTTTTAGTTAGATAGGTCGTGAGAAAAGTTATGAATATGAATGTGTACGAATAGCGGAAAGACACGACTGAAAGTTTTTTTTTTACAATTAGGGGATGATTTGAAAAGAGAGGGACAATTAACAGAATTTAATGTGGTGTCCTAGCTAAGTTACTTAGTAACCACCATGGTTCCCACAGACGGAAGGAGTGTAAACATTTTAATAGTCTGTTTAAAACTGTAAGGCGCAAATGTATGTTAACTTTTACTAAGTGGGTAAATTTTTAGTATGTGTGTGTGTTTTGTGGTGTAGTTTTGGTTTCCTCGTTGGTCTAGTGGTCGCAAGCACTACTGCTGCGCATGAGGTCTTGGGCTCGATTCCCAGTCGGTCAAAGTGATACTGGGTGTTTGTATCTTGTATTACACAGTAGCAACCTAGACTCTGGATTTGTACCCGGTTGATGACAGTAGGCTCGCCGCTATTACACGGGACTTAAACATAACTGGTGAAATGTGGCTTGATGTTATGTTGTGTGGGTTGTATTAGTTTGGTTGAACTAGGTTTGGTGTGTGCGTGTGTGTGTTTTGTGATGAAGGTGTGGTGGGTGTGTGTCTTTTGTGATGTAGTTGTGGTGTGTATGTGGTTTGTGATGTTGGTGTGTTGTGTGTGTGTATTTTGTGATGCAGGTATGGTTTGTGTGTGCTTTGAGATGTAGCTATTGTGTGTATGAGTTTTGTGATGTAGGTGTGGTGTTAGTGTGTATGTGTTTTGTGATGTAAGTGTAGTGTGTGCGAGTGTGTTTTGTGATGAAGGTGTGGTTTGTGTGTCTTTTTTTATGTGTGTGTGGTTTGTAATGTAGGTGTGGCATATGTGTAAACGAAAGGGTAGAGGTCAAGTTTAGATAAAGAGTGCTAGATACGTCACGATTTTGAAGTGAGCAGATAATCAGTGTCATCGTAGTGTAAACTGGTCGGTCGTAGTTTGATGAGTTAGTATAAAAGGAGTTTGCGTGTGTTGCTGTAATAAAATGTTGAGAGATTGGCGTGGCGACCTCGTGGACCCAAGTCATTTAACATACGACATTTATTGACTATCGACTCGAAAAGAAGAATGAAAATGATGATAGCGATGAAATCAATGATCTATCCATACAAATAAATAAAATTGAAGTATCTTTTGTAATGTCAAAATAACAGCTTTTTAATAAATGCATATGAAGTATAAATGGTACTTACAACACCTTTTTTTCATTATTTCTGTCTGTTTCTGCCAGCTAATCTCAGAAACGACTGGATCCATGTTGCCGGGATTTTAACTCGGTGATAGCTGATTTTATAAGGAGTAACGTAGTTGTCTCTTACAGTCCTGGTATAGTACGTGCCCGTATAATTTCCCACATCCAGGCGGCAGGCACAGCTATTTACAAAAAAAAAAGTGTTTGTATTTTGATATGTTGGTATTTATGAATACATCTTCATAAGCATCGATTATCTTTTCACCACGACGAAATTAAAATGTAAAATTATTCACTTCTAAAATTAAATATTTACCTACGTACCTCTCTAAAGTCAAATATTGTAACTTTTTAACGAAATACTTAGTTCAAATAAATTTATTTCAGTTCGAAATCTGTGCGTTTCGTTTAAATAAAATTCTAAGCACGATCAACAAAGTTTAAAGGTAGATAAGTAATCGGACGGAATTTTAAGTAACAATATTTAATTATGTCAATTAGTTTTTTTTACGTTTCTTGAATTTTGATGAATTACCTAATTCGGTAATTTTGAGTACGCTTTCCTTGTGGTATAAGCAGGACTGGTAGCCTCCCTATTTATTTAGTATTGATTATTTTCATCCTAAGGAATTCATGGTTTGCTTAGCATTATGGTTGTTTAGAAAACAATATTTACCCTGGCCTTGAAATGTAGAGAAATCTTTAATTCTACACACAAAGATTCTCAAGGAGGATGCGCTAAGTAAGTTTGCAAAATTAAAATATTCCTAGGTCAGTGTCAGGTTCTGTGTTGATTGAAATATGATTTAGGACCGTAACACGTATGCATTTATAGAATTAAAATCATCTATACAACTAATTTAATTTAATCCCATTAAATGACTATTCCATGAAAAAATCATTCAATGGAATTAAATGAACTAAGAGGGTTGTATTGACTATTTTAATGATTATTATTTTATAAATATATACGTATTACGGTAGCAAATCATATATTTCTTAACAAACAGCCTGACACTCAACTGCAAATTAAAGCAAATGTAGCTATGAATTTTGAAAAAAATTAACGTAAGAAAATAGCGGTCGGTTTACCAGATATTTTGAAATGAAAAACGAAGAATTTAATGGGACATTTTTTTATTAAGCTCATTCTTACAAAGTAGAATGAACTGTAAATGATTTTACAGGCTCATATTTGTGTAACAAACAAACTTTGTAATACTATGTTAGTAGTAGCATTTCACTTTCACTTTTTTATAAAATTGTACTTATTCATTACCACCGAAGGTTACATTCTCAGTAACTAATGTATGGAAATAGCAATATAAAATCACTATAGGTCCTAGGCGCCGGCACTTCAACAAAGTATGAATTATTTAGACAGACGCTTAGCACGCGCCGCGCAAATTGAGACGGAGTGCCGGATGCTATACGTGATCATATTAACTTCGAATATGTTACACTAGCTAATATTCTTGATACTTGCTAGTTCAGATTCGATACCGAGATTTGGTGGCTGGGTTATTATGCTGTCAGCACGACTCTAGTACGAAACAAACGTTGTTTTATGTGAAATTAAGGAAGTAAGATAGAATACTGTTTTTTTTTTGAGACAATAAATCACTTTGTCAATAACATTTCTTTTTCCTTTACTGTTGGTACTTCATTTGAAAAGTTGAGGGTCTACTATAGGTACATCTCTGCCTAACCTTTTGCGGATTTTAGGCGTGATGTTATATTCTGTACTTAAATCTTTTGATAATAATCCTGTTTTGAAAGAAATATTTAATTGGGTCGATAAGGTTTTAACCAAGAGAATGCCAACCGTTTAAGTAAATTAGTGGCAGTGAAACCTCTAATGAAATATTAATAATGCGGTTTGATTTCATCCCAGGATAACCTAAATCATGTCCAGTTTGACAGCTGCTGATCATTAAGTTATTCAAGTTTAGATATTGTTCGGCTCTCGACGTAACGAAGGTCACTCGATAATATAGGTAACAACGGAAGAGGGACGAGCGATCAGCAGCAGATTGGGCACAGGCTGTTATGTTCCTTTTTCTAGGACTCAAGCACCCTTTCTGTCACAAGTCCACCATATGGTCTCAAAATATTTATGTCAATTTCTGTTTATTTTTTTTTAAGAATATTATGCCAATCAATAAAATAGAATTAAAACGAAAAATAATAAAATCTATATGTCGGCAGCAATATTATTTAACAACTGCGAGAGACGGCGACTAGATGGCGCTAGTGGAACGTGCACCGGAAGCATCATAGACAAACCTTCACTCTTTCGATCATTTGACGTAATGTACAGTTCAGTAAAATATCGTAACTACCCTCGGCCACTAGCGACCGCCTTTATAAGGAGCTGCGCTGTTGAGACGGCACGCATTTCAAACGGATGCGTCTTGGTGCACGGACCACTGTCTCTCGACAGTCAGTACTGCCCGGTTATTGGATGTGGAACACTGTGTACACAGTTAGTACTATCCTTATTGCGGTGGGTGCATGGACCACTGTCCCTGACAGTCAGTACTGCCCTATGTGACCGCCCTCACTGCCTTTATTCGTTATTTAATTCAGTTTTATTTCATTTCTACATTTCCTAGATTTAAGATAACTGATTGTTCAATTAAATTAAAATTAGTGTATTGTATTGCCATAACTGAGTTTTACTTCTGATGTCTGGACCAAACCCGACATCAGAAGTGGGATCGGATTTTCCGCCCACCTCTGGCACTTCATCATCACAAAATATGCAGGAAGATATTCCGCTACCCACAAATAGTTTAGAAGCATTTCTTTCAAAATTAACTGATGCTCTACTACCCCGGTCCAATTCAGCACCACAACCTTTCATAGCGTTAGTACCTTTTGATCCTGACGACCCCAATTCAGACATAGGGGGCTGGTGTCGGCTGTCAGACACTATAATTAAAAGCAAAAATTTGAAAGGTGTCGATTTAATCATGACATTGACCCATTGTCTTCGAGGCCGCGCAGCTACATTACTGACCAAGATACCTCCCAGTCAATATCAATGGGACGATATACAGGAGACTTTAAAAGCTCAGTTCTCTCGCCCTATGCTTATTCAGGATCACTTTGACAGTATCCTCAAATTTCAACTTAATTCTAATGAGACCCCTGCTCAGGCATGTTTACGTCTTTGGCAATTGATTGAAAATATCCCGGACGCAAGATTATCTGAAAAGGTTGTGACAGGCTTTGCCATTTCTATATTATCTCAGTGTGATGTTCAAATACGTCGTGAACTAAACTCAACTGTGGTAAATGACAAATCCCAGCTATTTCGAGTACTGCGAGGCATATCTTTGAAGAGAAAATCAGAACTGCCTGAGTCGACCGATTCTGATGTCAAACGCTCTCGTTCTACGTTTGGCTTTCGTGGCAACTGCAACATATGTGGCAGGACTGGGCATCGTGCGGCTGATTGCCGTGAAAGAAACAAATTGATAAACTTAATGGTGCTCATTATTTTAGTAGTATTGATATGGCCTCTGGGTTTCACCAGCTGCCTGTACATGAAAGTTCCATAGAAAAAACTGCATTTGTTACCCCAAAAGGGCAGTTCGAATATTTGGCTATGCCCTTCGGTTTGCGCAATGCACCTTCCATTTTTCAAAAGGCTATTAATACTGCTCTACAGCCTATGAATGATGAAAGAATTCTAGTTTTCATGGATGATGTCCTTTCAATTTCCACAGATATTAATGAGGGGCTTGACCGTTTAGACAAATTACTTAAAACTCTGTCCAATGCTGGTTTCTCGTTTAATTTAAAGAAATGTTCGTTTCTGAAAGTTCAAACTGAGTACCTTGGGTATATAGTTTCAGCTGGGGAGATTAGACCAAATCCAAAAAAAATACAAGCCTTAATTAATGTTCCAACGCCAAAAACTGTCACTCATGTTAGGCAGCTCATAGGGCTGGCAACGTATTTTAGACAGTTTATTCCTAACTTTTCCCAAATAATTCGCCCTTTATATCCCTTGACAAAAGGAAAAGGCAATGTTAAGTGGACCCCTGAGCATGACCAAATACACAAAAAACTTATCCACATTTTGACGTCTGAACCAGTTTTAAAAGTTTTTGACCCTTCCTTGCCCATTGAACTCTATACCGATGCAAGTAGTGCGGGATATGGTGCAATTCTTATCCAAAAACATAATGATACCCCTCATGTAGTAGCATATTATAGTAGGAAGACCATAGATGCAGAAACGCGATATCACTCTTACGAGTTAGAGACTCTTGCGGTAGTAAAAGCAATCGAACATTTTCGTCATTATTTGCATGGACGAAAATTCACCGTATTTACCGATTGTAACTCCCTTAAAGCTTCTCACTCTAAACGTGATTTGACTCCAAGGGTTCACCATTGGTGGGCTATATTGCAAGCTTATGATTTTGATATCGTGTACAAAGAAGGTCGAAAGATGGCTCATGCAGATTTCTTGTCTCGCAATTTGTCAAACACAAATTATTCTGAGCCCCGCAAAGTAAATTTCCTTGAATTAGATAAAGGTTGGTTAATTGTAGAACAAGAACGCGATTCAGAACTTTCTGAAATAATAGCAAAAATCCGTAATAATCAATTACCTGAAGAGATATCGCATACGTATGATTTAAGACAAGGAATATTGTATAGGAAGATAGAACGTAGAGGAGTTTCTAGTTGGCTACCTATTGTACCACGTTCTTTGGTTTGGTCCCTTATTAACCACGTTCATAATGAAATAAAACATTTAGGTTTTGACAAGACTTTAGACAAACTTTACGAATTTTATTGGTTTTCTGATATGGCTAAATTAGTCAAAAAGTTTATTAATTGCTGCGTAGTATGTAAAACTGCTAAAGGCCCTTCAGGTGCACAGCAAATGCAGTTGCATTCAATTCCTAAACATCCAGTCCCTTGGCACACAATTCACTTGGATTTAACCGGAAAACTTTCGGGCAAAAGTGATAAAAAAGAATATTGCTCAGTTTTAATAGACGCCTTTACAAAGTTTGTACTGCTGGAATATACACCGGCCTTAAGCTCTTCATACGCTGTGAGAGCAATTAAGAATGCTGTAAACTTATTTGGTGCTCCGAAGCGCATTATCGCAGATAGAGGACGTTGTTATGACTGCAATGAGTTTAAAAACTTTTGTAATAATAATGGAATAGAGCTCCATTTAATAGCAACTGGTTCTAGTAGAGCTAACGGGCAGGTTGAGAGAGTCATGCGAACTTTGAAGAGTATTCTTACTGTTATAGAATGTAATTCTAATAATGCTTGGAAGGATGAACTAGGAGAGATCCAACTTGCTCTTAATAGTACTCGTTCCAGGACCACAGGTTTTACGCCTATGGAACTGATGTTTGGCATTCAAGGTTCCTCACTTAGTCTAGCTAAAATAACTCCTAGTTCTTCTGAACCACCTATAATTAATGTTGAAACGGCTCGTTCATCCGCATCAGAAAATATTCAAAGAGTAGCTAACGCTGACACTATACGGTTTAATAAGGGAAAAGCTCGGATTAAACCTTTTGCAGTAGGTGATTTTGTTTTCGCAAAATGCGAAGCAAGACATCAAACAAAGTTAGATAATAAATTTAAGGGGCCTTATAAAATAGTCACCGTATTAGATAATGACCGTTATGAACTTAAACATATTAACGGTTCTAACAGAATTTATAAATATGCACATGAAAATTTAAGGGAAGTACCTAAAGGGCAAGAAAGTTATTTAGAAATTTGCGAAAATTATAGTGATGAAAATGATGAACGGACCGTGACGGCAGAAGATGAGCTCAGTACGTCTTTTGTGCCAGTAAATAATGATATGACCTCAGACTCGGAGGAAACTCTTACTGTAAGCTCTCGTACATTGACTGCACATGATTCAGAGGAAACACTTTCTGTAAGCTCTGGCACATTGACTGCAGATGATGCAGAGGAAACACTTTCTGTAAGTTCTCGCACCTTAAGTGTAGATAATTCCGATGCTATAATGGAATCTTTGGAATGATCAATTACTATGTGGTCTCTTCTACTTTTGTGGAAGATGGTTGTTTTAGCAAATAGAATATAAAGATCTTTCCTGTTGTTGTGGGAGATGATCTGTGATGCTCTGCAGGAATCTCACCTGCTTTAGTGGGTGACGATTCAGACCAGAATGTTTGAACTGTATTGGTGTTCTAATAAGATCTCTTGCTGTTATGAGCAATGATGTGTGAGATGCTGCAGGAATCTCGCCTGCTTTAGTGGGTGACGATTTAGACCAGCTTGTTTGAACTGTAGGGGTTTTCTGTTGTAAAGAAATACCTAGACCAGTGATATTTGCTATTAAGCTATGTAACGATGATGATGATGTGAATTAATTAGTATTATTATTATTTTTAGATGAATAAATGCACTCGAGGACGAGTGATTTGTCAGAATGGCCGTGTCGGCAGCAATATTATTTAACAACTGCGAGAGACGGCGACTAGATGGCGCTAGTGGAACGTGCACCGGAAGCATCATAGACAAACCTTCACTCTTTCGATCATTTGACGTAATGTACAGTTCAGTAAAATATCGTAACTACCCTCGGCCACTAGCGACCGCCTTTATAAGGAGCTGCGCTGTTGAGACGGCACGCATTTCAAACGGATGCGTCTTGGTGCACGGACCACTGTCTCTCGACAGTCAGTACTGCCCGGTTATTGGATGTGGAACACTGTGTACACAGTTAGTACTATCCTTATTGCGGTGGGTGCATGGACCACTGTCCCTGACAGTCAGTACTGCCCTATGTGACCGCCCTCACTGCCTTTATTCGTTATTTAATTCAGTTTTATTTCATTTCTACATTTCCTAGATTTAAGATAACTGATTGTTCAATTAAATTAAAATTAGTGTATTGTATTGCCATAACTGAGTTTTACTTCTGATGTCTGGACCAAACCCGACATATACTTAATATAATAAAGCTGAAGAGTTTGTTTGTTTGGTTGAACGCGCGAGAGATTTTCTTAATTCGAATAAGCAGTTGTGAGATTACTCAGGAGTGCTTCGAATGAAAAAAATCTTGTAGTGTTCGGTAGCCTATCTATCAGAGAAGGCTATGGGCTACATAAGACACTAAAACCAAAAGAAGCGGAGCATCAATGAAAAATGTTGCAAAAACGAGGAATATTTATTTCTTTAAAAGCTTCCGTTGCGTGCTTTGCGTAAAGTAAGTTTGACGCGGACGCAGTCGCGAGTACAAAACTAAATGCAAAAATATTGATTTTTAACTACATTTCCATATGGTATGACGCCACGTTAATACGAAAGGTACATTGCTATCCAAAGAAGTAAAATGTTGTTAAAGTATCAAAACCACTGAATCCAACTACAAAAGCATTCGACAGTCATTTTGTTTATCGGAGTTTTGAATAAAATATAAACATTCATTATGATGGCGTGGTTTAAGTACATGTAAGTAGGCTCATTTCTTACCACGCTCTGTGACGTCTGAGTTTGACACCTACACTGCTGATGGAATTTATGGGACAGCTTTTTAGATTAGCGGAGAAAGTAGTTTTTTTAAACTTCTGTTAAGGCTGTGCATTGTAAGATACTGTGGGTTTGAATTAATGATGATACCGACTAGTGTCTGCTATAATAAAGATTCTTTGACTCTAAAAGATGATAATTCTTAATTAATGACTGCATAAAAAAATCTATGTTTATAAAAAAATGAAAAAATGTTAGTGTATGTTGTTGTATGTATTATAAAATGTTGATTAGAATTTGGTTCCTGTTTTTTATTTTCCAATGCTGTGTCGTGTGTATATGTTTTGCCCCAAAGTGGTTCAGTATGGGGATTTTTTTTCAAAATTACTATGTGCTTTTAGTTCCAGTAGTTTTAGTTAATACAATGATCACAACACTTACTCTATAGGAGTAGAATATACACTACTAACGACATTAGCCACAAATTATTTAACAAAATAGCTAGCGGTTTAAAGACAATATCAATGTATTTGTTGTAACCCTTACGAGCGAAAATAAAATCTGACTTAGCGGTAAGCGAAAACCGCCGAAAGGAGGAGGGTAAATATTAAAACATTATTTGCCGATAATAGTCATGTGAATTCGAAGTATTTAGTGACATCATGTTATTGTGTTTATGTGAAGTTTAGGTATCGAACTTTACACCTATTCTAAAATAGTAAGAAAAAAAATAGCAAGTCAAATAAAAAAATATTTATCAAACTTGGCAAATTGGTTGAAGTTTTGTAACTTTGAGCACTTTTTCTTACTTTCATTAAAAAATTAACTGTTAAGCGCTTTTTGCATCAAAACAAATGAATGCTAGTTAAAAGGTTATTTAACTAACAAAAAAAAGCTTGTGCGTGTGTGTTGATTGTTTGTGTGTTGGTATTTGAGAGACTAAAAAATATATTGGTGTGTGTTTGTACTTTTTGCTTTTACCATCCTATGGTTGAATGTCATTTACATGTCATAAACCAACAAGGGCTATTAGTCTATGTAACAGTTAGATAATTTCGACCTTTTCTAATCTAACTAGCTTTTATTGTCGACAATATAGGCCCTTTCCCACTAAATTCTATCTTGCTAAAGCTGGCTTATTCTTTCAGCGACAGTCAAGCTCGTCCCGCCATCTTCGTCTCGGCTTGCTGTTTGGCTAGTGGGACCCAGTCGGTGGTTCTCTGAGCCCATTAGTCATCTGATATAGGTACAGCAGACATATGTGGCCCAGTCGCACTTAAGCTGAGCAGCTTTCAAGCAAAAAATTCAACCTAATTGAAGTTTTCCAATATATTAAAAGGTCTATTTATCTATGTGACAGTTGAATAATTTCAACCTCATTGAAATTTTGCAATATATACTGATACAAGGATCTTTTGGCGTTCAAATGATATTGACAAAGGAGCGCTCTTGGTAAAGGTTTGTGACATTTTTTTTTTGTAAAACTTATTGAAAAAATAAGTCGTTAGTTCCAATTTCCCCCACGCATCAAGAGATCTTTGTACACCTGTTTTAGGTATTATTGTCAAAAGTGGAGGGTCAACTATACTAATCTATTACAAACATGTTTGTAAATGTCATGTGGTTATGAAAAGCGGTCCCTTCAGTGATTCAGGCTGGGGCGACGTCGACGATGCGTAAATGTATCACTTAGTTGGAGTGTAATTAAATCATCCACGTTATTAATAGGGCTGGCTGGCCTGAATATTAGGTTGGGGAAAAAGTCTTTTCGCATTATAGTATGTATGAACTTGTAATAAAATCTCTTTGGCTATACTATTTGTATCTGGCTGGTTTTGGTATCATTGAAAGTTTAAATTTTAAAGAACATAATTCCAAATTCAAATTAGAAAAATGTGTGATTTTCATTTGTTTTTCGTACCGTCAAGATGAGTGAATCTAATGAAGAAATTCGATACATTTTAAAATTTTACTACAAAAAAGGTAAAAATGCAACGCAAGCCGCGAAAAAAATTTGCGATGTTTATGGACCTAGTGTAGTGTCTGTGAGAGTAGCACAAATTTGGTTTAAGCGTTTTCAATCCGGAAATTTTGATGTCAAAGATGCACGTCGCTCTGGTCGCCCTATTACGGATAAAATGGATGCCATTTTTGAAAAAGTGGAGCAAGATCGGCATACCAGTAGTTACGACGTAGCTGAAGAACTGGATATTGACCACAAAACAGTTTTGGCGCATTTGAAAAAAACTGGGTACACAAAAAAGCTCGGCATTTGGGTACCTCACGATCTCACTGAAAGAAACCTAATGAACCGTGTACTCATTTGTGATTCTTTATTACGACGTAATGAAACCGAACCATTTTTGAAGAAGCTGATAACTGGTGATGAAAAGTGGATCACGTATGACAAGAACGTGCGAAAAAGGTCGTGGTCAAAGGCCGGTCAGGCTTCACAGACTGTGGCGAAACCCGGGTTCACTCGCAACAAGGTGATGCTGTGTGTGTGGTGGGATTGGAAGAGCATTATTCATTATGAGCTGTTACCACCAGGCAGAACCATCGATTCTGAACTCTACTGCGAACAACTGATGAGATTAAAGCAAGAAGTTGAGAGAAAGCGGTCGGAATTAATCAACAGAAGGGGTGTGGTTTTTCATCATGATAACGCTAGACCTCACACATCTTTAGCCACCCAACAAAAATTAAGAGAATTTGGCTGGGAGTTGTTAATGCATCCGCCGTATAGTCCTGACCTTGCACCTTCAGATTTCCACCTGTTTCGGTCTCTTCAGAATTCTTTAGGCAGTGTCAGGTTAACATCACGAGAGGACTGCCAAAACCACTTGTCGCGGTATTTTGACCAGATGTCCCAAAATTTCTATAGCAATGGGATCATGTCCCTACCTACAAGATGGCAAAAAGTGATCAAACAAAATGGTACCTACATACTTTAGTTAAATGTAAATAAACTTTATTAAAAAATGTTTTGAATTTTCTTAAAAAATGCGAAGAAACTTTTTCCCCAACCTATTATATTGTAGTTAGATTCAGTTCATTATCATTCTCCTGTCCATATCCCAATTTATTTAAAGTCGGTACAGCTTATGTTTTTAACCGATGAAAAAAAAAAACGGAGGAGGTTCTCAAGGTGACACGTATAATTTTTTTTATGTATTACCACGCATAACTTTTTACAGAGTGCTCCGATTGTGATAATCTGACTGACCTGTTAGTCTAGTGGTTAGTGACCCTGACTGCTAAGACTGAGGTCGTGGGTTCGATTCCCACCCAGGACAAATGTTGTGTGATGAGCACAATCATTTGTTCTATGTCTGGGTGTAATTTATCTATAATATGTATGTATTTAGAAATATATAAGTATATTTATCAGTTATCTGGTTACCATAGTACAGGCTCTGCCTAGTTTGGGATCAGATAATGGTATGTTAGTCGTCCTAACATATATATACATATATTAATTATTATTTTATTGGAAAGTGTATATCCCGAAGATGGTCCCATGTAAATTTGGAAAAAAATCTAACCCTAAGGGTAGGAAAACAGGGGATGATTGATTATTCACTCATTGATTGTATATATTATATAAAATAAATGAATGTTTGGCGCCGACTCAAAATTACTTAGGCTTCTTAATTTTTACTTTCCAGTTTTTTCGGTGGTTTCGTTTTTTGTTAAAATGTTTTTCTTCCACACTTCTCTTTTAGTCGTCATTACGGTAGATATAGATGATATAGATAGTAAGGGGATGACCCCTTACTATCCATATCATAATTCACACAGTCCATCCATCGTTTTTTTGGTCTGTTCCTACTCGTAAAGCCATCGAAATTCATACTCAAAACTTGCCTTTAGACATTTCACTCATACCTCCGCTGTTGACGGGGATTTTTATAAATGTTTTAAATATTAGTTTGCGGAAATGTGGTTTCTAATTCAATGTTTTTATGTAGCTAGTTGTAGAATGAGTTACTTTTATTTCGAATTTTGAGGATATTCAATATACCCGTATGTTACCTGCTTCAATTGATATTTGTCTCCAGACTTGGAGATTTGGACTTGTGTGTCACGTGTAAAGGACTTTTTTAAAATTATTATTTTAAAGTGTAATTACACTATTATCTTTCAAATAAACCAGTCACAAATCAGACACTATAGGAGAAAAAATTTGACTCGTAGCCAATCTGCTACGAGTCTGTAGCTTTCGTAGCATTGACAGCTACGTCGTAACAAAAGCGTAGCACTTGATATTGCCAAATTATTTTTGCGAGACAGCCCTATTCCGTTTTCGAGACCCTGTCTTTCAACCTTGCCCTTGAAATTAAGACGGTTTACATATCAAAACAATACGTGAGGACTTAAGACTTTAGTATTATTTCCCTTGCTAGTTATTTTAGTGTATTTCAAGCACTAAAATCGATGTTCGAAGACAGGCTACTTTGTATCTGCGTTTAATGAAACTGCTAGGAAGATTAACAATTGTTTTTTTTTTTGTTATGCTAGTGTTAGTTGTTTTTCTTTACAAGTTAATTGGAAAATTTCATAGGAAATACAAATAAAGATGATTTTTTTTAATGAAAAAAATAAAATTTATTGTAACATATTTTTATTATTTTATCTGACTGCTTCGTTGCACTAGAGATGCAAACACGACTTCCAAACACAAGTTTCTGAGTTCGATCACCCGGTCTGCCAATATGTTATCGGATTTTTTTTGTAGGAATTTCAAAACTAGAGCCCGTCGTCCGGATTTGTCCCTTGGACATGAAACATTCGCAACTGGAAACAGTTGAATGTACCTAAAGTATTATTCTCATTCCGCCTATACTTCCGACTAACACATTCGTGATTTCATGCATGCTGTTTCTAAAACTAAACAAGGTATACATACATACATATTCACCGTGACATTTTAGTCATCTTACAAAGGTTGATTAAAAAATTGTTACCATTAATTAAGATAACATGTCTAAGACAAATAAATAATGCATTAGAATTAGGAAACATCCTGTTAATAATGTTTACGTATCAGATGGTAGAGAACACAACTACCCAGCGCACGAGTCAACTAGATCATTCCATCTCCATTTTCCATGAAACAAAATATCAATCCCAAACTACGTCATGCGTCACCATAATGAATAATATTTTAATTTTTTTATTAATCAATTTTTGTTTCTTATGGATGTGTAGTAGTCATTGGATACATGAAGTGGGCTTCCGTTGTAAGACGACTAAAATGTCACGGTGTATACATAAGCTCACGCCTTTTTCCCATGGGGGTAGCCAGAAACTACAGAACACCGCCTGCTACGATCCTTACATACTTCTTTTGCCTCGTTTACGTTCATACATCTGGTCATATACGCACGCCGGTTACTAGTACTACATACCTGACCCTTTTAAAGAAAACTCCCAAATAAGGAAATTCCTGAAAATCTCCCATTCTCTATTCTTAAACACATAGCTACTCGTCATCACAAATTCAGCCATAAGACGTCTTCTGTTGGATACAGGCCTCTCCCAGTTTGGAAAGGGGGGATTGCCATAATCGCCACGCTTGGTAGGCGGGTTGGCGATCGCAGTATGGTACTAAAACGCATAGATAACGCTGCTGCCCATTCTCTAGTACGTCCGTTAGTCGTCTTCTACGACACCCACTGGGAGAAATGGGATGATGCTATTCTTTACGTTCGGCACCACACGGAACTCATAGCTACTAGAAAAAATAAAAAAATAGGAAAAGATAATTGACAAATAACCTGTTACAACCTACCTTTTTAGGGTTCCGTTGCCAAATGGCAAAAATGGAACCCTTATAGATTCGTTATGTCTGTCTGTCTGTCCGTCCGTATGTTGCAGCCATTTTTTTCCGAAACTATAAGAGCTATGCTGTTGAAACTTGGTAAGTAGATGTATTCTGTGAACCGCATTAAGATTTTCACACAAAAATAGAAAAAAAACAATAATATTTGGGGTTCCCCATACATAGAACTGAAAGTCAAAAAAAATTTTTTCATCAAACCTACACGTGTCCGTATCTATGGATAGGTCTTCAAAAATGATATTGAGGTTTCTATTATAATTTTTTTCTAAACTGTATCGTTTGCGCGAGAGACACTTCCAAAGTGGTAAAATGTGTGTGTCCCCCCTGTAATTTCTAAAATAAGAGAATGATAAAACTAAAAAAATATATGATGTACATTACCATATAAACTTACACCGAAAATTGGTTTGAACGAGATCTAGTAAGTAGTTTTTTTTAATACGTCATAAATCCTAAACCGCAATTTACCTTTCATTATTGAATGAATTCAATGTTTTTTTTTAATTTTTATATTTGAGTCGATTGCAACTCAAATATAAAAATAAAAATAAAACATTTAATTTCATAAACATAAACCTTATGCATGAACCGTGAATACCTACAGGTTTATACGGAACTCTCGGTACCCGAGTCCGACTCGCACCTGGCCGGTTTTTTTTGTGGGTTGGAAATCATCTAATGACGTCTCCCGCTCTGGATGGAGCGGAAGTGCGTGTCAGACTTTTACTGACTAAAACTGACCCGTGTTCCTTCAGTTGCCTATATTCCAGGGTCATGGTACCTCTTTCGAACAAATCTCGTGACCCTGGCGTAACCTACCTTGGGTTTTAACACCTCGCCTACTGGTACATGACTGATTTCCGTTTTCATATTGAAACACATCACATGTTGTGCATATTAAACATTTAACTGATATCGTTTCATTATTAAGTACGAGAATAAACCTTGTTGCTACCCACAGTTTATTAGGAAAGATAAAATGATCGTACTGCAGTGGGTTCTAATACCTGCGGGGTAATGCGGCTATGAAGGAATAGCTACCATTTTGACAGTCCAACAGAGAGTCTAAAAGAGATTTAATAGACATTTAATTAAATTAAATTTATTGTAACAAAAAAAAAAAAACTCAATTTATTAAAACACTGTGTTCGATAACAACTGCATTAGTATTAACTGTGTCGCAATGATTAACGCCCACCTGCACATAGTAGGGGCAAAAGCAAAATAGAAAAGCAAAAATCAAAAGAAAAAGAACTTAAAACGTAAAAATGATTTTTCAATGCCGATAAAAGCCTGAATTATATCCATACTAATATTATAAATGGGAAACTGTGTGTCTATTTGTCCGTCTTTCACGGCAAAACGGAGCGACGAATTGACGTGATTTTAAGTGGAGATAGTTGAAGGGATGGAGAGTGACATAGGCTACTTTTTGTCTTTCTAAACTCCCACTTCCCTAAAATGGGGGGGGGGGGGGGGTGGAATTTAACGCGATCGAAGCCGCGGGCAAAAGCTAGTATTAAATAACCTGAATTATTTAACTATACAGAAGGTCAAGAAAGGGAATTTGATTATAATTA
The DNA here is from genome assembly GCA_947507805.1 of Aporophyla nigra. NCBI lineage: Eukaryota > Metazoa > Arthropoda > Insecta > Lepidoptera > Noctuidae > Aporophyla > Aporophyla nigra. The sequence goes on from OX382292.1 coordinate 17,296,552, forward strand.
TCAGGAAAAGCCATGCACGACACTTCTGCTGTTACATGACGAATTTGTGGGTATCCTGTAACTTTCAAACCAGGTTACTTTGTCCTTCAAATATCACTGAAATAATATAATAAAAATGTCGAAACAATCAATGTACAAGATGTTCACATCCCTTCATCAACTAGAAACAGCTGATAATCTTCAAACGACTGTCTACAACCAGTTTTACAAAATGACATTCTAAAATGAAATACCATCAGAAAAAGAAAACATTTTCGGAAAAACATAAACTTAAATAAACACAGACCTTCTTTCTCAGAATTATAAAAACTCAATAAATGAGTTTATGGGTGACGAATGGTAAAATTAAACAGGCAATAACATAATCTCTTTACGAAACAAAGTGGGTACTCACTTATGAAAATTAAAGCTCTGCGTTTTTTATGTGATACAAGTCTTCCGGAATATTACACGAAGGCCGAACTGAATATTACGGAAATGGGGAATGTTATGATTTGTTTACGTAATTATTCGGTTCTCTTAAACAACGTGTATCATAATTAACGCAAGATCTCATACACCCCAATTATTGTATTGCGTTAAAAGCATAATATAATTTTCAAAACTTATTTTTTTGAAGACCTCGTGTTGACTCTATGCATATAAAATGGAGTCTTATTGATTGTAAATTTAATTTAATTTTTTTTTGGCTTAATCGGCGGCGGTAGGTATGGCAAATAACATTTTTTTTTTTTTAAACAAGAATCATATTAAAAGTGATTGAAATCGATTCAGTAGTCAATTATGAACAAACTACTTTTAAATCAAATCAAATCATTTATTCGCAAAAAATGCAGGTATTTTACAATTAAGATGTTACAGAAATACATATAGTAAGCCGGGCACATTCTGCCTGAGTTTCGGCATGCAAAATTTTTACAAATAATAAAGCAAATCATGAACAACATTTTGAAATAGTTAATTATGAAATACATTATTATAACAAGTCCAGACCCCATGCACAAAGGTGTATCAGATAATGTCAATAAAATTTAATAATGGGTATTAATAAAATTAAATAGTGTAAATAAAAAAGAATAATGTCAAAAAAGAATAAAATTAAATAATGCCAATAAAAATTAAACTGTTGAGATGTCACACATAGGGTCATTCAAAAAGTCACTTATCGAGTAATAACATTTTTGTATCAAGAAAGCCCTGAGTTTACTTTTAAATTGTTGCAGGGTATCACTTTTTATGCTGTCCGGGAGTTTATTAAATACGATTGGACCCATGCAGAAAACACTTTTTCTAAGTAGTGCTGTTTTATAGCTACGGACAGTTAAGAGGATTTTATATTGACTTCTAACGGGACCTTTCTTGGTGTCTGAAACCTTGGCAAACAGGTTTTAGGACTAGCGTTTATTTTGTTAAACCTTGCATAGGTATAACTTCTCATAAAAAAATTGTTACGAGTATAAATAATGGGCAAAACCTATACTCCTAGAACAGGATGCATCGTATCAACCTATAGTTGTCCAGTGCTGGGGACAAGCTTCTTCAATTACATGCCACTGAGCTGTATCCTCGATTACTCTTACTCACAATCATCTGCCAAGCGTTTGCCAACAATGATAGGGTGGGCTTAAAGACTAACTGTAACGATACCCCTTGGTAAAACTGGTTGTCAGACTTTCAGGCTACTGACGACGGCATGGTCTTGGTATGTAAAGATGGTCACCCATTGTCTCACCAACCACAGCAAGCCCAGCTTAATGGGTAACACAATACGGTAAGAAATCTTAACCATTAACAAAACCCTTAAATTAAATAAAAGTTTAGTCGACACGAAATGAGAAATAATAAAGACTCCCTTAGCTAAGCTAAAATTTAGCTTTTTTATTCACAAACTTCTACCACGTGTGTGCTAAGCTTACGAATACTAAACACGGTAATAATTATCTTATTAATGACGACACCTAAAACTTATGGTACTCAATTGAGACTCAGATGATCACTGTAAAACATTATCACATTAATTAACTCATGCCTAACATGCTATCTTGTTTTCAGGAGAGCGTACGTTTGCTTCACTTTCTTGGAAAAAGTAGCATCTTGATTCTTATGTAATTTATACGAATACGAAGGCCGTAGGAATCTGCTGGATGCGGGAAGCACAAGACCTGTCGAAGGATCGGAGTTTGGAGCTGGCCTATGTCCAGCAGTTGACGTCTTTCGGTTGAAATGATGATGATAATGATTTGAATATTTCGATTGATTATTTAACTAAACTTTAACTTAGTCTGTGTGAGAGCGAATGCAAAGAATAGCATCATCCCATTTCTGCCCGTGGATTTTGTCAAATGCCACTAAGGGACCTACGAGAGAATGGGCAGCAGCGTTCTCCATTCATTTGACCACTATACAGCGATTGCCAACCCGCCTGCCAAGCGTGGCGATTACAGCAAAGCCACCCAAATTAGGGTTGGCTAGAGTCAACATTTCCTATGTGACTACCCCTGAAAAGAAATGGCGAAACAAACTTAAGGATCAAAGTCTTTTTTAACAAAACCATGACACTTTTAATAAACCCATTTCCAGACGTGGTGACAAAATAAAGTCCCTATGAATAAGGGTAGTTGCAAATGCGAGGGCGTCCAGGGCACGCCACAGAGCGAAACGTAAATGAATTATCCTTAAACACTGCGAACGTGATTCCGCTACCATCACTGGTAGAGGTGCTCAAAGTTTTTTTGCGATGCGAACTGAAATTTTCAAAGGAAAATGTTTTTATCACCAAGTTTTTTTTTTCGGTCAGCTGTGTACAAGGCATATCCTATTATCCCATCCTACTAATATTATAAGTGTGAAAGTTTGTATGTTTAGACGTTAAATGTTTGTTACTCCATCACAAAAAACTATTGATTACATTTGAATTAAATAAGGCACACTGATACTTTATAATCTGGATTAACACATAGGGTACTTTTTATATTATTTGTAAAATCACAAAATGCCATATTTTCACCTGATTTTACAAAAACGCAAATAACTCGGAAACTAAATGCCGACATCTGGTACCTTTATGCGCGGAACGCCACATATAAGTAGATTATTTTATATTTTGCGAATGTGAGAATGTTTTAGGCCTTGTAGACTGTAGACAATTTTCTATTTTATTAAGTATCTGGTACTTGTTGACAGTCCTACACTGTTCTCGCATACCTATTAACACTGTAATTTGCAACCATTGTAAAAGCCAATTATTTTTAAAAGAGTAACCGTGGAGTTTCTTGTCGGCTCTTCTCCATAGGAATCAACATTTTGGAACCGCGCACCTAGCTTCTGACGTTTCATAAGTGCCCTTGTAGGTTTATGTGAAATAAAAATATTTTGGTTTGATTTGATCCGGGTAGTACGTTTCCGCGGGATAACTTTCGACCCCCACGCGGGTAAAGCCGCTGGCAAGTGCTAGTAAGAAATATTCTGTTGAAAGCTACTGCAGAAATAAGACAGACACACACCGTTTGCCCATCAATTTATTTGGCGTATAAAGTACTGCTATAGTCAAGTGTTTCATACGTGGAAAAAATGATTTTGCTGTTCACACAAACATGACGAGAAAGTTGTGTCCATTAGGTTTGTTAGAAAATATAAGCAGTTATACTTATGATTTCTTCTACATTAAACAGAATATTTCTAATGCAAAGTCAAATCATTTTCTTCAAACAGACACTTAAAGAGCACCTTTTGAACAGTAAATTTACTAAAAAAAAAAAAAAAAACATTCAAACCCCTTTCCAGTTTGACCAAAGTGTAATTGGGTTTTATCACATGGAACTGGTAACCCAGAGTCTGAATTTATGGCCGGTTGACTGAATTCATGTCATTTCATTTCTAGCCTATGATTTCCCCATTGTTGGTACACAGGGCTCTTAGTGAGAGAGAAGGGGCCATAATCCACCACGTGGGTCCAGTGCATATTGGCAGATGACACAAATCCTCGAATTTTTGATTCTAGGATATGTCAATTTCTTCACCTATGTTTTCCTTCACTGTTTTGTAATTATCGATTTGTGGAAGTCCAATGTAAGTACAATATACTTAGGAATTCATCGACGTAAGGTCGACTCGGGGAAGACCGTCGGGCGGATAGGACCGTACATTAAGCAATACGACGAATTGAAGATTAAAGCTTAAGACTACTAACTACCAGTTTAAAGTTTTTGTACCTTGGGTTGGCTTTGTTGTAGCTATTCAGAATTCGTCGTATTGCTTAATGTACGATCCTATCCGCCCGACGGTCTTCCCCGAGGCGACTATACCTAAGGTTTGCAAAAATCACGCTGTGTGCTGACCTAGTAAAATTTTGCTTGACTATGTTATTAATATTCAATAATAGTTGCATCATCTATAAATCTAAACGGTCTATAATAGGTATGACGTGTGACTCTTTTCAAGAATTACTGAGATATTAGTATCGTGATTTTATAAATAACTGGCCTAAATAGTGTATATTATACAGTGTAATTATTGAAATTCCCTCTTCAAGTGCTTTATAGTCTATAAAAGTAGAGGCCATATTAAAAAAAAATTAAATACATTTTCTGTGCTTACCTATAAATACATTTACTATACACATTTTTTAAAGATTCAAGAAGTGCATAATTATCCCTGGACATCATTAGGCCAATACATTTTTATGAAAAAAAGAAAATGACGTCACATATATTTTAAACCCCGCAATAATTTCAGTTACACGTGAAAAAGTTTGAGCTTCTCTGTTGCTCCGGTGTCGGGGCCTATATAAACCGTGGATACGGATCACGGCACAGCATTCGACGTGCAACAGGTTGAAGAGGTAAGTGGAAACTTGTGTCTAACATTTAATACAAAAAATGTTGTTTTCTTTTTTTAAATCGGTTTTGTAGAAAATATGTTTTTTAATTTTATTTTTGGTATTAAATAACAAATTGTTTAAGGGTTTTTAGAATATTTTTAGGATTTATAAAATATAGGAATTGTTCACGCAAGTTCAGTAATTAAATAAAAGTGATTGTGAATTTAATTAAATGTTAAAATTTTTAAAGAGTGGATAAATCTATAATTTGCTTTGCGTATTTGCAATGGCTTGATGCACAAACTAACCACACCATATTTAATGAAGTGCAAAATATTTTTCTACTTGCAAAATAATAAAAACAATCATTTTAATATTTGCTTTTCTTCAATTAATATAATTTTATAACAACAACTACGATATTGAGTGATTGCATCTTGTTAGACTGAAAGCCGACCCCAACATAATGGGAAGGGAAGAAAAGGAAAAGAAGGGAAAAGGTAGGCAGAAGATGATGACTGGCTATTACGATGGAAACTGATAGAAAAATAATTAAAAAATGTTTTTTTTAATCCACTAGTGTTACAAGTCCCAATTTAAATTGTTACGAGGTCTAAATGTGTGCCGTTGGAACCATATTTTGCTTCAAACCCTCCAGTCGAAATTCAACTTTACAGTACCCACAATATCATAACTCAAGTCACCTCTTTAAATAAGTTGAAACCTAACTAAGTACAAAGGTGTCCGCACTCCCCAGTAACCCACTAATTAGTTAAGTACTTGTGTTCGTTACAGTACCGTGAATTAGTCAAGACATTAACTAGCCTCAGGCGATTTGTTCCTATTGTTTAATAGATTATCATCATTATCATTACATAGCATGTACTGCTGAACTTAGTCTGAATTCATGAAACGATACCGCGAAAGATTTGAGTAAAAAAATATCGTTATCTACTATTTGATTCCTCTTTACGTAAACTATTTCTAACCAACTCTGTATTAAATATTTTTTATTGCTTAATGTTGTAATTTTATTAAAAATGTTTACAAAAAGGGAAAGGTAGTAAATTTCCCTTCCAATTATAATGCCTAAAATTAAAATATACTTTTTACAAGTGCAAGTAATAATGGTTCGGAATTATAATGTTAGGAAGAGACGCGCTCGATCTAGGTTTGTACAAACCTGAATTTCAGGCCACTTTTAACTGATATAAAATTATTTATGATGAACAACTACTACTACTATTTATAACTATGAGAAAAAAAACGTCATGGCACATTAGTTCCTAAAACTAAGCCTAAAATCAAAATATTTTGATTCACATAAACCTACATTGGCATTAATGAAACGTTAGAAGCTAGATGCACGGTTCTAATTTGTTGGTTCCTATGGAGAAGAGCCGGGAAGAAACTACATGGTTACTCTTTTAAAAATAATTGGCCTTTACATTGGTTTCAAATTACAGTGTTTTAGGTATGGGAGGACAGTGGCTATGTAGATACTACAAACTACTCTATCTTTACCTCGATCACGCCTCATGTAAGGCGATGCATGAGGTCTAACTTCACTAGTCTGATAAATAACACAGCTTGGATGAAATATCCTTACAAAGCTAGTCAAGTAAAAAGCAAGCAAAAGCCAGATTTCTTTTAACTATTTTCATAGCAATGGTTGAACATTTCTGAACTAGAGACCAACAATTTCTGAGAAAACTTGTGTCTTCATTCATGTTATTCAAATCCAACCGTCTTCTTTCTTTTACGTCGAATTTATCATTCGGTTTGTTTTTATAACATAAAAGTCTAACAGAAACATTTCATATTTTCATAACACATTACGCCCTGTTTCCACCAAGAATCAGGTAGACGTGTACGTATAGAACACCAACATTTCGCCAGTTGTGTTTAATCCCCATGCAATAGGGCCGACCCTATTTATTGCGACCAACTGGGCAGAAATCCAGACCCCGGGCTGCTTCTGTAAAATTCGAGTTAGAAAAACCCAATTTATTTTACGAAGTAATATAAGTAATAGAAAATTCAGGGAAACTATTTATTTACCAAACTGACTCCTAACCCCATTGTAGGGTGATGAAATCTATATATTGTTCCGTATGGTGCCGAACGTTAAGAATAGCACCATTCCATTTCTTCTTGTGGGTGTCATAAGGGAGTTACTAGAAAATGGGCAGCAGCCCTATCTCATTATCTACCCATTTTACCACCTTACTGCGGTCGCCCACCCGCCTGTCAAGCGTGGCGATTATGGCAAACTCCCCCATATTGGGGGAGGCTTATGTCCAGTATGCTTATGTAAGCTTACGACTTTCGGCTGATATGACGATTGAAATCACTATTATCACTCTTCTACAGATTTATGAAGTCGACAGCTAACTGACACATTGTGTAAATTTTTGACAAAATGTCCTACCATCATAATTACATTATGAGCTGAATTACTTTCAGAGCTGAGGACATAGGGCGCCCCTAAATATCGTCACAGCGACTAGTCTAGCGCTGCCCCCTTTCAGTGTTACGTGTCTAAAAAAGTTCTCGTCATAGTCAAATAAGCGTACAAGAATTAATTTAATACACCTACCTATCTCTGTTTTGAGAATATAAACTTACCTATGAACCTTTTAATTCAATTTCTTTCCAAGAAGCTAACAGGTATAAATCGTTTAAAGGATTTACCAAGCCGTGACGGCACTGCCCGTATCACTTACATACTTGATGACGTTATATGTATCTTATTCGAGTTTCAAAGAAAACAGTTTATAATTAACAAGTGTACTATACTTTTAGCAATAGTACAGCTTCTTGCAAAAGTTCTTCGAATAAAGTACTAATGTTCTACTTTTGGATACATGTACCTTCCTATAGGACATATAAGTACACTGGCTTATGACAGCATTGACTTTTGGGGTACCTTACCCAAAGGGTGTCAATGGAACCCAATTGCGAACCTTCCACTGTCCGTCCGTCCTTCTGTTTGTCATCGGGCTGTTTCTCATGAACCGTAATAGGCGGACAGTTGAAATTTTTACAGAGTGTGTATTTCTATTGACGCTGTAACAACAAATAAAATAAAGCTATGGTTCGCTCTCGTGGATATCGGAAATTATATAAAAAAAACCGACCAAATGCGAGTCAGAGTCGCGCACCGGGGGTTCCGTACAAACCTGCAGGTATTCACGGTTTATGCATAAGGTTTATGTTTATGAAATTAAATGTTTTTTTTTTTAATTTTTATATTTGAGTTGACTGAATGAAAGGTAAATTGTGGTTTACGATTTATGACGTATAAAAAAAAAAACTACTTACTAGATCTCGTTCAAACCAATTTTCGGTGGAAGTTTACATGGTACATCATATATTTTTTTAGTTTTATCATTCCCTTATTTTAGAAGTTACGGGAGGAACTCGTCAAAATCAGCCATTTCAGAGAATAGCTGGAACAGACAGACACACGGTCAAAAATTTAAAAAAAATGTTTTTTGGTTATACCGTTATATTTTGACATGCATTTAGTAAAAAGCTGTTATTTTGACACTTCGTCGACATTAACACGAGCGTAATAAAATCGCGTGGGGATTTTTTAGCGCACTAGATTTTCAACTCTCGCTGTTCAACCGAGCATTGACAATCTAACAAAGTCCATTAGTCCACATAGATTTTCGTGTCATCTCGCTCGCACTTTTAATGACCACGACTGTCACGATTCTTGACGTTTACTATAAAGATTCTCGTGTCATCTCGCTCCCACTTTTGATGACTGCAACTGTCACGAGTCTTGACGTTTACTATTTAGATTCTCATGTCATCCCGCTCCCACTTTTGATGACCACGACTGTCACGATTCTTGACGTTTACCAAACATTTCAAACGCTAATAAATCCCGCGATTTAATCCATCCGTGTGCGTTTTTTTTTGGTTATACTGCTTGATATTTTGTCGTATGTACCTACTTAAAGTAAGTACTTGAATGCCTCCAGAAGTTAGAACCACGCAGCCAGTTCTCACCTCATTATTATGTAAACCTTCATATAACTTAAGATTTTCTTTATCCGTTCAACGCGATGAAGATTCACGATAAACCGGGCCGTACATTATTACCTGTTGAAAGTTTAAACAACGTATGATTAAGATCAAATGGAGATTAGCGGTTCATGTTGGAGGCTGTGCGAATTTTAGAAGTATACTTGTTAGTATGTAGGATTAAATGTGGGAAGGCTTTTTGTTATTATAATGTATTTCTGTGAGTTATATTTGCATAAAATAGGACAAAATGAAGTACTTGTACGAAAGTTTTAGCCTGAAAATGTTAGAAACTTTTTTTTTTGATGATGGATGGGTGACTAAAACAGAGTTGGAGCAATCTAATAAATCATACCAATTTTGTGTGGTATTCGTACAAGCTAGATTTTAGAATACATATTGAAAATTAAACATAAGTTACTGTGTTGTTAGGACTTAACTTGGCGTTGCCATGCTAAATTGATACAATAGTTCTGTCGACAAATGGGTGACCATCTTTACATGCCAAGACCCTCCGCGCTTCGAAATGCACGTTAAGCTGTTGATCCCGGCTGTGATTCGTGAATCTTAGACGGGCCGTCAGAAGTCCAAAAGTCTGGTAACTAGTCTTATAAAGGAGTATTGTGTCGCCCAGTAACTGGATTGTGGAGATCAGATAGGTGAAATATTGGTATTCAGCTGAATCCGGTTAGAGTGGGAGCTAACCTCAACACAGTTGGAAAAAGACTAGGTAGATTGGATATACTTAGATAGAACGAATTTATGATTAAAATATCTCACGTAGGTTTTATTATCGTTACGTACAACTGGCATTCAAAATAAGGAGTTTATAACTTTTTGCATTTGAAAACATTTTGGTATGATCGTATATCGTAGCTTCATAGCTTTAAGATAAGCCTGGTGTGTGACCTCTAGATGAGGTCGTCTTTCAATTTCCTTAGCATTAATGAGAACATTTTTTGTCCAGCAGATACCAAAGATGCAGCCAACAATGAGGATCATCGTCTCCATGGCTTTTACTGGCTTCTGCTATCGCCAGCGCCTACCGTAAGTACCTAATATTATAACAATAGTTTCCAGAAAAAATGTGGAAAAATATCTGAAGAGTTTTGATGCCTTTCAGCAAGAATCTAGAACGTTATCTTTCGAGCAAAGGCTTCCCTAAAAGAAAATCACAATCATAAAAAAACTTGACAACACATCATCATTGTTATTTCAACCGAAAGATGTCCACTGCTGGACATAGACCTCCTCCAATTTGGGGATTTTCCTTAATCGCCATGCTTGGCAGGCGTGTTGGCGATCGCAGTATGGTGATAAAATGCATAGAGAACGCTGCTGCCTATTCTCTAGTAAGTCCCATAGTCACCTCTTACGACACCCATGTGAAGAATTAAGATGGTGCTATTCTTCACGTCCGGCAACGCACGGAACATCCAAATGAAAAATAAATGGACGACCATAGAAATCATTATTATAGTTTACAAATATATCCGGGTCTATTATTTAAACCCAAATGGTGTGATAGTGAGTTCAACCATAAACTTGTGCTTCTCTAACATCGAATTGGTCACATTCAAAGGGTTCATTTAGATTTCGATATGGACCGTGACCCTGAGTATCCATTTATGGGTGACCAACGGAACATAGGTCAAATATTACGTGGGCCAAAATTGGTAACGCACTATGAATAGACAGCAAGTGTACCATACCTTGTATTAAGTCATTCCAAACTATTCTTGGCAGACAGTCGTTATCCTATTTTTACATGAAGATACAACTACGTTCGCTACGCGTGCTTGGGCTAGGCTTATATCCAGCAGTGGACAACTTTCAGTCGTAGTCGTCTTTCAGTGGCTGAAATGATCACCATTTCAGCCACTGAAAGACTACTGCCACAAGTATTAAAACTAATCGTCGCTCAGTGGTTGAAATACGACCATAATTCATTTAAATAGGAACATTATTATCTATACTGATATTATAAAGCTGAAGAGTTTGTTTGTTTGTTTGGTTGATTGAACGCGCTAATCTCAGAAACTACTGGTCCCAACCCAAAAATTGTTTTTTGTGTTAGATAGCCTATTTATTGAGAAAGGCTATATAACATCGCGCTACAGTCAAAAAGAGCGCAGCAGCAACGAAAAATAGACGAAAACTGGCAGGCAATTCGATGCGACGGGAAGGGTCAGGGGACCAAAAATTTGACGCGGACGAAGTCGCGGGCAGAAGCTAGTTTTAAAATATAAGTTTCTTGCACTCCTTCTCCATTTGAACTTTAACTGTGCCAAATTTCATGCTCCTCCGTCTGCGTAATTTTCATAAAAAGGGGTACAACGTTTCTGCTTCACGTATTAATATATGGACATAGATGTCTTTCTTCACAAGATATTAGACGTACTCATATTGAGAGTAAACTTCAAGTAGGACAAGTTCTAATACTAGTCTATAAGCTATTTTCTGCTGCCATTTTCCTTTAATGCCAATTAACTCTAGGAAATGGCTTATTTTCATGCGCCGAGACGGTAACGTAGGTTCTAGAATTCAAGACAATGCGTTTTGTTATACCTTTATTAGTTTGAAGTACACTTATTGCATACGATACTTATTTTATCTTGAGAATATAGCTTTTAATAACTCTTCTGTTGAAAGTTTTTTTTCGTAGCGATGCGTAGATTCCATGATTTTCGTCATTACATAGACCTGTAGTACTTATTGACATTATTGTACAATTTACATGGGATTAAAACATTACTTACTGTACCGTGTGGTGCCGGACATAAAGAATAACACCACCCCATTTCTTCCCGTGGGTGTCGTAAAAGGCTACTAAGGGACGTACTAGAGAATGGGCAGCAGCGTTCTCTATGCATTTTACCAACATACTGCGATCGCCAACCCGCCTGCCAAGCGTGGCGATTATGGCAAAGCCCCCCAAATTGGGGGAGGCCTAAGTCCAGCAGTGGACGTCTTACGGCTGAAATGATGAAAACATTACTAGCGAAATGTGGGTATACTATAGTTACACTTCTGCCCAACCCTTTTTTTTTTTTGGATGGGAAATCATCAAATGACTTCTCCCGCTCTGGGCGGAGCGGGAGGGCGTGTCAGACTTTTACTGACTAAAACCCACCCGTGTTCCTTCAGTTGCCCATGTGCCAGGGTGACGGTATCTCTTTCGAACAATCTCGCGACCCCGGCAGGCATCGGTCCTAGCAGACCCCTTCAGTGCTGCTGACATCTCTTTGAGGCGCGCGTGGAACACTACGCGCCGTTGACCCGAGCCTGGTCCTTACCGGGCGGCGAGCTACCCATTGCTCGCCACCCGCAAGCTCGCGCCTACGGTGGCCGGGAGTCCGCAATCGACTCCCGGCGCCTGGGGTCTGCCTAACCCTTCATGAAAACAAGGCGTGATACTATGTTATGTGTTTAGAGGAGTCATACAGTTTTTCCTCAAAGAAATAAAAAATTTATTTGATAATTGTAGTTTTAATAGTATTTCAATAATTGTTCCTCTCAACCAAAGGACCTGCCATCTAATCTCTTCACCACCCTTGGTTGACTGGTAGAGAATGCCTAAGGCATTAAGTCCGCCTGTGTACCTTTTTGTGTGCGAGAAGTTTAAATAAATATGAAGCGTAGACCCTGCGTAGCAGTGTCGTAGCTCGTAGCAGTCAAAAGCGTAGCACCTTCTGAGTACACTGCGTAGCACATACGATATAAATCAGCATATCGACGGTTGAAAGGCTATTTGATCTTAGCGACATTTGCTGAAAGTTGCAGGAAAGTGATTCAAAGTTTTATTTATCAAATAAAAAAATCATTATAAAAGCACTAGTGAGTGGATTTATTTTGGAAAAACTGTATTATATTTACCAAAATCCACTTACTAGTTTTTTTACATATTATTTTAAAGACACACATTATACACTGATCTAATGAGAAATAAAATATAAGCCATCGTAGTAAAAAACCGCAGCATGCTTTTTTTTATGAAATTCGGTGAAAGTTTTCTGGTATTTTTTTGTATAATATGTCTATTAATACAAGGACGCTTTATGTTGAACCTGTTGGACTTTGGAGAACTGAGAGAAGACGTGGCCTGTCATTAAAACACACATTACTACCTACATGACAGACATATAAAATAACATCACGCCTTCTTTCTCCGAAAGGTTGGGCAGAGGTGTACCTATAGTATACCACATTTCGCCAGATATGTTTGAATCCAAAGTAATAGAGGCCAAGTCTATTGCTATCAATCGGGAACAAATCCAAACTCTAGTTTGCCACTGAGAAATTCTAAATTAAAAACCGGCCAAGTGCGAGTCGGACTCGCGCACCGAGGGTTCCGTACAAACCTGCAGGTCATCATCATCATCATTCGTCATCATCGTTTATGAAATTAAATGTTTTTTTTTTCTCTATATTTGAGTTGCCTGAATGAAAGGTAAATTGTGGTTTACGATTTATGACGTATTAAAAAAAAAAAACTACTTACTAGATCTCGTTCAAACCAATTTTCGGTGGAAGTTTACATGGTAATTTACATCATAATATTTTTTTTAGTTTTTTCATTCCCTTATTTTAGAAGTTACGGGGGGGGGGGAACATATTTTACCACTTTGGAAGTGTCTCCCGCGCAAACTATTGGTTTAGAAAAAAATGATATTAGAAACCTCAATGTCATTTTTAAAGACCTATGCATAAATACCCCACACGTATGGGTTTGATGAAAAATTTTTTTTTGAGTTTCAGTTCTATGTATGGGGAACCCCAAACATTATTGTGTTTTTTCTTTTTTTGTGTGAAAATCTTAATGCGGTTCACAGAATACATCTACTTACCAAGTTTCAACAGCATAGCTCTTATAGTTTCGGAAAAAATTGGCTGTGACATACTCGGACAGACAGACATGACGAATCTATAAGGGTTCCGTTTTTTGCCATTTGGCAACGGAACCCTAAAAACGCAATAACACTTTGCGTGACCTGGGAACTGAACGCATGACCTCAGATTCAGCAGTAGCACTTGCGACTACTAGAGTAACTAGGCAGCCACACCTACCTGATTAGGTAATATTTATAAACTTTCCCACTCATCAATACAGAAGATAATTGCAAGTACACCTCCACGCCGCGTGGGTAAAATCTTCGGCTTAAACAAAACATCAGCAAAATATTATGGAAGCGGTTTAAGAGATTATTGGTTGCTGTTAATGTTACTTTCGCGCCGTGAATACGAAATGTAAAATTTGATGGATGGTTTTAAGTTAAATGTTAACGTGAGTGTGGGGATTATTGTTAAATGTTAACGTATGAACGAGTAATGTGAACGGTTTCCGTGTGGTGTCGGACGTAAAGAATAGCATCATCCCATTTCTTCCCGTGGGTGTCGTAAGAGGCGACTAAGGGACTTACTAGAGAATAGGCAGCAGCGTTCTCTATGCATTTTACCACCATACTGCGATCGCCAACCCACCTGCCAAGCTAACTATTATGGCAAACTCCCCTAAATTTGGGGAGGCCTATGTTCAGCAGTGGACGTCTTTCGCTGTAATGATGATGAGTAAAGAGGTAATTTTAATTGAGAAGCTTTTGTTTGCAAGATAAATTGTTACAACATACATACATACAATCACGCCTTTTTCCCATGGGGGTAGGCAGAAACCACGGGACGCCACCTGCTACGATCTCTACACACTCCTTTTGCCTCGTTTTGGTTCATACAATTGGTCATACACACACGCCGGTTGCGAGTACTACGCACCTGACCTTTCTGAAGAACATCACCAATAAGGTCACTATATATATAGTGTCCTCCTAGGGCGTCCCCTCCCGGTGTTTCCACTCACATCTGCCTTGTAAATACCTTTCTGAGCCAGCTGACCTTTCTGAGTGTTACAACTATCGTGAAAATATTTTTACAGTGAGATATGTACTAAAAATGTTAAAAAAACTTGATAGAGCGTCAGTCATTCGATTAAACTTTAACTTAGCACCATGCCTGTGTGTCCCAAAGGTGTTATTAAAGGTTTATCGTATACTTCGCAAGTAATATATTGTCATTAATTGAGCCATTGAGAAAGTGGCAAGCAGTGGTGCCCTAGTTGAAACGATCGCGGCTTACGAATTGTAGATAGGTTCGAACTAGGGTTGCCACCTTTTTTTTTCATGCAATTAAAGTACTTTGGTTATTATACGTAAGAAAAATAAGTACGTGGTATAAACATAAAGTACGATTTATTTTTCTTTGTTATTATATTTCAAAACATATTTTTTATTGCTTTTTGCAGTTTGCATCAAATAAATTTCAAGTTGCAAAAAATATTTACGACTAATCTTTTCAAAATCCCAAAGAAATCAAATCTTGCAAAATAAAGTATTTTCGTGTACTTTATTTTTCTCATAAAGTATAGAGTGCATTTATGTGAAATAACGTACAATACTTTATTATAAAGTATGGGTGGCAACACTAGTTCGAACCCAGACAATTACTTTAATTTGTGTAAATTATTTCATCACTGCTGCTCTTACAACGGTAAAAGAAAACATCGTGATCAAAAATTCTAAGAAATGTGACCTCTGCCAATCTGGACTGGGCTCGCGTGGTGGATTACAACCCACAGAGGGACTGTGTCCCATCAGTGGGCACATGATCGACTGATTAATTATTTATGTATGTGTTATGTTACCGGGCCAAATTCAGACTTAGGGCTGTTACTAAGAATGTAGCAGACAAGGTTAATTAAACTTTGCCTGGCCTTATCAAACCCAAGATCTCACCACCACACCACAGCAGTCACTTTATTAAACAATATTTTGTCTAGTAATTTCACAAAACAAACTCAATATACTTACATTATTACAACTGAACATTTTGATGGTATATATAAACTTACGCACCCATTCTATATTTTAATGGTAAACTATATTTGGTTAATTAATTACCCAAGAATTTGAACTTTGCTCATAATAAAGTTATGCTTAACATCAGCTCAGAACATTATTTGAAAACTCTGTTAATTTAAATCAATTCGATAAGTCTACACAACATACAAAAACAACACACACACACGACACAGCATACAAACTAAAAAAAATGTTGAGTTATTCTGTATGTCACAAAAACAGAGAGAATAGAATCACTTCAAAAAAACTCGTCCGTATTGCTGTCAATGGGAAAAGTGCCAAAAAGTCTGGAATCATTGCCTCGGCGATGCTGAATAAATATTTGGCCAAAAAATAGGCCAGCTCTGGTCACGTGCAGAGTCGACCAGTTGGCAATGATGCCAGCCTTTTGGGCACTGTTCCCATTGACAGCGATGCGGACGACTTTTTTGATGCCCTGTGATTCTTTTCTCTCTGTTTCATATACATGTACATATTACTAATATTATTTCATGCCTGTAAACATCTAAACATTGCATAATAAAGAATCTCATTGTAAAACTCACTTTTGAATCAATGCTATGAGATATCAATGTCAAAACTTTTTCCACCGAGCGCGTATTCTGAATTGAGTGAGCCAGATAGCAAGTTTTTATAAAATAGCCCTGTAGCTGTTTACGTAGATGCCCAGCCTACTTTATCAATCTATTGACCTATTTGTATTTATCTTATTTCACGACCGTATCCGGAAAAAGATGGTGAAAGGTGTCATCAGTGATCTCTATATTGATATTAATTTAGCAAGTTCATAATATATTGAAAGTAACATTAGACATACAATTCATTTACTAAAACGTATGAGTCACTGACTACAAAAACTTACAGCTGTTACGTAGACTTAAATTAAATAGAAATATTCAATAATATTTTATATTAAAAAATAAAGACCATATTTTTGCTTTGTAATCAATTGTTTTATTAATTTTTACTCTAATACACATTTGTTTCTATTTTTATTAAAAAAAAGCTCACTTTTTGTTTGAAACTTTTGTTACTTGCTGTGATATCAGATGTAAGCAATTAAATGTGTAACAATGAACAGTTGGGGACCTGATGACTTGTATTACAGGTGTTACTACCTACCACAGGCACCAGCGATCCACAACCAAAAACTGTTAGCTATTTCCTGTGTGTCAACATTTTTTGTATTTTTTGACTTGTGGTGAGAAATAAACACAATTTATTATTATTATTTTTATATACGCTAACATATCTCGGGATTCTGGGATCCCGGTCCTTTGGAAGGCGTACGAGGGGCCGAAGCCAACTCATAGAGACCCCTTAGACAATTTAGACGGAGTGAGGTACTAACCGACGATTATCCCTGTATGCAAGTGCACCCAAGGACAACCTCCGGTTGGTGTTTGACTATTGCAGGATATGGAAACAAAGATGTTGGGCTATGCATTTGGATGGCTAAGATGGACTGGTTACCAAGAACTATGGAAGGCCTATGGCCCCTGCCGCATCAATGTTTTGTACATACACGGATTAAATGGCAGGGGGTGACTTGCACACTCAATAATGGGCCCCCGGAAACCATCGCTAGCACATAGTGATGCAGCGACAAGGGGTCAACACTTCCTGAGGTGCTTGAGAAGTGGAGAGGTATTCCACGGCTTTCAGAACAATCCCAGAGCCCGGAAGACGGTCAAGATCCCTACGAGCACTTACTGGAATACTTCCTTTCCCCGAGCACGTTTGCTCTTGCGAATCTCCACTCAAGCCAGCCAATAAAGGCAAGAATGAGGCGGGAGCTCTGAACCTCGTCAGTGTTCACTCCAGCCAGCCAATTAAGGCAAGCCAGAGATGAGGAACAAGAATTCTCCCGGGAGATAGGGTCCGTGGGGTCGCTACTGCGCAACAGCTCGCCACAAGCTGCCCTGCGGGTTTATTATTATTATTATTATATCTTCCGTATGAAGCAGGAAGTAAAGAATAGCACAACCCCATTTCTTCCCGTGTGTGTCGGAAAAGGCGACCAAGGGATTTACTAGAGAATGGGCAGCAGCGTCCTCTGTGCATTTTACCACGATACTGCTTCTTCTACTGGTCACCAACCCGCCTGCTAAGCATGCCGATTATGGCCAAACCTGCCCTTTGATGGAGGCCTATGTCCAGCTGTGGACGTCTTACGGCCGATATGATGATGATGAATATATTAAGCGTTTTCACAGTTAAACACCAAGTTGAAACGAGATGAGTAGCTTAAAACATTACCTACAAATAGCTACAATATACCTATTATTAATTACCAGTGAACCCCAAACTAGACAGTATGTATCTTGGGGCTCGGGGTACGAATTCCAGAGTTAAATACATAATTATAAATAAGAATTTCCCAATTCTAAATGTGATCAACGTTATTGTAAAGTGATTGAATTTGCCTAGTTCAAACCCACTCACTCGGTTGAAGAATTGTATCCTTTTTACCTCCAAGTCATCACGCATCGATCGAAAAGCTCTAAAAACTGTGATTGTGATCTATGACGCTCATCCAGCTATTTGTAGATTCCTGGAGTGCAGACCATCCATCAGTCAATTTGTGGGATCAAAGCACTTACGGGGATATTCTAAAATAGATCGCTGGCATGTTTTTATTCCTTTTGCGCCAAGAAGTTTTGCCTAATCTTTTTTTGCTGGTGAAGAGATATTTTTTAAGGACAAGAACGACTTATTTTTTATTAACTTACGACCATATCAGACTATATACGGTTAAGTAAAACTTAGAGTAGAAAAGATTCTTGCAAAATTTGACTTCTGCAAGCAATTCTTGCAGCGACCAGTGTTGACCCAGTGGTAGCAGCCGTGCTTATGAGTTGTACGCCAAATGATTCGAACCCAGACATGCTTTACTTTTTGTAAATTATCATCACCACTGCTCTCAAAACGGTGAAGGAAAACATCGTGATGAAACCGACATGTTCTAGAGCCAAAAAAATCGAAGATACATGACATCTACCAACCCAGACTAGGTGCGTGTGGTGAATAACGGCCCACACCGTCTCATAGGGAGGAGGCCTGTGTCCCAGCAGTGGGAACATATTGACTGATTATGTACGATTATGTTCAGCAATTCTTACAGTGTTAGAAGAGAAAACAATCTCGAAAAGCTCAGTTACATTAGATTTCTAAATAGTAATTGCTCGCTGACGTGTCCTTGCAAATTTAAACTTCGGTACAGACAGAAAGTTGACCCCAATGTGGTAAGTGAAAGGTAATTAATTGACCCAAAACTATTTAAATTCAAAATAAAACTAGATTGACATGACATTAAATTTTTATGCATTTCATTTGCATACAGAAAAACAATGTTCAATTAAGAGGCCTACGCAAATGAATTTTGGTGACACGAAATATTATAACGAATATAAAATTCGTTCAGTAATCATTGACTGGAAAACATCAATTCTTGCTAAAGCATCTGTGAAACTACACTTCCACATTGTTGTTTACTGCAGATAATTGAACAAGAATTTGATGATATTGTTCTTTAGTATAATTTAGTAATTATATTAAACACTCACTCACATCTGGCTGTATTACTGTTGTTCTTACATACATACATACATAAATACAGTCACGCCTTTTTCCCATGGGGGTAGGCAGAAACCACGGAACGCCACCTGCTACGATCCCTACACACTCCTTTTGCCTCGTTTTGGTTCATACAATTGGTCATACACACACGCCGGTTGCGAGTACTACGCACCTGACCTTTCCGAAGAACATCACCAATAAGGTCACTATATATGTCCTCCTTGGGCGTCCCCGGCGGTGTGCCGGTGTTTCCACTCCCATCTGCCTTGTAAATACCTTTTGTGAGCCGTCCTTCATTGATTCTCTCAACATGACCAAACCATCTAAGCATACATTTTTCAATTTTTGTCACTACATCTTCTTTTAAACCACACCGTCCTCTTATCTCATCATTCCTCACTGTTGTTCTTATTATTTTAATTAGGCATTAATGTGCCACTGCTGAGCAAAGGCCTCAGTCTCTCTTTCTACCACACTATGTCCAGAGCTGCCAAGGACCAATCTTTATCAAAAGAGCACAGTTCATCCCGCTATCTCAGTCTGGGTCTGTCGCGATTGGCGTCGTTAGTTTGGCCAGCCTCATTCCATTTTTCTAAATTACATTAGTCATTTTAGTTTTTAAACTGATTGTTGTATTCTTAACCCAGTTTACATGATTAATACCAACTTCTTAAATGACTCTTCCTTTGAGACGTTCTTAAAAGTATTTTTGTCTCTACAATACTGCTTAAAGAAACGGACAGTATGAGAATTTAACAGGCAACTTCAAACTGAAGTTGTGTTTGAGAATTGTATCTCAAGTGTATTAAATTACCTTATACAATACTCGCTTCTGCCCGAAAACTTCACTCGCGTAAAGTTTTTTGTTTTAATATGATACATAACGGCAATAATGTTTCCACGGAGGAATATAAAATAATGTAAAATTTCATATTCCTCCGGCCGTGTAATTTTCGTAAAAAGGGGTTCAAAATTTCAACTTCCCGTATTAATATATAGATTCTGTTACACCTAACCACCACTTAGATCACCATCTATTCCTATCTAAATACTTAGGCTGCACAATACCCAAGAGAAACCAAAGACTTTCATAACCTTCCTATCAAACCGCATCACAAACTTGCCCAAACTTAGTTCCTGACTTACAAAGTCCAGGTACACGTGTTTAACTAGCTATAACGTTGCTTACCTCACAGATAGCAGCGCGAAGCTCCGGCGGGACGGCGTCCTGAACTTGTACCCGTTCCCTAGGGTCGGCAGAGCGTCACGGAACACATGGCAACTGCCTCTTAACGATCTGTATCTAGGTATGTACTATAATTATAAATAGACATATCATAAGGGATTTTTTCGCGCACTAGACCTTGAATGCTTTGATTAGCATCGAGAGTTGAAAATTTAAAAGTTTTTTTTCGACGTGCTGAAACTCTGTTGGATGGTATGTTATCTATACTAATATTATTAAGCTGAAGAGTTTGTTTGATTGGTTGAACGCGCTAATCTCAGGAACTCCTGATCCGAGTTAAAAAATTGTTTTTGTTTTGGGTAGCCTATTTATTGAGAAAGGCTATAAGCTATATAATATCACGTTATGATCAAAAGTAGCGGAGCAGCAACGAAAAATGGATGAAAACTGGGAGGCAATTTGATGCGACAGGAAGGGTCAGGAACAAAAGTCGCGGGCAGAAGCTAGTGTTATATATAGGGGTTTGGTTTTCGCTTAGTCCTTTGAGTGAACCATTGTGCGTACACTCTCTGCGTGGCACTCTGTGGGATTCTCAATTCTTGGCTCTACACTGACAGTGGATAAACTATATTAGAGTCCCATGTAATAGGGGCGAGCATATTGCCACTCCGGGCTGCCACTGAGAAATTCCAGATAGAAAAACACTATAAAACTTTACCCGACCTGGGAATCGTCCCCAGGAGTTCCTGTTCAGCAGAAGCGCTAGCGACCACTACATCAACCAAGCACTTTAGACTCCTATCTTAACATTCATTATTTTCTCCATAGACTACGAACCCTCAGCAGAGAAGCGACAATTATATGCATTCCCACGCGTCGGTCGCAGCGACTTGTCGCTGTCGCGCGCTGACTCTCACGACTTTTTGCCAATGGCTGTGCGACGCACTGAGAGCCCTGGCATGTGGTTTGGGCCTCGGCTTGGAAGGTCCTTCAAGAGTGATGAGGATGGTAAGAGGTTTTAATGCTTTATTCTTTCATTAACAGGCATTTAAACAATATTTTTTACTGCCTTCTGTTGATATATTCCAGCATTTACAAGTGCAGTTATATATTTTTGAACCTCTATGGTCTCTATGTCTTCTGGATCTATTCTTCTTTTTTCTTCTATCTATCTTCTATTATATCTTTTAGATGATGCGTGGACAGCACTATTGAGTTAAACTCAACACGATTAACACACACGATTACTGACAAATGAGTGGATCTGTCCAGTCGACATGTCTACTCAATCTGTGTGGTTATTTCCTCAAAAGATCATTTCAGACACCAATCTGTAGACCTTCACATGATCTGACCAAGATTATGGTTGGACTTTAAAAGAGACTGTGCCCTCTGAAACTGTATTTCTTCTCAGAGTAGTCTAATAGGAAAAGCCATGTTTTAATAACATGATTGACGTGTAAAAATATTTGTTCAAACCTACTTACAGAAATGAAATCATTTATCATTATTGTGCATGGCCATGCCAAGTAGAGTCCTAACAACACAGTAACTCATATTCCATTCGCAACATTTAGGTGGGCGGACATTGATATATTGAGACATTGATATGGTAAACCTCAATTAATGGTATTCATACAAGGTTTTTTTTTATGGTTTACTAGATTAATAAATTCTGTTTTCTCCACCAGAAATTACCATCCAGAACGAATCCAATGACCACAGCGAGCCAGAACAGACGGAACCTGTTCACGAGGACCGAAGGAAGAGACAGACCCTTAACTAAACATATACCACTTTGAACCCTGACGATTGAACCCCAAGACGCAGCGCATATCGTACAACTGTCGTGCGACCAATCGGAGAGAAGCAAATAAAATACTGATAGCCATTTTTTCTTCGTTCCAATTTCAAGTTGTTTTTCGAATAAAATAAACGTTTTAATTTAGGGCTCGTATTTTTTTATTGTTCACACTTTTTGGAAAAATAGATAAATAGTCGTAAGACAGTCAGTCTACAATATGCACTGCCTCTTAACCATAGATTAATTTAATGTTGCGAGTAGAAACGACACACTAGGAACACCAGTTCGCCTACAAAACACTATTAATTGTTTTATTATTGCATCAATTATTAATTATATTATTACGTGTAAATCGACCGTCAACATTATTATAAGACTAGTTGTAAGTATAAATGTATTAAAGTAAGTTTAAAATATTTATTAACATAAGTATCCATTGCCAAATTTATTTCTTAGGCTGGGGGTTTTATTATTCCTTAAAATACGAAAATCCGTGAAATAATTTTGGCAACTATTATAATTATATATAATATATTAAACTGTTTATAAATTCTAATTTATTGAAATAAAGATCAGTCCAATACTTTTTTGTTTTACTTAGACATGTTACGTAGAAAAAAAATGTTTTGACATTTATTAGAAATACACCGATTCCTTTAATTTTGAAAACCCTGACATAAATGATATATCAAGTCTTATTCTAGAAAACCCTTGGTGTTAATAATTTCATATTATAACATCCATTGTCAAGTGTCAACAATTCATGAAAATGAAAAAAGTCAAACCACTTTCAAAGTTTATTACCCACCGCATATCACCAATTTACCTGTAAAAAAAAAACACTTATCTAGAAAAATAACCAACAGAATAGATAAAAAATTACTTCTTACAGGCACCTTATTAAATTTTCCTACTATAAATATCATCATCCATCCTCAAAAAAAAAAAATATATATTTACAAATTAATCATAAATAGAACTCATTATTTAAACTTCGGATTGACAGGCAAAAGCAGCGTCCATTTTGAATAAAGCCTCATTTCTTCTGATTCAATATTCTATTATTTAAATATAACGACGCCAAGGGATCATCCTGCCTCTGGCAACGGACAGCAAATTAAAAAAGAAACATTCTACTGTTCTAGGATTAAAAAATGGTCCATTTCAGATGAACGTTCTATTAATATGAACAGTGAGATTGTTTAGAAGAAATGGGGATTATATTGTGAAACTCCACGTGTTAGTCTTTTGTTTTTTATTTGTTCTAAATCCACGTGGATTCTAGAAATGTCACAGATTTTGTTTGAAGCACGTGCTTGTGGATACAAGCTTAAAGTAAAAGTATGATTGTGTTAGGTTTTGAAATAATATAATAAATTCTAACATTGTCTTCTTTTTGTTCTTCTTCTTGTCAATTGTCTTAATCATCATTGGGACATTTTACGTAATTTCTTATTGAGAAATAAATTTCTTTAAACTTATAAAATTGTTGCTAAAATGGGACTTGGCGGGTCACACCAGTCGCATGCACAGCAACCGCTGGGCAATAGTCTCCACACAGTGGGTACCTGAGGATGGACGGCGCCACCGAGGACGGCCAAGAAGAGGTGGCGAGGCGACCTTGACGTGTACTCGAATGGCTGGATCGAAGTGGCCCTGGAAAAGGATGCCTGGCGGGATTTGGGGGAGACCTTTGCTCAGCAGGGACAGTAAAGGCTAATATATATATAAACAATAAATAAATAATAACAAATAAATAATAATAATATTAATATACAGGGTGTCCAGTAAATAGCACGACATACTGCAGGGGGTGATAGCTTGGGTCACTACCTATCAATACAACACAATATATGTTCAGCAAAATCTTACGGATTTTTTTTCACCACTGTAGGTTAAACTTAAGTGATAAGAAAATAGTTCTGTGCAAATTTAAACAAAAAAAACTTTTTTTCAAAAAAAAACAACCGACTTCCTTAAAAACACTACAAAGTGAAAAATAACTTTAATTTCGGAAGTCGGTGTCTTAGGATCTGTATTTATGGTTTTTTTGCCACCGACTTCCGAAATTAAAGTTATTTTTCACTTTGTAGTGTTTTTAAGGAAGTCGGTTGTTTTTTTTTGAAAAAAAGTTTTTATTTTTAAATTTTTAGTTGTGGTATTCACCCCGCACTAATTCCAAACAAAAAATGCATATTTATGCGATAGCAGAAATCGCGGTTGATTTGCTATCATTTTTTAAAGAGTTCCGGTGTCTGTCTCCGGAACTCATCATCAGATCCATATGAAAATTATATGGGACCATTTCGGAATAAACCTCTTTCGAACAAAAAAAGAATTTTGCAAATCCATCTATATATGACGGAGTTATGGCCGAACATACATAAAAAAAAAAAAAAAACATATAAACATCCGAATTGATAACCTCCTCCTTTTTGAAGTCGGTTAAAAATAGTATTTCTTGAAAACATTCTTGTCTTTGATAGAAAAAAGACTTATCAATGAGTAAAGTAACTATTCACGAATAATTTGATGTAAAAAAAAGTACTAGAAAAGGATTTTTTCATTACGAGATGCTTAAAAATCTGTTTCAAGGTAGAGATTTTTCGGTATTTCGGAAAATTTTGTAAAACTGTTGATCCGTAAGATTTTGCTGAACATATATTGTGTTGTATTGATAGGTAGTGACCCAAGCTATCACCCCCTGCAGTATGTCGTGCTATTTACTGGACACCTGTATATAAAATATTAACAAAGTGTATGAAGTTCATATTATCTTTAGAAGTAAAACTTGTACCGTCTGACCGTTTATTCCTTCGTGTCCACGGTGCGTTATCAGCGGCATCACGTACTTCACGCTTCAGGGCTGGGTTCACGGCGTAAGCTTCTGTTTCGAGCCCGCAACTGCTCCAGTTTGTTATCATTCGACGAGCGGATTTTATACTGCCTTGCCGGCCCAGTGATATCGGCCCCGAGTAGATCGTGAGTCGGAACCCAGGCAGGCGATTTACTTTGTGTAAATAACTTCATCACCACTGCTCTTAAGTCGGTGAAGGAAAACATCGTGAGGAAACCAGCATGTCTTAGAACCAAAATCTTTGAAGACAAGTGATATATGTATACTAACACGCACTGGGCCCAGGCGCGGTCGCAGCCCAAGATTTGGGAGGAGGGGGGGGGGGGTCACCATGAGTGCCTATTATGAGTGCATAAGAGTGAATATTTTAGGAAGGTATACCTAGCGGGCGAAGCGAGCTCGAAAATTTTAACAACCCGCCTCGTACAGGCTAGGTTTTGTTTTATATTTTATGGCTTAAGTAAGTAGAGTTACAAGTATATTTATTTAAAACGGTTGTGTATCATTCAGGCTCTCGACAGTTTGGATGCTTGGGGGGGGGGGGGGGGTCATGACCCCTAGGACCCCCCCCCCCCCCTCGGACCGCGCCTGACTGGGCCTGCGTGGTAGATTATATACGGCCCACTCTCTCTCACCGAGAGGAGGCCTGGGTTCGAACCCACGACCTACAACTAGTAAATCTCGGCAGTTACGACTGGGCCACCACTGCTCTCTCTTTCCTCTCAACTCCTACACAGTTCCTTTTTAACCGACGACAAAAAACGGAGGAGGTTATCAATTCGACGCGTATATTTTTTTTTTGTTTTTTTTTTTTGACCATGCATAACATTTTACATAGTAGTCCGATTGTTATCATTTTTTTTATTGGAAAGGGTATACTCCGAGGGTGGTCCCATATAAATTTGGAAAACAAAATCAAACCCTAAGGGTCAGAAAACAGGGGATGATTGATTGTTCACTCACTGATTATAAATGTATAACCACGTATAACTTTATACAGAGTAGTCCGATTTTGATATTTTTTTTTCATTGGATAGGGTATACCTTGCCAAGTATTATTAGTATATTAAAGCCACAAAAATATTATAAAATAAAAACTTTTTAACAAAAAATTAAACGGCGCTTTGAGTGATCTTTATTCATTGATTTTTCAGCGCCGACTCAAAATTTTAAGGTTTATTATTTTTTGCTTTTAAGTTTTTTCGGCGGTTTAATTTTTTGTTAAAAAGTTTTTTAATTCTTCCAAGCTGTAAACATGCACGCTGTGTCATTGCTGGCGTACTTTCTACTTAGTTTTCACTAAAAGCATTTTCACATCAAGTGTGTACCTAACTATTAATCACCATCATCATCTCAGCCCGGATTCACCTATTGGTCGATAAAGGCCTCCCCCTTTTTCCGCCATAGATCTTAGTTCCGAGCGTCTCTCATTCATGCGTTTCTCGCGACCATGACAATAACACGACACCTCCCACGCATAAGGTCGTAAGGCTAAAAAATCTTTTTCTCAGGAGAGCATTTTTCGTATACGTTTATGCGCCTTTAAATGTTAAGACCATTATCCATTAAAAAACTCATTATTTATATAAGATATTAAAATTTGGATTTTAGTAATAGATAATACTATACAAGATTGTTGTAATGGCACAAAAAAAACGGTTTTAGTCAAAAACAATGTTTCGACCATCTGCGTGGGAGCCATCGAACATCAACCTTACGCACTTTTGGTTTCGTTGGCCTGTCACTGCATTACTCTATCGGCCATCTCCTCGTCTCACTACATGTTCTGCCCAACTCCACTTGAGGGGCATCGCCCTGTCCCCGACTTTTGTCCGTAGATTATTTCGGTGTTACGCACTCCGTCTAGTAGGATTATGCCAATGCTTGCTCCATGGCCCTATGTGCTACTCGAATGCAGTAAACAGTCTCCTTCGTGAGCATCAATATCTCGGCACCGTATATGAGTGGAAACGCCATGAGAACGTACAGTGACCTTAATGTTGATGTTCTTCAGAAAGTCCAGGTGCGTAGTACTCACGACCGGCGTGCATATACCGGATGACATTATTTACCGTCTCGACCTTCATATGGTGTGTTGTGTAACTAGAATAGAAGGCAGAAAGGCCTTCAGATTCATCGTAGGTGACTAAAGGAGCGCGGGACGCGGGCGGACGGGGATGCGTGTGCGGCTCGTGCGCCCGCGAAAGATCAATGAGGCCGCCTATCGGCCGGCTTCAAAGGGTAGGACCGTGCTACGAAATCATTGATACATGCCGCGCATTGAGTAGGGTGCGTGTGATTTGAGTTTCGATAGGTTTTTAATTGTTTTTTTGTTTTTTTTCTCCCAATTTCTGTTTTTGTTGTTCTAGTATGAAAATGTTACTTTAAATATGTAGTATTTATTGCTAGATCAATTTCATTACATGTAATTCAAAAATAAAAATACTGAAAATTTCTATGCCAAAGGCTTCTACTCCGTTCACCTATTACCCCCATTTTTTTTCAAAACGTTAAAAAATGTCACCCGGTATGATCGTAAACGAATCAAAAAGAGTATACAAAGATCGTAGCATTTGGCGCTATGAAGTTTTCGCCTACCCGCATGGGAAAAAGGAGTGAGTTTATGTTTGAATATGTGTATCTATTAAATTTCTTCAGAAATAGTTTAAAATAGTTTCTCTACGAATATCCTTGTAAATTGTAATGCATAAATACTTTGCATGTAACCGAATAATAGCTGTTACAGTCAGAATGAAAGCATAACCTTTGTTGACTGTACTTTCGTAGTAGCTACGACGCTACGATGCTACGCTGCTACGTGCTACGAATATGTAAAACGCTACGCCAACCGATGTTAGGGCTTACGATACACGATCGGTGCTCTGTCGATTATTGTAGTTTATTTATTTAATATATTGGGATGGCGGCACATACACATTTTTATTTTGTAAACAAAACAAAATCCATATAAGAGTAATGGTGTGTAATTATGCCTAATACAACCCGTATATGCTGTAAAAAACTCACCTTGATCATTAACTAATATTTCTTTGACAGATACTTTTCAAGCAAACCACACTCACACACATACACACACACACACACACACACACACACACACACACACACACACACACACACTCCTCACTATTATCTCATAAGCCTTTTTAATAAAATGTTCATCAGAATTATTACGCAATTATATATATTTTTGTAAAAATGTGTACAATCCACCTAAAGAACACTGTCCTTCAAGATACAGGACTCTCCTAGTTTGAAGGGCTGGGGTCTTACTCATATGTAATAGTCATACCTATCTATAACTGACAATGAGACAATACTGATGTTACCTATGCTAAGTGTTTTGCTAAATAAATGACTACTTACTTACTTCCTTGAAAATTTAGGTGGAGTAAGCTTTTATTCCACCATTGACACTAATAACAACTCCTTTCAAGATCATTTCACCAAAGATTATCTCTACACGGTGTAACTTTTCAGAACACTGCGGGGTCGATCAATCAGGTTAAGCAACGCTTGCCGTG